>JADMNL010000026.1:12707500-13307500 GCA_016271365.2 Neoceratodus forsteri
AGGAGTGTTGAGTCCAATTGGATTTATTACTGGGGGTTTCGGGATTTCAGGAGGCTGGGTCTGGTGTAGGGAGTCATTTCACATTAGACTGTAGATAGACAGCTGACTGGTCTCCCTTATATAGTGTACACTTAAAATGTCTAGTGTCCAGAAATGGATGTCAAAACTACAGCATGTGCATCTGCAGTGCTCTTTGGGGGTCCAGGACTGCAGCAGTGTTTAGAGCATAGCGTTGTGTTGCTGTGTTCAGATTGGCTGTTGGCAGTGTCATGCTCAGAATGACTTAAAGTAAGCAGGGCTGACCGGTTTGTTTGTTTATTTATTCTTGCTGTCTGGTTGTATGTGAACAGTAGTGGCACCATGTGGGTTAACTGAAAGAGGAGACACCTGTTTGTGTGGGTTAACTGAAAGAGAAGAATGGAATTTTTTTTCCCCCTCAAACTAGTTTTCTTAAGATGTTTTTACTTCTGCCCCCCCACCAACTTCTCATCCCTGTCACTGTCTACGTTTACTCAAGATTGTGGGGATCCTGTGGCAGCATGGGCCCCCCATTAACACTTAGCTTCATCCAGGGGCAGGGGATCTGGTAATAGCCACTCCCCCTCGATACCACCTACCTTCACCCAGGGTCAGGGGATCTGGTAATAGCCAGCCCCCCCTCGGTACCATCTGCCTTCACCAGGGCTGTGGGGATCTGGTGACAATGCAGGGGCCCCCCCCACCACCTACCTTTGCCCAGAGTCGTGGGAATGGGGTGACAGTGTGGGGCCCCTTGCTACCACCTACCTTTATCCAGGGTCGTGGGGAATCTTACTGTGAGGGTAACTCTTGCAGCAGGCCACACCTGTGGAACTACAGCTGCCAGGCGCTAGGATCACATGGAAACATTTCTAGCTAGCTGTCTACCAGGGGACCACCCACTCGGACTTCACATCCTGATGCCGCCCTATCCTATAGGAGTGGGTGGCTCCCGTGCTCTCCTCGGTTCTTTCCTGCCATCTACCATCACATGTTGGACTTCATGGAGATCCTGCCAGATTCAGTCAACCACCATTTCCTATGTTTTTATTTTCTATTTCTCTCCCTAGTGTAGCATCACTTTACTTTTAAATGCCAAGCTCTGTCTCCGATAAACTCTTCAGGACTTGCACCTGTGGGAAAAAGATCCCCAAGAAGGACAACCACGAAGCTTGTGTCTGCTGCCTAGGCCCAGGCCATGACACCCAGGCCTGTGAGATCTGCCGCAGTTTCAACCAGGCTACCAGGTGGCGCCACCAGAAAACCTTGGAAACACCCTTCTTCAGCAGAAGGTTGCCTGCATAGAAAAGGAACTGCAGGCCAGGAGTTCCTCTGCTTCCCTGGCCCCATCCTTGGGTTCGTACTCTCCAAGGCCTGGGACAAATCGGTCAGGAAGCACAAATATTGGGACAAGGACTGGTCCTTCAAGACTCATTCGCGGTCAGCGCCCATTACTCTTGATCCGGGGCAGGGCCGTCTTCCTCTTAGGAGCAGCCCCTCTGCCTCGCACGCCGTCTCCCCATAGGGATTGCCTCTAGGCGTAGGGCCAATTTTGGCCCAGCCATGCTTCAGGGCCTACTTTCTTAGGCTGTTGATCTCCAGCCACCCAGGCTGCGTCTGTGGCTGTCAGAACTGCTTGGGACTCGTTCCATAGGTGTGGCCTGCTGCAAGGGATACCCTCAAAGTAAGATAGTACAGTTACATAAGAACTTCCTGTAGTAGAACATCTTAGAGAGGATCTCTTGCAGCAGGCCATGCCGTCCTACCCTCTATCCCCCTAGGCCTGTGGGCCTCTCGGTGTCTATCTTTCCTTCTCCTTAGCAGAGAACCTTCTGTCTTTCTGTTATTCATACATTGGCAGGAACCATCACATATTCCTTGGTTTCCCGCAGGTGATCGGTTGCTTATGGTCTCCAGCGGGAGAACTAAGGAGGATGCGGTGGCCACCTACTCTTATAGGATAGTTAGTTGGCGGCCCCCTGGTAGACTGCTAGCTATATTAGTTTCTGTGTGGTTCTGGTGCCTGGTGGCTGTAATTCTATAGGTGTAGCCTGCTGTAAGAGATCCCCTCGAAGATCTACTGTTGCGGTAAGTTCTTACATAACTGTACTATCTGGTGACAGCACAAGGCCCCCTCCCCAACCATGTCATTGCCTACCTTCACCCAAGGTCATGGTGATCCAATGACTAAGCAGGGCCTCCGTCACCACGTACCTTCATTTAGGGTCATGGGAATCTGGTGATAGCACAGGGTCTGAGTGTACCTGACACCGTCCTGGTGACTCTCTGGTTTTTGTTACATCTTTCTTTCTATTGCCCTTTGACTCCTCCCTATACAAACATAGACTCTGTTGGCAGATAAGGACTGCTTGACCCACCTAGTATAGGCAGGGACAAACTGAGCAGACTATCACTGCAGACTCTTACCTGATCTCTGGCACCCCACTACCCCCACTTTCCTACGAACATTCTTTATGATCATCCCATGCATGCTTGAAGCCCACCACTGTTTTTGCTCCCACCACCTCCGCTGGTAGACTGTTCTTGGTGTCCACCACTCTTTCAGTGAAGAGGTACTTCCTCACATCCCTCTTAAACTTCCCCCACTTCCAGCTTCACTGCATATCCCCTTGTCTTGGTGCACCTTCGCTTCTGTCTCCTCCAGGAACCAAAACACTGCCCTGACAGACCCGCATGCACACAGTGACTCCTCTGTGGCAAGCAAGCTCCCCATGCCTGCTGCAGGGTGTCACAATGGTTCTGGGAATGACACCAGTCCTCCCTCAGTGCCACCTTCCCCTGTCCAGCATCAGTCTGCTTCTAAACCTGGGTCACCAAGCCGGGAGGATAATTACTAAGCCTGGGTCACCATCCCGGGAGGATAATTACTAAGCCTGGGTCACCATCCCGGGAGGATAATTACTAAGCCTGGGTCACCATCCCGGGAGGATGATTACTAAGCCTGGGTCACCATGCCAGGGGGATAATTACTAAGCCTGGGTCACCATGCCAGGGGGATAATTACTAAGCCTGGGTCACCATGCCAGGAGGATAATTACTAAGCCTGGGCCACCGTGCCAGGAGGATAATTACTAAACCTAGGTCACTGTGCCGGGAGGATAATTACTAAACCTGGGTCACCATGCCGGGAGGATAATTACTAAACCTGGGCCACCATGCCAGGAGGATAATTACTGCTTTTGACAAAAACAAATGCAGCTTTCGACAGCGGGTGCAGCTCACCATCAGACTGGCTGACAACAGGATTATTTCTCGGCATAATCCTCATTATCATGAGAAACATAGAAACATAGACTTTGACAGCAGATAAGGACCGCTTGGCCCACCTAGTCTGCCCATTTCCCTACCTACAGGATAAGCTGCAGATCCTAGTTAACCAGCAACCTATTTCTTCTTACCCCCCACAAGAATTGCCTTGAGGTGTCCGGATTGCTTTCTTGAAACCTGAACATGTGACCTGAAGACCAGTTCCACCCATTAAAACTATCATCATGCCGACTCCATGGTGTAAAGCGGTGAGGTGCTTGCTTGGCATGCTGGCAACCTGGGTTCGCTCTCCACACCCAAGATAATTGGAGCGGAGACCAGGGCAGGTAAGGAGTGTCCACGTGGCCGCTGTCCTCTCTGGGAGGAGGGGGTGGCTCCCACCACTCCTTGAGCGGCTTCTGGGGGTAGGCCAGCGGAGGCGCACTTGGCGGCACTGTGATCACTCACAGCTGTGTGTCCTCCCCAGTATGCCGCACCATGTGGCCATGATGTGGGGTGTGGGTAGAGGGAAAGGAGAAAATAGGAAATGCCCCACCCAGGAGTGCTGGGTGATGACTTACTGTGTGCCCCCCCATGCCACCGTACCGCCCAGCACACTGTCCCCTCGACCATCACTCCCTATGTCAGACATGCGTCCTCCCTGGTGGCAGCCCAGGCAGGATAAGCAGGTGTCTGAATATCATGGGGAGCATGGAAGTAAGTGATGGCAGCAGGCATGGAGTCCGGTGGGCAGGAAGGAAATGAATGTGGAGCCTGAAGGAGAGGGGCTTTGGGGAGCCTGGGAGAAGAAAAAAAGCCCCTACCACATTTCTCAGTGGTGTAGAACCTTAACTTGTTTCAGAACAGCACTCTCCAACCTCCGTGAAAGGCTGTAGTCTCTAATACTGTCTCAGATATAAACCTCCTCACCTCACAACATTCATCTACTGTTAGAACTGTGCTGGCCTAGCCAGGAGGAAGGCCCAGAGGTGTCCCCTGATGTGGTGTCCTGGCCAGGAGGGAAATCCAGTGTTCCCTTGTGTGGTGGCCTGGCCAGGAGGGAAACCCAGAGGTGTTCCCTTGTGTGCTGGCCTGGCCAGGAGGGAAACCCAGAGGTGTTCCCTTGTGTGGTGGCCTGGCCAGGAGGGAAACCCAGAGGTGTTCCCTTGTGTGCTGGCCTGGCCAGGAGGGAAACCCAGAGGTGTTCCCTTGTGTGCTGGCCTGGCCAGGAGGGAAACCCAGAGGTGTTCCCTTGTGTGCTGGCCTGGCCAGGAGGGAAACCCAGAGGTGCTCCCTCGTGCGCTGCCCTGGCAGGCGAGACGCCCAGAGGTGTGTGTTCCTTTGTGTGCTAGTGCGGCAAGGAGGGAGACCCAGAGGTGTTCCACCTTTTGCTGGCCTAATGATGACTTGGGCTCAGATATGTTTCCTGATGTGCTGGCCTGACCACGAAGGAGACCCAGATGTGTTCCCTTGTGTGCTGGCCTGGCCAGGAGGGAGGCTTAAGGGTGTTCCCCTTGCGCTGGCCTGGCCAGGAGGGAAACCCAGAGGTGTTCCCTCATGTGCTAGCCTGACTGCACAGGAGGTCCAGGTGTGTTTCTTCATGTGCTAGCCTGACTAGGAAGGAAACCCAGAGGTGTTCCTTCATGTGGTGGCCTGACTGCAAGGGAGGGCCATAGGTGTTCCCTGGTGCACTGGCCCGAACAAGCCGTACTTAAAGCAAGAAAGGAGGAGCTGGTGGGCACTTTGCACAGAGGACTGGTAGTTGTGCAAAAGGCTTGACTCAGAAACAGTGCATGGGTGATTTTTAGATATAAAAAAAATAAAAAAAATTAAAACCAGTTATTTTAAAATAAACCTATAAAGGTCAGAGAAGGACTGTAAGGTGAGATGGGTGGGTGGAGTACAGCAACTTTGGTTGCTTCTGATTGAGGCCCAAATGATCTCTTTATTTACAGACAGTATCTGTCTGTGTTTTTAAAAAAAAAAGAGGGGGGGCGGAGCTAGCCAGCGAGCTGAGCAGACGTGTTGTGATCAGCTCCTGTTTCGATTACTAAATACACCATTTTATTTTATTAATTTTTGTCTCCAGGTCGATAAAAGCTAATCTGCGGTATCTATCTACCAAATGGTCGCTGAAATGGGGCACAAAAAAGAGAAATGTATGGTGTCATAGTCCAAAGCAGTGGAGGAGTATGTTTGTTTCCTAAGCCCAGCTCATCTGCAGTGCCGCAGACGGCTTCCTCAAAAGACCTGACTATGGATAGGATTTTAGCTATATTACAGAAAATAGAGGAAAAAGTAAACCAAACTAATGACTGTTCGGCTGCTATGGATCAGAGGGTTTCGAAATTGGAGGTGGGGAAAGAGGAGTGCTCGAAGGCCGTGGAGGAGTTATCTACTCAGCAGGAGCGATTTGTGGCAACCCAGGCCTGAGACTCTAAATACCTTTTTAACCAAATAGAAACTCTGGAGAATCTGCTTCGGGCTGTGAATCTTAGGGTGGTCAGATTTCCCTTCAGTATTGCCTCCCATAATTTAAAAAAACTCATTTCAGATGGTACTTACAGACTGTTTGGATCTGTCCGAGGACTCGGTCCATGTTAAATGGATTTTCTGTCTGCCCACGTGTTGGAGACTGGTGGAGGGGGAGTTTCACACATTGACTGTGCTTGTTACTGTGGATTCTCTGGAGGAACACCTGTGAGTCCTGGCTGCAGCGAGGAACAAGCAAGACTTGCAGTTTCAGGGACAGAAACTGTCTATTTTTGTGGATGTGGCTTCTCGGACTCGAGCAAGAAGAAAAGATCTCTTGCAACAGAAGCAGCGCTTGGCTGAATGTGGCATCTTGGCCAATTTATTCTTTCCTGCTCACCTCCTTTTTATTTTCAAAGGCAAGCCCTTTATTTTTACTGAAGTTGAGGTGGTTACCAGATTTATTGATGGGCTTCCACTGTGTGGAGAGAATGCCTCAGACGAAGATTTATCTGGTGCCTCCTGAACAGGTTTATTGACTTGGGCTCTTAGTTTGTTGAACTGTTAAAATGGTAGTAAATCGCCATTACTGGAGGAATCTAAGCACGGTCTTTAAATGCTAATGTTGCGTTCTACTCATGTTTTTGCTTGATAGTTTAATCTGTTTTTCCAGTTCAGTATAGAGGGGCATACTTCTATTAATAAATCTCCTTGTTAAGCTGGTCTTTAAATATCCTGATATATTTTTTGTCCCTAAGTACTGTCAGCGATATACTTTTTTCTGTTTAATGTGGAGTATCACAACCTTTGGATTAGTGTTCTGTCACACATGCACAAGGTTATAATAGAGAATGTTTTGATTGTTATCGGCTACCCCACTAGATGTTGTAAGGGGTACCTGGGTAGATGATATAAGATTTCATGGGTAAGTTTTGCTATACCTCATTAATGGTTATATTACATGGGAGAGCTTCTCAACCGTTTCCCCAGCTCCTTCAAGGAAGGTTTACTGCACGTATAATTCTCCTCTAATTGTATAGAATGTATATCTAGGTGAGAGCTGTATATCCTGTGTATGTACACCCATGTGTGATTCTCTGTATTCGATTTAAGATATATTGGAGTCATTCTTAGTTTGAGAATCTAACTATCTGTATAATGTACTAATCTGAAAATTCTAATAAAAAATAAAATTAACAATAAACAAAAAACTGTCTATGATCTTTGGCACCAGCAAGAAATTGGCCCGGCTCACCTCCTTCCTGTTTTCTGCACGTTGGATGGCTCCCTGCTTAAGGCTGTCCTAGTCCTCAAGTACGTCGGTATGTGGTTAGGTAGCAGGCATGACTCCTCGACTCACATCGATGCCATCCATGCCAAACTTGGTGCCCTGTGCTGCAGTAAGGAGTGCCTGTCTCCGCTGCTCTGCTGGGCGTTAGTCACCAGAATGGTGCTCCCTGTCTTCGACTCTGCAGATGTGGTCTGTGGCACCCTCCTTCTTCCCTGGCCAGACTAGACATGCTTTGCAACTCTTTCTGCTGCTTTGCTACAAACTCTCCCTCACACCCACTACTGCTTCCTTTACTCCTCCCTATTCATCCTTCTGCTCCCCACACATTGCCAGCTCCACTGTGCTTACCTGATCTTTAAATACTGGTTTGGGTACCTCCCCTCTTACTTATCCCAGCTCATCTCCCATCCCCTTCTCCTCCTATTCCTTGTACTCCAGGGACCCCTGCTCTTTTCTCCCTTCCCCACCCACATTCCTCAGCTGGAAAGTCTCTCTCATACCGTCTCCCCTCCCTCTGGAACAAGCTACCCTCCCTCATCCAACCCTCCCTCCCTCAGATGCCAACTAAAACTTCTCTCTCCTCCTCCTTGTTCCTGCCTACCCTCTTTTGAAAGCCTTCCCTACGTCAGCATCCTACCACTCTGGTTCCACTGCACTTGTTTTGAAGTTACCTTATTTGCACACTTGTTTTGATTCAGCATACTGTTTATTGGAAGACCTGTTGAAGTTTTGTGGCATTCCTGTCTGTACTGCACTTTGACTTTTGCACTTTATTATGTTGTTGTTTCTGTAATTATCATTATTCAGCCAGGTTGTATTTCTTTGTGGCTGTGCTTTCCACCTCCCTTTACCCTGGGTCACACCTGGAAACGAGCCTTGCCTCAGTGTGCCTCTCCTAATCTCCAATTTTCAAATAAATAAACCTATCTGCCGATAGTGTCTGTATGTCCATCTGTCTGTCCATGTATATTACAGAATTTCTGATACAACTCACTTTGTCTAGTTTGCAGCTGGGTCTCTGTGCAACAGGTGACAGATCAGAGATAGGCAAAGGATCCGTCGTACTATAAGAACAACATCTCTGAAAAAACTAGAGACTGCATGATGAAAACAGCATGTATTTATTTAACACTTCTACCAGGAGGGGCATCCTGAGCTGATAACAGCATATTTCCAGATGTGTCCTGGGAGTGAAGTGGGGCATGGGGGACAGGGTGCAATATACAGTGCCTTCAGAAAGTATTCATCCCCCATTGGATTTTGTCACATTTTGTTGTGTTACTACCAGAATTTTTAATGCATTGAAATGATTTCCCCCCTTGATTCGCACAGCATACTCAACAATTGAAAGGGGCAAAAATAATTTTATTGTGTAACAAAAATTTATGAAACATTAAAAACTGAAATATCCTGTTTACTTAAGTATTCACCCTCCTGAGTCAATACTTTGTAGAAGCGCCATTGGCAGCAATTACAGCTTTGAGTCTTCTTGGGTATGTCTGTATCAGCTTTGCACATCTGTATTTGGGGATTTTCGCCCATTCTTCCTTGCAGATTTGCTCAAGCTCTTTCAGGATGGATGGGGAGCGTCGGTGAACCACAATCTTTAAGTCTTTCCACAGATTCTCAATGGGATTCAAATCTGGGCTTTGGCTGGGCCACTCAAGGACATTCACCTTCTTGTTCTGAAGCCACTCCAGTGTTGCTTTGTCTGTATGCTTGGGGTCATTGTCCTGTTGGAACGTAAATCTTCGCCCCAGTCCAAGGTCTGTTGCAGACTGATGCAGGTTCTCCTCAAGGATGTGCCTGTATTTGGCTCCATTCATCGTTCCCTCTATCCTGACAAGTGCCGCAGTCCCTGCTGCTGAAAAGCATCCCCATAACATGATGCTGCCACCACCATGCTTCATGGTAGGGATGATGTTACATGGGTGATGAGCTGTGTTCGGTTTGCGCCAGTCATAGCGCTTTGCATTCAGGCCAAAGAGTTTGATTTTTGTTTCATCAGACCAGAGAATCTTTTGCCACATGATCTCAGAGTCTGCTACGTGCCTTCTTGCAAACTCCAGGCATGCTATTATGTGGCCTTTTCTCAGGAGTGGCTTCCGTCTCAGCCACTCTCCCATAGAGGCTACATCTGTGAAGTGCTGCAGAGATTGTTGTCCTCTGGACAGGTTCTCCCATCTCAGCCATGGAACTCTGTAGTTCTGTCAGGTCATTGGGTTCTTGGTCACTTCCTGACCAAGGTCCTTCTTGCCGGTTGCTCAGTTTGGGAGGACGGCCTGCTCTAGGAAGAGTCTGGTGGTTCCGTAATCTTTCCATTTCCTAATGATGGACTTGACTGTTCTCCTGGGAACTTTCAACACCCTAGAAATGTTTTTATACCCTCCCAGATCTGTGCCTCCTCACAATTCTATCACGGAGTTCTACGGACAGCTCCTTGGTCTTCATGGTAGAGTTTCTGCTCTGACATGCACTGTCAACAGTGGGACCTTATATAGACAGGTGTATTTCCTCTGAAATCATGTCAACCATTTGAACTGACCACAGGTGGACTCCATTCAAGTTTTAGAGTGATCTCACAAGGAAATTGGATGCACCTGAGCTCAATTTGGAGTGTCATAGCAAAAGGGGTGAATACTTACCAAATCGAGACATTTCAGGTTTTTATTTTAAATTACATGTACAAAAAATTCCAGAAGTTTCATTCCACTTTGACATTATAGAGTAATTTATGTAGATACGTGACAAAAAATCCCATAAATGTATTTTAATTTCAGTTTGCAACATCACAAAATGTGACAAAATCCAAGGGGGGTGAATACTTTCTGAAGGCACTGTAGTACAGTAAACAAGAATTAATAGTGGTACAGATAAAAATGGTACAGACAGGAACAGTGGAGAAAACTATATTAAGTACAGTGCAGTACAAAACCGTGACAAAATAACATGTGCACAAAACTGTCCAGTAGGAGTGATAACTAGCATGCACAAAATAGCTGCAGAGTGCAAGAAACAAAACATGTGCAGTAAGACAGCCTTAAGATTCCTAAGCACAACAGAACTTGGTAACTAGGGAATAGGCAGCTAGGAACTGTGGGTATTTGGAGATGGAGGGGACTGGCAGTATAGCCCCCAGGTTAGCATAACGAGCTGTGAATGAGCTTGGTACATCCAGCAGACCTGGGTTTGATTCTCACAACCTCCATTTGTGTATTGTGTAACTCTGAGCAAGTCACTTATCCCCCCCAGTGCTCTCAGGTCGCCCCTGAAAACAGGCACTTGTGCCTAATGGGCCTTACCTGGTTACCAAAGACTAAAACAAAAAATCTGAGGGTGCAGGGCAACACAGATGGCATCATCATCACCACCACCACCCAGTTCAGATCGGTTCTGTTAATAAATGGAGTAGCCAGGGAGGGCTGTGTTGGTCTCATTGATCCATGGGGAAGGCTAGGTCTCAGCATGTGTCAGAATGTCATAAATACTGGGGGGGGGGCTGGTGTTTCAAAGGGCACCTGAAACTTATAATCAAGTGTTCATTTAGAAAAGGCAGGTAATGCTTAAAGAGCACAAGTGCCAACTGGGGGGGGAAGGGTGCTCACTCAACCCCTCACCCTCTGGTTCCTATACCCATGGGTCTCAGAGACAAAGAAGTACTGAAGTTTTATTTTATGTTTATTGTTTGAATAAACAAATATACAGTAATAAGTGCAAACAAAGAACTTTACAAAAAGATGATTTGATCACAATGAGGGCCCTGCTCCTCCTAATACACTCATTTTTACCTTCCTGTGCTTTAAGATATGTCTTTGAGGGGCAGATGAGCAGCTGTGAATCGTGGGTAATTGCAGACAGGGGCTATATGGTCATGAAGGAGAGATTTCAGAGAGGAAGAGGAAGGACAAGAGTGAATATTAAGGGAGATGTTGGACCAGTCAGGAGAACTTGAAGGTGAATGCAGTTTGACCACAGAAGGGGGGGGGGGCAGAGGGACAGAGAGAGTTAGAGTTGTGGATGGGGGAGAGGCCAGAACATAAAGGAGCAGAAAAAAGTAATGTAACTCTTCAATGTGAAGTTGGAAGTTTATTTCTAAAATAAACCCAGAGCCTCATTTCGTGGCTATGAGGATTCTGAATTTCTTGGACCAGGAAAATGAATGGTGCCCCTCAGTGAACTCTCAGGCCTGCCTGGCTGACAGGAGTGTTTATTCCATGCCTTGTGCCTACCTAGACAGGTGAGCCCTGCTGTGGGGGGAGCCATGAGGTGGCCAAGGTTAAGTCTGGGCTGGGGGAAGGGGGCACAGTGATTTTGGGTCAAGTCCTAAAGGGGCAAAAATAAATGGTAGCAAACACAGGAGTATGGTGTTGGATAACTTGAGTTTGAGGGGACTTTAATTGTGAATGTTGGAGCTGATGAGGTAAAAGATGTAGAACCAGTATTGGTTCTGTAGACATGGTAAATGTGTTTCCAGTGTGAGCAACTTGTTACTCTGCGAGGAAGCCAGCTGTTGACACATCTGTGCAGCAAGAGTGCAGAGAGCACAGTTTATCACCTGTTGGACACCAGAAGGGCATGTTGCATTGAGTAAGTGATAACTGTTTGAGCTGATTTTTTTTTTTTTGTTGGGGGGGGGGGGGGCTTATAGCTGAGCCTCTGCTGTTGAACTGTTGCCCTGCTGGCATAGAGCTGCCCATATGACCAATACAAGAGCTCTGAGCAGAGATAGAGAGTGCAGCAAGCGGGCCATTGTGGGGATGGTTACTTACTGGGCAACATCTGGAATTGTATATATAAGCTGGAATCCAGAGCCGACACCTTCTTCCCTCACTGCCATACCCTGATGTAAAATGTTGACTCTCTAGTATTTCTTGATCCTATGTGTCCCCCCATGAAGTGTTGTGTTCCACCTAGCAGGCAGCTGCCCTGTTGGGGTTAATGCAAGTCACTGAGGCACTGCAATGCAGGGAACGTGGGATGAGCTGGAACTTATTGAGCAACACCCACAGCCTGCTCCTATTCTGCCATGGGTCTCAACTTCTGCCTCTTTCCCCTCACGTCCTGGTCTGTGGGAGCCCTACTGGTGGGGGTAACTTCTTCTGTACAGGAACTTTGTGCTGAAATGCTTACCTTGGAGCCAAGTTGCTGACTGTTTCCTCCTATATATAGCAGTCTGTCTCTGATGTACTCCTGCAGATTTGCAGCTTGCAGCCTTTCTTTATTTTGTGGCTTTCACTCTTTCCTATTGCTTACTAATCTGTACAACAAACCCGTTACATGGTCATGTTGCCTCCCCTGTTTCAGAGGACATTGTGCCAGTTTGTGTATTACTCACTAGGAGTGAACATAGATTCCTTTTTTATCTATAAAATAATATATAAAATGAACCATGTTTTTTTTAATTGTAATGGGGGGGGGGGGGGCTTTTGAGGCTGCTAAGCAGTCCTTGATTTAGCAGTGCCCCACCAACCCTTTTTTTTTTTTTTTTTGTCTTTACATTTTTAGTCCTGACATTGCCTTCAGGGTTTGCTTTGTACCTTTTTTTTTTTTTTTAACTTTTATATTTTCTTGCATTTAAAGCAAGTGAAATACAAGCTTTTACATATGAGCTCAATCAACTTTTTTCAAATGATTACTTCTGATGTGGAATGGTGGGATCATGTATGCAGCTCAGATTTTGTTACAGCGTTGTGGATTATTCCCCCTCAGTTGTCCCAAAGTGATAGAAGGATTCTTAGTTCTGCCAAGACTGAAAACATGTCCAGTAAGGTATTAGAGACATTCCAGAAAACATTAAACTTCCCAGATATGACTTGGATTGGTGTTCGCAGTAGTCGTGTGTGCCAGGAAATGAGTAGCCATGAGTTTGAGCTGTGCACTGCATTTAGCCCGCAGTAAACCTTTATCCAACTTATTTCTTACTTAATTAAACATTGGAACCGATGTAATATGTCTTCTGTATTCTCTGGCAAACCACCAGATATTTACAGCATGTAGGTAACTTTAAACATGTATACGTTGCTAAATAAACAAACATTTCTGAGCCCCTAATTGGCCTTCTCACACCATTTAAGGTGGTGCATTGAGGCCTGGCTACACCCCCTGAGAAAGAGGTGTGTTACCCTGAAGTACATGGGCTTATTTGTGCATCTGGCCTTTTGAGTTTTTGTAACCAGTTAAGGTTTTGTAGCAGACTTCTCTTGCATGGCGTGCCTCTTTTGTGCATCTTGGTGGCTCTTTTGGAGGGCACTTGAATTTGCAGTTCACATGTCCAGTTTGCTGCAGCCCTCATTTTAAGGATTTAACCAACAGTGTGCTGTACCACAGCTCCCAGCTACCAGGTGGGAGGGCACGTGAGCCTCAGTGGATAATGACAGTGAGTCACATGGTTTGCATTCCACAGCATGCTGCTTGAGTGTACACACTTTACATCTAAATGCTCGTTTACACAGCCACGTTTGCACCACAGTATCCCGAGCGCTCTGGTTGTTGTGGTGCAAATGTGGCCGTCTGGACACTTACTGGATCGCGGTAAGTCAGTCCTCACTCCACTCCCGCAGCCAGCCTGGGGACGGGTTCCGGAGCTTGCGGTTTAAGTAGGTGTGTGGACAGGTCGCACCGCTTGCTCCTACGTGCCAGAGACCCTCCCGGCATCTTTTTCTACTTGTAGCCAACCACCCCCTGGACTTGCAGCCCTTCTTCAGCGTGTCTTGCATTGGTGCTGAGAGGGGCTCTGTAGATGCACAGGCTGAGCATCATTGAAGGTTGGGGCAGTACTGTGAAGCTCCACAGAAGGAGCGAAGGCAACCACGTAAACACAGCTTAAATGAACTTTCCTTCCACAGACCGAGAATGGTGTCTATTTCCATTTTATTTCAGGACTGTTTGTAAACTTCTTTTTTTTTTTTTTTTCTTTGGGAACCGGGTAAGGCCCACTAGGCACAAGTGCCTGTTTTCAGAAGTGAGCTGGGAGCACTGTGAACGTTAAGTGACTTGCTCAGTCACGCAGTATGCAGGTGGAGGTTGTGGGAATCATAGCCAGGTCTGCTGGACGTACCAAGCTCGTTACTCTAACTTCTAGGCTATACTGCCAGCCCACCAAATGATGACACAAATTGTATGGCGGCATCCCTTAATAAATGGTGTTGGGATTTGGCAGTGCCTTGGGACACAGTGGCGGAAGGGGAGATTGGGACGGGGCACGGGTACTTTCCTTGGACCTCCTGTGAGCGCTACACGTGCTAAAGCCAAAGCCTAAAGTAAATACAGCGGTGCATTTTCAGAGCTAGTACACTGCATGAAATTAAAGGGGAATCCTCACCTTCCTTGTGGTAATGCTGCAGGCATTTAGTTCCCGATTAGGAAAAATGCAGTAAAAGGCCATGTTTTACTGTACTTACTGTCTTGTAATTACATTTTTTATCTGGTTACTCCTGCGACCCTCTGTCTGCCATGTTTACATACTACATGTCCCAGTGTCCAGCCCTCTGATGATGTGACTGATGGACTGAGCTGTGGGGAACCTCTATGTGTTGGCGAGTCGCTTAGCTTTTATTAGTATAAAGGAGCGCATGATCGCACTTATTCTACCAGTACCGATCGTACTAAGCTTAGTGTGATCGGTATCCGTAGAATAAGCACGATCATGTGCTCCTTTACACTATTACAAGCTAAGTGACTCGCTGGAACGTAGAATTCCCCCACGGCTCAGTCTGTTAGTTCATCAACAGAGGGCTGGCCGCATGGGATGTTGGGACATATAGTATGTAAACATGGCGGGTGGAGGGTTGCAGGATCAATCGGATAAAAAAATTAAAATACAAAGGGGAAGGGAACATTGTTAACCAGGAGTAGCACAGTAAGCCAAAGCTTGTTTTCAGATGCGACCTGGGAGCACAAGTAAGTTAAGTGACTTTCTCAGGATCATACACTATGCACCTAGGCGGATGTGGGATTCAAACTCAGGTCTCCAGATCTGCAGCTTAGAGCCTTAATCCACTGTGCTATACTGCCTCCAGATAGTAAGTATTTGCTTTTACTGCGTTCCACATTACTGCAGGGGAGGTGAGGATTCCCCTTTAATAACTTTCAAAAGTAATCAGTTGTTAGTTTTTATACCTGAGGTACTATTTTATTTTCTGTTTAGAAGATCTTTAACCTGTCAGTACCGGGTATGATGTGTGGAGCAGGATGCTTCCTGGGGGCTAACATCTGGCTCTATTCTCTTTCATGCCTCTGGAACACTGTGACTGCACTGCCTGTGATGTCTCACATGACCAAGAAGAGTCGGTCACCTGCTGCCATCCTGGTCACTTGTGCTATCACAGTGAGTGAGGTCACAGTACTGATGAGGTCTGATGGGGAACAGAACTAGGTATGTTGGTCTCCAAGTGAAGTACTGTTTGATTGCTGGGTAAGTGCATGGGACAATAATATGCCTATTTTCCGTCACGACCTGGGAGAGTACAGTTACAAACACAGTGGAGTACAAATACAGTAAAGAAATAGTGACGTAAGAAATATTATAATTTCAGAATACTATAGCTGAGCATTGGCAATACAGTACAGTACACGACTGAGGTAGCAAGCAGACCCAGTGCATTGCAACAAAAACGACAGGAGCATAAAGGGCCTCAGTAATAAGGTACATCAAGGTAAACAAATTCGGCAAATGTTTTTATTAGCATGAATAACATACATTGCACAAAGGGCAGCAACAGACCACCCAAAAATGGGAAGGAGCATAGACCAAATAATAGCAGGGTCAGGAGGTGAGTGAAATGTGTAGTAGACCGGCACAGATATATTACTAAGGAAGGCAAGAAGCAGGCACATAAGTTAGAGACCATCAGATGGTGGTAGAGCTCCCGTTTGAAACAGGCATAGGAGGCGGAGGGCATCTGGGAGGGTGTTCCAGTAATTGGGCTCAAAGTTAGGAGAAGGCCTGAAACCCCGTATTGGTAGTACACCTGGGAGCGGTTACAAGGGACAGATCACCTGATTGGAGAGTGTAAGCCAGGTCTGGGGGTTTCAGCGGAGCAGCCAAGGAAGGAGGTACCCTAGTCCTAAGAATTTTGTCCATGGGGCACCCAGAGCAAGAGAACGACAGGCTTCAAGAGATGGCCAGAGTATAGCTGGCTGTGGTGGGTAAGTTGGCTTGAGGTCAGGGCAAAGCGACATATGCAATTGAAAGTAACGTCTCATTTGTTGAGGTTTGCTTTGGAGGTGTGGGAGTAGGTGTCTGAGCCACAGGTAAGGCTGGGAAGAATGCCCTGAGCAGTGGTAATCCAGGCAGAGGGGGTGAGGGCATAGTTGGCTCTCTAGGTCCAGCCAAGCTTGATGCTCACAAATTTGTAGGTATTACATATGTGCAGTGCGAAATTGAGAGAACAGTCAAGGGTTATACCATGGTACTTGACAGGGTGAACATTCTCAAGCAGGGTGCCGTCTCTGCTGGAGATTACCAGGCAGCCAGGACACTTTCTCATCCTACGGGCAAAGCCAAAGAGCCTAGAGTGAGAGTTACTGGCACTGAATAGCATTTTATTTTGGGAGAGCCAGAAGGGGACCTCATGGAACTCAAAAGTAAAGTTCGAGTTAATGTCAACCGGGTTTTTAAACATGTTTTTTATCTTGAATAACGTACCAAGTTATCCACATAAACAGAGAGGAGGAGAATATGGGGTTAAGGGAGAGGTCATTCACAAAGCTAGTGCAGAGAAGGGGACCCAATATAGATCCTTGAGGAGCACCAGTGCTCATAGATGTCAAGTCAGAAACAGCTGTATTGAATTTGACAATATGTTTTCTGTTCTTGAGGTAGCTATCAAACCAGGAAACCACCTCTGGGGAGGCGCTCAGAGATTGCAGTTTTGTCTTTCGTAAATGAAGGACCAAGCTGTAAACATGCCTTTCTCCAAGGCTACCTTGGTATCTTTTGTGAATTGAAGCAGAGCCATAATGGTACTGTGGCCTTTCCTAGCACTGTGTGGGGGCATCAGAGTAGGTTTTAGTCATGGAGATAACTGATTGTCTGGACAGCAACAAGTTGCGCTAAGAGTTTGCTCAGAACAGAGAGGATGGCAATTGGGCGATATTGGAACGTTGGAGTTAAAATGTAGCTTGCAGGGAGACGTCACAGGGGACCCCTGAGGAAGTGATTTTCATCACAAAGCGCTGGGTCGATCAGTCCGTGGCGCTGCCTCGCTGTGGTTCTAAGCTTTTTGTTGCTGTGCCAAAACTTTCCAAGGAGCCGGCCCACCAGCGCAGGGGTAGAGCTACCAACTGCGGTGCCGACAACCTCGGAGGTTTGGCCTGGGGGGGGGGAGGCTGAGCATCCAGGGGACTGCTTACCTTCTCCAGGGAGGGAGGGAATCTGGTACCAGGTGCATACTGAGCTCTAGCATCAGCTGGAGGATACAGCAGCCCAGGACCATGCTGTGTGCCAGTCAAGGAGGGGACCAGCGGACCTCTGCACGTTGGGGGTGGGAACGTGCCCGACCATGTACCAGGATCATTGCACATCTGGCCTCTCTTCATCGAGGAGGAGGGGGTGCACGAGGCAAAAACACCTTGGCACAAGCCCCATGATGGCCGGTATCCTGGCAAGTGCCGGGGCCCAGCCGATATGGCCCCCCCCCCCCAGCAGCGTCAGAGGCCAAAAATACATACAATAAAAACAAAAATGTCAAAGAAAAGTTCCTGTGAACACAAAAGCAAGAGTTGCATTATGAGATGTGAGCAATTACTTATGAACTTGCTCAGATGAGTGTCGATATTCCTTGAAGTTTCCATGCAAGCTATGTTTTTAGAACTGCTACTGGGGTCTTGTTAGTTGAGTGGTGGCCTTCATTTGTTGAAATTGGCACTCTAAAAATTTTAAAAATAGTACTTAAAAATTGACCCTTTTACAAGTCTGTGGAAGGTGCCCACTGCTCTCCATAGTATTACATCATAAAACATGAGAGGGGTTGGGTGGGCCTCTGAATCAGGAAGTGGAAGGGATCCGGTTACTGTATCTATGGTGCCAAAATGCGATTCCCTTCCCTCCCTAATTACAGCCACCAGAAAATTACAGTGTATGCATTAACGGACTTTGGAGCAGGTAAGGCTCCTTTGGCATTTTATTTTTTTTGTGTGGAGATTTATGAAAGAGCAGGAAAGTTGGGGGGTGCTAGAGAGCCAGAGACCTGACAGAACGTGTGTTATGTGGTCTCCTGCTAATCTACTTTATACTAGCGGATTCACTTTAATAATAAATTTTCCTTTTGGCATAAAAGCTAGAGCTCTGACTTCTTCGTGTGAGGAGTAGTTTGATCCCAGAATTGCTATGGGGTGTCTGCAGGGAGCGCCTGGTGGAGGCCCGAAGCAGCCGCCGATTCCTATGACCAGTTGTGGCAGCTTGGAGGTTGGGGGAGTGGAGCCGCCAGGGCACACTGTTTTGGAAGCTGTGAAAGCCATGAATGAAAAAATTAAAAGCACCGTTTAATGTATGATTTTCTGAAGACAGAATTTTCAAGCTGACATAAAGAACATAATTACAATTATATTGTCTTAAAGGTATGAGAAGAGCAGAACGGTGCTTCACTGCTCCCTGCACCACGATATTTCAACACTAACACGCATATGGTGTGTCTTGAATCGTTTTAGCTCGGGGTGGATCGGTTCCTTATGGGGTATAACATGACTAGATACAGCATTCACTTAATCGAGAAAGGGGAGGGTTCCCAGAAGTTCACAGTATTTTACGTAATATTCAGTGTTGCTGCTGACTAGATGGCAGGAGGTGAACATTTTATTTTAATCTGATTTTATTCTGGATAGCCTAGCTGATATACAACATCTAATTTCCATTGGCGTCCTGCTTCTACCCATTATCATTGCTGGGTGGACTGGCGCGAAGGTCCAAGAAACGTAGAAACATAGAATTTGACGGCAGATAAGGACCACTTAGCCCACCCAGTCTGCCCATTTCCCTACCTAATGGATAAGCTGCAGATCCTAGTTAACCAGCAGCCTACTTCTTTCTACCCCCAACCCCTAGAATTGCCTTATGGCTGTCCCATGCATGCTTGAATTCAGTCACTGTTTTTGACTCCACAGCCTCCTCCGGAAGGCCGTTCCATGCATCCACAAATCTCTCTGTGAAAAAATACCTTACATTACCTCTGACCGCCCCTCTATCTTCAAATTGTGCTCCTTTGTTCTTGCACACCTCTTTTTTGAAAGATGCTACCCTCTTGGACTTTGTTGATTCCTTGAGGTACTTGAAAGTTTCTGTCATGTCCCCCTCTCCTCCTTTCCTCGAGGCTATACATGTTAAGCTCCTTTAGTCTCTCTTCATATGTCTTCCGTGCAGACCCTGCACCGCTTTTAGTTGCTCTCCTCTGGACAGCTTCCATCTTGTCTATGTCCCACGGAGACTGGGTCTCCAGAACTGCACACAGTACTTCAGATGGGGTCTCACCAGCTGTCTGTACAGAGGATAACAACTTCCTGTTTTCTACTGGTGATGCCTCTCCCTATGCATCCCAGTATCCCCCCAGCCCTCCTTACTGCCCTCTCACATTGCTTGCCCACCTTTAAGTCATCTGATATGACTACACCCAGGTCCCTTTCCATTTTTGTTGTTGTTAGTATCTCACCCCCCATTGTGTACTCTTCCCCTTGGTTTTTGTTTTCCCAGGTGCATTACCTTGCACTTCTTAGCATTAAATCTAAGCTGCCATACATTTGACTGTGTCTCTAACCTTGCCAAGTCCCTTCTCATCCTTTCCACCCCACCTTGTGCATCAACTCTGTTGCAGATCTTTGTGTCATCTGCAAAGAGACATACTTTTCCTTCCAGTCCGTCTGCAATGTCGCTCACAAGGACATTGAAGAGGACCGGTCCTAATACTGAACCCTGTGGCACCCCACTAGTAACCCCCCTTTCTTCAGAGTGGACTCCATTTACTATTACCCTCTGTGTCCTATTCTCCAGCCAGTTCTTTACCCAGGCTATCATCTTGGGACCCACTCCCAGGCTGGCTAACTTGTATATTAATCTTATGTGTGGGACTGAGTCAAATGCCTTGCTAAAGTCTAGGTAGGTCATGTCCACAGCCCCTCCCTGATCTACTACTTTGGTCACCCAGTCAAAGAAATCTTGTCAGATTTGTCTGGCATGACCTTCCCGCTGTGAATCCATGCTGCCTTGGGTCCTGTGCCCCTCTGGCCTCTAGGTACTCGACAGTTCTTTCCTTCAGAAGTGATTCCATCATTTTCCCTATCACTGAGGTTAAACTAACTGGTCTGTAGTTTCCCGCTTCTGCCCTGCTCCCACTTTTGTGAAGGGGAATCACATCAGCCCTCCTCCAGTCCTCAAGTACCACCCCATCCTCCCATGATTTGTTAAAGAGGGTAGTCAGTGGTGTCACTAGTTCTACCCTTAGTTCTTTTAGAATTCTGGGATGAATCCCATCAGGCCCCATTGCTTTGTCCACCTTCAGTTTTAAGAGTTCTTTCAGAACCCTTTCTTCTGTAAATGGGCTGGTATCAACTTCTGTATCCAGAGTGTTTCTATTGTTTGTTTTAGGTACCTCCCCTCTTCATTTGTAAATACTGAGCAAAAATATTTGTTTAGTATCTCTGCCTTTTCACAGTCACCCTCTGCCCACCCCCTCCTCTTTATTAAGCCTCACTATCCCTCCCTTAGTCTTCCTTCGCTCCCTGATGTACCTAAAAAAGGTCTTATCCCCCTTCTTAACTGAGTTGGCTGTCTTTTCCTCAGTTTGGGCCTTTGCTGTTCTGACTGCCTTCCCAGCTTCCTTTTGCTTTAACTGATACACTTCTCTGCCATGTTCCTTCTGTGATTCTTTGTACTTTCTGAATGCTTCCTTTTTCTCTTGAACCTTCACTGCCACCTCCTTTGAGAACCATAGTGGTTTCTTACATCGTTTTGTTTTGTTTATTTGCGTCACACAAAGGCTTGTTACCTCTGTGATGGCAGTTTTTATTATTCCCCATTGTTCTTCCACCTCCTTCCTGTCCATTTGCTAGTGCATTCCTTAGGCACTCACCCATTTTAGCAAAGTCATCCCTCCTGAAGTCCAGTGCTTTTGCCTTTGTATGGCTGACTCTATTGCTGTGTTTATTATGAACCTATACTGTTCGGTGGTCGCTAGTTCCCAGATGGCTACCCACTTCTACATCTGTGATCTCTCTCCATCTCCATTTGAGAGGACCAGGTCTAAGATTGCTCCCTCTCAAGTGGGTTCCAATACTAGTTGTCTAAGGCATGCCCCTGTGGGGCATCTAGAATAACCCACTCTTAGAAGTGGCTGCTGCAACTGCACTCCAGTTAACATCTGGCATATTCAGATCACCCATCAGCAATATCTCCCCTTTATCTGCCATTCTAAGTATACTTTCTATCATTTCCTTGTCCATTTCCTCCCCTGAGAGGGGGTCTGTATACAACCCCTGTGCGGATTGTGGTGCCATTGCCTGCCTCCAGATTGACCCACAGTGCTTCTTCTCCTCCTCCCTGTTTACCCTTTTGTTCTGTTGCTTTGATTCCTTCTCTTATGTAGAGAGCTACTCCTCCTCCTCTTTTACCCTCCCTGTCCCTCCTGTAGATAGTGTATCCTGGTATGTTTACGTCCCAGTCATGGTTCTGTGTGTACCATGTTTCTGTGACTGCCACAATATCCAGATCTTCCTCCTCCATCAAGGCCACTAATTCAGGAAGCTTGTTACCCAGACTATGGCCATTGGTACTCATTGCTCTCCATTTTTTGATGGCTTTACCTTCTGTAGCAGCATCCCCCACTGACCTTTCTACCTTGGTCTTTTTCTCATTTAGTGCCCTGTTTTGTAGGGGGAGGCTGGGATTTTCCTGCTGCTTATCAGTGCCTTCCCCCTTGACTAGTTTAAAGGCTTGCCAATGAAGTATTTAAACCGATTGCCCAAAAGACTTGTTCCCTTCCTGGACAGATGCAGACCATCCTGCCAGTATAGGCTGGTGTCCCTCCAGGTGGAACCCCAGTCCCCAATGAAGCCAAACCCCTGTGCTCCACACCATTTTTTTCAACCATCTATTAAACTGCATGGTGCAAAGTACCCTCGCCTCACCCATGCCATTGACAGGCAGCACCTCTGAGAAGGATACTGTGTGTGCTACTTGTCTTAAGCCCCTCACCAACTCTACAAAGTCCTTCTGCACTGCTCTAATCTCATGATGAGCTAAGTCATTTGTCCCTAGGTGGACAATGACGTCCAGCTCAGACTCCCGTGCAACTGTTCTCGTGATCCTAAGGATGCGCTTCTGTCCCTCAAGCCATGGCACCAGGCAGGCACCTTACTTCAGTTTTCCCTGCCCCCCAGTTCTATCCCCTAATAATTGGGTCCCCACAGGAGCTGCTTTCTTCCCGCTGTAGTGCAGGTCTGCCTCCTTCCTGAGGGCCTCCCTTGTGACAGTTGTCTGCACCCTCCTTAGTCTCCTCTGCGGGTGCATCCAAGGTCACACAGCAAGTTTCTGGCTCTTGTGGGTTCTGGTTCCCACATTGGGCATCCAACCACTCGATCACACTGCCACCTAACATGCGGGACCACTGGCCCTTTTTTTTTTGTCCGAGGAGGAGACACTGCCACCTCTTCTTTCTTTTGGAAGCTCCTTTCAGTCCTGACGTCGCCTTTCAGTCTCCCGCTGTCTGACCCAGGACTGCTGCTGGTTTACGCAGATACCTCTGTGTATGTATCTGCCTGATGGTGGGACAGCAAATCCTGGATGAGGAAGTTTCCTTTCTGTGGACGTCTGTCCATTCACATGTGGCGGCTGCCTCCATAACTGCACCGTGGTCATGCATCTCAACTGCCAGCAGAGATCACAGTACAGACCAGCAACTTGTTCTCAGGTGAGTAGCAAAATCAAAGAGGTAAACAGGGCTCAAAATTCATTCTTGAGTCTTGGGGTGAATCCCCCCCATCCCACAAATGGGGTGGGGAATCAGACTCCTGGGGTATCGCTGAGGGGGCCTTGGGAAAAAAATAAAGTCCTTCACTCCTCAGCTTACTGGGGTCGAAAAAAACAAAGGCACAGCACTCCATGTCTGCCTCTTCTCTTCATTCCAGGGAACTGTGCCACTAACAATGAGAAGAGTCCTGCTTGCACTGCAGACTGAGCTGTCCAAACTAGTTTAAGTAATAAAATGTTTGCTTCCCCATCTGCTGCTGATTTCATTGCCCAACCAGTACTGAGTTGCCAACACTATTCTGGAGCCGTGGCTAGCCTGGCCTCCCTGGCACCGCCGACTGTAATCCGCCACGCCTGCTTCACATGCCTGTGACATGTGTACTCGACTTCTGGCTGCCCTAGCTGACTGACCTCATGTGACCCCTGCTGCAGCACTATTGGGACACTTGGGTACTTAAGTAGAAAAGGGAAGATGTGCACCAAAGACACTTCTAGTCCCCTCCCCCCCAATTATACAGTGGTTATTCGCTTGTCTTCCCATGTGTCCATCAGGGCATCTAGCTGCTTTTGAAGCTATGTACATTCAGTGAATCAGTATTTTGGGGCAGACTATTCCACTGCTTGACCACACTCTGTGTGTAAAATAATCCTCTCTTGTTAGTCTTGTATGATCTCCCATGTATCTGTTTGTTGTGGATTGTAGTATTCAAACAACATGAAGTCTTGCTGTATTCTGACTTAATGCAGTTAGCCCCAGCACTTGAACTGCCCCGGAGAGTAAAGAGTTAACTCTATGCAGAAGCATAGAACATTGCGCTTGAGCTCGGTTTTCAAACCTCTGTCTCTAGCACTCTGAAGTGTAACTGTCAGATTTTTTTTTACTCCGGCTAACTGTGAAGTTGCTCTGGAGATTCCTCCTGCACTTCGATTCGGTATCAGTTTAAATCAGTCGGTTTTACCTAACCGTTTCTTTATTTTGGTCTTCTTACCTCTGTCTCGGTAACAGTAAGTAGTAGTAGTAGGTAGTTGTTGTATTATTGTGGAAATTGTTTTTGCCTTCGGTTCTTCTCTGGTCGGTCGGGTTTGGAACTGAACCCCATTGTATTTCTGTCTTGTTTCTAAATATTACTGTGGTTTCCGGTACTCATTGGTTACCCGTGAAAACGGCGACTACAAATGAGCGACGGCAAATTAGCGACTAAAAAATCGCTACTGCTCTATCAGCGACCAGCACAATTGAGCGAATATACAATTTGGGCGACCGCGCATTGCAAGTTATTTGTCATAATAGCGATTACCCAAATTCAGCCACTCTGCTGACAGTTTAAAGTTCGGGAGATCACGGGAGGCATGTTACTGTATTACCAGGATTCAGCGACTGACAGTTTAAATTGACAGTACGTAGCAGAATGATAACAAGTTTTTAGCCACTCAATAAATGGAACTGGGAAGCCATCAGCAGACAAACAGGCCCATAAACAAGAATGTTCGATCCTGTCAAACGCCTCATTTTGATCCATGCTTACCAAAACAAAAACATTAATTCACCCTCATTCCCTTTTGTGACACTTTCCCTTAAAAGGATTAAAGCAGCCGCAATCTTTCTAGATGGCACCCGACAGAATTGGGTAGGGTGAATTATACTATCTAAAACCACCAGAAATCTTCTGCATTAAAGTTTCATTAGAATCTTGCAGTCAGTATTTAGGAGTGTAATTGGTCTCTAGTTCTGCAAGTTACCTTTGTCTCCAGATTTAAAGAGTAATAATAAAACGCCCTTGTACATGCTGTCAGGTAATGATCCATTAATCAAGGCAGCATTATACAGAGCCACTAGTTCATCACCCAAGTCAGCAAATAACAGTTTATATAGTTCATGAGGAAGGCCATCCGCTCCTGGTGCCACCCCTTTATTCAAACACCAGATTACAGATTGTAATTCTGCTTTGGTGATTGGGGCAATGAGCATAGCACGTAGCTCATATGGACAGTTTAAAGTTCGGGAGATCACGGGAGGCATGTTACTGTATTACCAGGATTCAGTGACTGACAGTTTAAAGTGCGGGAGGCATGTCATAATAGCGGCTGACAAATAAAATTTAAAAAAATTTATTCACGAAACAAACCAATTCAAAAAAGCCAAATCAAGGAAACAAACCAATTAAAAAAGCCAAATCAAGGAAACAGACCAATTCAAAAAGCCAAATCAAGGAAACAAACCAATTCAAAAGCCAATTAATGTGCTAGGTGCTCTTAGGTGCATTCACACCTGAAATTGAAAGTTGTGTTTAGACCCGGAGATAATCGCATGCTTCTTGTTCCATAAGAAGCCACTATAGCTGCAATGCGAGCGTTGCTGTCCTTGTATTTTTTTTTTTTCCAGTCGCGGTATATGCCCCAGACACAATTTGTTCTAATCTAATTTCAGTGAGCCTCTGTTCTTCTTTAAGCGATTGAATCAACTTCCAGACGCTGGGATGACAGGCACCTAATCTGGAATTGAATCCCCTGTGCCAGCCCTCTACAGCGTTATTTGTTCGTGCAATTCCCAACATTGTAGTACTGTGGCAACTCCACTGATGAGGGGGGAATGCTGCCCTCCTATGTCCAGAACGGCCCCATTGCCTTCCTCACCCAAGTGGTCTCGAAATAGTCAAGTAAGGGCAACAGTAGTTCATCATGGTGTTCAAAAAATTCAAACTGACGCATATCGTCAAATGCATTAGCTACATCATCTGGTGGTATAAAAGCAAGTGATAGAAGCATGCGAATGTGTAAAGCAAAATCAGGGTCTGCACTATAACGTTCATGTATATCTGGTAACTTCTGAATCTTTCTCCAGATACATTGTGCTAGATGGAAAAAGCACCCACGCAGGTCTGCAGATGGAAAAGCATTGGCGACGCTTTCCATGTAGACTTCTTAAAAGTCAAGAATAGCTGTAAGCGGTGTTAGGTTTGGCAACAGTGATTTAAGTTGGGAATATACCCTCTCATATGTTACAGTTCTGCGTGAACACGAGTACAGAAATAGCAGTGACAACTGTTCCTGACTTAACACCATGTATGGTGTACAGTTGGTCAAATAGCGTGGGACACAATTTGAATGTGCCATCCATCATCCAATCAGTGCACTCACTGAGAAATCTTACATTTGCAGTGGTTGCAAACATTAGAATCCTGTCCTGCTCCTTGCCACTATCAAACAGCAGGAAATTTTCACCACCTTCAGTGACTGTAAATTCAGGTGGAATGACTAATTCCTGCACTGTGGTGGGTGTAGCGGGCAACCGCTGCTCTACCTGACGATCATTTGCACAGTTCTTTTAATTAACTGTACATCTGGCAATCGACCAGCAACTGAGTGAGGTGCAGTAGAAGTGCATTGCACTACAACCTGTGAAGTGCTCTCTAAACAACCTCTTGCACGCCTCTTACAGTAGCCATGACTTTACGTACACCAACTCCCCAGCATCCACAACATGAGTATGTTCTCTCAGTTGAGCAGTTACCTTGCCTTCTATTGTGTGGATGCGCAAGAAGTTGAAGCGTGTGCATCCACATCGCCAATACACCTTTCCTCCTTTTTCTTTGTCACGGCGATAAAGGAAACCAGAAAATAAGGCTAGTGGCTTTCCCTTCTGGCTTGCAATAAACTCCATGTCCATGGTAACCTCGATCTCGGTACCGACATGGTATTGGTACCTTTAAGAGTTAGGCTAATGCATTGTGGGATCCACGAAATAGGAAGTAATATAAATCATAATATATCACAACTATTAGAAGAGCAGCTTACTAGACACAGACTCCGTAAATAGTAAGTAAACACCAGCGCTGTTATTACATGATAGCTGAGATTGTGGGGCGCTGAAATTTGCGAGCGCTATTAATGCAGTCGCTGAAAAGGAGGCGCTCAAATTGTAGTCGCGATTTTATAATCACGATTTTCACATGGAACCGTACGCATTGGTTCCTAATAAAAAAAAAAATAAATCAGATTTCCGTTTTTTTTTTTTAACCGACCTGTGACATGGTTGGAACCGATCAGTTTTTAGTTGCCTGGTGTAATAGCTGGTAAGGGTAACTTTTTTCAGTATGCTGGCATGTCTGAGAAACCCAAAAAGAAAACTGGTCCCACTGGGTTTCAGCACTGTACAGAGTGTAGGGAGGCCTTTGCTAAGGCCGACCCTCACCTTGTCTGTGTTTACTGTCTGGGGTTTGACCACCTCAAAGAAGACTGCCAAATCTGTAAACTGTCCCAAAGCCACTCTGGAAAAACGTTTGAGTAGGCTAAGGGAGAGGTAGGCTGAGAAGTCCGCTGACCCGGATGGCCAGCCCGGTTCGGCGGTTGCCGAACCTGAGGGGGTGCCCACTGACCTGGGTGATACCTCCTCAGGCAAAAGGAGAGCCGATTCTACGGAATCTGTTCCTAGCAAAAGGAAACGAAAATCAGCCGGTTCGGATCCTACTTCCCATGTTCCGTCTGCTGAGGAGCTTACTAAAGCAATTTCTATTGTTCATTCGCTTTGCCCGGTTGTGACCGAACTGGCAATGGTTCATAGACGTTCGGTTCGGTCGGACGTAGTCTCTTCTGACATTGATGCAGAGGCTTTCTGTGAGGGTGATTGGGATGGAGAAGAAGAGTGTGATGAAGAGGAAGATGAAAGCCTAGATGAGCCTGTAGACCCTGACATCTCCCCAGACAGGCCTTCCAGTGTGTCTCCTCCCAGACTTTGAGTCCCCCTCCCTTTTCTGGTTCTACAAGAAAGTGGCTGATACTCTTCAGCTCCCTGTGGAAGAAGCTGAACAGGATCAGGAGGAACCTGACTTCATGGAAATGATGGATGTCCCAGAGTCAAAGAGAGTGTCTATCCCTCTGCATAAATCCCTGGGGAAACTGACTCAAAAAATGTTGCAGTTTCCAACTTCTATACCTCCTGTGGATAAAAGATGGACAGGAGATGTACCTTGTCAGGTCCTGGAATAGAATTTCTTACAACTCATTGCAGCCATGTTGGAGTAGTGCAGGCTGCAGCCTGTGATAAGGCTAATGTTCCCCTGGCATCTCACCCCCCCCCATAAGGATTCTAGGAAAGTGGATGCCATGGCCAAGAAACAATACTTGGCATCCTCTTTGGGACTCACACAAGCCAATTATAAGGCATATACAGCCAGGTACCAGAAATCGAGATGGGATATGGTTTGGAACTGGCTAAGAATGCCCCTCCCCAGTTAGCCAAGGAGCTGGAGAAAGTGGCTGCAGATGATATTGAGGCATCCAAGGTACAAATTTCACGCTGCTGTTGACTCAAATGATGTGCATTCCAGGGTCATGGCTACATCTGTCTCCATGAGGAGATTAGCTTGGCTCAGATGTACCAGTCTGTCACAGGATACCCAGACTAAGGCCATGGATTTTCCTGTTACTGGTAACTCTCTGTTTGGTGAACAAACAGAGGCATACATGAAGAAGATGGATGAGTACAGGACCACCTACAGGAGTGCTGCAGCAAAAGAGAAGCCGGCCACTCCTCAGAAGCAGCAGTTTAGGGCTGACAGGGGCAGGCCTTTTTACCAAGCCCGGGCTTCCTCTTTCCAGCAGAGGGGGTTCTTCAGGGGAAGAGGCAGACGAGGGATGACCAGGACCCCAGCATCCACTCAGTCCAAGCCCCCTGCCAAACAGACACCCTGAGGTGTCAGTCAGGGTCGTCTCCCCAATTCCTGTAGGGGGCAGCCTGGCTCATTATTCCCAGGCCTGGGATTCCATTACCTCAGACAAATGGGTCCTGAAAGTAGTGAGCCAGGGACTTGTTCTCAGTTTCAAAAGGTTCCCAAAAATGAGAGCAAGATCTTTCACCCCCCTCTTCCTCCTTGGAGACAAAGGCCTTAGAGGCAGAAGTCTTCTCTCTTCTGCTCATGCGAGCAGTAGAGAAAGTACCTCTTTGTCACAGGGGAAAAGGACTTTATTACAGATACTTCCTTACCCCAGAAAAGACGGGAGTGGCAACCCATCCTAGATTTAAGGTACCTCAACAAACACTTAAAACCAGAATTCAAGATTGTGACTCTGGGAGTAATTCTCCCCTCTCTGAGACCAGGAGACTAGCTAGCCTGCCTGGATCTCAAGGATGCCTATTTCCACATACCCATCAGACATTCCCACAGAAAGTACCTCAGGTTTGAATTGCCCTCAGGCCATTATCAGTTCAGAGCTATGCCTTTTGACCTAAGATCAGCTCCAAGGGTGTTTACCAAGTGCCTGGCAGTAGTGGTAGCATTCCTCAGGAGACCAGGCATCCTTCTGTTCCCATACCTGGACGACTGGCTCCTAGTAGGTAGTCCCCAGACCAAGTCAAGTCAGCCTTAGAAATCACCCAAAGGCTCCTGGAGTTCTTGGGCTTCATTCTAAACCTAGAAAAGTCGGTTCTGGAACCAGCTCAGCTGCTCACTTTCATAGGGGCGGACATAGACACGACCTAGGCAAGGGCATTCCTTCCTCTTTCAAGAGTTGAGTTTCTAGTCACTCTGGCTTCCTCTTTTCAACTTCTAGTTTCTCGTCCGGCTAGACATTTTCTTCAGTTACTGGGCCACATGGCAGCCTCCACAGCTGTGGTCCAGGGAGCAAGGTTTCAGATGAGATATTCAGTTTCATCTCAGATCTTACTGGTCTTAGAAAAAGGACCCTCTCTCCAAATTAGTTCCAGTGTCCCAGACTCTAGTTCAGGCACTCCAGAGGTGGCTGGAGGAGGACAACCTTCGGCAAGGTGTCCCATTCATCAGTCAGGCTCCTTCAGTGATTCTCACCACGGATGCCTCTCTTCTAGGCTGGGGGGCCCATCTGGACTAGCTTACAGCTCAAGGAACCTGGTCTCACCAGGAGTCCCTCCTTCACATAAACCTTCTGGAGCTGAGGGCTGTCTTTCTAGCTCTGCAGACATTCTGAACTGTGGTTCAGGGGAAAGTTGTACAAATCAGGACAGACGATACCACAACCATGTGGTACATCAACAAGCAGGGAGGCACTCGGTCCTCGGCCTTGTGCGCGGAGGCCATGAAGGTATGGTCTCTGGCTTATTCCCTTCACGCTTCCCTGGTGGCTGTACACCTGCCAGGGAAGGACAACATCTTAGCAGATGCACTCAGCAGAATTTCTCAGGGTCATCACGAATGGACTCTGAATCCCCTGGTCCTTCAGGTTATCTTCACAGGTGGGGGACACCAGAGATGGATCTCTTTGTAGCCCCAGACAATCATCAACTTCCTCTCTTTTGTTGCAGGCCTCCTCTACTGGGCTGTGTACACTAGGAGGCTCTACTATTGGATTGGACAAGCAGGTTCCTGTATGCATTTCCTCCTTTCCCTTTGATCTTCAGGGTTCTGATCAAGACCAGATCGCAGCCTTGCAGGGTGATCCTAGTGGCACCAGACTGGGCCAGACAGTCATGGTATCTTCTACTACTGTCATTGTCAGTGACAAGGCCTTTGTGTCTTCCCAGACACTCCAATCTGCGGACATCCTCTCAGGGGAGGATCCTCTGTCCCAGTCTTCAGGCTCTCAGGCTCAAGGCCTGGCTCTTGAAGAGTTAGAATATGCACATCTAAACCTTTCTCAATTGGTTTTGGATATTCTAAAGGTTAGCAGGAAACCTGCTACCAGAAAAACTTACAATTCCAAGTGGAAAAGATTTGGTTTTTGGTGTTCCCAGCTACCTGTTCAGCAAGAATTAGCTGGCATTGCTACTGTATTGGACTATTTGGTGCATCTTAATAGTTTAGGCCTTCGGCCTGCTACGCCTAAGGTGCATTTGGCAGCTGTGTCTGCCTTCCTTTCAGCTGGGAAGGGCGCTTCCTTAGCCTCTCATCCAGTTTTCCAGAAATTCTTCAAAGGTCTAATGCATGTTAATCCTCCCTTTCGAGCCCCTACCCCTTCTTGGGATTTGAACATCTGTATAGCACAGCTTATGCAGCCCCCTTTTGAACCTCTGTCTTCAGCAGAGCTGAAATACTTGACATGGAAAACTGTATTTCTGGTAGCCATTACCTCTGCCAGGAGGATCAGTGAGTTACAGGCTTTATCAGTGGAACCTGATTTTATTTCATTTCACAGGGATAAGGTGGTCCTTTGAACTAACAAAGTTTCTTCCCAAAGTGGTCTCAGACTTTCATCCAAACCAATCTATGACATTGCCTGTGTTTTTTACTGACCATTCTTCCTCTGGGGAAAAAAGATTACACAGTCTCGATGTGAAAAGGGCCCTCAGTTACTATGTGGAGCATACTAAGGCCTATAGGAATGGATGTTCTCAGTTATTTCTCACCTATGGTGAGGTGGGGAAGGGCAAACCAGCCACCAAGAGAACTATTGCCAGATGGATTGTCTCCTGTATCCAGTTCTGCTGTTCAAAACTTGGGAAGGAACCTCCCCCAGGCCTGAGGGCTCATTCTACCAGGGTACAGCTACTTCGCTCGCAGCAGCTAGGGGATATACCTTTAGTGGAAATTTGTAAAGCAGCCACCTGGAAAACTGTTCACACATTTACCAAGCATTTCTCCCTGGACATTCAGTCTAGAAGTGATGCTAGGTTTGGCACAGCTGTGCTGCAGAGCATGTTCCCAAAATAGGTTCTGTGACTCCCTCCTCCAAGGGGGTACTGCTTGGTAGTCTGCATTTAGTCAGAATACAACAAGACTTCATGTTCTTTGAAGAAAAAATTACTTACCATAGTAATGTTGTTTCTTCTAATGGAGTCTTGCTGTACTCTGACCTCCCTCCCTGCCTCCCCTCCTAGAACCCAGTAGTTTTGGGATGTGGGTGGGCAGGCACAGTGCTGCATCCCAGAGGTATACTTGGCTTGCCCTATCTTATGGGTTTGTTATGTTTTAGCTCTCTACCGACTTTGGTTTTATATTTAGCTTTCTTTTTGGGGTTCTCAACTTGAGTCTTTTGACCCTAAAAACAATTTGTGGAGCCATTTGGCTTGCAAGAGTTGAAATAATTTCCACCTATTACTTTTATTAGTTAGTGCTCGTAGTAATGTGACGGTTACACTTCAGAGTGCTAGAGACAGAGGTTTGAAAACCAAGCTCGAGCTCAACGTTCTGTGCTTCTGCATAGAGTTAACTCTTTACTCTCCGGGGCAGTTCAAGTGCTGGGGCTAACTGCATTTAGTCAGAATACAGCAAGACTCCATTAGAAGAAACATTACTGTGGTAAGTAATTTTTTCTTCTAGCTGATATCCCTGAGAACAACACCCAAATCTGGCGGTAGTCTTTCAGTTTTCATTAGATTATACAATAAAATAAGGTCTCCCCTTACACGTCTTCTCTCAAGGCTATACAGACCTAGACATCGGAAGCAGAAAAATCATGTGCCACCTACTCTAGGACCTGGGAGAAACATTCTGTGGCCTGCAGTGCATGAACCCCACCTACTGCAACAGAATCTGGCTGAATATCCGTGCCTCCACTGGAAAAAAGTCTGTGTGGGATCTTCCCCACCCAGGGGCTTCAAAAATAGCGGGAAGCTGCAAAAAATTGTGGAAAATGCGCAATCCCCTCTCCTGCATTTTAAGCCCTGGTAAAGACAAACAAATACTAGCAAACACCCTCCCTACTGTTTATTACTTTGGCCTGTACCAGACTGTGAACTTACTGAAATGGAATCGCCTTAAACACCACTTCCCAGGAGAGGAGGTAAATATGGGTTACGGGCATCTTGAGAACAAAGCAAGTCACAGTTCTGTGATTTCTGCTAAGAATTACTCCCCTGTATGTTTTTCTTTTTCCTTTTTAAAATTCATTTTGTTTTGGTGCTGGTATTTCATCTGAAATATGGTTATTAGTATTATTATCGGTATTAACCTTTTATTAGTCAAGGCAGGAGGGAAAGCTATTAAGACAGCATTCTGTTTTACAAGGATGACCTGGCTGACGGGTAATCTCACAAACTGAGAATTCTGTCTGGAAATCTGTTTTCCTGGAGTCTCCCATATCCTTCAGTCTGGCACAGTCTGTCACTAGCTGTGCAGTCCTCCTTACTGAAGGGAATGGCTGAGACACACCCACCAGAATGATTGATAAATGCTGTTCCCTCTTTTTAGAGACATGCTGTTTCCACCAAAACCTCAGTTGCCTTCTACCAAAACTCAGTATAAAAGTACAGGAACAGCACTCAAATACAGAATGCAGTTTGTTTGTTTTTATTTACCTGGTAAGGGTCCGGGACACTGGACAAGTCCGCGACTGTTTTCAGGTATGACCTGGTAGTATACATCAGGTAAAAAACACAAGAAGAATACATGATACAGTTAGCATCCATCATAGAACAAGAACAGGCTCGAATGCAAAAATTACAGAATGGATATAAAACCATTGAAGGGTGTAAATGGGCGTATATAGCAAGATGAAGAACCAATACAAATAACATAGCCTAACGTGGATTCGGGTACAAGGAGCAGGAAACCCAAGAGGCTGAATTCTGTGCAGTGACAGGCTGATGAACTCAACAAATGCCCATGTATGGCAGATTTAAATAGCCCATGTGAGGGGAGACACTGCATTTCAGGGGAAGGGAATCCCAGTGTTTAGGGCAAAGACGGAGAAGGCCTGTTTCCCCATCTTGGAAGTACATTTTGAACATGTAGCAGGGTTGCCCCACTGATTAAAGTGAGTAAACTTCTCAAGGTGCAGGAGGGAAGGGAATGGGTGGAGTAGAAGATATTAATAATTTATCAATAATGCACTCAAGGGAGAAAAGTTGGGCACCAATGTGGGGGGACCCAGGGAGGTATACAGGGAGCATTGGTGTGTGAGGTGAAGGGAGTACAGGGAGAAATGGCAGATGTTGGACACTTCCCGCTTATTCCGGGATGCCTTGGAGGCATGAGAATAAATAATATGACCACATTGTAGGCGTGGAAGGAGGATGCCTTGGGTAATTGTAAGCCTGGCGTAGGGAATGAGGGACCGTTTCGTGTGGTAAGGTAGGCCAAGCTTGGAATTGACAGCTTTACAAATCTGGGAGATATTGAGGGAGGAGTCCAGCCCCGAGTCCAGGGTGACCACACGGTATTTGAAGTCTGTCACCGTGGTAAGAGAGGACCCAGCCTTGCATAGGATGAAAGAGAGTTGAGCAGGACTGAATTCAGACCTGGGATCCAAAAAGCATGGCTTGGGTCTTTGTGGAGTTGAAGATTAACTTATTCCTAATGAGCCATGACTAAACCAAGGAGAAAGCCTCCAGTAGCTGGGATTGGACTGTGGTGATGGAGGAAGCGCTGGTGTGCAGAACAGTAGCAGCATCTGCATACATGAGTGAGGAACAGCAAGGGGAAAGAGGGAAACATTAACAAAAACTGAGAAGGAACAGGGCACCACATATGGACCTGTGTGGGACACCTACATTTATTGGGATGGGGATGAGTCCGTATCATTGAAGTGGATGCATTTCTGTCTCCCAGAGAGGGGGCTCCTAAACCAGGATACTGCATAGTGGGAGAGGCCAGGGCAAGTAGTTTGAAATGGAGCAGCATATGATCCACAGTGTCAGGCACCTTGGAGAGGTCAATAAAAATGTCTCCAGTGAGGGAGCAAGCATCCATGGCACATTTAATGTTGTTAGTCAGACCTATCAGGGCTGTAGTGGTGCTGTGTCCCTTCCTAAAACCATGTTGGTGAGGTGAGAGAAGGTTATGTTAATGGAGAAATAACAGGCAACTGGGAGGCCACGACTCTCTTCAGCAGTTTACTAAGGATAGGAAATAAGCAACTGGTCGGTAGTTGCAGAAAAGCTTTGGGTCCCCTTTCTCTAGCGGAAGTGTAATCATGGCAGTTTTGCAGGCATCAGGGACAATACCAGAGGAGAGTGACAAGCTAAAGATATGTGTAGTGGTTCCAAAGCCACAAAAAATCTTCGGCTACTCATCCAGATGAAAAATACTCCTAAAACCTAGGAGTCCATAACATCCATTTATTGGTGATACAGATACAAAGAGTAGTACCCCCTTCCCCACGTTTGACGTGGGGTTGGGGTACTGCTCTTTGTATCACCAGTACATGGATTTTATCAGCTCCTAGGTTTAGGAGTGTTTTTTTTTTTTTGTCTGGACAGGTAACTGAGGATTTTTTTGTGGCTGTGGAAGTTGTTCCTTATCTGGCTCCATCCTGTAGTTTCCTGAGCCACCATTTTACACGCAGTATGTGCAATGGGGTGAGCTAGGATTGGTGCCTCAAAGCCCAGCAGCCTGGGTAGGGTCCCATCGCGGCCTGTACTGCCATTTGTAGAAAGGGACCTAAGAAGTTTTGAGAAGTCCCCAAGGGATACAAGCTTAAGATGAAAGGATGGTGTATGAGAAGGAGTGGGGGAAGGAGGCTGGGACTGGTTGTCAGCCATAGTGGATGGGAGCTCTACAAAGTGTAAGTTGAAGATTTTGGCAGTTGTTATGAGATTGCAGGGAAACCTGTTAATTATCAAGTCAGTGGTTGAGCTCTTGGATGGTAGGCCTTTTATACGCCCCCAGAAGCTCTTGGGATTCCCAGAGGTGGCATTTAACTGCTCACAGCCAAAAAATGCTCTTGGTGTGGCCAGTGGCCCTTTTGCAGAGATTATGCAAGTGCCTGCAAGCCAGCCAGTTGACTTGGTTAGCTGTAATCTTGTATTTATGCCGGCATTTTGTTTCCTGCTCAGTTGGAAAACACCATGGAAAAGCCCCCCTGGTGGCCCAGTGCTGGGGACCTGGTTCAGGAGTGGATTGGGGGGGTGGTGGAATCTGGTGTGGCCAGGGCTAGAGATTGTTGCAGAACGCAGGGTGAGCCCCCCCTTTGGAGGGAGATGGCCAGGTTGTGCCTTTGTAGGGGCCCCTAACAGTGGACTGGTTAGCTTGCTCCTCTCTCCTCCCTTACGAGGGTTGGTGTTTGCGTGTTCAGTGTGCTGAGATGTAAGAGGATGATTGAGGCAAGGCATGACAGGGGAGGTGGGAGGAAAGAAAGACGGTGAAAAAATGCCATTGTGATGATGGCGGGTGGTGATATCATGCTCTGTGCTGTGCACCTCCCACCATCGAAGAGGTGGGGGCTTGAACGGTTCCATGCCATGCTCCACTCGTCTGTGTGTGTGTCAGTGAATGCATGAGTATACACTTGCCTGAGAGGGACGTGGGTGTGTAGTTGTGTTTTCTAACTAGTATATGATGTCACTAACTATGTTAAATCCCACTAGGAACTAGTGCTTTACACCGGGGAAATAAACTGTCCCCTCATCTGGGACTTTATTGGGTGTAGATTAGAAGGCCTGCTAAAAGCTGCTGATCAGTGGCGTTGAAGACCAAAGCATCTGTGTTTAGCTGGTGATCACACTGTTCCTCTGGAGTTCCCTGTTCCTGCTTTCCTTCCCTTCCTGGTGGGGAGCTCCTGCCCTCTAAGATGTGGTTTGTTTCTTCATTTCTGATGAGGTCGGGAGTGTGAATCGATGGCATTTGGTGGAGGAGTGGAGACGTGTGAAATTGATCTTCTGCAAACCCCATTGATTCTGTCTCTATAGAAGGATCTTAACTGTGGGCCCTCATTAAAGCTTCCTCTGCAATCCGTCACCGCTGAACGCTCATTCCAGAGATCATTAATGCTATATCAAAGGCAGAGAGGCAGCCTTGGGACTGAGATGGTATTGGACATGTGAGGAGGGGTCATAGGAGGCAGTTTAAAAACAGAAAAGCTTATCCTGTGAGAATTATTTATTTATTTGCAATCTGTTGACTGGGAATGGAATGTTGAACTGAGACTTGTCTCCAGGAGTTTATTTATTGAAAGTTGGTAACTGGTAGAGGCACACTGAGCCGAGGCTTGTTTCCAGGTGCAACCCGGGTTGGGGGAGTGGAGTATAAACAAAACAATACATTGTGATATATCAGTGAGCAATTTAGTGATAGTTTACGTTGCAGGGCACACTAACAGGCAACATCTACTGGAGGAAGTACAGCAGGCAACAATTACTAATGTACATGACCTGGGCATAGTAAATACAAATTAATCTCTTAAGTATGAAATAAAGTGCATAGTGCCTGGGGAGGCGGTTGTAGTGCCATATAGCCTGACAGAAGTCTGCCTGTGTTGCGGTCAGGAGTACATGGAAGAGATTGCAGAGTGTGGGAGTAGAATCGGGGTGACCATGGAACTGGGAAGGCACCTTATGTGGTATCTAAGGGTCGAATAGAGGAGAAAAGCGGATGGCAGAAGGAGTGGGTTCCAGAGGGAGAGAGGAGGTAGGAAAAGCAGCTACAAGCAGCAGTGTGAGTGGGGGATGAGAAGTACAAGGATCTCTAGAATGAGAGACTGAGAGAGGAGGATGTGGGAGAGAGGAGTGAAGAGAGAAAAGAGGGGAGGGACCCAAACCAGAATTTAGATATGAATGAGGTGCAACGGGATTGGCGACGTGAGGGGAAGGGGGAGAGGGAAGGTGGAAGGGGAAGAGTAGATTGAGCAGTAATAAGTACGAGGGGATGAATTTGTAGCAAAATGGCAGAAAGCGTTGCAGAGTGTGTCCAGTCTGGCAAGGGGGGAGGGATGCAGTAGTCCATTTCCACGTGGTTGAAGACTGGGAGAACCATTTTGGTGCCCAGCTCCTGGTGGACCGGGGGTGGGGCAGGCAGTCCTTGTGATATGGGACACCTAGTTTTAGGATGGTGTTTGGTGTGACTGGCATAAGTGTCTGCAGAGAAGTCAAGCTTACAGTCAAGCCACACACCGAGGTATTTAAAGACAGTGACTATGTCAAGTGGGGTACCATCCAACATGGAGAAGATAGGAGATGGTGATAGTCTGGCCAGTTTCTGGCTAGTGCCAAGGGTCATGGACACCATTTTCTTGGTGTTGACACGGAGTTGGTTGGCATCAAACCAGCATAGATTTCTTCAACATTCTATCTTGTTTGTTTGGCTTGACCCCCCATGAATCCATGCTGCCTCAGATCCTGTAATCCGTTGTATTCTAGATATTCCACTATCCTTTCCTTAAGTAGTATGTCCATATATTTACCCATCACCAATGTCCTGCCTCTTCTTTGCTACCACGTAAGTGAAGTGGTACTACATCTGCCCTTCTGTAGTCCTCCAGAACCACTCCGGTCTCCAGAGATCTGTTAAATAGGTCTGTCAAACGTGCAGCCAGTACCTCTCTGAGTTCCCTCAGCACTCTTTGATGCACCCCATGTGGTCCCATAGCTTTATTCACCTTCAGGCTAGTGAGTGCTTTCTAAACTCTTTTCAGAGAAAGAACTGGTGTCCACTTCCTTTCCATTAAGGCTCCTGATGCTTTTTCGTGGTTCCTCCCCTTCCACTGCAAACAGTGAGAAGAAGTATCTGTTCAAGATGTCTGCCTTTTCTTGATCCTTCTCTGTACTGTCCCCCTCCTCCCTCCTTAACCTTACCCCCTCCTCCCTCCTTAACCTTACAATTCCTCCCTCAGTCTTCCTTTTTTTTGCTAACATATCTAAAAAATGTCCTGTCTCCTCTTTATGCAACCTGCACTATTGTTTCTTCAGTTTGCGCCTTAGCCCTCCTTACTGCTTTCTTTGCCTCCCTGTTTTTCCTGATGCACTTTCTTGTTCTCCTTTCTAGGTCTCCTCATACTGTCTGAATGCTCCACTTTTAGCCTTTACCTCTCTTGCCACCTCCTTCGAGATCCATAGTGGTCTCCTCTTTCTCTTAGTTTTTCTTACTTGCTTAACAAAGAGGTCTGTTGCCTGTACTATGCCTTCTTTGAGTTTTGCCCATTGTTCCTCCACCCACCCCCCAGGACATCACCCCCACCAGGTCATTTCTGAGTCACTCACCCATCTTTGTAAAATCAGCCCTTTTTAAGTCCAGGACTCTCACCATTGTGTGGTTGGATTCTGTAGTTGTTCTTATGTTGAACCACACTGTACAATGATCACTAGTTCCCAGATGGGTTCCCACCTTGATGTCTTTTATTTATTTATTGAAATGTTTCACCAGGAAGGCACGTTGAGCAACACGTTGCTCATCTCCTTGTGCAACCTGGGGGGTAGGGAACAATGGGATAGAATATGGAGAAATGTTACAATGTTGGAATACAGTTTGCTTACTTGCATACAGTGAGAGCACAAGGGATTACAGGTGATAACAGTGGCTAACAATGCAACAGTTAAGTATAGTAGATATGAAGACACATATAGCAAATTGGCAACAGTTGGTGACAGTTGGTGACAGTTGGTAACACTGGAACACATATAATAACTTGGCAACAGTATGTAGCACTAGAGGGTAAGGTGACCCAATAATAATTGGTAGCCATTAGAGTAACATAGATATTCAAGATTTACAGTGATTGGAGCAAAGAGAGGAAGGAGGGAATGAAAAATTGTGGAGGGCAGAGTGGAAGAAGGGAAAGGAAATTTACGGAGACAGAACACGATTTTCGAGGCAAACAGAGACAACAGGGTGGACTAAAGTGCATATAAGAGGGGTATAGGGGTAGGTTATAAGTGCTTAATTGAGTGCAGGGGTAGGCCAGTGTTAGGCTGTCTTAACCGGAAGGGGGGTAGGAGGAGAGGAGAGGTAGAGTGTGACAGGGTGATGAACGAGAGAGAGAGAGATATTGTCTGTAACACTGTCCCTATTAATAAGCACCAGGTCCAGTATTGCTCATCTCGTGTGGTTTCACTGACTAGTTGCCTGAGGAGTGCATCCTGTAGGGAGTCCAGGATGTCCTTGCTTCTAGCTGAAGCCTCATCTGGGAGGCTCCAGTCTACATCCAGGAGCTTGAAGTCCCCCATCAGTCACCTTTTTTTTTTTTTTCTCAGCCATTTTACTAATTGCTTCAGACATTTCCTTATCTAACTCCTCCCCCTATGCCGGAGGCCTGTTGATGCACTTTAAATGTAACCTTACTTGTTGTGCCTGTCCAAGAATGTACCATTGTAATCTCCCGGGTCACACCTGAAAATAGGTACTTGGTTGTTTACTCTGCTCACCCGGTTAACAAAAGCAAATAAATAAAATTTCCTGGCACTAGGGTGACCCACAGCAACTCCGCCCCTCTCCTCAAATTCCCTGTATTTCTGTTGCTTTTATACTTTCCTTCACATAAAGCACTACTCCCTCTCCTTTCCTTCCCACCCTGGCCTTTCTAGACGGCGTGTAGCCTGGTGTGACCATGTCCCAGTCATAGTTATCAGAGCACCATGATGCAGTAATGACCATAGTATCCAGGTCAACCTCCGCTGTGATGGCCTCTAGGTCTGGAATCTTTCTAGCATTATCACATATGACCTTTCAGATTGTGTTAGGTTTTTGCTTGCCACTTCCCCCTTTTTCCTTTTGCACCCCTTTCCTCCATCTTCTCACTGTTCTTTTTCTCCCTTCCTCTTTTGCAACCCCCCTACTTTCTTGATAAGAGGAGAGAGCAGCAGATGCCAATACACCACACATGGAAGCATGCATGGGGATGTCTGGGTGGCATTGCACGCTGCCTCTCTGGGAAGAAAAGCAGGAAAATGGAGATCCGAGGTGCCGCCGACCCTGGCTGCCCAGTAGCCCTGCACCCCATCGAATACTCGGGCCACGCTGCACCCCTTCGAATACTCTGACCACGCTGCACCCCTTCGAATACTTGGGCCACGCTGCATTCCACATGATGGTAAGTCATGGAGGAAGAACGGGGAAGGGGGTTGGTAGCTTGGAATCTGGTAAGAAGATCACTAACTGTAAAAAAGTTTTTTTTTTTTTTTTTTGTTAATTGTTAAGGTTTCGAATAGCAGAACTGTTTCCACTGAGAACTTTTTCTAGCTAGTGAATTGCTGGCTGAGTTAACAGCCCCATTGTTACTAACCCAGGTAGTGTCTGCAGTATTGACCTTCATTAAGACACACATACCATGAAAATAATAGTAATCCCCAAGTCTGCCCAAATCTAGTACACGGGTTGAAATACAATTTTGCAGCCACTAGCCAGCAGGGCCAGTGATTAGGGAAAATAAACTTGCTCCAAAGACATTCCATAGGCCCAAATGGTGTTCTGTACTCAAAATGTTATCTCCTCCATTACTAGCAATTGGGGTCAGTCAAATGCAAATATCTTGAACCTCGCAACACCGTCTGCATTTTCCAGCTTCTCTGAAAATGGGTTCCACACCCCTATCTCACTGACAGTTGGGTGTGTTTCAGATCAGTGTTTGTGGTCCCTGTTTGGTGTCTAGGGCCTCGGTGCAGCATGCAATCTTAGCTGGTTACATGACTCACAGTCTGGCATCTGCATGCAGCCTACCATTTGTTCTAAGTAATTTTATAACTTGTCTCAAGCAATCCAGCAAGTGTTTTGGTCAGCAGATGCAAAGGTGCGCTTTACTCCCCGCCCCCATACTCACCTCTCAATTTCCCTTTCACACATGTACGCAGGTCTCTATCTCTCGGTATGTCTCTCTGTCTCTCTTTCCCCCCACATCCACAACAATACTGCCTTTGGGCGCTGTGACTTCTTATACTGAATCTGAGAATCATTACCATCTACTCTTTGTAGTAAGAACATTTTTTTTTCTGAGCCGTTATGGTGACTTACCACGACAACACATTGGTGTATTGAACATTATTTTCTTTGTATGAATTTAGTGCTTGTGAAAGGTGCGGGACTGCCAGCTCTGGAAAGTGAAGCCCTTTGTTTATCTGTATGACAGATACAGCACGGGCAATTACATGGCACACTTCCCCACATGCCCTGCCAGTGTGCCCCAACACTGTCTGGGAGGGACTACCATGTAGGTCAGAGGACAGTTCAGAGGCTCCATGCTCATCCAGTCCATGCCTTCTCATGTGAGACTGCCATCAAGAGGGGATGTGGCTAGCAACTGACTGAGCAGGATGTGAAGCTCGAGCTCTCTGACTGCATCTTTAAAACTTACGAATTTCCTAGTAACTTTTATTTTTGAGTTTAAAGTACTACGGATGTGTAATATAGTTCTTTTGATATACTACGAGCAACTTATTTCACGATCATGGGCAAACCAAGGCAGCCAGCTGCTTCAGACTTGGGCAAGGGAAAGCTGCCAGAGGGGCCCTCTGAACCGCCAAACAGTGTGGTTCTCCAAGCCATGAAAGACTTGGAAAAATATGTCCGGGACCGCTATTAAAAAGGTTGACACCTCCAACAGCCGAGTGTTTGGTACTGGAGACCAAGTTTAAGACCCCAACCACCAATACCCAAGCAACTAAAAGTGCAGCTGAAAAAGTGATGGTCATCTCCTCTGGCATAGTTCAGGGGGAAAATATTCTTAGATTGCGCCTTGAACAGCTGGAGAATGGTGCCTGTTCATCAAATTTGCACCTGCTGGGTATTCGGGAGGGTCGGGAAGAGCAAGACCCACTCCTTTTTGCAACAAACTATTTTCACACATCTATCTTTGGATCTACAGGGTCTGATCTATAAGGCCTATTTTATCATGCCTCATAGGCCATTGAGAGAATCTGAACCACTCACTCTCTTGGTGGTTACGACAGGGGTTCATGTTCGGGACTCTGTACTTGCAGCGGCCAAACAGAAGGGGCAGCTCACACTGGCAGATGGCATTGGGGTCTTTTGCTTCCCTAATTTGTCCTACGCCATATTTTTACTGACCCAGCTGAAGCAGGTAAGCGAGTGATGAAAATTAGGGAGGACTTTGCCAGATGTTCCGTAGATGAGTCTGAAGAGGCTGGACACTGAGGGCTCACATTAAATTGACTATTTATTTTGGTTTGCCTCAGTGCTGAAATTGACTTGTTTCTGCTGTATTCGATGATGCTTACCTGTGGCACAGTTTGGGCTTCCCATTATTTAGGCTTCCTGTTATGCCTGTAGCAGAGTAGCGGACCAGTTTATGGAGGGGCTTGTCTGTACCCATTTCTTTTAACCAGTTCTATAGCTGTGAGGAGTTGGTACCTGTCTTAATACGTTTTGTTGGATATACTGCTTGCTATAGAGCGGAAGCTCAGTATACCACTGTGGCTGCGGCCCTGAGGTGTGACGCACCTAACTGAGTCTCTAACTCCTGCACAGAGCCATTTACTATATAATAGGCCCCTTTCTAAATAACACTCTGGTTGAGTTGGGGTAGCTCCCCTTAGTCCCTTCTCCCTTTCCTATGGTCCTTATTGTTTGATTTTTACGTATTTTAATAGCACTGTGTAAGTTTCAGCCGTAGTTTCTATTCATCTGTAAGTACATGTTTTGCATTTACTCAAGAGCTTGTCTAGAGTCTTGAGGTCCATGTTCTGGCCTTTCTGGACATTTATTATTGGTACGACACAAGCTACGTGACAGTCCACAAGGACGTAGTCATGAGTGTTTTAGCACTCTGGATATTATCGAGTTCCTACAGTTATGGTTCTTTTGTTATATATACTGTATACCAGGAAATATTCATAATCTGAAAATATTCACTATGTTCGCTGTTGCATCTTAATGCGCAAACATTTACTGATTGCCAATATTTTCTGCTACTACAAAGCTTCCGATATTAGCCAAACGGACTTTAGCCTACAACCATACAGACACTAGAGACGAAATAACGCAGCACTGTACTACATGCTTCTGCTACAAATTTCTTTATTTGAACAACATTCTTGCACCACAATAATCAGTTAAATTAAAAAGAAAAGTCTATTTGCGTCTCTCAGGATCTTGGGATCTGCTGCTCGTCCAACTGATGCTGCTCAGACTGGCTGTCTGCAATAAAATCAAAAGAGAGGCCGCACTAAGACCTGTGCAATAATGCTGTAGTACAGTACGCATTTTGAGCTAGTAAAGAAGCATACTTACACATGGGGTGATCAAGGCACTTCTCATGTGCTTCTTGTATCCCAGCTTGCGTGGACACACGCATCTCTCTTCTGCTTCAGCTTATTATAGCTGCACTCCAGCCAGCGAGCAAGCATCTCTTTTATAGCAGTCATTTTAAGGTCCACTCTGACATTTTCTGCCCCTCCATTCATCTGCTCGGATATCAGCCCGCCATACCAGTCAGTGAAAGGCTGCTTCAACTCATCTTTGAACAACTTGTTCAGCGAGACTTCAAGAGGTTGAAGGAGGTCTGTGCATGAAGCAAGTACAAAGACTGGAATGTACCCGACCTCCTCCAGTAGTTCAATCACTTCGGTTGTTGTATGTGCTCGGAATAAATCCCAAATCAATAGACCCTTTTGCTCTTTTGGGAGAGCAAGAGATTTTTTATGTTCTCCATATATGGCACTAAAACAGTGGAAATGTACCCCGTGTGGTCGACATGTTCGACCAGTGGTTTGGGGAATGCGTCACTGACCAGTCCTTGGGGAATTTGAAGTTTAGGTGACATGCGTTTGGTTTTATCACAGTAGACAATCTGTGGTGGGAAGAGATCACCTGAAAGGGTGCAGGAGAGGACTACAGAAACTTGGTGTTTGTCGCCGAGACCTGTGATAGCAACCTGTCTAGACCCAGTCTCTGCCATAGTCCACTGAGAGACTGGTATGAGATTTACTCTGGTCTCATCCTAATTCAAAACCAGTTCTGGTGGTATTAGCCCCTGCGCTGATGCCCTTGCTATTCTTTCAAGAAAGTTGCGTTTTAAAGTGGGAAGGTTAAGGGGGGTTTTGCATGCAGCCTTGGTGCCCTTCCTTTTACTAAAGCTAATCCAGTTCAGGACCCCCCATGCCCACTTGGTGGTTATTGAGAGACCACCATTTTTCACCAGTATCTGAGGACAGTTGGCTCTCACAATGCCAGTAGCGAGGGCAAGCACTACCCGTGCATTGATGACTGCACCCTGTGCACGCAGATTGTTAATTACAGTTTGAGCTTGACCTCGACATCCTCACGCAGAAGAGTCGGTCTCCCTTGGGGCTTAGTAGGAAGTGAGGGTGCAAGGTTGCTTGTGTTAGGTGTCTGAAGCAAACGTTTTCTAAAATCTTTTTTAAAATTTCTCACTGTGGACTCATTAGTGCTGCCACTGTACTTTGCATTGTAGAACCTAACTGCTGCCATCACACCATTTTCACTAGCGTATTTCCCAACCTTGTAACGAACCTTTCCAGAATAAGCTGTGTAGCATGATGCCCGGATTTTTTTATACGGCGGTGGATTGCAGGCAGTTAGCACATTAGAAAGAGAGTTCGCTGTTTCTTGGTCTAATCCCGACCATGTCAACTGCTTAGATGACACATTTTCAATGTCCACCAGGTATTCCCATTTCGTAGCTTTGCCAGAATTTAACCATTTCAGGATGGACATGTTCACCATTCAACATGCAGCTCACAGCTCGTTACAACACAGAAGGAAGGATGCTGCTGATTAGGTATGGTTTATTTTATACAGATGCCCAGGTTTATAGGGTTACTGAAGGTCGTGTCTTCCAGCTGTTTGCTGTAATTAACAGCTATAGCAACTGATACTTTGACAGACAGTGTTCAATTAACCTTTTCTGAGTGTCACATTCAAGTTGTGCAGTGTAACTGAATACAAAACTGTACAAAAACAGTTTCAAACTTGAGTGCAATGGTAGACCGCGAATATTTTCGGGCGTGAACAACTTTAAGGATGGAAGAGCGCCGATATTAACGGCGCTATATATATGTGTGTGTGTGTGTGTGTGTGTGTGTGTGTGTGTGTGTATTGTATATCTATATATATATATATATATATATATATATATATATATATATATATATATATGTATGTATGTGTGTGTGTGTGTGTGTATGTATATATATATATATATATATATATGTATATAGTGCAGGATTTATAGTTTTGTGTTGGTTCCCCTGATATGGTGTAACAAGGGGAGACAAGAAAATGATCTTTTGCTATAAGTTCCTTTCTGTAACGATTACTAGGTCTTGTCACCAAGTAAAGTACTCTGTATGATTTACTGAGAACTGCAATAAAAATCAAATAATAAAAAAAAAGATTGTCACCAAGGGTGCCAGTTAGTGGCAGTTTTGTTTGTTGGTTTTGTGATATGGACCCCTACCCGCTGGGAATAGGATTGAGACCACCACAACTACTTTCACATAGGTCACTGAACAGCCCTCGGGTAATTTAGTCCAGTATCGAACTGGGCTGGATAGTGACTTAGAGGTGAAAGGCTGCTTAACCTGCTACTAGCCTACTGAGCCATTTGGTTCAGTATATAGCTTTCTAACATCAGCTGCTGTGGTTTCTAATGTGTGCTCCATGGGTTGAAATTCCAAATCACATAATCTTTTCTTGGAGCATTTCTTGATTTTTCTTGTTGATGCAAGATATCTTGCTGGGAATGTCGGTACAAGTAATGGAAGTTAGCGTCATACTTGCTGGGAATTTTGGTCCAAGAGATGGATGTGGGCATCAAATTTGCTGGGAATGTCGGTACAAGTAATGGAGGCAGCGATCAGACTCGCTGGGAATGTCAGTACAAGTACTGGAGGCTGATGTCAGACTTGCTGTAAATGTCGGTACAGGAGATTGGAGGCGGAGATCAAACTTGGAAATATACGTACAAGAGAAGGAGGTGGGGATGAGACTTGCTGGGAATATTCATACAAGAGATGGTGGTGGGAATGAGACTCGCTGGGAATGTTGGTACAAGAGGCATGGATCAGACTTGCTGGGAAAGTCTGTGCAAAAAATAGAGAGGAACATCAAACTAACAGCAGATTCCTCTGGCTTTTTGCCGCAGTTTGATTCTATACTTCCAAGGAAGGAAGGGCTGTTGTGTTTAAAAAAAAAAAAAAAAAAAAAAAGCCAGATGAGTGTAAAGGCAGGTTTTGAGGTTTCCATGCAGAGCTGGCCTTAGCATACAGTGAGGACAGCAGAGGGGACCAAAAGAAACTTCAGCTGTCCAGGTGATCTCTATGCTTCCTGACTTTCTGTGCCTCTACCTACTTTCCTAAAGAATGTGTTGCTAAATCAGAGTACCTTGTTGTCCTTTATTATTAGAAGCATTATTATTCAGGAGGCGTGCAAGCTGTAGAAGGAGCTTCTTCATTACATTGAACTGGGAGCTATGGGGAGGCAGCGAGGCATGTGCACATGATAAGGAGGTTTCTTGGAGCCCTCTTCTTTGGTTATGGGGGTCCCAGTAAATTTGTTCATACAGGTCCCCTGGCTCATTTGGGCCGCACTGTCATGAGGTCTTTTAGCATTAGAGAAGGTCAAAGCTTTGCTCTCTGTAGGGAAATCTAATAGCAACAGGGTTCCCTACTTTCTGGGCTCATAGGGCAGTGGCTGTGGTGATTGGATCTGATGACCCTTTATTCCATGGACCTTCTATAAGCACTTATATGTGTGTAGGTGGTTTTTAGTGAAGCATAGAGCACTGGTATCAAAACAGGCGTAGTAGTGTAGTAAAGAAGGGTGGTAAAAGACCATTTTTAGAGGATTTTATAAAAAACAGTTAGGGTGGTGGCAAAAAAAAATATAGGGTGGTGATAAAAAGTATAAAGTGTTGGTAGAAGAATACAGGGTGGTGGCCCACCATGCTGAAACAGTGAACGGGGAACACAACTAAATGTTGCTGCTACACAACTTGCTTTCTGTGCAAATTGTAGTTTCTTAAATGTTTTTATTTCCTGTGTTTTTCATCTCCCCCAGTTCCTAAAGTCCCTTTCAGCCTGCCTCTCCCAGCCCCCTGCCTTCATCTTCTCTAAGATTTACTTCCTACCTCCCATTAGTTTGTCCCCCACCGAGTATCAAAGAGATGTGATATATATATGAGTACATTTAAAAAAAAAAATAAAATTAGTACAACATTTAAAAAAAGTAAATGTAACAAACTAGTACAGCATTTTTAAACCCACTGTATCAGCACCCTTCCAAAGGGGGGATGGACCTTGTCATTACTGGGGACTTTAACATAAACTGGGATGGAAAGGAGGCTGCCCCTTTCAGGGATCTGATAGCCACCTCCAACCTGACACAACTTGTCACCTGCTGCACCAGGCAGAGCTATAAGACAGGGCAGTTCCCTCCTAGACTGGGTCCTAGCAAGCTGGGTTCTCACCATCCCGGATCTCTGAGATCAAAGTTCTCCCTGACACGCTAGGTGACCACTCCCCAACCACCTTCCTGTGGTCTAATGAATTTACCAAAAGCCCACCCATCCTCATTGAAAGCAGGGTCTTGAGGAAGGGTAAACCTGGAGCCCTCTAATCAGCCCTTGCCCTGCATGACTGGACTCCTTTCAACCTGGTGCCTACCCTTGATCAGGCCCTCAATTACTTCATTCAGGGCTTTAGCTCCATCTGTGACATCTATACCCGCTCATGAAAAGAACAATTCTGGGGCAGGCAAATGGCTGGATTGATGGGGAGCTCCTCTCCCACCTGAAAGAAAGGGACATACTCTGAGAGAAGGCCAGAAACACAGGTAGCAAGCATGACTACCAGTGTTACAGAACGGCCAGGAACCGCTGCACCAAGCTAATCCTGCTCGCCAAAGCCAACTATCATAAGGCACAGCTTAGCAATTCTTGGGGTGATGGGAAAAGATTCTGGGATAACATCAAAAGCATCCTTGGAAAGGAGGACAAGAAGCACCCTCAGCTGCTCAGTATCAGTAACACCCCCACTACAGACCCTCTAGCTATTGCAGAAGCCTTCAATAAGACCTTCACCGATCTTACCCCAGTGCTACCCCCTGCCTGTTTTCAACTTGGTTTGCACCATTCCAACAACGTAGCTACAGAGTGTTCTCATCCGACTTTCTGCTTTAAAAAGGGGGATGGTGAAGGAGGCCCTAACTATGGTCAAGAAAGTACTATGTAAGACCAGACTAGGCAGTGACTGGATAGACACGAAACTTCAGTCCCTCACCCTGTACATTCTTATAGTGCCCATTACCATGCTGTACAATAAGTCCCTGGCCCTTGCCTAATTCCTGGCAGTTTGGAAGCGGGCCCTAGTTATGCCAGTGCATAAAGGAGGCGACAAGACTCTGGTAGCCAACTACTGACCCATCTCAAGTCCTCTTCCCCCCGTCCAAGGCACTGGAAAAGATTGTGGTGGGTCAGCTCACCAACTACCTCAACAAGTATAATCTACTATGCTCCAACCAGCATGGCTTCAGACAAAATCACAGTACCACCACTGCCCTGCTGGACTACACAAACTATGCACATAAGGCCCTGGATGAAGGCAAACTGGTGGGGTCTGTCTTTATTGACCTCACCAAAGCCTTCGATGCAGTCAACCACCCTGTTACTGACCCAGTTGCAAAACATGGGTGTGGCGCCCAATGCCCTTTGCTGGTTCCAAGACTACCTGATATGGAGAAATCAAGGTGTCAAAATTGGGCAAACAGTATCCAGTGCAAGAGAGGTATCATTAGGGGTACCCCAGGGATCAATACTGGGGCCCCTACTCTTTAGCCTTGTCTTAAATGACCTTCCCACAGCCTGCAACACCAGACTCAAACTATATGCAGACGATGCTGTGCTCCTGAGCAGCAGCACATCTCAGGCTGCCCTACAATCTGAGCTGCAGAACTCCTTCTCCAAACTCGAGGACTGGTTTTGTAGTCATAAGTTGCTGCTAAACTACAAGAAGACCAAGGCCATGCTTGTATCCAGCTCCCACAACAAAAATAAGCACCACCCCCTCATAATGTCCAACTCATGCAGTGAGCTGCTGGAACAAGTCTACTTGTTCAAGTATCTGGGGGTCATAATAGACGATACCCTCACGTTTGTGCACCATATTGACTCTCTGGTCAAGACAGTCAGTACCAAGATTGGTGTCCTGTACAGGCACAGGCAATACCTCTCTCCAGGGGCCCTCCACCTCTCAGTCCACAGTTCCATTATATCTACTATTGACTATGGACTAGTGGTGTATGGGGCGGCAACGGATACAGCGCTCAAGTGGGTTCAGACTGCACTCAACAAAGCCTGCAGACTCACCCTGGATGCTGAGCGTGGCACGCACACCTGTACTCTGTATGAACGCTCAAATTGGCTGTCATTAAGAAACGAGGTCAAATTCCAGATTTGCATCCTAGGGAAGAAGGCTGTATTGGGTAAAACACCGCCTTGCGTAGGCAATTTGATCAAGGCAGCCCACTCGTTATAGGTCACCAGGGGGGAGGACTAGAGGGATCTTGGCTATCCCCTTCATTGCACCTTGCTTGGGCAGCGTGCATTTGCCTGGCCCCCGTGGATGAATGAACTCCCAGGCACCTCTTGGCCACCAGTTGTCTGGCCCAATTCAAAACTGACCTCAAACAGCACCTAATAACACTCTCTAAGTGCACCTGCTCCTAAGTCCAGCCACACCCACTCTCTCTGCCCCCCAGCAAGCACTAGGCAGGCCTCGGGTACCCCCTCCCTCTGTCCCTTCACATGACTTGCCTCAGCAGTCAGTTCATGTCATGCTCCTTCGGCACCCACCACACCACATTCCCCCCCCCCCCAACTCCCAGCCCCGTGAGTTTCCCTAACAGTCACTACTAATGCAAGCTGCCTGACCATGCCCCCTCGTATGCCACCATTTACTCTAGCACATCTTCTCCACTCAACCTCCCCTCCGCCCATTTCTCCCTATAACTTATCGCCCTTCTTCCCCCACCCTTCACCTCCGCCGCAGTACCTGCCTCTCTCGTACCTCCTTTCTTCACCCCACTGCCAGATATCCCAGTCCCTCTGAACTACTGACAAGGCACTTTGTGGCTGCTTATCCCCCCCCCACCCTCATAAAGTGTTTTTCTTGTTATTTTAACTTGTACTTAGGTTTTGAGTTATTCTGTAAGTTCTGAATCCAAGCTGTATCGTTCATTGTGATGCACCTTTGCTTTCTCCTATTGAACTTTATTTTGCAGTTTGACATGGAACCTTTGTAAAAGAGCTTGCACTCAAAGGTCTTTTTTGAATCACTAAATAAATAAATAAAATAAGTATTCCATCTTTCCCCACATCTGAAGAAGGGCTGCCCTTTTCATTTTGAAACGTGCTCATTTCTGTTTTCAAACCTTTAAAGAATAAAGTCTGGTGTACAGGTTCTGCAGCCGGGTATCGCTGCATCTCTTTGGATCCGGTAGGTGAGGATGTGTATGTGGTAGCAAGGACACACACACACACACGCTTTATCCTGCCAGGTGCCAATGCTTTCTTCTATTCCTTTTCATTCCTTTGGGATAGAGGCATAAAGACACCTCACATGCACGTGCAGTGATCCTTCACGTGCGCATGTACAGAGCAGGCTGCATGTCCCTCCCTGGTTGTACCCTGTTGTGCTTGCATAACCTGGGGAAACAAAGTGGTGCTAGTGCAGAGGGCTTTGGATAGCCACTCACCTGAGGAGAAGGTGGCAAGTGCCCCTGGGCTTATTCCTGAACCTGGATCGTCAGCTTCACAAGTGGCAATGCTGCGGCTGTGCCTTCGAGACGGCTTTGGAAATTGTCTTCTTTTATTAGGATTCTTGCAAAGCTTAACAGCAACGCGATCGTATAAAATGTGCAGTGGGATTATCTGCAATTCGGCAGTAGTACCATTGAACTGAAAGTACTCTAAAGAACAGGAAAATATTTTTATTGAACGTGGAAATCTTTTATAGAATGATCTACCCTGCCCCAGGATTGTGATAAAAGATGCTGTTTGGTTCTAGCCATGATCGACTGATGGTGCATGGCCCATTGTTGGATATCACAGAACCAGATTTTTCAGGTACCACTTCCATGGAAAGTTCATGGTTGGACCTTGAGCCTTATGGAACCTCACCAACTCTGTTTGAAAACGTAAGAGGTTGGCTCCAGTTACATAACTGCATAGTTCCTTTATGATGCTGCTGAGTTTTTTCTTAATGCAAAGCATTTTGGAATACATTCACAGAAACGACACAGTATCATTTATTTACCAGTTGGTATCCAGGAAAGACAAACCGAGCCAAAACTCACTTCCAGGTGCGATCCGGAGGTGGAGGTTACAGAGCTGACAGGAACAAAAATTGAAACAAATACTAGCAAAACTTAGTAATATCACAGAAGCTAACAATGAAAAGTGCTGATTTATGTGTGCAAGCTATGAATTAAACAAGGTAAATAAGTGCTGTTGAATAGAAGTTAATAGGATCTCCGAGGGGGTGTCTCTTATGGTACAAGAGATGCTGAATGTGAGGTTTGGGTGAGGGGGCTGTGAAGCTGACTGGTTCTGTCTGCACAGACCTCACAAGAACTATCTTGTACCATACGAGAGACCCCTCTGAGGCTCTGTTAACTTATTCTAGATCACTTGAGTTTAGCTTGAGTGATTTATAATTGGTTGAGTCTCTTTTTAAGTTACTTATGCACCCCCCCCAAGTGCTGAAGTAGAGCTCTCTCCCCTAACGCTCCCGCACAAGACGCACTATACACAGCATAAGATACACAGTGGCTCTGCATGCTGATTGGCTGAACTTGCATGATAATCAACATATAGCATACCTAAACAATAAATGGCATACATGTTAAGGGTCACATTAAGTCTAGCTGCGGCAGGTGCAGTGTAATAGAATACAAACTATCTGTGCAAACCATTCAGAGATAGGGAGGTAAAACATGTAAGGAAAAAAGGGATTAGGTCATGAGAAGGGGACAGGGTGGGGGACAAGAAAGGTCAGTTGGATATTGAGATTTTTTTTTTCTTTTTTTTGTTGTTTTTTTAACCAGGAGATGCACACTAAGCTGAAGCTTGTTTCCAGGTGCGACCTGGGAGCACAAGGAAGTTAAGTAACTTGCTCAGGGTCACGCAGTATGCAAGTGGGGGTTGTGGGATTCAAACCTAGGTCTCCAGGTTTGCAGCTCGGAGCCTTAAACCGCTGCGCTGTACTGCCTTCTTGATGTAATTTGTGAGTATTTTGCAGTAAAATACAATTAAAAAAAAAAGCGCAGGCTCAGAAAGGGGCAGAGGAAAAGGATTAGGTGATGGGAGGGGGATAATGAGCCATTTGTGTGTAGCTGCTAAGTGTGTGGTTGCAACAGTGAGACTTTTTTCTCTCCCAGATTTGTGGCTCCGTACTTAGTGACAGAAAATGAAGTGCACAGATTTCTGCCTGCTAGGATGGCCAAATCTGCCACATACGGGGAGCCCCAAACCATTCACTGTCTAGATTAACCAAACCCACCGAGCGGTGTGTTTATGGTGTGGGTGTCTGCTGGTAGATTGTGCGATGGGTACTTCGTCCTGGCCTTCTGACCCTGATGAAAATGCACTGCAATTCAAATGCCAGGCTACTGTGTAGGCCGAGGACTACTCCAGAAAGTTGTATCAGTTCGAATCAGTCTGGGAGTGAGTCAGTGAGGGTGCAAGTAAGCACATTGCCATGTACTTGGTCTGTAAAATGTACGTTATGTGTGTGGCAGAGGGTGACTCTGTCTAATAGATAGATTTGTTGTTTTTCATTTAAAATTTAAGAGCCTGTGTTGCTCAGTGGGGATGTTGTGATTTTGTTTTGGCTTTGCCAACTCCTGCCTATATAGTCACCTTGAAACCCGCAAGCTGACTATGTATATGTCTTCTTTTGCTTGTAAACCTGCACCTTGGACATGCTTGGAAACGAGTGCTTGCCTCTGAATAACTGCGTTTTTCAAATGAAATATGTTAAAGGGGAACAGTTATTACAAAGGGCCTCACACTCATGTGGGGTAGTCCCAATGTGCACTTTCTGTGCATAAACATTTTGGTTTACTTACTGTTGAATGTAGCAGATTGTATCACACTATCATAGAATCGTATGATAGAATCATAGAATCGTATCATAGAATTGTATCATAAAATCGTAGTGTCATTGACGGCAGAAAAGGACCATGCCGGCCCATCTAGTCTGCCAATCTCTCGACACCTAGTATAAGATACTACATTGTATCAGACTAATGCTGCTTACTTCTAGGTTGACATTTTCTGTTACTACAGGTCTTGGAGAATCCCCTGCAGATGACATCAGAGCAGTGGGCAGCAGTGGGAGATTCAGTAGCCGGCAGGTGCATGTTCAGAGTTTCTGTCAGCTGTAATCTTTTGTTTGCTGTTCCTGCTGTCCTTCCTCCCTTGGCTAAGTACAGTAACAGAAGACTGGATTTAGCCCCTGTAGAAAAGCAGAACCAGAAAATGCACAGTAGGCTCTTGATTCTCCCACTGTTGCCTACTACTCTGATGTGAGCCACAGGGGATTCTGGGATTTGTAGCAGCAGACGATGTCTGCCTAGAAGTAAGCAGCATTAGTCTAATACAATCTACTATATTACAGTAAACAGAAAGTAAATCAAATGTTTTTTTTTTTTTTGACACAAAGCGCATATTGGGATCAGCTCCACATTTAGGTGCTTGGGCTCTTTGTGATGACTATTCCCCTTTAGTAAAATAAGTAAAACTGTTGGGAGTTTTTACATTGGACAGAAAACGTTGGTCAGCAGCTGTATCTCATGATCTTACTTAGAGAGGGTTGCTGCACTAGGTCATAACAGATAGGACTGTGCCCTCTGGCATCAGGACAGCATGGCAAACTTTTCCAGCAATGCCTGGTGGGGGACCACTCACCAGATGTCATGTGATGGACGTCAGCGTGACCCTATATAGTGGGCAGTCCCCACGCCCTCCCTCCAGTTCTTTCCCACCATCAACCTGCCCAGTTACACTTGCCCAGCCGATTGCCATTTTTTGCACAAATTCTTGCTTGAATAGCTTATCTTTTAATTTCGTTTGTCTTCTCCACCGACAACTAAGATGAAGTGCAGGTCCCAGATTCCTCATAAGGACGGCCACCTTCGATGGCTCGTTTGCTTGGGCCCAGATAAGTTCTGTCAAATGGATCACTGCTAATCCAGATGGACAATATGTCGGTAGTCTGGTATATCAGCAAACGGGGGCACCCGATCATACCCCCTATAAAGGGAGGCGATACAGGTGTGGAACTGGGCAATTCAGCATGGTCTGTTTCTCATTGCCGTGCACGTCCCAGGAGTTCTAAACATCCTGGCAGACAACCTCAGTCAGACCTCGTCCCTTGCCCACAAATAGGAACTCAGTCAGGAGGTAGCAGATTCTCTGTTTCTGAGATGAGGTCACCCAGACTTAGATCTGTTCACCTCCCCGTTCAACACAAAGCTTCCCAGCTTTTGCTCGCTCGTTCCAGAGCCTGGTGCTTTCTGGCACGATGCGTAATCACTTTGTTGGACAGGGAGGTTTTTGTATGCCTTCCCTCCCTTTCCCATTTTGCAGAGGGTTCTTCTACAGCTCCAGGCAGAGGGAGCCCGGATGTTCCTGATCGCTCCCCTCTGGCTGAGACAAATCTGGTTTCCGCTCCTGCAGCTGCTCTCAGCGGAACACACAGTTCCTCTTCCTCTCAAACATGACCTGTTAACCCAGGATCAAGGCAGGTTGGTGCATCCTGGGCTGAGGACCCTGGATCTTCATGCTTGGCTCCTACAGACATAATTAAGTCTCGATTCCGGGTCTCAAATAAGGTCACTCAGGTCCTGGTAGAGGCCAGGAAACCCTCTACCAGATTGACCTATGCCATGAAATGGAAGCGTTTTTCCATTTGGGTGGCGCCTAAAGGCTGGGAGCCCTTTACGTGATCGGCTCCACAGATTATGGAATATCTGTTGCACCTGTCTGAATCGGGTCTCTGTTACTCCTCCCTCAAGGTCCATCTGTTGGCCATTTCGGCCTATCATGATTTGGTATGGGGGGAAATCTATGGCTCAGCTGGAAATCTCAGAAACGTTTCCGAAAGGGATGCTCCATCTGAAACCCCCATCTGTAACCTCACTTCACCTTGGGATTTAAATTTTGTGATTGAGAAGCTTATGCTTCCCTCTTTTGTACCAGCGATGAGATGTGACTTGCGCCATCTCTCCTGGAAGGTGCTATTTTTGGTTGCCATTACTTCTGCTCGAAGAATTTCCACGCTTCAGGCCCTGATGTTGTTAGGAGCCTTATTTGATTTTTCATAAAGTCTGGGCGGTCTTACGAACCAGTCCTAAGTTTCTTCCCAAGGTGGTTTCAGAGTTCACCTTTAGTCAAATGGTTGAACTTCCAGTATATAACCCTAACCATTTTAACAAAAGTGAGGCTCTTCTTCACACGCTAGACATACACAGGATCATGAGATGTTACGTCCACAGGACTAAAAGCTCTAGAAAGTCCGATCAGCTGTTTGTTTCCTTTGCCCCCAAATCTGTGGGTTCAGAGGTGTGTAAGCAGTGCTTATCCAAGTGGCTTACTAACTGCATTCGCTTCTGTTATCAGAAGTATGACAAACCTCTGCTGAGGGAGGTCTGAGGTCATTCCACTCGAGGAATGGCAGCGTCCACAACCTTCTTGAGAAATGTTTCTGCAGCGGAGATTTGTGCAGCAGCTACCTGGAGTTCAGTCCATACCTTCACGAAGAATTACAGTCTGGACATTGCCTCTAGGCGTAGGGCTGGGTTTGGCCTAGCCATTCTGCAGGGCTTATTGTCCTAAGGCCAGTCCTGTTCTGTTCTTTCAGTTGCTCCTCCTTCTGTGACTCTCTTGGTTTCTGAGTGATTGCTTGGGATTCAGTCCTATCTGTTATGACCTACTGCAGGAACCCTCTTGAAGTAAGGTAGTACAGTTACGTAAGAACTTACCGTAACAGTAGATCTTCGAGACAGGTTCCTGCAGTTGGTCACATTTTCCCTCCCACCTTCCCCCAGTTTTTGCATTTCTTTCAGCATTTTTTGTAACTGGGCTCCAGTATTCCATCCCTTCTCCTGTGTCATCCTACTTGGATCTCCGGCGGGAGAACTGGAGGGTGGGCGTGGGGACCACCCACTATATAGGGTCATGCTGACGACCGTCGCGTGACGTCTGGTAGGCGGTTCCCTGCTAAGCATTGCTGGAAAAGTTTGCTGTGTGGTCCTGACGCCAGAGGGTGCAGTCCTATCTGCTATGACCTACTGCAGGAACCTCTCTCGAAGATCTGCTGTTATGGTAAGTTCTTGCGTAACTGTACTTTCTCACTGATCCGGCGCTGTTCTTTGGTGAACAGAAACGTATTGCATAATGGCTAATTAAGGTCCAGTGGAGGGAAAAGGAAATGCCATTGTGTTTCAGACCTCACTGGGGGCAAGCTGGCTGCTGAGAGAGAGAGAGGTTCAGGGATTCTGGGATGCCCTAGAATGCAGGAGCCACATCAGTTTCAACATCAGGGAACTGTTGCTAGAGAACTCTTCTGCCAGCCCTCAAGTACTCAAGTGAGGTCTACAGATTGGCTAGCCAAGCAGCGTTTTGTGAAATAACAACCTGTAAATGCATGGACACATTGTACTTAGATTCGTGATGGACTTGTACATCACTGCTCACTGTATAGCTAGCATGGCATACTATTGCCAGACATGAGAATAGAGCAAAATGGGCTACTGTGCTCTACAGATGTGTACATGAGGGATATTCCTTCCTAGCTCAGTGACCTGCTAACCAGGACCTCTGTGTTCTGTAAATGTGTACACGGAGGGATATACCCTTCCTATTTCGGTGACCAGGACCTCCATACTCTGTAAATGTCTACATTGGGGGTTGTACCTTTCCTATCTCGGTGATTTGCTAACCAGGACCTCTACTGTACAGACATGTACATGGAGTCTATACTCATCCTATCTCAGTGACTTGCTAACTAGGGCCTTGCTACTCTACAAATGTGTACACAGGGTCTATGCCCTTCCTATCTCAGTGACTTGCTAACCAGGGCCTCGCTACTCTACAAATGTGTTCTTGGGAGATGTACACTTCCTATCTCAGTGACCTGGTAACTGGGACCTCTCTATTTTACAAATGTGTACACTGGGGCTGTACCCCTTCCTGTCTCGGTGATCTGCTGATGAGGACCAACCTAGTTTACGAACTGGAATCACAGGTGCAAGACCTGTTTCAAGTTCCACAAATTCTCATGTCAGTTGGAGGCATCACCAGCTGGGACTTGATCCAGGACAACATTAAGGAGTCATGGAACCCAAGGTATTTCAAGGGGGCCATGTTTAACCACCTTCTGACTCGCTGCATGTTACTAACTACTTCGACCCCTATCCTGTCTGTCTCATTCTCCTCAGTACATTGTATTGACACAACCCCCCCCCCACACCTCTCTCTCTGTTTTTGTATTTTGACTTCTGTGCTGGTAAATTGTAATCTGGTAACCTAGAAAGGAATGCAGTGTAAATCCAAGCCCAGAAACCTTGAAATGCTACCATGTATTTATTGTAACTGTACAAACTCTACTGCTGTACCCCCTGGACCCCCTTGCAAATGAGGTGCATCAACTGAATGAGGTGATGCTGTTGTGCACAAATTCTAAATAAATATGACATGAACAGTAGCGTTCCAGTTCCCCAGAAATCATCAGTCAAAGAATGATGCTCCTTGATGGCTCCAATATTGCATTTCTACCATCTTACACTCTGGCGTGTAAATAGAGAGCCTCCTGTTTTTTGGGAGGCCGCAGTCTGGAGAGCTCCCTCATTACCGGGGGAGCTGGCTTGGAAACTCTTTCACCTTAAATACACTCCCCATCACTCAATACATTAACTCTCACAGGTGGCATCTTTGCTTCTTTCTTTAGGTTCCTAAACCTGAATCTCTGATTCCAGTTTCACTGAAACTGTTCACTAGGACAGGCTGTCAAATGTTGCCAGTTTCTCACTTAACTCATTGCCTCCTAGAATCGCCTGTAGGCATCAGCAAATCTACTGCAGTGTGTCCCAGAACGCCTACAGAAGTCACCTACAGACTTCCTGTGTGCCCCAGAAACATCTGGAGAAGTCACTCACGTGTTTTAATATTACTTGCCAGCCAGAATTGATTAGAATTGACTGCATAGTACCATTAGAAAGGTAATGTTGTGCTGAACAACTTTGCCACTGACACTTTGTGTGTATCATGTTCACATTAGGAGTTATTCACATTTGTTTATGACATTTTTTGTCAATCTAGAACCACCTAAGCACTTTGAAGAAAGCACGCATTCTGGGTATCTCAGCCAGGATAAAACAAAAACCGAATTGAGTACAGTTGATTGCATAGCACCGTTGGAAAGGCAGTTTTGTGTGGAACAGCTTTGCCACTGATACGTTGTGTGTATCATGTATACTTTAGGAGTTATATGCATTTTATTATGGTATGGTGTGTATGGTTCAGATTTGTCCCTCAAACCTCACCAACACACACTGACTCAAATGGGGAAAAATTATGTTTAATTCTACAGAAATAGCTGTATTTTTTACAAACAAATTATTAAAATTACATCTAATGTCTGAATGCTTAATTTGGTGTTGGTATGTTACATATTTCCCAACAAAAAAAGGTTTATGGTGCATTTTCTAGTGGAAAAAATGTTTGTTCTGCTGTTTCGACCAGCACAGAAATACAACTAAATTACCCATTATTCCTTGCATACCACCATTGGAAAGGTAATTTTATGTTAAACAATTTTGCCACTCATACTTTGTGTCTAGCACTTATGTTTTTTGTGCTGTTAGCATTTGTTTGAGGCACGCCAGTTGTGGCATGGTTTTGGCCCAGGATTCACTGGTAACAGTGTACCGGAGACAAGTGCTACAACTTCAGAGAGCTCCTGTGTTTTAGTTTTTGGTCTCTCTGAACCTCCAATTTTTGGGCAGGACTTTTTTTGTTTGTTTTTGTTTTGGCAAGTAGTCTTTTTTTAACTTTATTTTTGAGAGAACATCATGAAAAGAAAACATGTAGTTACAGCATGCAGACATACAGTAAGAAACACAAAAAGAATACAGCAGTACACATGTCTTAATATTAGATAAATGTGCAGTCCCCTCAGCCTTTTTCTAAATGTGTTTCATTCTTCATTACTGAGGGTACGGATTGAAAACAAAATGCCCCCCACACTTGCATTTCACTTACAGCTGCGGCTCAAGGCCTGTGCCAGTGTGATTGGTGCAGAGTAGCTGATCTGCTGCCAGAGGAGAAATGCAAACCCAGCTGTCCGTGCTATACCTTGCTTCTTTAATAGCTTGGTACTCCATCCAGGGCTTAAAGCATAAAAAGACAGTCTATACCGAGGTGCAGAACTCCCCCATATTATGGGCACACACACTCCATTGTGGCAAAGATTACTTTAAAGTGTTTTTTAGTGCTAGTTGATGCTTATGGTATTCACATGTGCAAAAAACGGTAACTTTCAAAGACTGTACAGAAAACCTGCTATTCTGTAATCATTTGCTCCACTTACAGGTACTTTTAAAATAGTAAACTTTTATGTAGTAGCCCCCAGACCCCTATTCACACTGTGCAAAACAGTGTAGCGCTCGCCCCTACTGAGACAAAAAGCAAACTTCCTGAGATTGGCCTGTCGTCACATGACAACTGGTTGGTATTCTAACAAGTTGCACCTTCTGGGTGCTGGTGCTTTGAAGGTCACTGGCATCTGGAATTTGAAGAATGGGAACTGCTTTTCCTCTCTGCATTCACGGCCCTGGAGTTCTCCTATAGCCACTGCCTGGAATTCACGGCCCTGGAGTTCTCCTATAGCCACTGCCTGGAATTCACGGCCCTGGAGCTCTTCTGTAGCCACTGCCTGGAATTCACGGCCATGGAGTTCTCCTGTAGCCACTGCCTGGGATTCACGGCCATGGAGTTCTCCTATAGCCACTGTCTGGGATTCACGGCCATGGAGTTCTCTTGTAGCCACTGCCTGGGATTCACGGCCCTGGAGTTCTCCTATAGCCACTGCCTGGAATTCATGGCCCTGGAGTTCTCCTATAGCCACTGCCTGGGATTCACGGCCCTGGAGTTCTCCTGTAGCCACTGCCTGGAATTTACGGCCCTGGAGCTCTCCTGTAGCCACTGCCTGGAATTCACGGCCCTGGAGCTCTCCTGTAGCCACTGCCTGGAATTCACAGCCCTGGAGCTCTCCTGTAGCCACTGTCTGGAATTCACGGCCATGGAGCTGTCCTGTAGCCACTGTCTGGAATTCACAGCCATGGAGCTCTCCTATAGCCATTGCCTGGAATTCACGGCCATGGAGCTCTCCTATAGCCATTGCCTGGAATTCACGGCCATGGAGCTGTCCTATAGCCATTGCCTGGAATTCACAGCCATGGAGCTGTCCTATAGCCATTGCCTCTTGGTGCCCATGATGCACTAGCACCCAGGGGGTACAACTTGTTAGAACACCAACTGGTCATCTGGAGATGACCCAGGCCAGTTTCACGAACAGACAGACTTTGCTTTTTGTCTCATTTGTGGAGAGCACTGCACTGTATTGAACAGTCTGAATTGGGTTTAGAAGGCTACTACATGAACAAACATTTGCTAAGCAGAACACTTTCAAAAGTACCTCTAAATGAAGCAAATGATTGCTGAATAGCAGTCTTTCTGCACAGTCCTTATGAGTTGCAGTTTTTGCACATGTAATTATTGTAAGCATGAAATAGCACTGAAAAGCACTTTTAAAGGAAGGCTGTCCTAAACTGTGGGGGCAATCACCAGGGCTGCAAAAACTGGAGCTCCAAGCTCAGTCATGCGCAGTAGAACCTAGCGCTAATGCACATGCCCGAACTTGGAGCACTAGGCGCTACTGCGCATGACTGAGCTTGGAGCTCCAACTTTAAGAACAATTTTAAATACCTTACACTGCTCCGTTTCAACTGGGAATTACTTCTAGAGGTTCAGTTAATAGACCTCTACATGGCACAGTGTTTCTTTTTATCCACTGTAAATGTGCCTCGCTCGTCATTTTTACGAGCATTCCGGCACAGGACCGGATGTCTGGGTCACAGTCTGTTTTCCGGTGCGGCGGCAGTTTCAAAATGGTGCATCCAGGAGCAACTGTACAACAATAAATAACTAATAAAAGGTTAGCGCTATTCATTTTAAACTATATTGGTTGTTTTAATCGGGCGTTTTTGCAGCCCTGGTGATTGCCCCCACAGTTTAGGACAGCCTTCCTTTAAGGCATGTTTATACGCTGTCTACCTGGAGCGTTGCCATCCAAATCGGCTTGCTCTGCTCCAGTCGCACTGCCGCCAAGCTCCGTTTACATGCTTCGACTCTGCAGCATACCCAGTTGTCTTCCAGGGTTTTCTTTGTGTTTCTGGCCATCAACAGGAGTCTTTCGGGAAAGGTTGTCTCCATCACTGTGAGTAGTGCAAGCTGTTTACACGTTGGTGCGAAACGGCTACACAGTACGCGTTCCCAAAACAAGAGGATTGCTGTGAGACACAACGCTTGCAACCAGTGCAGTACAGGTTGCGTTTATATGACTTCAAGCAGCTGTATTTGGTGGCAAAAAATCAAATCATATAGTTTGATAGCAAAACTGTATTTCTGACATCCTGATTTATGCTCTGTGCGTTTTTAGTTTTCTCAGATATTGTTAAAACAGCTTTTACACCTAATTATGTAATTACTCACGCCATTAAAGATGGCTGCCCCTCGCAATTGAAAAAAAAAAAAAAAATGTATCTCTTCAGCAGAGGTTACCCAGTGAATGTACATCCTGGATTCTCATTGTAGGTATATTAGGATGGTGCTACAAAGTGCTTGTGATGGTAAACGGCACCGCTCTGTAGCAAGGTATTTCATTTTTTCCTGACTGGCATGGCACAGAAGTGGAAACTTTCAAAATCTTCAAATTGCCATAACTTTGTTCAGGAATAGAAGAAAGGGAAAATAAAAATGTATATCTTGATATTTTTGTTAGACGAACATTATTGATGAAAAAACTACAGGGTTAATTACAAATACTGCTGCTTTAAATGGCAGCTGTTCAGCTACCCCGTACCGCTCAGAAGGGTGCAGACAAGGTCATGTAAAGGGCCCTTTTTTACGTTTGATGCACTCGCGCAACAAACGTGTTGTGACGAGTGAAAAGGGATTTTTTGGTGGGGGGGGGGTGTCACTGTTAAGCCCATTGCAGTTTACAGTAGCAGAGGCTTGGCAGTCTACACCAATGACCACACACTGGTTGTGGCACCACTTGCTGTTTGTTAGGCGGAAAACTTTGTGTGCTTCAAAGGACCAAAGTTGCTCCAATCAGAGAGGACTTTGGTCCTTTGATTTGCATGAAGCCATGTCAGCAAACAGCTGAGCAACTTTCAGTGTCAGGCGCCATCTCACCATGTTTACATGCAAGCTGGAAATCCGATTAGAAAATGAATCCATATACCTTCATTGTCAGTTGGATTCCAGCTTGCTGTTTACGTGCCGGCTGCTTACTCCTCCCCTTCCTCGGGAAAACCGTCCATTGATGTCTATTGCTGGCTCCCCTGTACCTCTCTTCCCACTTGACCCTCCCTCTCAGCACCCCCTACCCCTCACCCACCCACCCCACAAACACTAACAGTGGGGGTGCCCAGTCCCCCAGTGTTGCCACCTCGTAGGTTTTTCTTTTTAATTTTATTCTGTATGGCCTGCAGCAAAGAATACCATCCATCGATGTCTGTTGCTGGCACCTATGAAACTGTCCGCTCACCCAACCCTCCCGCTCAGCACCCAACACCCCATGGAACCCCCAAACATAACACTGACACTGGGGGTGCCCAATCCCCCAGTGTTGCCACCTCATTTTTATTTTTTGTTATTAGTATTATATATAGCCTGCAACAAAGGATACCGTCCATCGATGTCTGGCACCCCTGTAACTCTCCCCCTACCTGACCCTCCCTCTCAGCACCTCCCCCCACAAATAGCACTGACACTGGGGTGCACAATCCCCCAGTGTCGCCATCTCGTAGGTTATTTATTTTTTATTTCGTACAGCCTACAACAAAGAAAATTGTCCATCGATGTCTGTTGCTGGTGCTCCAGTAACTGTCCCCACTCCCCAACCCGACCATCCCTCTCAGCACACCCCACAAACATAATACTGACACTGGGGTGCCTAATCCCCCAGTGTCATCACCTGAAATATAGAAAACCATCCCCCATCTTTCTATTTATTTTTTTAATATAAAAACCCTGGGAGAAAAAATGTCCATCGATGCCTCTTGTGCTGTTAGTTCCCTCCCACCCGACCCCTCCCACTCAGCACCCACCACTCCATCCCCAAGCCCTTACTTACTCACTGGGGGTCCAACACCGTAATCCTCTCTGGACTGCAGACGTGTCTTCATTCTTCAGTGCTGGATGGCGAACTGAGGAAATCGGGTATAAGGTTCAATGTGTTTTAATGGGGTTTTGAACTTAGCGGCATAACTTGGCCATTTTTTTTAAATATTTTTGGCCCAAATTTTCTACATGCCTTTTTTGGGACCCCACCTTTTAAACAATTGCAGTGAAATTGGGCAAATATGTCCCAAAAGGTGATTTCACAGTCATTGCACAAAATCACCTGTCAGGCAGGAGTTGAACATTTTCTCTGCCCTTGTTCATAAGGTGGTGTCATAAGAAGGCTAAATTGAAAATCTGACATAAAAGTGTTAAAAAAACAATACAGCTGTCTGGCCATCCCACTTTTATTTCACCTCCTGGAATAAAATGATATTGAACTTTATATGGGGAGGGCAGCGTCCTAGGGTTTCCTCTCTCTAACCTGCATTTATCATTGGCCTCAGGTGGGGTGAATCTGCCTAACCTTGAATGGTATGCTAGCGCTGCTTTTTGAAGATATTCTTTCTGTAGTTAACACCCACGCATTCTGCACCGTGGAAGGATATAGAATATACAATAAACGATCTCTGTGACTGTGCACCTGTTTTGTTAGCAACAAGGGGAGGTCCATTCCCATGCGAAATTTTACAAAATTTACTAGGTGGGGTCCTGAAAATATGGAATCAGATGAAGTATCATCTGAAATTTTCAGAAATCTTTTATTATGTGTGGCTGATATCGACCGATGAAAATTTTGGGTCGACTTTGACAGACTGCTTTCAGGAGAGGGCATTAATTGGTTATACATTGCATGTTTCAAGTTCTAACAGATAATGGTATCGTCTCCTTTGAAGCTTTGCAGCGTGGATATGGGCTTTCTCATAACGATCATTATAGATTTCTTCAGTTAGGGGCTACATACAGGGTCAGTGTCCGGATAGGATGAGATTGCCTAACCCCAGACCACACCCCTATTAGCTTTGTTAATTGACAGTATACATGGTAACTTTGGAGGGCATCTAGTAGGAGCAACTGTACCGTATCTTTATGTTATTGAATTTTGTTGACCGGGTAAGCCCATTGGGCCTAGAAGTCCCTTTTTCAGGAGCGACTGGGGGGATATAGATGGTAAGCAACTGAAATTGAACCAGAGTTAAGCTGTTGGTGGTATTTTTAGTGAATGGGAGAAATTTGGCCAGGACACCGGGGAAATTCATCTACTCTTTTTCCATAAGTGCCATGGAATCTTTAGCATCCACCTGAACTACTACCAGATTGGGCGTTTCTACATTAGCAGTCCTAAACAAATGGAGTGCCGACCTTAAATTATCTGTTACATTTAAAGATTGGTTCGAATTTGCTTTATCAGCAATTAAAGTTACTCTCTCCTCTGTTTGGTAGGACTGCGCTTGGAAATGTCGTTCTAGATATTTTAGATCACCTGCTGTTCTTATTAAATATATACCTCCATCCTTCGGAGTGTGCTGTAGGGGTTGTAAATGCCAAGTAGCTGATTGGGGGCATATCTTTTGGCAGTGTGCGTTACAGACACCTTATTGGTGTACTTTACAGGGTGAGCTGTAGGAGTGCTTGGGGAAACAATCGAATTGACGGCTGAGATGGTACTGTTATGTATTATGCCCAGTCATAGGCCTTCGTGGGGTCGCATCTTACTGCCCATAAATTTGGTGGCAGCTAAAAAGGCTATAACCCAGAGGTGGATGACTACAGTTTGTTCCCTATGTGGCTGATTGGAGAACCATTGTAATGAATATTTATCACTTAGAAAAATGAACGGCAGGCCTCTATGACAGGTGGACTCCTTTAACATTATGTGGCAAAAGTGGGAGTGGCATATGGCTCTTCTTGATTCGGATGTTGTCCCCTGAGGGGCCTCCTGCGGTTCCCGGGGGGGTGCACTGCTCTCACTGAGGAGGGGGTTCACGGAGGGTTCAGAGGCCATTCAAAAAAGGAGGGAATAATTTGAATGTATGAACTGTGAAGGTATCTTTTTAATTTACATAAGAATATGCCTAACAGAAGATATAATACAGATGGTTCTGTTCTTGTAACCTAATATATTATATGTAGGTGTATACACCCCACAAATCATTTTTTAAGTATATATCTGTTGTGTGCCTTATATGTTGAAATTAATAGAAAATTATGTAAAAAAAAAAAAAAAGTTATAAGCCTACTTTGAAATTTGCAAACGCAGGCTCGTAACTTTGCAAATTTTTGATAGTTTGACCACAGATTTTCAACATAGCCATTTCTTCACAACATCCCATGAATGTGACAGCTGTCATTTTTCAAATCCTGGCCAAAATGCGTTTTCATACCTGTGGAGTGGAATTGCGTTTCAGTTGCACGGAATGACATTTTGGCAGGTATTTGAAAATGTTCCTCTAACGGGTCCATTAGGTGGGGTAATAAGAAGGCTGTGCTGAAAATTTGGCATACAAATAACATTAAAATGCTCGGGTTATGACTGAACGTTACACTATTTCAGCATTCACTCATAACTTTGATAATTTTCAATAGTTTGACTCCAGACTTTCAACATAGCGATTTTTCCACATTACCTCGTAAATGTGACGTAATTTTTAAAATCCTGGACGAGATGTGTTTTCACACCTGTGGTGAGAAATGACATTTCAGCCAATATACTATAAACGGTACATGTCCTGTCTATGAGGCGAATCCTAAAACGAGAATCTTCAAAAATTGGGGTCAAAATTAACAGAAAAACACAAATTGTTTACCAAGCATCAAACGTTCGGCTTGGACAAATACTTGTTTTAAAAGTAATCTTTAACACAATAGAGTGTATGTATGCCTGTAATTCTTCTCTGTAAGGGGAGTTCGGCACCTCGGTGTAGATTGTCGTTTTTAAGGGTAAACCAGTCTGGGAATGTTTTGAGCGGATCCGTTTCAGCTCCTGTGAAACTCTGCAGTGATGGGGAGCAGAAACAGTGCAGGAGTTCCGCAGGGTGTGTGATTAATGACCCATGATCACACCCCCTTAAGTGCCTTATTGCATTCACAAATACGGGGGGGAGGGGTCTAGGCTGCCTGCAACACTTCCACAGCTTCTGCATCACTCCACAGCACCTGTGTGTGGCTGCACTGGATAGAAATGGTTACGACACTGCACTTCATAGCCAGGTGCTGCAATGGTGCCAACACCCTGTGTGTGTGTGTGTATGTATATGTATATGTATATATATGTATGTGTATATATATGTATATGTATATATATATATATATATATATATATATCTAATGTCTGAAGCATTTCTGCTCCTCACCACTGCAATGGCAATAAATGCCCACATTGGAGGGGACTGCCACTGCTCTGAATCCTGTCTATACTGACCTGCACCGCTCCACAGTGCCTGTGTGTGGACGCACACGGCACTTCACACTGTGTGTGTGTGTGTAAACACACCTGTATTCAGGAGCTGAAGTCAAAATGCCCTGCTTGTGATATCACAGGCATTTCCACAGCAACAGACTGCGTTGTCACCAGCATAGCATTACGGGCTTGAGCCTTGGCTGTCAGTGAACTGCGAGGGATACACATCCAGCTTTGATGTCTATGTCCTTACAAATGCAGAAACAAGTGGCTTGCAATTCAGAAATCTCTGCAATGTTTTATCACGTTCTGCTGCTGCCAACTGCAGTTTTATTTTTTTGGGGGGGGGGGTTGACTATCTGAGCCCTCTTTGATACAAATATTTTTATACAAAGAGAAGCACATCAGATAGCTTAATCAAAACACAGGTACTAACTTTTCTTTTAGGTGCTGTTGCAGTGGACTGCAGAAATGCTTCAGAACGTTCCCTCTTCTTTTTTTTGGACATTTTTTGTATGCCCGTTTCTAAATAAAACATTTCCTAGAAGCAGCCCCCTCTCCCCAGTGCTGCATTGTAACCCTCTAAGCAGCTGGCATTTTCGCTTGATCAGGGCTGGATTTCTAAAGCAAGAAATGGAGTTGCAAATGTGTTTTTTAGCTGAATTGTGCCTTTTTTTTTTTTTTTTTTTGTGGGGGAGAGCGAGGGAGATAAAAATAAACTTTGAAAGACATCACCAGTTTCCATAAATTAACTAATTATAGCTCAATCTCTCTCGCTCTCGCTCCCTCTCTCTGCAGAGGGATGCGGTGCTATTTATGCCAATGCGGCACATTGCAGATTTGGGGGGTGGGGGTTGGGATTGACAGATCATTGGAGGAAGGGGGGGGGATCTGCAGTTAACACTTTCATTGCTACCGTGGAACAGTGTCCTCTTTTCTCACACAGGAAAAACCAGCCAGCATGTTCTCTGGGATAATCAAAGTAGTTTGTGTTAGGTAGGAAATGAGAGAGCGAGAGAGACTGGACGCCTTTCTTGGACAGCTGTAAAATTGAGTATGTACATGTGACTGCCTGTGAACCAATGAGTAGGGTGGATGGGTGTGTGTGTGTGTGTGTATGTGTGCGTCTGTGTGTGTGAAGCCCATCCGTTGGACTGCAGGTTACACAACACACTGGTTGGTTGTTACATTACAAAACCTGTCTTATTTCTGGGATATGGGGTTTTGGACCAGGATTCTTGTAATGTGACACCATCTGTACTGGACATTATGTTGCAGGTGTGACACTGTGGATATGAATTATTTCTCCCCCAAAAAAAATGTAGGTTTACAACTCAAACGATCCGATTCACTATGTAACCTACTTAGTGTTTGATTTTATGCCACTGCAGCTGGACAGTTAAAAAAGAAAGCATATTTTGGTGAAGATTTCTGTGAAGGGGAATGATCAGAAATCCCTGGGGATGGAAGCCCTTTGTGTTTCTGCTGGCTAGGAACAGTGCACTGTTGTGTAGAGTCTCCTGCTCCACTTTACACCAGAGCATCTTTCCTGCACACAGTTCCAGGCTCCTCCTACATATGACAAGCACTGCTCAGTGCCTGAATGTTTACTTGCAAGTTTTGTACTGAAATTGTTATGTTTAATTAGTGAGGGAGGGTAAGTTAGTTAAAAGGACTCCTGCTTCTCTCCATTTTTACAGTGCATTTACTCTGAGAAGTTCAGCTGAGATGTAACAGAGCATTTGCAGTGGGGTCCTGCTTCTTCCCAGTTTTGCAGCTGGAGCACTGGGAGGTTAAGTGATGTGCTCAGGGTCAGATAGTTTGCATTTGGTTCTAGTGGGGTTGGAACCTGTGATCATCTGATTCTCAGTCAACAGTGCTGTAACCATTAGGCCACACTGCCGGGGGGGGGGTTCAGGACAGGCCAGCAGCTGCCAGCAAGGTCAGGGGGGTCCAGAACAGGCCAGCAGCTGCCGGCAAGGTCAGGGGGGTCCAGAACAGGCCAGCAGCTGCCGGCAAGGTCACGGGGGTCCAGAACAGGCCAGCAGCTGCCGGCAAGGTTTTTTTTTTTGTTTTGTAGTTTATTTTCATAGGCTATGGCAGCTGGGGTGCAAAATCTCATTTCCAGTGGGGTCCTGGACTTGTTCAGTGTCACACAGTGAATATGTGGCTGTGCCAGGTAACCCAGCCCAGATGCAGCAGCTCATTTTCAGTTGCGTCTTGCTGCAGCCCCAGTCCCGCCGCTGGGTGGACTGGAGCACTGAGAGGTTGAGTGACATGGTCAAGGTCTAACAGTGAGTCTGGGGTTGTGGTGGGTGTTGTACTCCCGCCAACAGACACTCTTCTTGGAGTGTGGTGGTACCTTCCTACAGGATCCCAGTACTCATAAAGGGAAAAAAAAAAATTGCCCCTGGTAGTCTAGTAGTACCCCTTCATAACCATGTGCCTGTTTCTGCTCCCCCAAAAAGCATTCCTTTTATCCAGCAGCCCACCAACCTCCAGCACCCCCCCCCCCAAGACGGCGGTCAGCACTTACCCTCTGCTTCCTGCTGCTGCCAGCATGCAGTGCAAAGAGGTTACAATATCTTATAGGGCAGTAACACAGAATCTGAGTAAAGGATTAAGGAAAATAGAGAATAATGCATAAAGCGGCTGCGTGTTATGAAGTTTTTTTTTTTAATACACCTGAGGTTTGTGATGACCCATAAACCTTGAGAGCGAAGCTTGAGAGGTTTATTAGATCATTACATATCAAGGGTGTGTTAAAAAAACAAAATAAAGAAACTTTGTAGAGACACAGTCACCTATGCATTATGTTTTTTGTATTTACTGGTTAGTGGTTATAAACCACTGCCGGTGAGTGCCCAAGAGCTCCGTAAACCACATATGTGGTTTACGGAGCTCTGTAAACCACAGGCAGAACAGTACCGCAGCATCACCAGAAAAAACGCTGAACAAACTGTCCTTGTGCTGGACGTTCACAAGCTACACAATCGGTCACTCGGGACGAGACGAGCTTGTTGTCGGCGGTAAGTTACCCTTGCAAAGGGGCAGAAAAGACACTTTAAACCAAAAATCCCCAAAACTCAGTAAATATAAAAATAAAACATGGAGAAGTGTGGTTTATGGGGATTTTATGCACCCTTTTGGTGTATGATGCCCATATAAATGTTTATGGGGCATCCCACACCTTGGGGTGCATAAAATCCCCATAAACCACACTTCTCCATGCATTATTCTATATATAATTGCTGGTGCAAGGAGTTCATTCCTGAGACAGTCGATGAAGCAGATGCTCATTTTCCAGTGGTTGACCCCTGCTGCCCCTTTGTCAGTGTCTCTCCTGTACACACACACGCATGCACTCTCTGACATTCTCACTGGCTGTCAGCCACGGCCCCGTCCTGGACCGCATTTGCTGTCTGCCAAGATCAACCACAGTGTAAAGGCTGGCTCAACCAGATAAAGAAAAAAAGGTAAATAATGAAGAATGGAAGTGAACACTAGCAGCTCCTTGCTAAACGAGCCAGTTTCAACCCTGCTTGTACAGGGGGTGAATGGGACAGTGGAGCGTGAGCCTACAAACGCTGTAATAACTTGGTGTGACATCTCAACTCGGCTCAAACTTTTATTTATAAAAAGTGCAATTCATCAAGCATCAAAGCACTTGCACAATCATTTTAAAACACCAAAGTTAAAACTAGCAATAAATAAGATGCCTATCTATAAAACAGTTAATCCGAGCTCCAGCAAGGCAAGATTAAACAAATGCGCCTTTAAAGCCAATTTAAAGCATTCCACGGTCAGGTACTCCCTTATCCGGCGAGGTAGAAAGTGCCATAGGGTCAGGGCCACAAATGAAAATGCCTTGGCACCTGAGGTCTTCAAATGGACCTTGGAAACCTCTAGCAATCCCTCGTCGGCTGGGCAGAGGGGCAGTAGGGGCAAAGAAGATCTTGCAGGCAATGTCGGACTGGGTTGTTATGACTTTTGAAAACTAAATGGAGTTGATATACAGGGTCACCAGTAATTATATATGTGTATCTATATCTATATATATCTATATATATCTATATATATATATATATATATATATATATATATAATGTGTGTGAGTGTGTATATGTGTGTATATTTATAAATATATAAATAATGCATGGGGTGGTGTGTCTAATGAGATTTTACACCCCCCTGAGGTGTCAGACGCTGCATAAATCCCGAGAGCGAAGCTCGAAGGGTTTATTTTAAGCATCCGACACCGAGGGTGTGAGTAAAATCTCGAGTTAAACGCACCATCCCATGTTTTATTCTATATCATTGCTGAGGAGCCTTTTCTCGCCACAGCAATTATATAAAACAGCCGCAGTCCAGTCGGAATGAAGCGCGGTCTGCAGCCTGTACTGCTGAGCGGCTGCTGAAACATTTTTTTAAAGTTTTACCACGACAGAAAAAGGGTACTACGCAGTGAATACCTGCTCTTTAAACTCAACTGCTGAGAGGCATTTTGGCTTACCGCCGAGTGATAGAGCGAGGTGGCCAGCTTTCCAGCACTGTGTAGGGGGAGAGCGGTGGCAGGCGCATGTGTGGAGCGAGGGAAACCCATCGCGTGTTCACCATTAACGGCAAATTATAACCGGGTTTTCCTGTGGGAGTACAGGCTCCACAGTTATTATAGGTAAATAATAAACCGGCAGCAAAGTAATTACAGCCCCCCTTGTTTAGTAACTTTGGACTATTCTGTCAACCCTCTTCACCCTTTGCACACCATTGCCTGACTGTACTATCAGCGCTACTACCCTTATCCCCTTCTGGTCCCAGTAATGCTGTAAAGTGAGGGACCCCTCCAAAAATAACTTAATCTACCCCAGGAGCTGTAGGGGTGCAGCCTCCAGGCCCCTCTTTTCTGCCTCCAGTTCTCCTTTCCCCTGGCAACCCTTTGAATTGGGGGGGGGGGTGTTAGGATGGGTCTAGCTTGCCCTCTTGTTTGGACCGGTAGGGCAGATGTGCCCATTTCATTTAGTAATGTGCCTACTGAGTATATCCTAGCTTGAGGCTCCGAGAGCCAGCATGCCTTTCGCACAAGTGCAGTTGTGTCCACTGGGTTCAAATTCCTGGCATCCTTCTGCCTCGCTCCCATTCCAAGAGTGGAGTGCCTAACCTTTCCGAAGCTCCCAGCTGGCTTCAACCTCTGTGCAGTTCCAGAGGTCGCAAACCAACCCTGGTCACCAGGCAGCAGCGTTATGGGCTTCTATCGAGCCACAGGGCAAACTCTGCTGCTTGGCCTGTTTGAATGGGAATTTAGGACTTCAATCTGCAGTTCTTATAATCTGTTCACTTTCTCTGAATTCAGCCCATAAAGGAAGACAGAGTGAGCAGTGGGTGTTGAGGGTTGCAGTGTGCATCTGCGGAGTTACGTTCGTTGCACAGCACTGAACGGCCTGACCCAGTTTCAGTTTCTATAAATTGCTTCCTTTTTTCTACTTTTTTGTCAGCAAAGCTGTTTTTTCTAAATTGGTGGAAGAAACGTGTGCCGCCATCCTCACATCAGCACAGGTGTTAGAGACTTGTGTTCTTTTGAAAGAGAGCAGTGTTTAAGGCAGAAATGAACTGTGTTAGAACTTCAGGTTTTGGGATGTGAACCGGGTTCACTGGTGTGGCAGACAACTGGCCCTGCTGCTTCATTAACAAGCTGGCCCTATCATTTCCGGACTGGACAGCAATTACAAGGGAGATGGCAGAAATGAAAGACTCGCCTGTAAGGTTCAAAACAGGGGTGAGGCATACTCACAGATGGACACGTTGGGAGCTAGTGGGGGCAGATTAATGGGGCAGTTTAACCACACATCTTGGTTGGTGAAATGTCTCACCTGCTAACATACCAACAGAATTTAGCCTTCGATAATACAGAAGATGTTGTAACTTCTCACAGAACCGGGTGCAGGTGGGTGGGCTAGGGGACATATAACCACGTCTTTATATTGACAATCTGTACATTCAGGACTGAGACCTTCGCCCCCCTGCCCTTACCTGCCAAGGGACAACCACTGTGTAGAGTCAGACAGTAGCTCCATAATTTGCTACTGTTTTCCAACCTCCCGAAGTTTGGTTCTTGTTTATGCTCCACAGTTGCTGTTTTTGTTCATTAAACTTGTTGGACTTGACAAGAAAAAGTAATACTAGCCTGAATCTAGAATGCACTATATGCTCTTTTGTACGTGCAGAATTCTATGCCTGTATATGCAGTGTTCACGTTACTGCTAATGGGTGATGTTTTCTGACATGTCACCATTATTTTCAATAAAGTATTAATGGGTAATGTTTTCTGACATGTCACCATTATCTTCAACAAAGTATTTAAAAAAAAAAAAAAAAGCTGGCCCTGGGTTAGGATTTGTTTTTAAATTTGAAAATAATTTTAGGTGAGCATTTGGTAACTGTGGTGCCCCACCCTTTTTGTTACACAGGCAGTAACATACAACAAGGTGTGCAATATTTGCGAGACATGGGTACTCTGGTTTGTGACACGGATGAAGGCCTCAGGCAGAGTGCTCCTCTGCACACACTGAAAGGGTGTCTGTGTTTCCAGTCAGATATAGCAGCCTGGAGTGTTTTGTGTTTAGTTTGTTTTAATTCCACTTTTTCCACCCCCTCAGAAACCTTCATCAGTGTGGAGGGGAGAGCATGGGGCAGTGGGGAGGGGCCCGGGAACAGCAGACGTCTTTGTGCTGGTGGCCAAGAGTTTTTCACTGTTCAATCCCTCCCCCTAAGGATGTTGTCATTAATACCCATTGAATGTGCACAGCAGCCATGCTTATCACTTCAGATGGTTGTCCCAAACCACCCTCTGCCATGCCTGAAACACCAGGGGGCACCTCTTTGTCATTTTGCAGCGGGGGTGGGCTCCCTCCCCTACCAAGGAAGAAAGCCTCAGGTGGGATGCTCAGTCCTCTTCCCGCAGTGGCCCTTTTGACAACGCATGCTTGTTCCCGACCTTGAGTCACTAATTTCACAAGCGGCAGCACTAGCGCTATGCTGGCGGGCCAGCCCAACACCCTGTAGTATGGTCCTGCACTCTGAAAATGGCCTGCTATTAACATTTTAGGTTAGACAGCGCAGACCCCTGCATATGTAAGTACACATAGGCATGGCATGTGGTCTGGTTCACCCAGTGAGAGAGAGCAGTATTTATGGCACCTTTTTACCCCATTTTATAATATTATTGATAAACAGTATAGTGAAAATCCAGTCATGTGATTTTTTTTTTTTTTTTTTTTGTTGTTCCCCCACAGGTCACATGGAGGGTTACAAATGTTGATCCGACTTCCCACATAATCAGCTATTTATACATGCAGATTATAACAACCAGTGGAGTCAGTGCTTTTCCAAACCACATTAAAAAAAAAAAAACAGAAGGAAAAACCCACACTTTTTTTAATCTGTTATTTTCAGGCACTTACTGCCATGACCCAGACATTTTATCATCAGTTTGTGTGGTGTAATAGACATCGTCCATGACTTTCTTCAGGTGGTTCGGTTGAGTGCATACCTCTCAGCTGTCCCTGATTTTGCCTCAAAATTTTACTCTGTCCCTCCTAAAAATTGTGTTCCTGTGACAAAACAGTGGAATTTGTAAGCACAGAATAATGTCAAATATTAAAATTGCAGACTTGTTCCTCCTTAGAAAATGCATTTTACACTAAGCCCCTTATTCTACCAGCTTTCTGAGTTGATATCTCCAATTTTGAAGAAGTGTCCCTGATTTTGGTCCTTTGTCCCTGATTTTTTTTTTAAGCATTGTCTCTGATTTATGAGGCAGGAGGTTGAGAGGTATGGTGAGTGATTCATCTCTGAAATTTTGCATGGGCAAAGTGATATGTAGGATGTGTGTAGATGTGAGGATCCGGCAGGTAGAGTATGTTTGTTTAGTTTTTTTCCCCAGGGTTTTATGTGACAAACAAGCATTTCCTGCTGTGAGTACTAGTAGTTCAGAATCAAATAGAAATTTTTGCTACGCTCGCTCCCTACTCCTGGGCAACAGTGGTTCAATACGTGCTTACTACCAGGTAAAGCTTTTTTCTGAAATCAGTGTTTGTACTGAACTATCAAATTAAAATGTAAATAAGCAGAATTACAAAAACAAGGAGAAAGATTGAAAGTATTGTTTAGAAAAAATAAAAACAAAGATTGTGCATCCCAGTATGCATAATAGTGTGACTGCAAAGCTTACAAGGTAGTGAGCACTGCTGTGTTACTAGTAGTCTAGTTTATTTGTTTTACCTGAGTAAGGCTCCACTCAGCAAGCTCACTTTCAAGGAGGTCCTGGGTAGGACATCACACAAGATAATTATAGAAACAGTAGACATACAGTAAATATAGGTCAGTGGCTAGATTTTGCCATTGTAATACATAATAAAAACACAAGTGGAACAGCATAGGATTTAGCAAAAGAACAGCAATGAAAATGGTTATAGGAAAAGCCAAAATACATGAGATAAGTGGACAACATATGATAGTACATTCAATAGGTATGAAGAAATTGGCGCGTAAGTGTTATGGTAACATTGTATACAGTAGTCAAAAGCGCAGTCATGTAATTGTGCCTTTACACATACAGGGTTCTCGACATAACTTTTTTTTTTTTTATGTAGATTGTAGATTTTCTCCCTTTTTCTCCCCAACCTGGGACTCCAGCAGACACGTACGTGCGCATGTGTGGAGGCACACGCTGGGTACCGGCTTGGCCCCTTCCGCCTCACCCCTGGCTATTGCCGCCACACCCTTCATGCTTATGCTTCCCACCGGACCGCCACCCGGTGGGAGTGGAACTGCAGAGGGTGCGGGCATCCACTCCAGGAAGGGAGAACTTGACGCGAGGTTATTCCCGAACCCGGGTTGCCGGCGTAGCACGAGGTAAGGCATCCAGCGCCTCAGCCAGTTTTTGGATACTAAGCCAACCTTGGCAGAATCGGTATTTAAAGGGAAACTGTCCTTATTGAGAAACCCGAATTGCAAGTTTTTCTGTAATTGGAACCTACTTTATTTAATTTTGTTGAAGTCCGTGCTCTGCAGACATGGCCAGACGCTGCGTGGGTCCATTTGCTACGAAAGTGCGGCGCCTCACCGCTCGCCTCAATATATTTGTATTTAAGCGAGCAGTGCGGCAACGCACTTTCATAGCAAACGACCCGCCGCAGCTCCACCATGTTTGCAGATCGCAGACTTCAACAAAATTAAATAAAGTAAGTCTGATTACAGAAAAACTTGCTATTCTACAGGAAAAGCCTAATCCGGGGGTCGATAAAATACAGCTTTCCTTTAACTCTTCTAGGATGAGTTGCTTGCCATTTAGTATTTTGCCCTGGGTTTTGATTTTATGTGGTAGTAAAGGGGCCGTATTATGTCCTTGAATGGATTTACAGTTTTCCAGGACTTTGATGTATTGTTTTGGGAGGTTTTGATCATATTAAGATAACATTTTGCTTTATTGTGTCTTAATTAGCTTGGTACACGCATTTCTCATTGTTTTGAAAGCAGTCCAATCAGACTCCGTTTTGGTTGTCCTAGCAATGGACCAGAGTATGTCCCTTTCTCTTAGTGCCGTTTTTAAGGCACAACTGAACCACAGACATGGTGATTCTTTCACTCTGTGTTTTTGTGTGGGTACATGTTTATTACTCCCAAAAGCATCTGATTGAAGTGAGCAGTTGCTTCATGTGATGTTTGGGCAAGATAAAATCGTTGCCAGTTTAGATTGTCTAGATCTGTTATGAGTTCAGTAGTGCAGAATTTTGCATGGACCTTTGGATTGGGAACTTGTTTTTTGAAGTCCTGTGATACAGGCTACCATGTTGTGGTCTCTGATGTCCTTATGAAATACGGTTGCACAGATGAGGTTGTGCAGTCTGTTAAGATAAGGTCTAGTGTAGTAGCATTTGGTGACCTTTTGTTACAGGGAGGGGGTGCCCTATAGTGGGGCCCCAGGGATTTCATCTGCAGATCAGTTCGGCTCTGGAAGGCTATCCTAGGAAGTTGGTTCCCTGTGGATATGATCCATAACCTGATGTAGCGGGGGGGAATCCTGAGTAGTGGAATCCCCGCAATGTGATGTGCTGACCACTGTGGCTAGGGTGGTCTAGAGCAGTGGGACTCCTGACGGTGAAATACACCACTCACTTCAGCTCTGGGAAGAACATATTTTTGGGTATTGGGCCCTGAGAACTTGGTCTGCCATTCGATGAGACTTGAAGATGGGGATCCAAGGGAGTAGGACCTCTGAGATAACTGAACCCCGAGGATATCTTCTGCCACATTTATTATTTTATTATTTTATTTAGTTTTTGTTGACTGGGTAAGTTCACTGGACAAATCCTGCCTATTTTCAGGCACGACCCGGGAGAGGGGGATACAGGTGATTGCCAACTGACCTTGAACCAGATGAAGCTGTTGGTGGTATTTTTTGTGAATGGAGGAAATCTGGTCATTGCACTGGGGAAATTCCCCTGCACTTTTCGAGATGTGCAATGGGATCTTTAACATCCACCTGAACTACCACCAGAACAGGCATCTGGGACCTCGGTTTAACGTCTCATCCGAAAGACGGCACCTCAGGAGTGCAGCACCCCCCTCATGATGCACTACAGTGTTAGTATTGGGATATTAACCCAATGGTGTGGCTCAAGCGGAGATGTCCCCAGTAGTGGGTAATTTGTGCAATCTGTTAGGATAAGGTCTAGTATAGTAGCATTTGGTGACTGTTGGTACAGGGAGGGGGTGCCCTATAGAGGGGCCCAAGGGTACTCGAAGAAGTCTAGGGAAGTGAGTAGAACAGTCAGGACAGCTAAAGCAGCAAGCAAGCTATGATTGGCTCAGGGAATCAGAGACAGGGATAAGAATTTCTTCAAATATATAAGGGAGAAGAGGAGTTGTAGGGATGACATGGTCAAAATCAAGAGGAAGGAGGGCTGGACAGAAAAAGGGGAAGACCAGGCGGAGGCACTTGACGAGTACTTCTGCTCGGTGTTCACTATTTATTTATTGAAAATGTTTCACCAGGAAAGGCACACTGAACAAAAAGATGCTCGTCTCACGGTGCCACCTGGGGGGAGGGGTTAAAATGGAGGCAGGAATACAGACAAAAGTTGAACTTAGAAATAGAGCAATACAGTTAATGTACATAGTTGGATGGGATTGCATAGGACTTTTACAGTATGAGAACAGTACAGAGCACACAGATAATGTACATAGTTGGGTGGGATTACATTAGCACTTTTTCCATGGGGAGAACAGTACAGAACAGGAACATCAAGGACAGGATATACATATCATGGGAACTCATCGAGGGTAATACATGATTACTTAAGTGCCAATATCGAGACTAGAGTGCCAGTAACGGGACTTGCGCTGAAGCGAGAAGCACCAAGTTGACAGTAGGAGTTGGAGGAGAATATGGGGGGGTGATATAGGTTGGGTGGAGGGGAAGGAGAGGGGAGTAGTAGCAGTACGTAAGGATGAAGAGCGTGGGTTTGTTTAGGAATGAGAGGGAAGGGAGAGATTAGGAGGGAATGTGAGAGTGGGGAGTGAGAGTGAAGTGCGTGGGGCATTGTATAAGCCAGGCAAATAGGCAAGAGGCCGAGCCGCTGGTCAGACGATAAGGGGTGAAGGGGGAAAGGAAGCTATCGGGGGTGGGTCAGGGGTGGTTGCAGTTTGGGGCAAGGAAGTTAGTGAGGGCAGAGGATAGGGAGTGTTTGGATGATGAATGGAGGATCTGCACCTGCAGGCTGTTCCAGAGTTTAGGGAAGAGGTAAGAGAAGGCTGATTAGCCTGCGGTGGTCCTTCGGTGAGGGATGACTAATAGCCTGGCATCAGAAGACCTGAGGGCGTGGGTGGGGGTAGGAGGGGAAGATAGGGAGGATGTGAGGTAAGGAGGGAGGGAGCAGAGCCAGAAGTTGGACGCAAATTTAGCACTATGAGTTAGGCGCCGGTTGCACAGGGATGGCAGGGCCAGTGAATGGTAGAGCTTGCAGTGATGTGACCGGGGCACCGAGGGCAAAACGGCAGAAAGCATTAAAGAGAGGGTCAAGTCTGGTTAGGGTGGTCTTGACAGCAGAGCTGTAAACGACATCGCAGTAGTCGAAGGAGGGTAGGATCATTTTCTGGACTAATTCATGTCTGACAGGTAGCGGGAGGCTAGCGCAATTTCGATAAAGGGCACCAAAGAAAAGGATGGGCTAATACCACAGTGGAGACAAGCGATGGGCGGGGGTGGGAGGCAGAGGTAACAGTTGGGGTCATCCAGGAGGAGAAGGTTCTAAAAGGTCTTAAAGCCTTGCAGGTGGACAAGGCACTGAGACCAGATGGTGTACATCCAAGAGTCCTGAAGGAATTGGCAGAGGTATTAGCAGGTCTTCTGGCAGACCTGTTTAATGCATCTTTGGAGTCAGGGAGGGTGCCCATGGGCTGGAGGATGGCTTATGTGATACCCCTCCACAAGAGTAGTCCCTGTGACAAACTGGGCAATTAGACCGGTAAGCTTGATTTCCACAGTGGGGAAGCTGATGAGACCATTCTGAAGGAGAGGTTGATAACCTTTCTGGACTGTAATGGACTCCAGGACGAAAGACAACATGGGTTTGTCCTGCGAAAATTATGCCACACTAACCTAATCGACTTCTTTGATTGGGTCCCAAGAACAGTTTTTCTTTTTTGTTAACTTTCTTTATGCACCCTACGGCCTTGGGCATCCTTTCGGGGTGCTCACTCAGCAGAGACCTCTACTCCTTGCCTCAGCCCTCCACTGCCAGCTTCCTCCCTCAAACACCTAGGCAGGTCCAGCTCCCCCGGATCACCCCTTTGGGTTGGCCCTCCCTCCCTTGGTGGCCTTTCTGGAATTAGAGGGGCCTACCTTGGATATTGGGTTGTCTATGAAGTCCAGTGGTGCTTTGGGCTGGCGGTGGGATGTAGGCCTGCCCCTGGAGTCCTCTTCATCTTCGTGGTGCCGTAGAGGGTATTTTCTGCAGTGTTTCCCCTTTGGAGTATGGCATGCAGTGACCCCTGCACATGGCTGCCCTGTTGGCATCTGCCACACTCCGCCCCTTACGCTGGCTGGTGTGCCTGTAGTACTCCCAATCTCCATTGGGGGCCGCCAGGACACTGAGCGACCCTGGATCCCTCCACAGGGAGGGGGAGCTGTCTTCCAGACGCTCCCTCCTCTCCCTCCCCTGCCAACCCCTGGCAACTTGAGTCTGTCACTGAACCTGGGTTGCCGGCATGGTGCAAGGTGTGACATCCAGCACCTCAGACCTCAGTGCCACCGGACCAGCGGGTCCCAAGAGCAGTTGATGAGGGCCATGCTGTGGATGTCCTGTATCTGGACTTCAGCAAGGCTTTCAACTCAGTGCCACATGGAAGGTTATTGTGCAAGCTGAGGAACCAGGGGACTGTAGAAACTGGTGTGGTGGGTTAGGAGCTGGCTGCAGAACAGACAGCAGAGCGTAGTTGTAAGGAGGGAGACCTCTAAGCCAAGGCCTGTGACTAGTGGAGTACTGCAGGGTTCAGTGCTAGGCCCTGTTTCATTCAATGTCTTTATCGGGGACATTGCAGAGGGGGTCAAGAGTAAGATCAGCCTGTTCGACAGTGACATTGAGATATGCGCAACATTGAACAACGAGGGAGGGAGGCAGGAACTCTGGGAGGATCTGGCTAAACTCGAGCATTGATTGGATGTGTGGCAGTGGAGGTTTAATGCTACGAAATGCAAGGTCATGCACCTCTGAGCTAGAAACCCCAGGACCAGCTATTGGCTAGGGGAGTGCAGGTACAAGCTTTAGAGGAGGAGAAGGACCTAGGAGTAGTAGTCACAGGGGATATGAGGGTATCAGCACAGTGTAGGAGGGTGGCAGCAAGGGCCAATCTGATGTTGGGGTGCATTGCCAGAGGTATCGCCTCAAGAAAAGAGGAGGTTATCCTGCCCTTGCACAGATCACTGGTGAGGCTGCACTTGGAGTACTGCGTGCAGTACTGGTGCCCTTTCCTAAAAAAGGACGTAAGATTGCTGGAGGGGGTGCAGTGTAGGGTGACAAAGATGATCATGGGTCTAGGGGAGAAACCCTTTGAGGAAAGATTGAGGAAGCTTAACATGTACTCCCTGGAGGACAGAAGGGAGATGGGGGCCGTGATAGAGACATTTAAATACTTAAAAAGGCATAAACGGGGGCAGAGCGGGAGGATTGTTCCCCTTAAAGAGAGGAAGGGCTACGAGAGGGCAGTCTTAAATTGGAAGGGGAAAGATTCAGGAGGGTGATGAAGAGGTACTACTTCATAGAGAGGGTGGTGGCTGGGTGTATTGCACTGCCAGAGGAGTTGATCACTGAAGACGGTGGACAGTTTTAAGAGGGATGGGAAAGAGTGAAGGGAGGTAATTACAGACAAGAGCAAAGGTGGGGAGTCCAGGGGAAGGAAAGATGGGGGGGGGGGGAGTAAACTGCGAGCTGCACACTTGGGCAGACTTGATAGACCTTTGGGCCTTTTTCTGCCAGCAACTTCGTATGTTCGTACTCCCAGGAATATTCTCCGTCATCTGGTGTGGTGCTAATTCTTGCAGCAGGACCCCTGAGGATAACGTCCACTGCATAGTGGAGCTCGGGGCTGGGGATCCCAGCAGCAGGATCCCCAAGGATACCTTCTGTGGCTCGGAGTGTTCAGGGTGTGAAATCCTGTAAGTGAGACACCCAGTGATATCTTCCCGCTTGGTGTGTCTTAAGGGTGGGAGATCCCAGGCAGCTGGGCCCCCAAAGACCTCTTTTGCTCCCCTGTTTGACTCAGGTTAGGGGGATCCCAGCAGTGACACTCTGTGGATATCTTACTGCCGCCTAGTGTGGCTCAGGGTGGAGGACCCCCAAGGACCTCTTCTGCTTCCCAGTGTGGCTCAGGAGGGGGGGATCCCAGCACTGGGACCACTGTCTCCCAAAGATATCTTCTGCTAGCCAGTACAGCTTAGGGTGGGGATATCCAAGAAGAATGATTGACTGGTGTGCCCTCAGTCTATTCATGAAAAAGTAGTAGATGATTCATTAAGCATGGAGAATAAACACTCCCACCTGACAAAGCCCTAGAGCAGGGTGAAGTGCCGCCAGATCACATAGTGTTTGATCTTCTTATAGGACATCTTCCTCCATTGAGCCATGTCATTGTTCTGTAAGCTGTTGGCGTCAGGACCACCCGGCAGTGTTTGCTGGCTGGGGCCACCCATGTCGACGCATATCTAATGTGGGCATCCCCAGCATGCCTCAGGTCTTTCTCCCACTGTCAACAGATCGTCAAACCACTGCTGTTGAAGAATGTCATAGAAACTTTGCAAGTATTCGTTAAATGCTGCTGCTACCCAAGTTTTGTTAATTTAAACTTTTCTCTTATGCCACCCCCGAAAGACAAGGAACTGCTGTTCCATTATTGCTGTTGCGACATTAAAATCTACAAAGACGACGACCACTCCATGTGCATTTGTTGCCTAGGCACAGACCGCGTTCTAAGGCCTTCACTGTATGGCAGGGCTTTAACCAGACAACCAGGATACATCTTTTTTTTTTTTTTATCACGGCATTATTTGTCACCCCCTCTGCAGACCCATCAGGGGCTACGTCTCTTCCCCACCTAGGAGAGGTATGTCCTCCGGCCCATCGGGGCGATCATGGGTCCTGTCGGGTCCCAGTATTTTCCTTTCTTTTTCACCCCCGTGCCCATGCAATGGGTACAGCAGCCATCTTCACCTCCGCGGAGGCGGCCAAGCGCACCTGGGCGCTGGTTGAACCCTTCTTGTGCTGATGCGCGCAGCACACAAACCGCTCACCCCAAGGAAGGAGAGCAGTCCTTCGGATGCCCAATCCTTACCTCCCCAGCAGACCCCTGAATGACCGGAGTCTGTTCCCGAACCCGGGTCACCAGCATGGCATGAAGTGTTGTGTCCAGCGCCTCAACCTTCAGCGTCACCGGGTCGGGACACCGGGAGACATCTTAAGGCTTTAGAAAGTCATCTGAAGCAGAAAGCAGTGGAGGAGAGCAGGATGTGTTGAAGACAGCATTCTCTCCATCTACCACCTCCATTTCCGGTTCACCATCAACCCACCACTCCCTGTGGTCGATGGCATCCGTTACTGATTTTACTAAGACAAATGACACGATCACCAAGTTGGCAGATAAATACTGCCATTTGGAGAAGGAGGCAGCACAGAGATAAGACTGCTTCCCTGGCCGTTCATGCTGTCCTCTAAAAGATGGGGTAAGTCAACTGAACAAGACTGGTCCCAGGCCAGGCCTCCAGTCCTGCCACCCCCCCCGACCGTTTCTCAGACACCAAGGTTGGATTTTGTGCTGGCTCGCCTCTCCTGCCAGGTGATTCGCAGCCCATACAGTCGCTGGGAAAAGTCCCGTCAATGGTTCAGCCGTCATTGAGTCCGTTGGGTCTGTGTGATGTACAGCTCCTACAGCAGACAATGTAGGAGCTACTTCTGTGCCTTCTGCCACTGCCACCGTTGTCGCTGTTTCTGTCTGCACCATCAGCTGTGCAGTCATCGACAGTGTCAGTGCAGCAATTCATAGCCCCCGCCATAGTGCCAAGCCCTGACAAGCCTCCACCAATGGTACCTCGTCTGCTGTCTCTCTGTCCTGTTGGCCCACTCCCAGTGACGGTCGATGTCGATGATGAACTGGAATATATAGAGAGGAGGAGGAGGCCATCGATGAAGACGTGATTGATGTAATAGGCTCAAGCTCCACACGTTTTCCTCCTGCTTAGAGAAGAGTGTGAAAAACACACTCAGATCATCCTATGAGGATGCCTGTTTCCAGCCTTTCCTCAAGTTGGTCCAGGCTAAATTGGGTTTTGATGCCAAAGGGGAGGATTTCTCCAAGAAGTACCTTTATGAGTTCCTGGAAGTATCTGTCTCCTGTACTGTTATAATCCCTCCAGTACACTTGGCATTAGAGGATGCTACTGTAATTTGACTGCCTGGCATAGAACTGCATAACTGTCTGCTGTTCCTATATTTTTTTTTTTTCTTTCTTCCTTATAAGCACTTTTTGTCCACCAGAGCCCTGGCAGGCGGCTACGGCCCTCCGAGCAGAGGGACTCTCTCTCCGGTCCTGTTGCTCCCGTGCTAGGCGGCCCCTGGTCGTTCCCCCATGGAGTGCACCCTGCGGCAGGGCCAGGAGGAGGTTGCCATCTTCTCCCCCCTCCCGGAGACTGCTCCTGGGAGTGGCGCACCATCATCAAGCCTACAGGGCTTGTTTTTCCTTTTTCGCCTGGTCCCCACCTCTGCCGATGTAAGGATGTCTGATCAAGCCTCCTGACCCATACTGCTCTCCAGCCACCACGAGAGGGCAGTTAGCAAGTGGGACGACTAGTTCCCCTCCCTCCCCGAGAGAGGAGAGCAGTCCTCCGGATGCTCTATCCTCTCTAACCCCTGCCAGCCCTCAGCGGCCCAGGCTTGTTCCCGAACCCGGGTCGCTGGCCTGAGTCTGTGGTTCCTATAAAGGTGCATAAACAATATCCTGCCCCTACAGCTAAAGCTTACTATTCCTCTCAACCTGAAGCAGACTCTGTAGTTATCATGGCTGCTCATGATGGACCAGAGGCAGCCAAACACTTGAGTTCTCTTCCTCCTGAGAAGGCGTCAAGGAAACTGGATGTGATAGGAAAGAGGATATTTGCTTCTGCGTCCCTGGGCCTCAGGATTGCAAACCATCAGGCGTACATTATAAAGTATTAAAACTGCCTGTGGAAGACAATGGCCTCCCTGACTGATAAAATGCCAGATGGCCCTGACAAAATATTGGCTCAACAAACCGTTGCCAATGGCCAGGATGCAAGTAAGCACCTGCTTATGTCTGCTTATGATTCCTCAGATGCTGCTGTCTGAGATGCAACTTGTAGGATTTACCTCCACTGCCACTGTTGGCTGAGAGTAGCGGGCATTGCCTCTGATGTTTGGCAATCAGTACTTAATGCCCCAGTCAGAGGAAAGCAGTTATTCACATTTGAGCTAGAAAATGCTCTGCAGGATCTACAGTCCTCAGAGATGACATTGAGATCCCTGCACACGCTGAATGCTAAGCCATGAGGAAAGGGCAGAGGCTCTTTGTCATCCCTATGCCCATCCACAGCATGGCTGTTCTGGAGGTCCAGGATGCAGTTCCCAGAGACCTCAGCCTTCCACTTCTAGGCTACAAACTTGCCTCCCGGTGCCCTTGCCAGACTTACAAAAGGTCAGACCATTCCCGGAATCTCCGCTGCCCACAGGGATTACTGAGTTCCCTCCTCTTCCTCTGGCCTCACTTCCTCAGGAAGTTCTGGTGGGAGGCCAACTCTTCCTCTTCTTATAAACGTGGAGGGAGATAACAACCGATGCCTGGGCCATGGAGTTAGTTCAGTAAGGACATGCCCTATAGCTACTTTCTGTTCCTCCTCTTCCATGTTTCACAATAGAACCTGTGTTGTTATTCCTGGTACTTCCTGGTAGCAAACTGGGACAGGGATTTAAGGCCCATACTAGACCTTCGAGGACTAAATTTATTCATCGAATACAAAAAGTTCTGAATGCAGACTTCTCCCTCTCATACTGAAAGGGGATTGGATGGTTGCTCTGGGTATGAAAGATGCATACCTTCATTTGTAGATCCACAGGTCTCATCGCCAGTACCTGCAGTTCATGCTCCAGGGCTCGCACTGTTAGTTTCATGTCTCGCCCTTTGGTTTTTGTTCTGCACCGCGTGTCTTTACTGAAGTTTTTGCCGTAGTGGCGGTAGCCCTTCACTGGGAGGGCCTCTGTGTTTTCTTGTATATAGATGACTGGCTTCTGAAAGCCCCATTGTAGGAGGCCATAGTGCATACCCTGTGTTTGACCAGACAGCTGTTCGACCAGTTGTGTGTACCTGTCAGCAAGCTGAAGTTGGTTCTCACTCCATGCCATCGCCTGCAATACATAGACTGTATTGGACATGGGGCTGGGTTGCGCATTCCTGCCCACAGCTCATGCTATGGCACTGGTAGCCCAGGCTCAGCTGGTCTCTTTCAGTAACTTTGTTTTGGCAAGATGCCTGCTACTGGCTTATTGGCCTCTTGACCGTCCCTCTCGCACATCTGCACATGAGGATCCCACAGTGGTTCCTCCTGGCTTAGTGAGCTCAGCATTCTGATGAGTTGGAGGGTCTTATATCAGTGACTCCTCCACTGCGTCGCTGCATATTCTAATGGTTCGACCGTTCCAACCTAGTAATGGGGTTCCCATTTCTCCATCCTTCACTGCTCCTGTGATGACATATGCCTCAAATTTGGGATGGGGTGCCTATCTAGACTCCTTCAGAACTCCGGGTCAGTGGACGTCATTAAATTCGGTTCTGCACAGCAACACTGTAGAGATGAAGGCTGTTCTGTGTGGCCTACAGGTCTTTGCCACCCGCTATTTGGGACATCGGCTGCTGATCCATGCAGACAACATTACGGTGATGTAATACATCAACCAACAGGGTGGAATCCACTCATGTCCTGTCTGCAGAGAGGCAGTGAGAGTTTGGAATTGGGCAGAAGACCGCAACATATTTCTGTCTGCAGTGTTCCTTCCCATATCCTGAATGCCCTGATGGGTCACCTTAGTCGGTCCCAAGCACTGTGCCACAAGTAGGAACTCTTACACTCCATCATGGAACGACGTTTTTGTAAAGTGGGGTCACCCAGTCATAGACCCATTTGCATCTCTGTACAATACAAGACTGCTGCATTTCTGTACAATGCAAAACTGCTGCATTTCTGCATGCTTGCTCCAGGGCCTGGAATTTTCTGGTTAGACATGTTGTCCCTCTCCTGGAGAGGGAGGTTTATGCCTTTTCCCCCATTCTCTCATACAGAGGGTTCTGGTCAAGCTGAGTATTGAGCCTGTCTCCCTGATTCTAGTGACCCCGTACTGGCACAGACAGATTTGGTTCAGCAGTTGGCAGTGGGAACCCCCTATCTCGCTCTCTGTGGGTGGACTTATGACACAGGACCAGGGTACTCTTGTGCGTCCAGACCTGCGATCCCTGCACCTCCGTGCCTGGCTCCTGGGGAAGTAGAGCTCTCTTGCTTGGGGGTTTCCCTGAAGGTTGCTGCTATTCTCTTGGAGGCTAGAAAGCTGTCTTTGCGCACTCCTAATCGCAAAAATGGAAGTGCTTTAGTCTGGTGTGCTGCTCGTACCCTGGATCCCTTTACATGCCCAGTTCATTTAGTAATTGACAACCTCTTGTTCCTTACGGACTCTGGCTGGGGGTATTCCTCTATTAAGGTTCACTTGGCTGTGATGTCGGCTTTTCATGCCTTTACAGACCGCAGGACTGTAGCCCAGCTTGAGGTTTCCTTTAGGTTCCTCAGAGGTATCCCACATTTGCACCCCACTGGTCCGCGATCCAGTTCTAGTGTGGGACTTGAATTTGGTCCTAGAGACTCTTATTGCTCCTCCCTTCACGTCTGCTGCTACTTGTGAGCTATGCTTCCTCTCTTGGAAGACATTGTTCTCTGTGGCCACGGTGTCTGCTGGATGCATTTCTGAGTTACAGTCTCTGGTTGTATATCCTCCTTTTCTTATTTTCCGCAAGGACAGAGTTACACTAGATACTAATCCTTTTTTACTGAAGGTCATGCATGAGAGAACAAAACATTACATGTCTGGACATAGTCTTTCATAGACCTGCTGGCTTTGGCCTTACTGTTCTGCAAGGCCTCTTTACGCAAGGTCCTAAGATCCTGCCTTTCTCCTTCGGTGCTTGATACTGCTAGTGATTCATTCCATGATGTGGCTCAGTGGAGGGAGATGTCCATGCAGAAGATGGAAAATGTACTTACCGTAACAGTAGATCTTCGAGAGAATCTCTAACCTCTTACATGGAGCTGGAGGTCTCCTTCCCGCCTTCCCTCCCACCCCTCTTTTCGGGTCACTGGTGATTATCTTGCCTGCTCACACATGCTGGTTCTCCTCTGATGCTTCATTTGACGTCTTTACTTAGGTTTCCATATCCTCTCCTGTGTGCCTGGTTTGGTCCAGTTTGCTTCAGACCCTGCTGGTCCTCCGAGCGTGTTGGCGGTGCAGAGTTAAGGCATGCTGGTGATCCCCACATTATATAGGCGCCAGAGAGGCACGTCGAAGTTGGCAGCCTCAGCCAGAGAAAACTTCTTGGTGGTCCTAATGCCAGCAGCTTACAGTTCTTACCCCAGGAGTCCTTTAGCATCAGTAACTATAGCAGTTAGCTGGCTAGGTGCAACTGCCCCAGCGGTATGCCTTTAAGAGAATTATTATGAGCTAGGGCATTAGCCAATCAAAAGACAGGAGAAGAGTATGCTGAGTGAGAGCAGCCTAAAAGGCTTCAGAAAATTTTCTCCGCTGACTGAGCAACATTGCTCCAGAGTCGTCTCTCAACTTTCCTTGTTGACAGACTTTTTCTGCTTATCCGAGTAAAGTTTTCCTCACAAATTGAATCTTTTAGTGTGCTTAGTGGATTTTTACCATGTTTTTAGCGGTTTTATTGTTCCGCGCTATTGCGGAGTTTCTAGCGTCATTTTCTGTGTGTTTTTACTGCAACTGCGTTAATTTTGCTTTTTTTTTTTACCGCAGCTGCGTTATTTTGACGCTTCCTTTCACTGTTTTGATGCAACTTGAGGGAACCGTCCAGTTTTAACGTTTTTTCAGCAATTTTTTTTTTACCTCAGTAATTGCGTGAGGTATCTGCTAGAATTTTTCTACCTTTTGACAGTTATTGCTAGGTATTCTTAGGATTGGCAGGTCAGAGAATCGGAGAATTAAAAAGAAATGTGGACCCACAGGAGTTTTAAAACTGTGCACAGGCAATTGGCTAACAGATTTTAACAACCTGTGCCTCAAGGGTTTAGGTTCAGATTTCAATCATTTTCTTTGCCAAATTGGATGAAAAGAAATGGAGACTAAAAAATATATATTTCTATGGCTGAGGAAAAACCAAAGGCTACCGATGAGGGGCCATCTAAATTTAGTCACAATAAAAATTCAAGCAGGAGTGCTGATGAAGCCTCCAAGTCCCAGCCAAAAAATAAAGCTTCCAAAGGAGCTGATGAAGTTCCTCCCAAATTTAAAAATAATAAGAGTGCTGATGAAGTGTCTGCACAGAAAAGGAAGCATAATCAAGCTGCTGATGAAGAGGCTAAAAAGATGGTCTGTAAAGACAAAAACGCTCCTGTTCCTCCTGGGAAACCTATTCGTTAGACAACAAGTGGCGTAAAACAAAGAAAAAACAAAACATACACAGCCGCAATCTGCGCAGGATCTCCCATCTGTGCAGGACATGGCAAAAGCATGGCACGTCTTTTAGACCCTACAAAAGATGGTGTCTATGTTTTACAGGGACTGGTAAGCACTCTTCCACAGTTCTATGTTCTGGAGACTGTGAGGGTGATGCAGATGATGATGAATGTTTTTATGATGGCCCTGACATGTATTTGGAGGGCCTAGAACCCGATGTGTCCCCTGACCCTCTTTTTGGAGCTCCCCGACTGACCAGGAGGATCCCTCCTCTATGCTTACATTTATCCAAAACATGTTAGACACCCTGGACCTTCCTACCCAGGATTCCATCCATGATGAAGACGAGGATAAATATTGTAGGGAGATGAAAGGTTTCCCAACCCCTAAGAGACTAGTCATGCCTATTTATAACGCTTGCAGGAAAAATACCATGAAACTGCTTCAAAACCCCACTTCCATGGCAGGGGTTGACAAGCGAGCTGAAAGAAAATACCAACTGTCTAAAAACAACACTGAGTTCCTGTCTGTACACCCCAGTCATGAGAGCATAGTACAGCAGGCAGCTTGTGAGAAAGCTGGGGCCCCCTTGTCCTCCGTACCCCCAGACAAGGACTCCAAAAAAAATAGACTTCATAGCAAAGAAAACGTACACCATAGCTTCCCTACTTGTCAGACGTTCTTCCTACATGGCTTTCACTGCCAAATATCAGAAAACACTCTGGAACTCTGTCCTGGCCATTGTGCAGTGGGTCGGACACAGTGATACAGGAGCTGGTGGATACAGCAGAAACTGCCCTGGAAGCTATGAAGTACCAATTCCACATGGCAGATGAGAACAGTGATGCTGCCTCCAGAGCCATGGCCCACCCCATCTCTCTGAGGTGCTTTGCCTGGCTTAGAACTACCAGTTTAACCCCAGACACCCAGTCTAAGGCCATGGACTTTTCCTGTGATCAAAACATGTTGTTTGATTCCAGAACGACTGACTACATGAAAAAGGTTGATGAGCACAAGGCCTCTTGGCAGAGTCACTCCTCTAAACCTAAGCCTACTGCCCCGTAGGAATCCCACCCCTGGGGCAGTAGGGGCGGAAGTTTTTTTTCCCAGGCCTTACACTCCCTATCCCCAGTCTGACTTCTCTCAGTACAGAGGGGCTTTCAGAGGGAGGGGCAGAAGGAGTCAAAGAAGGGTCATGTCTACCCCGCCAACGGCCTTGCAGTCTAAGCCCTGATGTGAGTGTACAGGTCACCTCCCCTCTACCAGTAGGAGGCAGACTCTCCCACTATCTTCAGAATTGGTCCCTAATTACCTCGGACAGGTGGATTCTGGACATAGTGGAAAACGGTCTGCCACTACAGTTCAAGCAGGTGCCAGACCTCAAGCATACCCAACTGTCAAAGCCTCTAACCCCAACGCAGGTGTTACTGTTGAAGTTGGAGGTAAAAAATCTTCTAGCTCTGCGAGCGGTGGAGAGGGTCCCCCACGAAAAGGGCAAGGGCCTCTACTCCAGGTACTTTCTGACACAAAAGAAAACTGGGGAGTGGCGACCTATCTTGGATCTCAGATATTTAAACATCTGCTAAAACCCAAATTCAAGATGGTCACTCTGTCACTGGTCATACAGTCCTTACAGCAGGGAGACTGGCTAGCCTCCCTGGACATACAGGACGCTTACTTCCATATACCCATAAGGAGGTCTCACAGGAGGTTTCTTAGATTCAGACTCCATTCAGGCCACTATCGGTTTGCTGCAATGCCCTTCGACCTGTCCGCAGCCCCAAGAGTCTTTACCAAGTGCCTGGCAGTGGTAGCAGTGACACCCAGCTTCCTGAGGTGTGCTATCTACCCCTATTTAGGCATTTGGCTCATAGTGGCAAAGTCTCCTTGTCAGATCAAGGAGTCCCTTTCCCCTTACAGAGCACACTTTAGAGCCTCCGAGATTCCTAGTAAATCTAACGTCGTCTCACCTGGAACCCACCCGGCTACTCACCTTCATAGGAGCTCAGTTGGACACCCAGAAAGTATATGCCTTCCTCCCACAGGAGAGAATTCAAAGTTTCCTCTCCAGGGACAGCCAAGACCAGCCAGACATTTCCTCAGGTTCTTGGGACATACGGCTTCAATGACTGCAGTGGTCCCAGGAGTTGGGTACAGGATGTGACACCAGCAAGCCTACCCTAGAACTCACTGGTCTCAGAGAAGCAACAAGTTTTCAAAGCTGATACCTGTGACGGAGCAGTTCCTTCACATTCTGCTTTGGTGAGAGAACCCTGCAAATCTGGCAGCAGGGTGTACCCTTCCAGGCTCCGCTTCCCACAAAGGTGATCACCTTAGACACCTCCCTCCTGGGGTGAGGAGCACATCTGGACAGTGCCTCAGTAAGTGGCACCTGGACTCTCCGAGTCACAGTTACACACAAATGTTTTGGAACTCAGAGCAATCTTTCTAGCTCTCAAAGCATTTGCTCCTGTCATAAAAGGACAGACTGTACTAATTCGAACAGACAACACCACTGCAATGTTTTGCATAAACACGCAGGGTGGTACCAGATCGGGAATACTCTATTCCGAGGCTCTGACGGTCTGATCTCTCGCCTTCTCCCTGGGAGTCGGCCTTTCAGCTATTCACCTCCCAGGCAAACACAATACCTTGGCAGATGCTTTAAGTCGCATCAGTCAAGGCCAGAGTGAATGGACTCTGAACAAGCAAGTACTAGCCACAGTGTTCAGGCGGTGAGGCACACCAGAAGTGGATCTGTTTGCCTCTCTCCTCAACTTCCAGCTTCCTCAGTATTGTTGCAGGCCCCCAGTCCCAGGAACACTTCCCCTGGATGTCTTGATCCTGGACTGGTCAGGGAGGTTCCTATATGCATTCCTTCCTTTTCCCCTGATACTCAGGGTATTGCTGAAACTCAGACAGCCTGCATCAGTGATTCTGCTGGGCGCGGATTGGCCCAGGCAAGCCTGGTACCCTCTCCTTCTCTCACTGTGCTGCAGCAGGCCCATTCGCCTACCGCCAAGTCATTCTCTGCTGACACTTCCTCAGGCAGGAGTGTAGTATCCAGACATACACTCTCTTCACCTCAAGACCTGGTTCTTGAGGAGTTAGTTTCCATTCTCTCAGTACTCCGAGCTGGTCCTTAAGATCCTGAGAATGGCTGGCTAAAAAACCTGGCACAAAAAAGACTTATGCAGCCAAATGGAAATGGTTCTCCCTCTGGTGCAAGAGCAAAAAGGTCAATCCTCTTACAGCTTCAGACCCTGAGCTGCTGGATTACTTGGTACATCTGCAGCCATCAGTCTTGAAACCCTCTTCCCTCAAGCTACACCTGGCTGCAATTTTCGGCCTCTCTTTCGGTGGGAAAGAAGTCATTTTTTTCTCACACCATATTCAAACAGTTTTTCAAAGGCCTCTTGCACCTCCAGCCTCCAGTCAGGGAGCCGGTTCCTCCTTGGAGCCTGAATCTGTGCATTGCCAGGCTCATGCAACCACCCTTTGAGCCTATGGCCACTGCACATATCAAGTTTGTAACCTGGAAGTTGGTCTTCCAGGTAGCCATAATCTCGGCCAGGAGGATTTCAGAGTTACAGGCCCTGTGCACTGAGCCTAAATACATCATCCTTCACAAAGATAAAATTGAGCTTAGGACAAACAGGAAGTTCCTGCCTAAGGTGGCTTCAGAGTTCCACTTAAACCAGTCTATTACTCTGCCTGTCTTCTTTACTGAGAAATCCACTCCTGATGAGCAAAAGCTCCACAGTCTGGATGTCAAAAGAACCATCTTTCACTACCTAGAGCATACTAGACAGTCCAGAAGCCCTTCCATTCAGTTGTTCCTCACCTACAGGGATGTAGGCAGAGGAAGACCAGTTACCAAGAGAACTATTTCCCGCTGGTTGGTCTCTTGTATTAGATTCTGCTTTGAAAAAGCTGGTCATCAACCTCCTGTGGGGCTCAGGGCCCACTCCACCAGGGGCACTGCAGCCTCTGTGGCAGGAGCAAGAGACATACCCCTTCTGTTCTGCAGAACCTCTTTCCTAAGTAGGTTCTCTGCCCACCTCCCACTTGGTACTGCTTGGTAGTCTGCTATAGTTACTGATGCTAAAGGACCCCTTGGAAGAAAGAAGATTACTACAGTGAATAATTTGTTCTTCCATGATGTGGTTCAATGGAGGAGATTCTCTCGAAGATAGATTTACTGTTAGGGTAAGTAACTATTCTTTCTTATACTCAAATAATTTACTACTTGTCCAGGAATTACCTGAGTATTCTCAAATCTTTTGTTCTTCAGTGTTCGAGTCTTTGTTTGTGAGTTGCAGTATTGGACTCCTGTGCTTATTACCTCTGCACCACTGAACAGCAACAAGCAGCTGTAGGTATCTGTAGATTGCAATAGAATACATTGTTGCAACTATCAGGTCTGGGGATCCCCAGCTGTGCGACCGCCCCCCCACTCCCGGACCTCTTCTGCTGACTGGTACAGCTCAGGGAGGGGGATCCTGGAATCAGGACCCAAGGGAACCTGTTCTACCTGGTATGGCTCCTGGCAGTAGGAGTCCAATTTCTGCAGCCACCCAGTGCAGGTCTGGGCTGGGGAGCCCTAGCAGCAGGACCCAGGTCATTTCCTTTGCCGCCTGGAGCAGCTCCAGTTGTTGACTCCACTGCCACATCATGCAGCTCAGGGTGGGGGACCCGGCAATAGTTGTTTATTTATTTTTAATCTTTGGAAACAACCTTTGAGCAATGTGCTCATTTACAAAGGTTCCACGTCAGCAGTACAAGACAATTCAATTTTTTCAAATTGGAGACATAGACTCATAATTACACAGACAACAGAAAATACTGGACTGGCAGTTGGCTATAATGTTGTTTACAAAAATATACCGAGTTAAGATTCAGACCTGAATTGGATCAAGAGCAGCCAAGTGCAGAGGCATTGTCTGTTGAATCAAGTTTCAGCTGATCATATTGGGAAGAGAGAGATATGGGAAGGGTGGGACCAAAGTATGGCCTGGTGGGGTGGGGTGGGGGGTATTGGAGTACCAGGCTAAGGAGGGGCAGTCACGAGAGGGAGTAAGTTATTGGTAAAAGGCAGAGAGAGATGGAGTGTGAGAGGTTACAGCCTAGCAATGAAAAGTAGGGGTGAGAGTAGGAGTCGGGGCAACTGGAGGGGGGACATTTGGGGGGTTGTGCATAGATAGGAGGAATATGTAGATACAAGGGAGAGTAGAGGATTTGAAGTTTCCTGTTATTCACCAGGGATTGTTAAAATGTAGGTGAGTGACTAAGAGATGAAAGTTGGGAGGTCTTGATGCTTTCATGCAACCACAAGCTCCGGTTTTGACTAGGTGTTGTATCATTTCAAGCTTCAAGGTTCACAATATTATTTCTTTCAGCTGGGACCTCATTTCAACCAGAGTGGGGCCCTGTATGCGAGCAAGCATTGTCCAAGCCTTGTTCTTCTGAATGGGACACTGAGTGAACTCTGAGCTGTACCCCTTGTGTCGCAATGGGAGCGTGCCACTTGGAGAATATTTAGAATGCAAGGGGGCATTTGGCCTAGCAGTGTTTTTTTCCTGAGGAGCCATATCTGGAACTGTATCTTATCATTCAAATTAAGCCAATTGGTTTACTCATACAGAGCACATGTGTGGGTAAAGTCATCTGCCCCTAGAGTAAGTCAGCATGCCTTATTAAGGGCTGTAGCTACCCATTTGAGTGCAGTGTCTGAGGCTGCACTGTATACAACCAACCTGTAATCTGTTATTGCTAGAACAGTATCCCTGAGAACATCTTGTGCCCTCCCACCCTGTGCCACAATGGCGAAGTGCAGAGGGTTTCATCTGCTGCCTGGGGTGGCCTGTGCAGGGGTATCCCAGGGAGTGGTTCCCTCTGGTGCAGCTGGGAGAAACCACGTGCGTTGGGACCCTTGATAATGTGATTCATCACCCAGTACTGCTCTTGGAGAGGGGTTCTGGGCATCGAACCCTGGACACTACTGTCGATTTCAACCCAGCATATCTCAAACATACGTAAGACTGTGAATGCCAATCTCCAGCTGGCCTATACAATTAAATATTCACTTACTCCTGCTGTCAGGCTTGCAGGAGCTCGGAGAAATCTGCTACCCAGCCTAATATGTGATTTTACCCTTTACTATCTGTCCAGTGTTTCTAATCTTGACAAATGGAATGTCTCCTACAATAATATATGCCAATTTGCCCTTTCCACCTATAGACTAAATTACCACTGCTCACGTTATGCCAAACTAGGTTGGTTATCCCCCTCCCTCTTGTCGCCTACTTGCACTTGGCTGCATGATACAGTACCATCAGGTCCTCCAGACCAGCTGCCCTCATAGCCTTGTTGACTCCCCAGGACCAATCCTATCCCCTGCGTTCCTGTGGCCAATCACTCCTGGCCGTACCAAGATGCTTCACCAAAATGGGTGAGCAGGCCTTTGCCTTTTTTGTCCCCAGAGTCTGGAATGCCCTCCCACCTCACCTCTGAGTTGCTCAGTTCCACTTCTGTTTCAGGCAAGCACTTTACAAATTCCTTAGCAACTCGTAACATCTGCACTTACAGTTGACCCCTGGTGCCCTTTGTCTCTTTGCTCCCACTGTTTCTTTTTCTCACTGGCTTCTTACTCTTTTAGTATCCTTTAGCATTTTATGTATTAAGCATTCCCTACCTCTGAAATCTCAGGCTGTGCAAATATATTCACTAGTCCTCTATCTGTTGGTGTAGCGTAATTATCTGTACTAATTGACTCAGAAAATGCTCAAAATGTTCTGCTTTATATCTCATCTTTCCTGTAACAGTGTTGTTCAAAATGTTAATCTCTGTACCTCATCCTTCTGGAAATTGTATTGATTTTTGCTGACTGTTCTACCATTGTACAATGTTCTGTAACTTCCTGGGTCGTGTCTGAAAATATGCGACGTTTTGTCTAGTGCACTTACCTGGTTAATAAAAATGAAATAAGTCTGGGTCCAAGGACTTCATTTGTTGCTCCATGCCACTCAGATGGGGAATCTGAGGCAAAGGGACCCCGGAGGATGCATTCCACCTGGTGTGGCTAGGGGAGTCCTGGGCAGTGGGACCCCTGGCAACATGATCCACTGCTTGGTGCAGCTCTGTGAGAGGAACTCCAGCATCAGTCTCCCAAGGACTTGATCTTATGCCTGATTTTTGGTGTGGAGAGGGTGATCCCAGGCAGGGAAACCCCTCCCCCAAATATGTGAGGCTGGGGGGATCCCAAGCAGAGAAACCCTAATGATGTGGTACACCACCTTGTGCCGTTGCGGTGGATCCTGGGCAGTGGGGCTCCAAGGACATGATCTGCTGCCTGTTGTGGCTGGGTTGGGGGGCCCTGGCAGTTCTGCTGCTTGGTGTGGCGGGGGATGACAGGCAGTGGAAGCTCTGAGGCTCAGGATGTGATCCATGGCTGGTGTTGTTATGGGAGATCCCCAGCAGTGGGGCACTCTAGAATGTGATGGGATTGGGGGGTGGGATGGGATCTGGGCAGCAGACCTTCAATGATGTGGTCTGCCACCCAGTGCGGCTGTGGCGGAGGGATTACAGGTATTGGGCCTCAAGGGCTTGATCACCTATCTGGTGCAGCTCAGGGAGCGGGATTCCAGGCAGTGCCCCCCCACAAGGATGCGATCTGCAGCCTCATACAGTTCTGGGAAAGGGGATTTCAGACATCATGCTCCCAAGGCCTTGATCCATCAGTTGGTGTTGCTTGGGGGAGCGGGAGTCTATGAATCAGGGCCCCTGAGGATTAGATCTGCCATTTGGTGCTATTAGGAAGATCGTGGGCAGTGGAACTCCTGAGGATGGGATCTGCAGCCTGGTATGGCGTTCTGATTTAGTTTTTTATCACAATATTCTTTTTTCCTCCTCACTGTGGAGTGGGCTGACAGATTGTCTGGCCGCCCGCACCCTCTGACCCAGTCTGGCCAGCGACACGCTCTTCTCCACTCAGGCCGGCACACAGTCCCCCGCCCCCCCAATGGGGACCTGGATCCTGATACCTGGGAGGCGCACCTCTCATGTCCAGGGGCTCAGCGTACGACCATCAACCACCATGACCGCCCAGCAATTTTCTCCCTGTATTATTATTCCCTTGGAGCCGGACATGCAATGGTGTCAGAGCACTATGTGCAGACGCCTGCCTCGATCCGACCCCCAGCTGTACGCCGCTTCTTGCAGTGCCCCTGACTTCCACCAGTTGCGGCTGCAGAGTGACTTAGATCCGTTACCCACCCCAGAGGGAGGAGAACTGTCACGTAACACTCAATCCTCGCTCTCCCCTGCCGACCCCCGAGGACCCAGGTCCATTTCCGAACCTAGGTCGCCAGTGTGGCACAAGGTGTGGCGTCCAGCACCTCGACCTTCAGCGCCACCAGGCCGGCCAGACGTTCTGATTAGTGGGACCCCTAACCATATGATCTGCACCTTGGTGTTGCTTTGAGATCGTGATTCTGGGACGGGCCCCCGAGAACTTGATTTGCTGCCCAGTGTGGCTTGGTTACAGGGATCTCAGGCAGTGGGACCCCCTGAAAATGTGATCAGCCACCTGGAGCAGATGAGGAGGGATCCTCTGCAGTGGGACCCCATGTAAGTGATCTGATGCCCATTGCTTTGGGGAAGGGGGCGAGCCAGCACTGGGACCCCTGATGGTGTCATGTGTCACCTGGTGCACCTTTGAGAGGGAGATTCCAGGTATTGGGCCCTGAGGATTTGATTGGCTGCCCGGTGTGGCTCAGTATTTGTACATACACACAGCTGGCCCTCCAGTACTGACTGGGTGTTGATCTTGGATGTTTGCTTTGCAGTAGTGTGTCTGTGTTAATAACAGACTGAGGATTTACCACCTAGCTCTCATCCCCTCCTTTTCTGTTCATTTTAACGCGAGCAGATTTAACAAGCACCTCTACAGTTTCTGTCCATTGTCATTTTCAGTAGCTGATTCTCATTCATGTTTCCCGTAAGGAATGATAGTTTGATGCCTTTCAGTACCTTTGGTGGTGTGCTGATTTTTTTTTGTTTTTTTAATTACCCATTTCAGTAGTAGGATAGCACACTTACAGGTGTATGATCGTAAGGAATCTACTTGTTCAGGTGGTTGAAGGCATGAGACATCACCACCACCAAAGGCATTCTTCAGTACCCCAGTGATGGTTAAAGGTGTGAGATATCCCCAGCCATTGACCTTGGGGCAAAAACACAAGCATTTAAAAAAATAAAAAAAAATAAAAAATGAGATGCAACAGCCACCCAAGGCATGCTTAACTCCCCCAGTGAAGGTTAATGGCAGAGATGTAGCAACCTATTGAGGCATAATTAACCCCCCCCCCCAGTGATGGTTAAAGAAACAAGTCATAGCAACCAATCACGGCATGCGTAACCCCCCCAATGATGATTAAAGAAATGAGACGTAGCAGCAATCACGCATGCCTGAACCCTGCAATGACCACAGACTGTCAGGTGTTCTTTCTTTCTTATGCTACTTGATGCTGTCTGCCTTACTAGTGCTCTGCAGCAACTTGACAGTCGATGTAGAACTGGGAGGGGTTTTATTTATTTTTTTTGGGTGGGTTGTTTTTGTATGATGTCCCAAAGTAGTGTCTATACTGACTTTTTTTAATTTTTTTTATTTTTAGCCCCTTTGTTCCCCCCTTCCATCCCCTGCATCCCTCATAAACTTGCACCGATGCGTATTGGTTGAGAATTTTTTTTTTTACTAACAGTTTTTCCTCCTGTGGCTGACTTCCAGAACTCCCTCCACTCACTTGCGCCTACCGTTGGAGCCCCTTCCCCAGGTCTGTCCTCCTCCCAGTATTGTGCTCCGGCAGTCCTGTCACCTTCTCGGAATAGCCATCCAGGAATGGGCCTCCGCTTGCACCTCCTTTATAGCTGGCCATCCCTCTTACATGACTGCTGACTGTTTGGATGCTGGTTGCTCGGCATGGGGGTGGGGTGGGGTGCGGATTAGAGAACTGCCAAAAAGGGAGAGGAGACCCACTGTGGCCTTGGTGGCTGGGCAGGTTTCAGCTATTGGAAGTCTGCCATGTTACCTCCAACTTACTCCCACATAGTCCTTCCCTAGAGCAGCATGTGCAGGATTCTCAAGGTACTGGCATACCTGGCGCAGCAGTGTTCGCATGCGTTCCCCTCTGGAGTGCCTGCCCTCACTTAACTGCTACCTGTGGTAACCCAGGTGGCAGTACAGCAGGGGAGGTGCTACCCATTCGCCCCTGAGGAGAAGAGCAGCTTTTGGGATGTCTAATCCTCCCCCTGCCGGACCGCCAGCGTGCCTGCAGTGCCAGTGTCACAACTCCCAAGTGGCTGCAAGTCTGCTGCGCTGATTAGTTAGCTAGAGAAATTTCTTTTCATTAAAATCCTATGCAAATTCCATCCAAAGAGGCTTCTGGTTACTTGCTCCTTCAGTACTGAAGTACCCTTAGGAAAAGTGTGCGTCTGTGAACCCCTCCCCTCCCCCCGCCAGGACAAGATGCAAATCACACATTGTTTGTGGCCGTGCTCCCCCAGTCATATGAAAATGTTTGCTTTTAAAGAGCACCGATCATGCTCATTTCAATTTACTTCGCAAAGCCCGCCTCCTGGCCCTCCCCTTCCCATTGCTTACCTGAACCAGAGTTTAACTGTTAATGTTCTGAAATTTGTACTTTCATATTTTATGTAGGGAAAGAGATTGTAAATGAATACCGACCACCTGATTCTTTCCCCTTTCTTGTCCCGAAGTACTCCAGCTCCCCTGCCCCCATGCCACCCCTGCACTCTGACATTTTGTGACCAAGGAGTTTGTAGAGCGTTGGGGCGTGTTCCATTGATATCAATGGGAGTGTAATGTAAAACATCGATTTTTATGTTTTAGAAGTCCACTGAGGGCAGATCAGTCACAGCTCAACTAACAAGGCCTGCTGCCATCCCCCTCAACACTCTCCTCTTTACCCCCCCAACAACACTAACCTGCCCCGTCCCTCAACTCTCCCCTTCAACCTCCCAGTACCACATACGCTTCCATTCCCTTTTCTTCGTGAATCCAGACTGTTCTTTCCAGTCTTCATTCTTGTCTCTTCTCTTCTCCAGACTTCCCTTCTGCAGTGAGTAATCCCTGCAGTATGTAATCCTCCCATCTTCTTCCTATCCCACCAGTCTTGCAGACATAACACCCATATCTGGCTCTCCATCCATCCCCTCACTCCCATAGTATATGCACTCATTTCGAGATTTGCTCTTACACCCTTACATAGCAGTGCTCACAGATTCAGTGTTAACACCACATACCTTTACCCAGTGTGTCACTGTTTTCTTGAAAAGTCATGGACTCTCTTATTTTATGTAGTTTTGAAGTCTCAAACTCTTAAGTCCCTTCCCAGTTAACTGTGTTGCGTAACAGGAGTTGAAAACCCTACGTATGTGCTCGAACAGCCACAGTATGTCCCTACCATGTATGCCATTTAAACTGGAACAATCCTATTGAACAGTAGGCCTTTGTGTACAGGGCCACTTTCCTGTTGGAACCTTCAGGAGCCTCACATTGGAGTGGCTGGCTCAGGTTTCCTGATACTGAAGGTGGCGGGAGATGGAAGTGTTGCCAAGACAAGGCGCTCTGCTCCAGGGTGGAAGGGCTCTGGCTGCTCGCCTTAACTACACCGCCCTTGGAACAGCGTTGCTGTTGACTGCCAAAGTTACTTTGCCACCTGCAGCACCTCCTGCCTCCAGGGTGCAGCTGTGGTGATGCAGTGCAGTGGTGACGGCGGTGGAAATGTGGGCGGGTGGGTGAGGCTTCCACAGGAACGTGCACAGGAATAGTAGCTTTCTGGTATTTTATTTCCATGCAAACAGCATAGAAAGACATCCACCATCACCAGAGGAGTTATTTTTCGAGGTTGGTGGGTCACTTTTGGGGTGGGGTTACAAAGGGTACCTCCTGAGAATTGTGAAGTTGGCTTAAGGAGGAAACAAAGGCTCAGAAATGTTGTCTCCTGCATGTTTCTCTTGAAGAGACTGACCTAATTTCTACCTTGTAAAATGTTCGGCGGGGGTGCAGGTGTTTTGCTGAGAAAGCAGTTGGTCATAATTCATTACCCGAGTCACTACAATGACAGCTTTTGGAAGCGCACATATAATTACTGCATGTTCTGTTCAACTGTGTGTTCATGTATTTCCCAATGTTCCTTTGTTATATCATGTTTTTTGTTCCTTCACTGCATCCTTCAGCCTTTCTAATCTCCTTGTTGTGTGTTCCATCGCATTATTATCTTTCCTGGCTGAGTGTTATATTGTTTCTTCTCATTATATATTGCCTGGTAGCCACCTTCTCACTATATATCGCCTGCTTTCCGTCTCTTCATTGCCATGCCAAGCAGCAGCCATTTTCTAAATCTCCTGCCTCTGTCACTGCATTGCATATCCCCTGCCCCCTGTCACTGCTCTGTATATCCCGTCTCTTCACTGTATATCGCCTGCCCGCTGTCTTCTCATTGTATATGCCCTACCCCCTGTCACTGCACTGTATCCCCTGTCTCTTCATTGTATCTCTCCTGTCCGCTATCTCTTTAATGTATATCGCTTGTTCCTGTTTCCTCATTGTACATTGCCTGCCCGCTTTTGCCTCATCGTATATCCCCTACCCTCTGTCATTGCACTGTATATCCCCTGTCTCTTCATTGTATCTCTCCTGCCCGATATCTCTTTAATGTATATCGCTTGTTCCTGTCTCCTCATTGTGTATCGCCTGCCTGCTCTCTCCTCGTTGTATATCACCTGCCCCGTCTCCTTGTTGTAAATACCCTGCCCCGTCTCCTCGTTGTAGATCCCCTGCCCCCTGTCTCCTTGTTGTAGATCCCTGCCCCCTGCCTCCTCGTTGTAGATCCCTGCCCCCTGCCTCCTCGTTGTAGATCCCTGTCCCCCCTGCCTCCTCGTTTGTGGATTACCTGTCCCCCTGCCTCCTCGTTGTGGATTACCTGTCCCCCTGCCTCCTCGTTGTGGATCCCCAGCCTGCTGGCTCCTCGTTGTGGATCCCTAGCCCGCTGGCTTCTCGTTGTGGATCCCCTGCCCCCTCATTGTAAAGCACCTTACTGCTGTCTCCTTGTTTATAAGTTGCCTGCTTCTATCTCCATGTCATATTTGTCACTTGCCCTCTGTCCGTTTGCTATATATTGCCTGCCCACTGGTTCCTTGTTATAATTACCTGTCCTTTGTCTCCTCATTATAAATCTGCCCTCTGTCACCTTATTCTAAATCATCTGCCCTTTGTCTCCTCATTATAAATCATCTGCCTCTATCTCCCCTCATCATATATCATCTGCCCTCTGTCTCCCCATTACGTATCATCTGCTCCCTGTCTCCTTCTTATATATAGACATGTTGTGGACATCTGCTGTGATATACCTGTAATTATGCTTATGTTTCTTGTGCTGGCTCTTGTGTATATACTGTCATCATTTACCAAATGCATTGTACTCGCTAATACTACCACTGTCTAGTTGACACTCTTTCTGAATACTGTAACCACTGTGAACTTTGATGTCTTATTTGTATTGTACACTGATCTTGAAGCTTTCCAGGTCCATCTTGAAAATGAGTTTTGCTCAGTGATGATCGCCTGGTTAAATAAAGTTTTGATTGATATCTGCTCTGTGTCTCCTTGTTAGAAATCATCTGTCCTCTGTCTCCTCAGTACATGTCATCCTCCCTCCATCTCCACATTATATATGGATTGCCCTCTGTCTACTGGTTGTGTCACCTGCCATAACCACATGGACTTTGGTCTTTTTCTGCTGTCATTGTCCGTTTCTATGTCACCTGCCCTCTTTGTCCATGTTATATGTGGCCTGCCCTCTGTCTGCTTTGTATTTTTTACTTGTCTTCTGTCTCCTCGTTATATATACTACCTGCCCACTGTCTTTTCATTGTTTATCATCTTCTGGTCTCTTTTATATATTGTTGCACAACTGTATCTCGCTTTTGTTGCCTGCCCACTGTGTGCTAAATATGTTGCTTGCCCGGCGCCCGATGTCCCCTTGTTAAATATCTCCTGGACCGTCTCCTTCCCTCAGCATGGTGTTCACTGCTGCTTGCCAATCACACAAAAAGAGTTTTCACTGACATTGGCAATTTAAGAAAAAAAAGAATTGTTACCAAGAGAGAGAGAACTGCTCTTCTAGGATCGTGGATATGTTGTTCATCCACACTTATTGGCATGTCCCTTTCCCCCTTTAAGGATCACTGAAAGTCTTCAGACTAGCTCCTTCCGCCCACCCGGTTGGTATAACCCTCAGCTCCGCCCCATGACGCCAGATCTTTCTTTCCGCTGGAAGATTCAGGTTGCCTCCTTTGTGCTCCCGCATTTTGTAGGCCCTGACTTCAAAACCTTCAGTTACTCCGAAAATTCGTCTAGTTAGCATTAGCGATCACGACTGCTTATCTTCGATTATGGAAGATAAGTCTTCCCCTGTATTTTGCCAGTGTTCGTGCGGCCAGAAAATGTCGTGCACAGATCCCCACACCACATGCGTCTGTTCCTTGGGTGTCGACCATGACACCTCAAAGTGCGATTTTTGTCTTGTATTTCACCCTAATGTCCTCAACGACATCTCGCATGCCTGAAGTTGGGTAGACCAGAGAAACTGAACCCTCCTGTGAAATCAAAGGCTCGGTGTGCAGTTTCCGCGACTCGAGGATCCGACTAACAATTGGAGCATGCAACTTCGAGGAGGAAGCGGCTCGTGCCAGGGAATTTTCCTCTGTAAGCTTCTTTGTTCCACTCAACCTGGGCTCCACCTTCTCAGGTTCCTTCCGAGAGTTGTGCCAGTCTCTCCTGACTGAGAAAGAGGGTTCTGTGGGTTCACACTCCTCTCGGTCCTGTAAGTGGGAAAAGGACCTGGGATTGTCCTCGTCTTGGTGAAGACGTTCTTGAGATTGGAAGAGATCTCGGTCCCAGGAACCGGCAGTCTCTACTTCGGTCGAAATTGCCTCTTCGGCCGCTGGCTTCTCGGCTTTGCCATCTGGCCAGTTGACTGAAGTGTCGATTGACGAATTTGAAACAATCATCGACCCGATCGACCCATTGTCGCTGACTCCGGTCGACAGTTCTCTCAATTTACTCCAGTCCTTTCTTTCCCTGACGAGGAGACCCAGCCTGTTGGGAATCCCGTCGAGGAAGTCGTTCCTGACCCTGGGAAATTACCGGTCCTGCCAGTGTCTCCCGAGCAACTGAATCAGTCCGTCCAATCTCGATCAAGGTCTAGGACCCCCTCGACCAACGAGCTGAGGAAGAGCCACATGTGCTCAAAAAAGAGGCAATGCTATCGGTTGTCCTCATCCTCCTCGGATGAGGTGAGGCTCCGGCGGAAACTCCGTAGGCGCTACGAGGACCTCATGTGGCAACAGCTGATTTTGTCCGGGCACAAGCAGACCTCGGCTTCTACCCCAGCCATTACTTGGTTTTCGCTTCCCAGGCCGAAGCTGACTCCTTCGGAGCTGATTTAAGTCAGTTCCCCTGCCCACGGAGCCAGTGAAACCTCCGGTTCAGCCAAAACTGGTCTCTCCACCGATCGTGGTGGAACCACTGCCTAGGCAGCCTGTGGGAGGGGCTCCTTCTAAGGAAGATAGACCAGACACCGGGCTACCTCGGTGTCTTTCGGTCACTGTCACCCCGGACCGCCCTCGGCGGGTCGTAGGTGACCTGGGCGGTCGACCGTTGTATCCAGATGAGACTGGCCTACATTCTCATCCTGGGGATGACGAATCAGCTAGTGGGATAGAGATAGAGGAAGGTCCTTCAGCCTTTCAGGGCATTCTTTGCCTCATCTTTGAGTCTACAGGGATGCCCCTGGAACCTATCCAGAAAAAGGTGGAGTACCCTGTCACAGACATCCTTGAGAAGGGATACCACGACGGAGGCCTTTCCTGTGGCCGAGGCCATAGTTGGCCCGGCGTTAGAACTTTGGCAGTGCCCTGCCTCCTGACCACCTCAGTCTGCCCGCATGGCCCACAAGTATGCGGTGCCCATGGGGTTCCTTGCAGGGTTCACAGAGCACCCTTTGGTGTGACAGGGTGGAGGCCGCCACCCCCTCTCCCATCACGCCAGCTCTGGGTCCTCCCGTGAGGGGCCGACTCTGCCACTTTCTTTCCGCCTGGTTCATTATCACCATGGACAGGTGGGTTTTGGAAGTGGTCAGTCAGGGACTGCCTCTGGAATTCGAGCAGCACCCTCCGAGACAAGCCCGTGCCCCCCTCGTGAGGAAAGAATATCCATCCATACTCCGTCGGCTCTCCAAGACGACATCGCTCCGTTCCTCCTCAAGGAGGTAGTAACTCCAGTGACGGATTCTCCAGCAGACCCAGGCTTTGTCTCCAGGTACTTCCTGGTGCCCAAGTGGATGGGAGGCTGGTGCCCCATTCTAGATCTGCACGACATGAATCGGTGTCTAGGGTCACTCACCTTTCGGATGGTCACTCTGTCCCAGATCATACCATCCTTGGAGCGAAACGTGGTTCTGTTCATTGGATCTGCAGGATGTGTTCTTTCATGTCCCAATCTGTCCGTCTCATTGGCGGTTCCTCCGCTTCAGAGCCGATGGGATCCCATACGAGTTCCAAGCCATGCCGTTCAGCCTGTCATCTGCCCCACGAGTCTTCACCAAATGCATCGCAGTGGTGGCAACCCATCTCGGGGGGGGGGGCATTAGAATTTGACCCCTACCTCGACAGTTGGCTCTTAGCAGGTCCCACCCAGCAGGAGGTGGAGAGGTCCAGGGACTTGGCCCTCCAAACCTGCTCTCAGCTTGTCCGCTTGATCAACAAGGCCAAGTCGGAACTCGTGCCTTCTCAGGTGATGTGCTTCATCGGGGCAGAGCTCGAATCTCACCAAGCCAGAGCTCGGCTCCCGGCGGACAGGGCGGAGGTTCTCTCCTCCTTTGCCCATTAATTTCTGGTTGGGCAATTGTGCCCTGCCCAGGACTTTCTGTGACTTCTGGGTTGCGTGGTGGCATGCACCTCCGTGGTCCAGTGGGCCTGGTAGCAGATGCGCCCTCTCCAATGGGAGTTGGCCGCCCAGTGGACTCAGCGCCACGGTCATTTCGACCAGCTAATCACTGTAACCTAGAAGATGTGGGACTCTCTCCAGTGGTGGAACCGCCCCAGACCGGTTGTAGGAAGGGATCCTGTTTGTCCGTCCAGAGCCGACGGCCATCCTCAAGATCGATGCCTCTCTCTCATGGGCTGCGGAAGCCACATGGGGGGAAAAAAGGGCCCATGGGTTCTGGACCCCTGAGAAGTCCCGCTACCACAACAACCTGTTGGAGCTCAGAGCAGTCAGTCTGGCACTGTCAGCTTTCCCTCCTCAGCTCCGGGGTCAAGTGGTTCAAGTTCAGACGGACAATACCACGACCATGCACTACTTCAACAAACAGGGAGGCACACACTCCTATCTGCTTTGCAGGGAGGCGCTCCGCATCTGGAGTCTCGTCAGCCATCTGGAGGCGGATCTCCTAGCCATTCATGTGGCAGGAACCTCAAAACATCTGGTGGATAGTCTCAGCTGCTTAGGCGAGACATCCCACGAGTGGTCTCTCCATCCAGAGGTAGCTTACAGCCTATTCTCCCACTGGGGCAAACCGATGGTGGACCTGTTTGACTCCAGGGAAAACACCAAGCTGAGGCTGTTTCATGCTTGCCCCCCCCCCCAAGCAGGGCTCGCTGGAGGGGGATGCCTTCTCGAGGCCATGGACCCCAGGCCTCTTCTACGCCTTCCCTCCATTTCCCTTGATCCACAAGGTGCTCCTCAAGGTGACGAGGGACAAGGCAAAGGTGATTCTGGTAGCCCCAGATTGGCCGCATCAGTTCTGGTATTCAGATCTCCTCAGCCTCAGCTGCAGGCCCTGGAGTGGCTTCCAGCACGTCCGAACCTGATCTCTCTCAGTCAGGGGGAAGGTATACCATCTGGACCTTCAGTCCCTGCACCTGACAGCCTGGTACCTGAGCGGCTAGAGTTCTAGGCTTTGGGTCTTTCCGAGGTGAGGACATCCAGAAAGGAACTGACCAGGAAATGTTACGCCTTCAAATGGAAAAGGTTTTCCATTTGGTGTCAGGGCAAGGGCCTGGACCCTCTGTCCTGTCCAGTGGCTAACATTGACTACATTTGGTCTCTCTCCAAAGGGGGTCTTCGGTTATCGACCCTTGGGGTGCACCTGGCAATCATCTCTGCTTACCAGGCATGGGCCGGTTAGCCGACGGTGCAGGAGACAGTGGTCTGGTGCTTTTTCCAAGGCCTGGATCACATATCCCCTCTGGTGTGTGAAACTCCACCGCCATGAAATCTACTGCTCATACTGGCAAAGCTCATGGGCAAGTCATTTGAAGCAGTGCTCAAGTGTGCATTGTCACACTTGTCATGGAAGACTGCCTTCATAGTGGCAATCACGTCTGCCAGAAGGGCAAGGGAGCTCCGGCGCTTTTGGTGGACTTCCCTTTTCTGGTCTTCCACAGGGACAAGGTTGTCCTACGCCCCCAACCGAAATTCCTTCCAAAGGTGGTGTCAGAGTTTCACTTTAACCAGGTGTTCTCTGCCAGTATACTACCCTAATTACACCTCGGAGGCTGAGTACAGGCTGCATACTTTGGACCTGAGACAAGCTCCCTCCTATTATAAGGAAAAGATGGTGGAACTTTGGGGAGAGGTTCGCCAGCTGTTTGTCACCTGCGCTGAAGCCGCTTCTGGCAGGCTTGCAGCAAAATGGACTATTGCAAGGTGGATTACATCTTGCATAAGTCTGTGCTGTGCGTTGGCGGGCATGGAGCCTCCCAGAGGGATAAGAGCTCATTCTTCCCGCCATACCGCTGCATCGGTGGCTGCTTCCAGGGACGTCCCTATCCAGGAAATCTGTCGGGCAGCTACCTGGAAGTCAGCAAACACCTTCATTACCCATTACCATATCAACCATGAGTCATGCCAGGATGCTGGTTTTGGGGCCTCAGTTCTCCAAACTTTTTCCCAAATGATTGTCAGTGGGGATGTGCGCCTTGCCTCCCTCCTCCCAGAGGACTGCTAGGAGTCTGCCAGTAAGTGTGGATGAACAACATATCCAGGATGCTAGAAAAACAGGTCACTCATCTGCAACAGTAGATCTTCCATGGAATGGTCTCTTGCAGTAAGTCATTTCTTCTGGGAGTTCTTGATAGGTGGCGCTCCAGCACGGAAGTTTCTTCCAGCAGTCTCCACATCAGGGACTACCCACACGACCTCGGTTCATGGGCTGTACTTATAAAAGTGGGTGGTCTCTGGTAATCTCTGTTCATTTTCCCGCTGGCTTCAGCTCTGGCAGCATCTCTTCTACAGCAGTACATGAAGTGGATTGACAATGTCGCCTGGGGTGCCTGGACTTCATAGAAGACACCAGGCTCCTGTACTAGATAAGACTATTACAATGGATGTCTCCCTGTCAACATTCAACGACTAAAATAGAGAAGGAAACCCCTTCACCTAAAGTCCTGCCTGACTGCCTTTCAACGGTCATGCCTCCGAAACAGAGATCATCCAGAAGGCATTCATCATCAACGGGCATTCACCCCCATCGACGACAGACAACACTTCATTAAAAGAGCACTGACTGGCATTCACCCCGTCGACTTCTTCATTAAAGGACCGTTCCTTGTTGACGGAGCTTCATTCTTCAGTGCCCCCGTCGACGAGGTTACCCTAACCATCGATGACAGAGGTCTTGCTACTTTCCCGATCAACAGGGTGTACTCCCCCATTGATGGGAGGGTGCTACAAGACATCCTCATCGTGACACCACCTCCTCTGTCGACGGAGCGCCTCTACATGCTTAAGTAGTCAGTGAGCTACTCTCTCTGTGGATGGGACATGCTACAAAGCTCCACCGTCGACGGGATGCCTACCTCAGTTGACGGGGCATGCATTCACCTTCTCATCGTTGACGACAGCATGTCCATTGTTGACTGAGCATGTACTCATTATTCCATCATCGATAGAGCATGTCCCACCTTTGACGGAGTATGTACTGTCTTTCTCTTCGTCGATGGAGTATATTCCACTGTCGACGGAGCATGCTGTTACTTACCCTTCAGCTATAAAACATAGTACATCATCAACGAGGCAGGCTTCTCTTCCTCTTCCATCGATGAGGCGGCTGCCACCATCGACTGAGCAACCCCTGCATCACAGAACAGCATCTTTACCTGTGTATAATACAGTTATGGAGGATCCTTATTAGAAGTTTACCATGGACTTCCATGAATACTTTCAACAACATGCATCAAACGATACCATGGTGCTGCATCACTACAAAATAATTAAATGCTACAGAGCGCAGAGGCTTACCAGCCTCATCTGCTCTCATGCATGATACTCATACACCATTCATCACAGACTGTCTCAGCCTCCATCGATACTGGCCTGCGGGGCTGGACTGCCCACCTGTCATGCCTCTTACATAGATACATACATACATAGATACATAGACAGTGTCGGCAGATAAGGGCCTATGGCCCACCCAGTCTGCCCATTTAAGTTTGTAAGTTCAGTTTATGTTTTCCAGGAACTCTGTTGCCCCTTACTCCTGACCTCCAGAATTCCTTTGTCTATCCCATGCATTCTTAAATCCCGTGATTGTTTCAGCCCCCACCACTTCCTCTGGCAGGGTGTTCCACTTGTCCACCACCCGTTCTGTGAAGAAATTCTTCCTCACGTTTCCTCTGAATCGTCCTCCCTCCAACTTCATCCCATGCCCTCTAGTCCTGAACATCTTTTTTGCTTAAAAATAGTGCATTTCTGCACCCTGTTCCTCCCTGTAAGATACTTGTATGTCTCTATCATATCCCCTCTCTCCCTCTTCATGAATATTCAAGAGAATGAGTCCCCTTATGTTGTACCATCTAGCGGGGTTGATGGACTACTATAACAAAAGCTGCACTGCCATACCTGAACATACAAGAACTATAACCAGCGTCTGGTAAGTATTTCTGCTGGTGACCTTATAAATCGACTACCTGCATCTGCTGAAAAAGATCAGGATGTGACATTACCAATGCTTCAGCTTGAGCCTCTGCAGTCGGTATTTTCTACACCGTCAGGCGTGGCTCTGACTCTCAGGGCTAGCACTTGATATTCAACAGCATGTGACTAATGCCCCTTGTAAGTCGACCATCTTTTGGCCCTGGGGCTCAGATGAGACTGGATAACCTACAAGCCTTTAAACCCGTGACCGCCCCTCTGGCAGGCCGAGTGCCTCTTCTCACTAAAGACTTCAACTGAAGCCTGAGGCCTTTTTCAACAGGTTCTATACATTTAACCACTTGTCAGAGGTATCGCTGTTGCAGACCATCACGGCCATTCCATCGGGTTGCCTCTTGGCCTGTTGTGCGCCGGTGTCCAATGTCCCTCCCACGAACAGGTCCACCTACTACTACTACTCGCATGCTGAGACTCAATCGGTATATCCTGGTATGGATTATATTATCTTCAATTTTTCTACTGCTATAAGCAGCTTTCACTAGATCATGAACAAGGGTGAGTACCCAGACAGACATTATAAGTCTTAAAGACTCTACATGTCTTTTTTGCTTGGACAAAAAAAAAATATATATGTATGTATTTTTTTTTAAAGATACACATGTGTTAATGTAATCTCAAAGTGAGATTCTGCCTTATGATTTTGATTGTATTGTTCATTATTTAACTTCTGTTTTCCAAACAGTACACATACTGGACTCATCACATGAACATTTCAGATTTACGCCCAGCAAGGTTTTAGGCCCAGACATACCTGGGGACCCCCTTGCAAGTAAGATTAATACAAGATGGGTATATCAACATCACTCTATTACTTTACATGTTCTCTAAACCACCTACAAGATTGGTAATAGCTGCTGATTCTAGGAATCACTGACTTCCTTTAGGTCACAGATGCATTGTTTCATTTTGCAACATTATCTGCTACTTCAATATCCTATTACTACTAAAGGGCTACAACTTCTACTGTCTGGACAGACAGAGCATGGTGAATACATAAAACCTGTATAAAATGCAAGATTTATCAAACTTGCTGATCCACGCTACTTGGACAACAAACTATGGACAGGTTAAATTTTAAATGTCACGCATGAGATCACATGACTCTTAAATCTGTAAGTGTCGTCCAGATCATTGTTTTCATGTCTATTCTTCCGACAGTATCAACAAAGGGCCCATCATACTAATGTTTCAGGTTAACGCCTGATGAGGCGGTAGACCCTGACATGCTTGGGACCCCCTTGCAAATGAGATTACTAACACAGGATGAAACTGAATACATCACTCTGTTGCATTCTATGTCCTTACCCTAAAACGAGTACGATGTTGCCACTGACTCTAGGTGTAACTGGCTTCCTTCATGAAATAGATGCATTGTTTCGCAGCGAAAACTGTACTAAATTGCTACATTGTAACACTACAAAATAACATTGTGTTATTTGGGTTACTATCCCAGACTCAGAACCCAATGAGCTTTGACATAGACAGTCTTTTCCAGTGCATGCCACTGAGCTCACTCCATTATATGGCTGACTTTCCTGTGATCTATTACGGTACTTGATGTGCCATACCCTAATCGGGTTTACATCTCCTTAGACTCATCTGATGATGCCAACTAATAGCCAGTCTGGCTTGTCTTTCAGCCATGATCCTATAATGAATGTTGTAATGGATTATTTACAGAATCCTTTTTTACATGTTGATGCACTGTTTTCTGCCCCTTTCGGTCCTAAAACCGCACTAAGATATAAGGCAGAATGCCATATATGGCCCCCTTCTGCTTGATAACTGCTTGGGAATCTCCCAGAAGTAATGACCTACTGCAAGAGACCATTCCATGGAAGATAGTGCAGTTACACAAAGACTTTTGCTGTAACAGTAGATCTTCTAGAAATGTCTCTTGCAGTAAGTAGTTTCCCTCCCTCCAATCCCCTGCCATTTGCAACAGGAAAAACGATGTAGGGTTGGGAAGCTTTGGTACCTCTGTTCCCCTCAGTCTCTCACTTCTGAGCTGAAACTGGCAGGGAACTGAGATTATAAGGGACCACCCACTTTTATAGGTACAGCCCAGGAGGTGAGGTCATGTGGGTGGTCCCTGGTGTTGATACTGCTAGAAGAGACTGCCGTGCTGGAGCGCCACCTATTGGGAACTCCCAGAAGTAATGACTTGTTGCAAGAGACATTCCTAGATGATCTACTGTTACAGCAAAAGTCTTTGTGTAACTGCACTTTCTAGGAGTGGTATATGTTGCTCATCCACACGGACCCACCTGACCTCCCCAGCTGCGGACGCACAACACCTGGTTTCCAGCGGGCTAAGATCTGGCGTCATGGGTCCGAGCCAAAGGTTGTACCACCCGAGTGGGTAGGAGGAACTAACTTGAAAACTTCCGGCGATCCTTAAAGGGAAAGGGACATGCCAGTGAGTGTGGATGAACAACATATTCCACTCCTAGCACTACTGTTACAGTGAGTAACTTGTTTTTAAGGTTTGTGCCTTCTCGGTAACATGCTGGAACAACGCTCGGGATCCTGGACCATCTCTCTGTAGGGCCGTGAAAAAAAACAACATTTTTTGATGTTGGGTCAGGTGTAACAAAAAATAGAATGAGTTCTGAGCACTATATAAATTCTGATTATTTTGCCTCTTGGTCATCATTTTGTTGCCTCCCATCTGTCTACCTGTTGTATTGTCTGCCCAGTCTCTGTTGGGAGCGGTGTGGCAGGAGCATGTACCTTTTCCCATGTTCCCAGTGATCCATGGGAGCAGTCCCTGATAAACTGTGCCTGGTTGTAAAGGGGGGACTAAATGTGGGTGGTTTGGTGCAGAAGGTGCCGGGTATTAAATGGCAGACACGTTCTTGTAAGCTGTTATATGTACACGAAGATTTTAATTCTCACTTGAGATATTCTTGTGCCACTGATGGTCTCTCCGTGTCCCACCCATCCTGTTCTGTGAAGGTGCCAAGAACAGCACAACTTGCTGCTATCTCTGTTGCTATGAACTAACGTCTTATTCGCACAGCAGCCTGGTCAGCGATGCCAATTAATCCACCTGTTAAGTCAGTTTACATCTAGATCCCCTGGCCTGCAGGCAACACATCTGCACAGTGCCCTCCCCCCTTCCCGCTCAGCAGGACTTGCAAAAAAGTACCACCTAAGTGCAAACAAATTACTGCCTCACTGCATTGCCTCTCTCTAGGACAGCTGGCAACTCGGTACAATAAATTAGTCTGAAGGGTTGTAGGTGACACACACACACACACACACACACACACACACACACACTCACACTCACTCTCTTTCTCTCATGGCAGGCTTTCCTAAAGTAGAGATGACTGAACAACTTGTGTGGGTGTGTGTGCATGCATGCGTGTATATGTGTGTATCTGTGTGTGTTGGGGGAGGGATGTGGAAATCCCCTGTAAGCATTACCCTGACTGCTTGCTGGAGTTGAGCTCTGAGTAACGGACTTTGCCTTTTGTTTTGTGTAGCCTGATGACAAGAAGATTAATAGCTTTGGGTGTCTGTCACGTTTTGCAACCCCCTTTGTATCCATTTTTACTTTTGTAGTATATGACGATTCTACAACGGCTAATTGGGATGTTGGGAGAATAATTACACAAGTGGATGTCTCTTCTCCCCCCCCCACCCCAGTCCTCCTCAAGTATTTCCTGGCCTATATTGACCACCCTCACTGCACTTCTAGGACCCTGGAGGGGCAGTAGGTCCCAGGGCTAAATAGGGATCTCTGGCAGACTGGATGGACTCTTTTTTTCTGCTGTCATTGTCTGTGTTTCTATCCTGACTGGGTCCTGTACAGTTTTGCCTGGATATGTAAGCAAAGTAGGCAGTTTGCTATCCTTTATCAGATGAGTGACTAATTTTCAGTGGACAGGCTGCACAGAGCCCATCTTCAGGTGAGCAGTGTAGGCTTGAAAGCTGCTGGATTGCAAAGTACTAGCTGGCCAATAAAAGGTAGCTGGTCACTTACTTTGTCCACCGATTTTTGAAGGCTCAATAGGGATGCAAATGTTACAGCACCTGACTAAGAATGTAGAGGTGCAACATCATCCCATATGTTGTAATTGTTCCCTTACACATCCGAACCAGGGAGGGACCCTCCACCAGTTTTTCAGTCTGAGTAGCAGCCCCCTATTTGTCTTCTCTGTCATTGTTGTAAACCTCCCAACCAGTTATAAACCTGTTGTTGACATCTGTGCCTTACAAGCGAGGGTGAACAGCGCCCTCCCCAGGTTTCCCACTTCATAGTGCCAGAGTCTGTTGCATTTACTGGTAGCCTTTTCCTAGTAAACAAACAGCTGCAGGCATTTCTCATAATACTGGAGTCTTGACCAGATGAGTTAGTGGCCCAGAATTTTCAAACTCCACAGCCAGTGAGGCGGCAGTGCAGTTGGTCACAAGGTGGGGTGGGAGTAGTGACATGGGAACTTAGGGAATGTACTGTATTCATCCAGTTCTGTCACAGGAAAGATCCCAATTTTCTGGAAGTGATGCACTTGGTGGTGAATTGGGGGGGGGGGTGTCTGGGAAGGTTGCCACTGTCCACTGCTGCTGTTCGAGTGTTCTGGAGCAGTGAACCTGGAATGGGGAAGTGGGATGAGGGTGAGGAGTATAGGCCAGGAAATCGTTGAGGACATCCTGTGTTCACTTGACATGTATGGCTACTGCAGGGTAGCCAAAGCAGTGGATCTTGATCCAGTCGTATGATGTGTCTTGATCTGTAGATCTGATAGTGGAGCATTTTTGACAGAACAGTTTTGTTTGGGTGGGAAGAAAAAATAGGTTATTCACCTGTAACCATAGATCTTCCACAGAATGGTCTCTTGCAGTAAGTCATTACTTCTGGGAGTTCCCGATAGGTGGCGCTCCAGCATGGAAGTTTCTTCCAGCAGTCTCCACACCTGGGACCATCCACACTACCTCACTTCCTGGGCTGTACCTATAAAAGTGGGTGGTCCCTGGTAATCTTCGTTCATTTTCCCGCCAGCTTCAGCTCTGGCAGCAACTCTTGTAGCAGCAGTCTACGATGTGGATTGAACCCATAGCCTAAGGTGCCTGGGTTTTATACAGGCACCATATTCCTATATTCGATAAGAGTGCTACAATGGATGTTTCCCTGTCATACACACAGGGTGCTCAAGCAAAGGGCTCAAAAAATTCAGTCCTCTTCAAGAGATAAAACAGGGAAGGAAACCCCTTCACCTAAAGTCCTGCCTGACCGCCTTTCAACGGTCATACCTCCGAAACATGGGTCATCAAGAAGATATTCATCGACGGGCACTTCACCCCCATCAACAGCAGGCACTTTTTCATCAAAAAAAGCACAAAGGTACAACCTCTCACAGGAAGGAATGTTGCTGGTCGATGGGGCATCATTCCTCAGCTTCCCTGTCGATGAGGCCACTTACACCATCGACGACAGAGGTCCTGCTACCTTCCCCATCGACTGGAGGGCTCTACAAGGCATCCTCATTGAAGAGAACACCTTCTCCATCGACAGAGCACACTCTACATGCTTCATCGTTGATGGGGCTGCCTCCCTCGTTGATGGGACATGCTCCCTATGCTTCATCGTCGAGAAGTCTACCATGTCAATGGGACATGCATCCACCCTCCCACTGTCTACGACAGCATTTCCATAGTCGACGGAGCATGTCTTCACTATCCCATCATCGACAGCATTTCCCTTGTCGATGGAGCACATCGTCGACGGAGCACATTCCACCATCGACGGCTCATGCTCTGCCTTCATCGTCGACAGAGTGCATTCCACCATCGACGGAGCATGCTGTTACTTGCCCTTCATCTATAAGACACTGTACGTCATCAACGAGGCATGTTTCTCTTCCTCTTCCGTCGACGAGGCTAATACCACCATCGACGGGGCAGTCCCTGCATCATAGAACAACACCTTTACCTGCATATAATACGACTATGGAGGATCCTTATCAAAGGTCTACCATGGAAAACCATGAATATTATCAAAAACGTGTTGAAAGATGCATATGGGGCTGAATTTTCACGAAGTAAAGAATTATATACTATGGAACGTAGAGGCCCACCAGCCTCAGTGACACTTATGCATGGTACCCACGCCACAGTCGGTGGTGAACAAAGATGCCAAAGAAGCATCAGATCACTCTACCGGGAGGCACAAATTGACCCCCCCATCCCTGCATAAGCTGGATTCAGACCCAGCTTACATGGCAGTTCCATCCTCACAAGTGCCAAATATTGAAGAAATAGCGAATAGAGTGTTGGATTCTATGTGTTTTGACCATGGCTACACTCCGAGATATAACCCTCAATCACAAATGATGGCTCCATCCCCATCAAAGCAGGCGCGCATGGAGCTAGAATGCTCACCATTCCTGCCTCCTCACAAATATGCAGAAGAATATTTTTCAGATTATCATAGGAATCTAGACCTTCATGCGAACTATGATGGTTCTCCTGACACAAAAGGGTATGAGTCCCCTGTGGAGGTGCCCTCTTACTGGGACGAGGGGCTACTACAACCACTAGAGGTCATTTCTCCACCAGATGACCCCTCATTCCCCAAAATGATGTTACAAATACAAAAAACAATGGGGTTTACCACAACAGAACGGGACAGGACAGATTAAGTGAAGATATGGCTGAAAATCTGGGCCTTCCAGAGGACCCTGTCCGGGCAGTCTCCCTCCCTTTATACCAACATTCAGAAATGCGATCACTGAAGCTTGGGGTCAACCTGTGGTAGCACAGGAGTTACCTAGAAAGGCTCATTGGCTGTATCAGGCCCCTCTTGACTATCAATATTTAACGACTATGCCCACAGCGGATTCTGTGGTCATTACGGCTGCTCACAACCGCACTGGCAAGCCTAAACACATAAGTACAATACCTCCAGAGAGAGACTGTAAACGTTTTGATCATATGAGAAAGAAAGTGTTTGCTCTAAGCACACTAAATATCAGAATACTCAATTATATGGGGCACATGCTGCAATGCCAGCGTATGGTGAGCACCTCTGCTGGAGACGTTATAAACAGAGTACCTGCATCCCCTGAAAAAGAGCAACTCACGTCAATAATAAATACCTTTACTTCCCTGTCCCGACATTTATTAAGATCAGGGTACGATCTTGCCGATGCTTCAGCAGAAGCCTCTGCAGTCAGTATTCTTATACGCCATCAGGCATGGCTCCAACTGTCAGGGCTAGCACCTGATATTCAACACAAAGTGGCTAATGCCCCCTTTTCAGGTGACTATCATTTTGGGCCGGGGCACAAATGATACTGGAGAACCTACAAGCCTCAGACAGACAACTGAAGACAGTACAATATATGTACCAAAAACCCCACCCTCAATATAATTATTAATACAAAACTGGAGCTAATTATGCCCCACGTGATGCCTTCAAAGGCAGAGAACAAGTGACAAGGAACACAACAAAGCCAACCCATGGCCGCCCCTCAGGCCAGCCTGGAGCTTCTGCCTCTCATTAAAGATTTCGGACTCTACCCCAGTCTCCTCTTCTAGGCCTCGGAGACTTCTTGGGGCTTCAACTAGAGATCAGACTGAGGCCTTTTTTCTACAATGGCTGGTTACATCTAACCACTTTTTCTGAGGTATCCTGTTACAGACCATCATGGCCATTCCATTGGGGTGTCTCGGCCTGTTGTGCGCCGGACTTCCTGTCCCTCCCACGCACAGGTCCAACTACTAATACTCACATGCTGAGACACAGTTAATCCTGGTATGGACTACATTCTTTCTTCCACTGCTATTCGCAGCTTCCACTAGATTATGAACAAAGATCACATCAGTAACAGTAAGTACATGTACAAAGATTCTATGTAGGTAAGCCTCTGCAAAATTTTTTTTTTTTTTTGCTTGGTCAAAAAAAATACACACATATATTTTATATATATATAACCCCCTTGTCAATAAGATTACTAATACAAGATGATATGTCAACATTACTCTATTATATGTTTTGTAAGCCACATGTAGAATTGGGTGTAGCTACTGATTCTAAGAATCACTGATCTCTTATGTCACAGATACATTGTTTCATTTTACTGCATTATCTGCTACTTAAGTATCACACTTATACCAAATGGAGAAATTTTCTACTGTCTTGACAGTCATGGCAAAAAAGTCTTTGTAGCGCTTCTAAAGAATAACATTGTATTATCTGAGATACTGTTACAACTCAGGGCACAGTTGCCTTTGGCAAAGTTTGGCATTTTACTACAGACCATCGTGATCACCTATTCACTCAGTGGTATGGCAGTATTCCTTCCGATTTACGGATATAATTGACAAATAGAATACAAAATTCTTTCATATGCTGATATGCTACTCACAGCATTTATTGGTCCTATGACCATATTATACCTACGGCAGAATGCCATTTTTGGCCACCCCACTGACATATAACTGCTTGGGAATCTCCCAGAAGTAATGACTTACTGCAAGAGACCATTCCGTGGAAGATAGTGCAGTTACACAAAGACTTCTGCTGTAACAGTAGATCTTCTAGGAATGTCTCTTGCAGTAAGTAGTTTCCCTCCCTCCAACCCCCTGCCATTTGCAACAGGAAAAACGATGTAGGGTTGGGAAGCTTTGGTACCTCAGTTCCCCTCGGTCCTTCGCTTCTGAGCTGAAACCGGCGGGGAACAGAGATGATCAGAGACCAGCCTCTTTTATAGGTACAGCCCAGGAAGTGAGGTAGTGTGGGTGGTCCCTGGTGTGGAGCCTGCTGGAAGAAACTTCCGTGCTGGAGCACCACCTATTGGGAACTCGCAGACGTAATGACTTACTGCAAGAGACATTCCAAGAAGATCTACTGTTACAGCAAAAGTCTTTGTGTAACTGCACTTTCTAGGAGTGGTATATAGTTCACATCCACCCTATGGCAGCTTCGCTGGAGTAGTCTGATTTACCAGATGTTTTTAAGCTAAACTCCTTCCACCAGCCATGTGGTATATCCTCCAACTCTGCTCTGCGACATCAGATCTTGCGTGCTGGAAGCCATGATCCGTGTGCCACTTGCCAGGGGTGGCCAGATGGGTTGTGTAGATGTGAACTATATACTACAGTTACCCGGTGAGTAACCTGTTTTTCTAAGGGTGTGGCTATAACTCACTATCCATACTCTGGCAGATTCCTAATAGTTGTCCGGGAAGAGGGAGGCAAGTCGCACACCCCTGTTTGGCAGAGACTGGAGAACCGAGGTCCCAAAACTAGTATCCCAGCATGACTCAAGGACAGTGCAGTAGTGGGAAATGAAGGTGTGCTGTGACTTAGAGCTAGCTGCAGATTTCCTGAATAGGGACATCCCTGGAAGCAGCAACCAAGGCAGTGGTATGTCTGATGGAATGATCTCTAAGCCCTACAACCTATAGTAGAGGTTGATACAGGATGTGATCCACCTGCCAATTGTCCGCTTTGCTGCCAGTCCTCCAGACATGGTTTCAGTATATGTTACAAACAGTTGGTGAGCCTTTCCCTGAATTCCAGCCATGTGCTGAACATAGTAAGAGAGTGCTCTCCACAGGTCCAGGGTATGGAGCCTGCAGTTGGCGTATGAAGATGGGTTAGTAGAGTATACTGGGAAGTTAATCACGTGATTAAGGTGAAACTCCAATACTACCTTCAGGAGGAACTTGGGGTGGGAGGGAAGGCTAACTTTGTCCCTGTGGAAGACTAGACAGGGAGACTACAATGAGAGCACATCAGGTTCCCCAGTCCTTCTGGCTGATATGATAGCCACTAGGAAGGCTGTCTTCCATGACAGATGTGACCTCTCAGACCTGTTCATAAGCTAAAATGTCTTGCCTATGAGCACAGCCAGCAATAACGGTAAGTCCAATGGTGGAGATGGTTCATGCACTGAAGGGGACAGATGTTCCAGGCCTTTGAAGAAGCACCCAACCATCTTCTCCTGGGCCACTGTTGGCTTACCAGCTCATGCCTTGTAAGCAGAGATGGATGCCAGTTGCTCCTTAAGGGTCAACACTTGCAGCCCCATCTGAGAGAGGGATCAGAAGTAGTCCAGGATGCTCGACACGGGGCAGGCAAGAGGATTAAACCCCTTGCCCTGGCACCAAATGGAGAACCTCTTCCATTTACAGGCATAACACTGCTAAGTTGACTTTTTCTGGGAGATCTCCACAATGTGGAGCACTTTATTCGAAAGACCCAAGGCCTGGAACTTGAGCCATTCAGGGACCAGGTCATGAGGTGCATGGACTGCATGTCTGGGTGCAGGACCTTCCTCTGTTTGTTCAGCAGAGCCAGGCATAGAGGCAGCTGCCACGGAGTTCTGCTGCTGAGACTGAGGAGATCCAGGTACAAGAACTGCCAAGGCCATTCTGGAGCTGTTGGGATCATTTGCACCTTGTCCTTCTGGGCTTTGATCACTACTTTGTGGATAAAGGGGAAGGGAGGGAAGGCATATATGAGGCCTGGGGTCCAGGGCCTCACAGAGACATTCTCCATCAGTGTTCCAGACTGTGGGAGGCAGGCACAAAACCGCTTCAGTTTGTCATTTTCCAGGGAGGCAAATGGATCCACCAGAGGCGTGCTCCATGGGGCGAACAGGTGGTTCACCACCGCCTGATTCAGGGACCACTCATAAGATGTCTTTCCTACCTGGCTGAGAGTATCTGACAGCTGATTGTTTTTTCCTGTGACATGGATTGCCAGGAGATTGGCACCCAGGCTGTACATGAGGGTCCAAATGTGGAGGGCCTCCCAGCACAAGGGAAAGGAGTGCGTTCCACCCTGCCTTTTCAGGTAAAACAAGGCCATGATGTAATTTGTCTAATCGTGCACGACCTTACCCCTGACTAGAGGAGCAAATTTCATCAGCGCAAGTCACACTGCACAGAGTTCCGGTTTATTTAGTGGTGGGACTCCTGAACTTGTGGGCTCTGTGGGCTCCCATGTACGCATCCCACCCCACCAGTGACATATCTGTCGTAAGCATGACAGTCTGTTCTGGGTGGACAAATGGGATTCCTTCCTCCAGATGTTTGGGGATCAGCCAGCACTGGATGGCATCCCACATCGGCTTAGTCACTATGATTGGCTGGTCCAAGTGGCCTAGGTGCTGGGACCAATGATGGGCCAACTCCCATTGGAGGTGGTGCATTTGCCAGCGTGCCCAGTGGACCTCACTAATACAGGATGCTGTGTACCCCAGCAGCCTCAGGAAATCCCAGGCAAGGCATGAGATCCCAATCTGAAATGATCAGGCAAAAGGTAAGATCCAGTGCCCAGTCTGCGTGGGGCATGACCTGCACGAGTCTACTTCTGTCCACAGTGAACTTGATCACCTGTGTGGCTACCAGTTCAGACCCTGGCACTGGGATTTGGGCTTGGGGTGCCAGGCCTGGTACTGCCCCATCTGGGGCTGCTTCTGAGGAGGCTGTGGCTGAAAGGACTGGTACTGGGAAGCCTGCTTCTTAGAGTTCTTTCTGAGGTCCTTCTGGGATGATGACACAGAATCCAGGGTGGTGTTGGAATTTCTCGGTACAGGTGAGGTGTCCTTCCACCCCAGGACCAACAGACCCAAATCTCAGCAAGTCTGGAGAGCCAGATCTCTGGACCTCTCCATGGTTTCTTTGGACAAACCTCTAGAAGCCAGTCATTGAGGTAGTGATACACCATGACACGTAGGTGCTGCAGATATGCTGCCACCACTGCCATGCACTTGATAAAGACCCTGGGCACCTAGGAGAGACCAAAAGGCATGACCTGGAACTGGTACTGGACCCCTTCCACTTGGAACTGGAGGTACCGGCAGTGGGACAGATGGACTTGGATGAAGAAGACGTATTCTGAAGGTCTAGGGAGCAAAACCACATGTTCTGCTCCATCAGCAGAATGATCTGATTCAGAGTGACCATCCAGAACTTGCATTTATGCATGAACTGGTTCAGATCGTGCAGATCCAGTATGTGATGCCAGCCCTCCCCTTCCCCATTCATTTTGGGACCATGAAGTATTTGGGCACATAACCCTGACTGGCTAGGGCATCTGGGACACAGTCTGTTACCCTTATTGCAAGGTGCTGAGCAGTGTCATCCTGAAGGGTGGACAGTGTGTCTTGGACTTCCGAGGCATGTAAGGCGAGAGACCTCGATGTCCAGAGGCAACCCTCTGCCCATAGTGGTCCAGCAACCACTTGTCCTTTGTGATAGTGGACCAGTGTGGCAAGAAGTGACATAGCTGACCTCCTACAGGGCATGCAGACAAGAACAGGACAGGTGGAAGACTGATACCCCCCAACCCTTCACTGGGCAACTTTTGAGGGGGCACCAGTGGCTGCAGCCAGAGGGGCACCACCACCCCTTCCTCCCTTAGGAACGTGGCCCCTAGACATGGGCTTGGGATGCCAGGCATGGTATTGCCCGTGCAGAGGCTGATGCCAAGGAGGCTGTGGCTGAAAGGATCGATGAGAGCCAGATCTTTTCCACGTGCAGGTCTCTCCGAAACCCTTGCCCTAGAGGTAGAGGTTTCATCTCTTCTGGCCTTAAGAGCCATAGAGAGAGTTCCTACCCTACACCGGGGCAAAGGTCTGTACTCTAGGTACTTCCTTACCCCAAAAAAGACAGGGGAGTGGCAACCCATCCTAGATCTAAGATAACCTGAACAAACATCTTTTAAAACTAAGGTTCAAGATGGTGACTCTGGGAATTATTCTTCCCTCTCTAAGGCCAGGAGACTGGCTAGCCTCCCTGGACCTCAAAGATGCCTACTTTCACATCCCCATCAGGTACTCCCACAGAAAGTACCTCAGGTTCAAGTTGCCCTCAGGCCATTATCAGTTCAAAGCAATGCCCTTTGGTCTAAAATCAGCTCCAAGGGTTTTCACAAAGTGCCTGGCAGTAGTGGTTGCCGTTTTAAGGCGGCAAAAGATTTCCATTTTTCCATATCTGGAAGACTGGCTCATAGCGGGTCAGTCTCCAGACAGAGTCAAGTCAGACCTGCAAGTGACCCAGTAAGTGCTCACTCCCCTGTGATTTCTTCTCAACCTCCCCAAGTCGGTTCTCAAACCGGTGCAGCTTCTCACCTTTATAGGGGCAGAGCTAGATATTGTCAAAGCAAAAGCCTTTTTTTCCCTGGAAAGGGCAAGAGTTCTTATAGAACTGGCTTCTTCCTTCAACCTTCAGGTATCCCGACCAGCAAGGCATTTCCTTCAGCTCTTGGGCCACATGGCAGCTTCTACAGCAGTGGTCCAAGGGGCAGGATTCCAGATGAGGGACATTTAGTTCCATCTGAGGGCCTTTTGGTCCCAAAGGAAGGGTCCTCTTACCAAACTGATTCCAGTGACTCGGACACTGATCCAAGCTCTTTAGTGGTGGCAGGATCAGGACAATTTAAGGCAAGGGGTCCCATTTGTTACTCAGCCTCATTCGGTGGTCCTTACCATGGATGCTTCCCTTTGGGGGTGGGGAGCCCATCTGGGTGCTCTCACAGCCCAGGGACTGTGGTCCCCTCAGGAATCCCTTCTTCCTATCAATCTCCTGGAACTCAGGGTAATTTTTCTGGCCCTGCAAGCTTTCTGTCAGTCAGTGCAGAACAAGGTGGTTCTGGTCAGAACAGACAACACCACCACCATGTGGTACATCAACAAGCAGGGAGGCACTCGGTCCATGGCCTTGTGCACGGAAGCCGTGAAGTTGTGGTCCCTGGCTTATTCTCTGCAGACCCCACTGATAGCAATCCACCTTCCAGGGAAGGACAGTGTGCTAGCAAATGCACTGAGCAGGATCCCCCAGGGCCATCACGAATGGTCCTTGGACTCTCTGGTGTTAAAAGTGATTTTTTCAAGGTGGGGCACTCCAGAGATGGATCTCTTTGCAGCCCCAGACAGTCACCAACTTCCTCTGTTTTGTTGCAGATCCCCAGTCTTGGGCTCAGTCCCTCTGGATGCTCTGATGTTGAACTGAGAAGGGAAATTTCTCTCTGCCTTTCCTCTACTATTCAAGGTTCTGGTCAAGGTGAGGTCACAATCTTGCAAAGTGATTCTGATTGCTCCAGATTGGGCCAGGCAGCCCTGGTACCCTCTCTTGCTGTCTCTAGCAGCCCATCTTCCCCTGTTTCTTCACAGGAATTACAACCTGTTAACCTCCTCTCAGGGGAGGATTTGGTACCCCAGTCTTCGGTCCCTCAATCTCAAGGCATGGCTCTTGAAGAGTTAGAGTATGCAGATTTGCATCTGGCCCAAGGGGTTCTGGATATTCTCAAAACCTGTCGAAAGCCTGCCACCAGAAAGACTTATGACTCCAAATGGAAAAGGTTCAGCATTTGGTGTTCCAAGAAGCATATATCTCCAGAAACTGCTGAATTGCCTACTGTTCTGGATTATATGGTCCATATTAGTGGTCTAGGCCTCAGACCGGCTACTCTCAGGGTACACTTGTCAGCTGTTTCTGCTTTTCTGTCAGTGGGAAAGCCTTCCTCACTGTCATCTCACTCTGTATTCTGTAAATTTTTCAAGGGATTGCTTCATACCAATCCTCCCTTTAGGGATCCTGCCCCTGCCTGGGACTTAAATGTTTGCATTGTTCAACTTATGCAACCCCCATTTGAACCTATGTCCTCAGCAGAGCTTAAGTACTTGACTTGGAAAACTGTATTTTTGGTAGCCATTACCTCTGCCAGACATATCAGTGAATTGCAAGCCCTGTCAGTGGAACCTGGTTTTATCTCCTTCCATAGGGGTAAAGTGGTCCTTAGAACCAGTAGGAGGTTCTTGCCCAAAGTGGTTTCAGACTTCCATTTGAATCAGTCCATGTCTCTCCCTGTTTTGTTCACTGGTCATTCTTCCTCAGGGGAGAGGAGACTACACAGTTTAGATGTTAAGATCCCTTAGCTACTACATAGATTGTACCAAGGGTCACAGGTTTGATTCCTTCCAGTTGTCCCTCACTTATGGGGAAGTGGGAAAGGGCAAACCTGCCACCAAAAGAACTATTGCCAGGTGGATTGTTTCTTGTATACAATTCTGCTATGAGAAACTGGGAAAAATTCCACCCTCAGGCCTGAGGGCTCATTCCTCTGTTAGAAATTTGTCAAGCAGCCACCTGGAAAACAGTCCATACCTTTACCGAGCATTACTCTCTAGATATCCAGGCTAGGAGTGATGCTCTGTTTGTCACAGCAGTACTTCAGAGCCTATTCCCAAAGTAGGTTCTGTCCCTCCTCCATGGAGGTACTGCTTGGTAGTCTGCAGATTGTCAGAATACAGCAAGACTTCATGTTGTTTGAAGAAAAAAATTACTCACCTTAGTAATTATGTTTCTTTTAATGGAGTCTTGCTGTATTCTGACCTCCCTCCCTGCCTCCCCTCTCAGAACCTGTTTTTGGGAAGTGGGTGGGCAAGTGCAGTGTTGCACCCCGGTGGTGTCTTCAGCACACCCTCCTTTCTACTTGGGTGTTTATATTATAATCTTTATTTTGGATAGGTTTTGGTTTTGGGGTTCCTGACCTGAGTCTTCCTTTGGGAATCCAAAACTTTTTGTTGCCAGTTGGCTAGTTTTAAAAATGTTTATAATTTCCATGTAGTCAGTGAGTGAGTGTTTGCTCATAAGAATCTGGTGGTTGGGTTTCAAAGTGCAGCAGACAGAGAGATCTCAACTGAGCTCGAGCTCAACGTTCTATGCACTGCATAGAAAATTAATCCTATACTCTCCGGGGCACTTTAAAGGCTGGAGCTAACTGCAGATTGTCAGAATACAGCAAGACTCCATTAGAAGAAACACAATTACTAAGGTGAGTAATTTTTTCTTGTGTCTGAGGCCAAGAGCAACATGGCAGTCTTCTTAAGAATGGTTGTCCAGCAGTGTCCCTTTGTGTAAATAGCCTGGTCCAATAAGGTGCCATGTGTAACACCTAAAGGTTAACAGTCCCGTTATAAAAAAGAACCTGGAAGCAAAGTACAAATAATCATTATTATATCCACCTCTTATTTAACTAACATTCAGCTTTACTGTATAATCATATATCAAAATCAGCGTTATTCATGAACAGGGAAAATAAACCTGTAAGCTTAACCAAAAGGAACCATAAGAAACTCGATCCCCAGCCCAACAATATCAGTTTTCTAAGGTAAAGAACAAAGTTACAGTATAATAAGGCTACATAAATGGGATAATACTTGACAGGCAAAAAGTATGGTTTAAAGTCATTTTTGCATCTAAATGAAAACCTGTTCAGGTGCCTTCCTCAGCTTCCAGAGGATTATAATCCGCAACACGGGCCTGTGTGGCTGAGAAATGAGTGGCCCATTTACCCACATTGACTGGATTGGTAAACAAATATGCCTTGCTGTCAAACTATTCTCAGTCTGGCTGGGTAAATCATGGTATGGGGAACTCCTGCATCTCTCATTCAAATAACATGAAGTCTTGCTGTATTCTGACATTATGCAGTTAGCCCCAGCACTTGAACTGCTCTGGAGAGGAAAGAGTTAACTCTATGCCAGAGCATAGAACATTGAGCTCAAGCTCGGTTCGGATCTGTGTCCGCTGAACTTTGAAGTGTAACCGTCAGATTCTTTACTCAACCTAACTGAACAGTCGCTCCGGAGATCTCTCCTTCACTATTGGTTCGGTAAAGTAAAAACATCAGTTTTAAACTGCTATTTCTTGTTTTTCTTGGTTCAGGTACCTGTCTGCGGTACAGTAAGTACTTAGGTAGTGGACTGGTGTAATTTTTTGTGTGGCAATTGTAAGAAGTATTTTCAATCGGTTCAGCTGAACAGATTGTCTGTTATTCTCTCTTGTTTATTTTTGTTTCTGAATTTAGTGTGAGGTACTGGTCCTTATCAGTTCTAAAAAAAAAAATGTATTTGGACCTTTTTCAAATGCCTGTGGCACGGTTAGGAACTGATAAGGGGGTCTTGCCTGGCTTTTGCTGAGTAAAGGGTCAGTTTTTAGGATGGCTTCGTCTGAGAAACCCAAAAGAAAAACAGGGCCCACTGGGTTTCAGCACTGCAGTGAGCCTGGAGAGGCCTTTGCTAAGGCTGATCCCCACACCACCTGTGTTCACTGTCTGGGTTTTGACCACCTTGATTCAGACTGCCAGATTTGTAAAAATTTTCCTAAGGCCACCCTAGATAAAAAGATTGGGCAGGCTTAGGGAAAAGGAGGCCGAGAAGTCCGCTGACCCGGGTGGCCAGCCCGGCTCGGTCTGACCGAACCTGAGGGAGTGCCCACTGACCTGGGCGAGACTCCCTCGGGTCAAAGGAGAGCCAATCCTGAGGGGTCGGTTCTGGCTAAAAGAAAGAAAAGCGAAATCAGCCAGTTTGGATCCAGGAACCACTGCCCAACCAGGAAATTGCTATGGCTATTAATATAGGTTGAATCGCCCATCCGGTTCCGGACGATCTGGCACCTCTCTGTAGGTGTTCAGTTCGATCAGTTCCTCCGGTTCCGGACTATTCCCCAGAAGAGTATTATGAACCAGATCTGGAGAGGGATGAAGATTACGATGGTGACGATGGTTTAGAAGGTCTGGATGAGCCCATAGGACTGGACATCTCCCCAGACAGACCTTCTGGTGTTTTCCCTCCTATGCTTTCTGAGTCCCCTTCCCACTTTGTTTTACAAAAAAGTGGCAAAAACCCTCCAGCTCCCTCTGGTTGAAGCTGTTGAGGAGCAAGAGGAGCCTGAATATGTGGAGATGAACATCCCAGAGTCCAAGAGATTGTCGATTCCCCTCCATAAATCTTTGGGGAAACAGACACAGAAATTATTTAAAACTCCAAATTCTTTACCTCCTGTGGACAGACGAATGGACAAAAGGTATATGCTGTCAGGCCCAGGTATGGAGTACTTGTACCAGCAATGCAGCCATGTTGGGGTCGTGCAGCCTGCAACCTGTGATAAGGCTAACATACCCTTGGCTTCACACACCCCAGATAGACTCCAGGAAGCTGGATGCCATGGTTAAAAAACAGTACATGGCAGCTTCCTTGGGACTCACACAGGCTAACTACATGGCCTACACAGCCAGATACCAGAAGTCCAGATGGGATACTATTCTGGAACTGGCTAAACAGGCTTCCCCCAGCTTGCCAAGGAGGCGGAGTAGGTGGCGGCTGATGGGATTTAGGCATCAAAAATTCAGTTTCATACTACTGTGGACTCCAGTGATGTGTCATCACGAGTCATGGCTACATCTGTGGCTCCTTGGAGACTGTCTTGGCTCAGATGTACTAGCCTATCACAGGATACCCAGGCTAAGGCCATGGATTTCCCTGTCATGAAGAATTCTCGGTTTGGGGAGCAGGCAGAGAATTATATGAAGAAAATGGATGAATACAGGACCACCTACAGGAGTGCACAGGCCAAGGAAAGGTAGGTAACTCCTCAGAAGCAGCAATCTTGGGGCAGGGGCAGGCCTTTTCACAGGCCTTTCTACCAGGCACAGGCCGCCTCTCCTTTTCCTTAAACGGGGTTCTTCAGAGGGAGAGGCAGAAGGGGGATGAGCAGGGCTGCATCCTTCTCCCAGTTTAAGGCTCCTGTCAAGCAGACACCCTAATGTATCAGCCCGGGTCGACTCCCCAGTTCCTGTAGGAGGCAGGCTGGCTTACTACTTCCAGGCCTGGAAGTCTGTTACCTCAGACAAGTGGGTCCTGGAGGTAGTAAGCCAGGGACTGGCCCTCAGCTTCAAAAATTTCCAAAGCTGAGGGTCAGGTCTTTTCCACCTGCAAACGTCTCCGAAACCATTGCTCTAGAGGCAGAGGTTTCCTCTCTGCTGGCTCTCAGAGCCATAGAGAGAGTTCCTACATTTCACAGGGGCAAAGGTCTGTACTCCAGATACTTCCTTACCCCAAAGAAGATGAGGGAGTGGCAGCCCATCCTAGATTTAAGATACTTAAACGAGTACCTAGTAAAGCCAAAATTCAAAATGGTGACTTTGGGAATAATTCTTCCCTTTCTAAGGCCAGGGGATTGGCTAGCTTCTCTGGACCTCAAGGATGCGTATTTTCACATTTCCATCAGGTGCTCCCACAAAAAGTACCTCCGGTTCGAACTACCTTCAGGCCATTATCAGTTCAGAGCAATGACCTTCGGCCTAACATCAGCACCAAGGGTGTTCACCAAATGCCTAGCAGTAGTAGTGGCCTTTCTAAGGAGGCAAAACATTTCCATATTCCCATACCTGGATGACTGGCTCATTGTGGGTCAGTCTGCTGACCAAGTCAAGTCAAACCTGCAAGTGACCCAGCAAGTGCTCACTTCCCTAGGATTCCTCCTCAGTCTTCCAAAATCAGTTCTCGAACCAGTGCAACTCTTGACCTTCATAGGGATAGAGTTGAATACTGTCAAAGCAAGAGCCTTTCTCCCTCTGGCAAGAACAAAGGCCCTTATAGACCTAGCTTCTTCTTTTCACCTTCAGGTGTCTCGACCAGCAAGGCATTTCCTTCAACTCCTGGGCCACATGGCAGCTCCCACTGCACTGGTACAAGGGGCCCGATTTCAGATGAGGAACATCCAGTTCCATTTGAGGGCTTTTTGGTCTCAGAAAAAAGATCCTCTAACCAAACTAATTCCAGTGACTCAGACTCTGACCCAGGCTCTCCAGTGGTGGTTGGATCAGGACAACCTCAGACAAGGGGTCCCATTCATCACTCCATCTCATTCTGTGGTTCTAACCACAGATGCTTCTCTCCTGGGGTGGGAAGCTCATGTGGGAGTCCTCACAGCATAGGGAGTGTGGTTTCCTCAGGAGTCTCTTCTCCACATCAGTATTCTGGAGCTCAGGGCAGTGTACCTGGCTCTACAAGCTTTCTTGGACTCCGTAAAAAACAAGGTGGTTCAGGACAGACAAGACCACGACCATGTGGTACATCAACAAGCAGGGAGGCACTTGGTCTGTGGCCTTGTGCACGGAAGCCATGAAATTATGGTCCCTGGCTTATTCCCTACAGATGTCTCTGATAGCAGTCCACCTTCCAGGGAAGGACAGTGTGCTAGCAGATGCATTGAGTAAGATTTCTCAGGGCCATCACGAATAGTCCCTGGATCCCCTAGTGTTAAAAGTGATCTTTTCAAGGTGGGACACTCCAGAGATAAATCTCTTTGCAGCCCCAGACAATCACTAACTTCCTCTCTTCTGTTGCAGACCCCCAGTCTTAGGCTCAGTCCCCCTGGATGCTCTACTCCTGGATTGGGAGGAGACCGTTCTGTATGCCTCCCCCCCCCCCCACTATTCAAAGTTCTAGTCGAGATAAGGTCACAGTCTTGCTAAGTGATCTTGATTGCTCCAGACTGGGCCAGGCAGCCTTGGTACCCTCTGTTGCTGTCCCTAGCAGTCCATCTTCCCCTGTCTCTTCCCAGGAATCACAACCTGTTAGCCTCCTCTCAGGGGAGGATTTAGTACCCCAACCTTTGGTCTCAGTCTCAAGGCATGGCTCTTGAAGAACTAGAATATGGAACTTTGCATTTGTCTCAGGGGTTCTGGACATTTTCAAAGCCTCTCGAAAACCTGCCACCAGAAAAACGTATTAACTCCAAATGGAAAAGATTCAGCATTTGGTGTTCCAGTAAGCACATATCCCCAGATACTGCTGACTTGTCTACAGGTCTGGATTACATGGTTCATCTTAATGGCTTAGACCTCAGACCAGCTACCCTCAAAGTACACTTGTCAACTGTTTCTGCATTTTTGTCAGTGGGAAAGCCCTCCTCGTTTGCATCTCGCAAGAATTTTCTGTAAATTCTTCGAAGGATTGCTCCATACCAATCCTCCTTTTAGGGATCGAACTCCTGCTTGGGATCTTAATGTTTGCATTGCTCAGCTTATGCAACCCCCTTTTGAGCCTTTGGCCTCAGCAGAACTTAAGTACTTGACTTGGAAAACTGTGTTCCTGGTAGCCATTACCTCTGCCAAGCTTTTCAATGAATTACATGCTCTGTCAGTGGAGCCTGATTTTTATCTCATTCCATAGAGATAAGGTGGTCCTTAGAACCAACAGGAGGTTCTTACCCAAAGTGGTTTCAGATTTTCATCTGAACCTGTTTGTGTCTCTTCCTGTGTTCTTCACTGATCATTCTTCTTCAGGAGAGAGAGAAGATTACACAGTTTGGATGTTAAGATGGCTCTTATCTACTGTGTTGAGCATACTAAGGCACTTAGGTTTGACTCTCTCCAGTTGTTCCTCACTTATGGTGAAGTGGGGAAGGGTAAACCTGCTACTAAGAGGACTATTGCCAGGTGGATTGTCTCTTGTATACAGTTTTGCTATGAAAAGCTAGGCAAAGTACCCCCCAGGCCTGAGGGCTCATTTGACCAGAGGTACAGCTGCTTCTCCGGCTGCTGCCAGAGATATACCCTTACTAGAGATATGCAAAACAGCCATCTGGAAAACAATCCATACATTCACCAAGCATTACCCTCTGGATATCCAGGCTAGGAGTGATGCTAGGTTTGGTACAGCAGTACTGCAGAGCCTATTCCCAAAATAGGTTCGGTACTGCTTGGTAGTCTGCATAATGTCAGAATACAGCAAGATTTCATGTTTGAAGAAAAAATTACTCACCTTAGTAACTGTGTTTCTTCTAGTGGAGTCTTGCTGTATTCTGACCTCCCTCCCTCTCTGCCTCCCCTCTCAGAACCTGTTGTTTTGGGAAGTGGGCTGGCAGGTGCAGTGTTGCACCTCAGGGGTGCAATTGGCACTCTCCCCTGTTTAGAGAGGGGGAGTGGGTTGTGTTATATGTTTTTGACAATTATATTTGTTCACTACCTAGTTTTTTGTTTTGTATTTCTCGATTTGTCTTTTGGGATCCAAAATATTTGGTTGCCTTTTGGCTAGTAATTTTACAATTTCCACATAGTGGGTGCAGTTAGTTAGTTTTAGCTCATAAGAATCTGACGGTTACACTTCAGAGTGCAGCAGACAGAGGTTTGAACCGAGCTCGAGCGCAACGTTCTATGCTCTGGCATAGAGTTAACTCTTTCTTCTCCGGAGCAGTTCAGGTGCTGGGGCTAACTGCATAATGTCAGAATACAGCAAGACTTCATGTTGTTTGAATGAGAGATGCAGGAGTTCCCCATACTGTGATTTACCTAGCCAGACTGAGAATAGTTTTCGATGGCAAGGCAACACAATTGCTAAGGTGAGTAATTTTTTCATGTGCAACGAACTCCGTCAAATTTCTTTCTGTGCTGGCGCGTGGCATAGCTTATGTCTGGAAAGAGGAATACCTACCTTTCATCTTGCATGAGTGGGCCTACCCGATGATCCAGCTGCAGAATACGGTCTCGTACTCCCATTTCCGCTGTAACAATCAGTAGTGTACGGGGTTCCTCTGATCCCTGTTGGCATCCTCGACGGGTGATGCGGTAGGCCTTCTGAAGTTCTGTGATGGCCTCCACACCCTCCGGAACCAGTTTTTCTGTGAGCCAGTCCTCGAGAAAGATAAGAGGGTGATCACCCTCACACCACTCAGGCAGTCCCAGCAAGCGTACATTTGCCGAGCGGGTTTGATTTTCCAGAGTTTCTAAACATGCCCGCAAATATTTATTCTCCGAGGCTATTAGTGCTGTTGCTCCCGTGGATGCATCAGCCTGCCTTCGGACATCTTTCAGGTCTCCTTTCAGGGTGTCCACCACGGTCTCCAAAACTAGCACCCGACTGTTGAATATGTCAACTTTCTGAGATAAGTCGGTGACTGACAATATCAGCTGCTGCAGCTTTGAGACCAGGGATGCTTGGATTTCTTCAGACCCATGTTCAGCTGCCTGCAGAGCCTCCGCACCAGGTCTTGTGGGCCGATGAAGCCTTTACTTTTATCAGAGTGCCCAGAAGTTTTATCTCTTTTAGGATTGCACATCCTGAGTAAATCAGAGGTCCCATTTCTGCTGGAACCCTCAAATTTTTTTTTTTTTTTTGGAAAAATTGCTTAAAATCGCTGATTTCTTGATTTCTTATATTAGTTGTATGAGCTGTAAAAAGATGGTTCCATTCAGCTCGGGCTCCACAGTGTGCCCCCCAGTAGAAAAACTTTGAAAACAAAGTTCGCCTATGGCACACTAGATCCTAAGTGAGACCTGTCCTTCTAGTGGAAGGAAAAATCTTCATCTAGGATATCTCTTGCATCAGGCCACGCCTGTGGAACTATAGCTGCCAGGCACTAGTACTACTTGGAAACTCTTTATTTATGTATTTCAATCTAGGATTACAATACCTTTGAGCAGAGGCTCTTTTACAAAGGTGCCACGTCAGCGTGTGCAACAGTCATCATTTTTAGTTACAAACACATAGTCATTGACTTACAGACATGTAATAACCAGTACAAAGACTTGAGCTTTGAGCAAGACAAGGGAAGGGTGGGGAGTGAGGGTAGGAAATCGGGGGAGGTGCAGGGGTAAGGAAGTACAGGAGGTGGTTGGGGTGGGGGCTGAGGTGGAGATATGGGGGAGGTGGGCGAGGACGGAGACAGTGCAGCCAGGGGGCCTTGTCGAGGGAATATGACAGGTAAGGTGCTAGAGGTGCAAAGACTGATTGTAAGTGCTGGGTGCTGGGGCACGTGCAGCTGGAATGGTGGAAATGTTAAGATGGGCAATCGCAGGATACAAGCAGTGAGAGTTGCAGCTTGGACTTGAAGAGGCCGAGTGTTGGAGCGGTCGCTATGTCGCTGCCAAGAGAGTTGAGCCAGTTGGATGCCCGATATGCGAATGATCTTTGTCCCTGGGTCGTGCAACATCGTGGGATATGTAGTAGATGGGAATTGGATCTCCTTGTAGTGACATTCCTGTGTCTAGGCTTAAGGAGGGCACAGACACCAGGTGGGGCAAACCCCATTATAATTTTCTTGGCCGTGATGCAGGTTTGGTATTTTTTGCGTTTGTCCAGTTGAAGCCATCCAGATTGTGAATAAAGGTCACGTGTGGGTACGGCAGTGTGAGCCAGTGATGAGACGACAGGCCTTATTCAGGGAGGTCGCGATACGTTTGAGAGCAGTGGTAGTTGCAGACCCATATATGATAAGACCATGGTCTATGATGTTGATGGAGCTTTGGACGGCCACTGACAGTGCTTCTGGGGTTAGGTGTTTCCTGTGCCAGAATAATATGCCTAACCTCGCATTGGCAGACTTTGCAACATTGCTGATATGGACAGCGTATGAGAGGTGGGGATCAAGGGTGATGCCAAGGTACTTGAACGATTGTTTGCTCTAGGATGGCTCCTTGTTCGGTTGCAGTGGAGAGGTGGAGTTGTTCGTTTTTGTTGTGGGGGCTGCAGAAGACCATAAACTTGTTTTTTTTTCTGATTGAGAAGCAGTTTATGATTTAGGAACCAGGATTCGATGGAGGAGAAGGCCTGCTGAAGTTTATTTTGTAATTGGATTGGATCAGGGTACGAGGTGAGGATCACAGCATCGTTGGTGTAGAGAATTATTTGTTCTGGGCAGCTGTCCGGTAATGAGTTTAAGAATAGGCTGAAGAGGGTGGGTCCCAGAATGGAGCCCTGGAGGACTCCTGAGCGGACCGGTCTAGGGTCCGCGAGTGTATCAATGATTTTTACTGTTTGGGACCGTTCTTCAAGGTAGCTTTTAAGCCAGCCAATGGAGACTGTTGACAGCTCAGTGTTCTGAGCTGGACAAGCAGGAGGCGGTGATTGACAGTGTCAGAGGCTTTAGTTAAGTCAGTGTAGATTGAGCCTAATAGTTCACCGGAGTCAAGTGCGTTGTGGATTGCGTCAGTGAATTCAAGTAGGGCTGTGGAGGTGCTGTGACCTTTGCGGAACCTGTGTTGTTGCTTGCACAGTATGTTGTACGTATCCAGGTATTCTGTGAGCTGGTCCGAGACGATGCGTTCTAGTGCCTTGGAGAGTGGGGATAGTAGGGAGATAAGTCTGTAGTTATCGTAGGCAGTTTTGTCACCACTTTTATGGATTGGGGTGACAGTGGCAGATTTCCATTTGTCTGGGAACTGGCTAAGGCTGAGGGCGAGGTTGAAAATTCAGGTCAGAGGACTAAGCACTTCATCAAGTGTGAGAGACAGGATTTTGAGATCGAGGGAGTCATTACTGAATCTTGATTTACCAAGGGCTTTGTTAACGTATTTGCGTACTTGGTGAGCCTTGACTGCTTTGAAGTAGAAGCGGGGGGAGCTGGTGGGAGTAGTGTTCATTGTGGACAGAGGGGCTTCACCATCTTTGAAGTAGTCCTGGGGTAGGACAGCGCTGAGGTCGGTAAAGGCTTTGTTAAAGGTATCACAGTGTTTTTTGGGTTGAGGGTTGTGGTTCTGTTGATGTTGAGTATTGATGGGGGGGGTTGGGTGGATTCCCGGTGAGTTCCTTTATGTTCTTTCAGAATTCCTGACCATTGCCCCAGGAGTGTGTGAAGGCGTGCTTATAGTAGGCGGACTTCTTTTTCTGGATGGTTTTGGTGCAGTCATTGTGGGCACGTTTGTTGTTTTGGATGTCGTTTTGCCTTCCAGAGTTTCTGGCCGGCTCCCATAGGTGGTCTGTTGTTTTTAGCATCCTGAGGAGGTCACCTGTGAGCCAAGGGTTACTGAGTGATTTGACTTTGCATTTCTTAATAGGACCATACACTACCGGTCAAAAGTTTTAGAACAACCCCATTTTTCCAGTTTTTATTGAAATTTACGCAGGTTAATGTCTCAATGTACTCTGAAATTAAAGCATAGAACAAATAAACAATTGGAGATAAAAAAGAAACCATAGAATCATTTTGTTTAACAAAATTTAATCTAAATTTTTGACTCATCAAAGTAGCCACCTTTTGCAGATATACTGTAACCGCCGAACACACTCATGGCATTCTTCCTACAATGGACATCAAATATTGTTCGGGAAGTTCTTCCCAACACTGTTGCAGAAGTTCCCACAAATGTGTTGCACTTGTAGGTTGCTTTGCTTTCACCCTTCTGTCCAGTTCATCCCAAACCAGCTCGATGGGGTTTAAATCTGGAGACTGTGCTGGCCATTCCATGATTTGAAGCCTACCATCTTGTTCTTTTCCTCGAAGGTAGTTCAGACATAGCCTGGTGGTATGTTTTGGGTCATTATCTTGCTGTAGGATGAACCCCTGACCAACTAGGTGTAGACCAGAGGGTATTGCATGGCGCTGCAAAATGCTGTGGTAGCCCTTTTGGTTCAGGGTGCCAGTCACTCTGTGCTGTTGTCCTGTGAGCCGCCTATCACGCAAGCTGTTGACTCTCAGAAACTTGTCTTCTGATTCTGTTGTGGCTTTGGGTCTGCCAGACCTCTTCCTGTCAAGAGTTTCCTCCAGTTTCCAAGTGCCTTTTGATGGTGAGGAAACTGTACTCACTGACACCTTGGCTTTCTTTGCAATTTCTCTACAGCAGTTTTTGCTAACCTAAACTTTTTTTAACCTCTAGCAGTTTACCGCTTACCTTTGTACCATTTCAGGTTATTCACTGGACTTGAATTGCTTAAATTTCAATAAAAACTGGAAAAATGGGGGTGTTCTAAAACTTTTGACCGGTAGTGTACGTGTCACAGGCCACAGTGAAGATGTTTATGAAGTGGTCAAGGGCAGTGTTTACGTTGGTTGCATTGAAGATAGGGGACCAGTCTTGATGGAGGAGGTGGGATTTGAGTCTAGGAAGGTGACCACTGGGTAGAACCCTGCTGGTGATAGTTTTTGGTGGTGGTTTGATGAATTTATTTGACCAGGTGCAGCTAACAAGGGAGTGGTCGCTGAGAGAGTCAGGGAGAACATTAGTGTTAGATATCCATGATGGGTGACTGGTAAGGATCCAGTCCAAGAGTGTGCTGGTGCCAGTCCTTTAATTTTTCCTGGTTGGTGAGTCAACCATTTGTGTGAGTTTCGCCGCAGCAACGATATCCCTGTGTGCACCTGCATCGGCCACAGGCCAGTTGATGTTGAAGTCTCCTAGGAGGATGGATTCGATGTCCGGTGGGAATGACTTTACAAAGTCAAGAACAGCTGTTAGACCAGTTTCTTGTTCTTTGGGAGTGATGTAGATGGTGGCAACAGTGAGGGTTTTGTTTTGGGCTCCGAGGAGGATTCTCACTGGCAGTATCTGAACAGTTGTGGGTTGGAGTGAGGTAATGATGTGGTGCCCCGTATGGAGTCTTTTAGGTCGAGAGTGCAGTCCCCGTCTCTTTTGGAGAGGCGATCCAGCCTAAAGACGTTGTACCCAGGAAGGCTGATTGCATGGTTCGGTACTGATGGCGTGGGCCAGGTTTCGACAGCTGCCAGGATGTCAGGGCAGTGTTGGCTGGTGAAGGCCTGTAGGGCATCCATTTTAGGAAGGAGGCTGCAGATGTTGTTTGATATGAATGAGAGGGCACCCGAAGGCTTGCTCAGATTAGTGACTTTAGAGCAGAATGGGCCAGGGTTTGGATGCACATTGCCTGACAGCATTAGGAGGAGGAGGTCTAGCCTCAAGGAGCTGCGGAGTATTTCTTTAAGAGAATACTTTCGCCTGCTAGCATCTTGGGAAATTGTTGAGCATCGACGATAGTGGGTGAGGGTAAGAGTAGACAGGGGGACCAGAGTGGAGGGCTAGGACCACTGTGGGTGTAGGACAGTTTCATGGTGGGAGGATAGACCCTGGGCAAGGGGCATTGACCAGTGTGCAGCGTGCTTATGTGGAGGAAGGATGTAGGAATGTGGAAGCTGTGGGGGAGGGAAGGAAAGCAGGCTTTTGGGGCGTGCAGTGGGGGAGGAAGACAAGCAAGAAGAATAGAATGGGGGTAGAGAACAGTGAGGCGCATGATTAAGGTAGGATTTGGGGTAGGCGGGAGTGAGGGGGTCAAGCAGGCTGGCGGACTAGGAGAAGGGGTGGAGGAGCAGTAGCTGGATCAGTGGGAAGTGAGGATACAGCCAGGAAGGCCAGGCAGCCACGGAGTGGGACGTGGCGACTAAAAGATGGGGGTGGGGGGGAGAGTCCCAAAACAGATACCCAATGGAGCACGAATGGTGGGGCGGAGGTACCAGGGGGCATGGAGGAAGGTCTATAAAGTTAAGGTCGGAGAGGGGGAGCGGGCGTAAAATTTCGGCCGTTTGCCGTAGAAATGAATGGGTGCAGCAGCCCCAAGCAGAGCAAAATTTTAGCTGGCTCAAGAGCCAATCCCCGAGGAGGAGGCAAGAGACCGTCCAATCAGGGTGCGGTACAGATACCGTGGGGCCAGTGGTGCGGCTCTCAGCAGTCCCGGTGGTTCAGGGAAGTCTTACCCACTTCGAGAGGATCTCGAGGGCGGGAAGGAAGGTATATAGCAAGTAAAACAACTGTGTCTTTCAAAGGGTAGACTTTTTTTTTTTTTTTTTTTTAAATGAAAGAACAAGAATCCCTCTAGTGGTAGGTCTCTATAACCTGCTAATGGAAAACTAGCCAAAAAAAAAAACTTCTATTAGACACTTGAAATGTGCTTAGTTCTATCTAAAATCTATTTGTAAAAAGCACCAGGTGGCAAAAGCAGGGGAAAAGTCCTGGTCAATCAGAGCAGGTTTGCTGGAAGCGCCCATGTTCCGATTGGCTGTGCTGTCGCCATACCTTCCAAGGAGCTGCAGGCGGGCATCCTGGTCTCGGTCGGTGGCTGGCTGGGTGCCGACCGACCGTGGGGGAGCTGAAGCAGCCCCTTTCAAGGGCAGGCAGCTGGAGAGAAGAAAAAATAGCAGGGTTTAAATAGCATAGAGGTAGGATAGGTTTAGATTGAGCAGTTTAGCAAGACAAAGGAGAGTTAGACTTTTCTGCCAAGGTAGAGTGCTTGGATGGGGGGTGCAGGAGCAAGGAAACAGAAGAGCTGTAAGCACTTTAAAACAGTAGTAGAAATTACAATCCAGCTAATACAGTTGGAAAACTTCTATTAGACATTTGAATTGTGCTTAGTTCTATCTAAAATCTATTTGTAAAAAGCTCCAGGTGGCAAAAGCAGGGAAAAGTCCTGGCCAATCAGAGTGGGTTTGCTGGAAGCACCTGTGTTCCAATTGGCTGCACTGTCCCTACTTTCCAAGGAGCTGCAGGCGGGCATCCTGGTCTCGTCGGTGGCTGGCTGGGTGCCGACGACTGTGGGGGAGATGAAGCAGCCCCGTTCAAGGGCAGGCAGCTTCCAAGGAGCTGCAGGCGGGCATCCTGGTCTCGGTCGGTGGCTGGCTGGGTGCCGACCGACTGGGGGAGCCGAAGCAGCCCCATTCAAGGGCAGGCAGCTTCCAAGGAGCTGCAGGCTGGTGTCCTGGTCTCGGTCGGTGACTGGCTGGGTGCCGACCGACCGTGGGGGAGCTGAAGCAGCCCTGTTCAAGGGCAGGCAGCTTCCAAGGAGCTGCAGGCAGGCGTTCTGGTCTCGGTCGGTGGCTGGCTGGGTGCCGGCGACCGTGGGGGAGCTGAAGCAGCCTTGTTCAAGGGCAGGCAGCTTCCAAGGAGCTGCAGGCAGGCGTCCTGGTCTCGGTCGGTGGCTGGCTGGGTGCCGGCCGACCGTGGGGGAGCTGAAGCAGCCCTGTTCAAGGGCAGGCAGCTTCCAAGGAGCTGCAGGCGGGCATCCTGGTCTCGGTCGGTGGCTGGCTGGGTGCCGACCGACCGTGGGGGAGCTGAAGCAGCCCCTTTCAAGGGCAGGCAGCTGGAGAGAAGAAAAAATAGCAGGGTTTAAATAGCATAGAGGTAGGATAGGTTTAGATTGAGCAGTTTAGCAAGACAAAGGAGAGTTAGACTTTTCATCGCCAAGGTAGAGTGCTTGGATGGGGGGGGTGCAGGAGCAAGGAAACAGAAGAGCAGTAAGCACTTTAAAACAGTAGTAGAAATTACAATCCAGCTAATACAGTTGAAAAACTTCTATTAGGCATTTGAATTTTGCTTAGTTCTATCTGAAATCTATTTGTAAAAAGCTCCAGGTGGCAAAAGCAGGGGAAAAGTCCTGGCCAATCAGAGTGGGTTTGCTGGAAGCACCCTTGTTCCGATTGGCTGCACTGTCTCCGTACCTTCTAAGGAGCTGCAGGCGGGCATCCTGGTCTCAGTCGGTGGCTGGCTGGGTGCCGACCGACTGTGGGGGAGATGAAGCAGCCCCGTTCAAGGGCAGGCAGCTTCCAAGGAGCTGCAGGCGGGCATCCTGGTCTCGGTTGGTGGCTGGCTGGGTGCCGACCGACTGGGGGAGCCGAAGCAGCCCCATTCAAGGGCAGGCAGCTTCCAAGGAGTTGCAGGCTGGTGTCCTGGTCTCGGTCGGTGACTGGCTGGGTGCCGACCGACCGTGGGGGAGCTGAAGCAGCCTTGTTCAAGGGAAGGCAGCTTCCAAGGAGCTGCAGGCTGGTGTCCTGGTCTCGGTCGGTGACTGGCTGGGTGCCGACCGACCGTGGGGCAGCTGAAGCAGCCTTGTTCAAGGGCAGGCAGCTTCCAAGGAGCTGCAGGCAGGCATCCTGGTCTCGGTCGGTGGCTGGCTGGGTGCCGACCGACCGTAGGGGAGCTGAAGCAGCCCTGTTCAAGGGCAGGCAGCTTCCAAGGAGCTGCAGGCGGGCGTTCTGGTCTCGGTCGGTGGCTGGCTGGGTGCCAACCGACTGTGGGGGAGCTGAAGCAGCCCCGTTCAAGGGCAGGCAGCTATCAACATTCAAGGGGCTGCCCACAACAACGTCAGACACGATGACATCCTTCCTATATAAACATGGGTGGTCCTGTGCCCTCCTCAGTTCTTTTCTCGCTGTCGACCATCACACGTCGAATCCCATGGAGACATCACCACTTCAGTCGAGCACCAGATTCTTTTGATTTTCTTTTCTTTCCTTTCTCACCTTTGTTGTAGTAATCTTTGTTCTACAGGGTCAGTTCTGGCAGCACCTTCTGCCAGTCTTACCTTAGCTGGTGATGATTCCTCTGCGTCGGGCCTCCTCACGCCCCCACTAATGTTCCAGCACCTGCTTTTCCAGCCCCTCTCCTCCGCAGGCCACCAGACAAAGAGCGTTGCTGGTTCAGCTTCAGCTGGCGTTAGTCCGTTGTCCCTTGGAGTTCTTCCTCTCCTGATGATGTCTTCAGCCTTTTTCTCAGCCTCCACCTCGAGGGATATTACCTCCCCTGTTGTCGCCCCAGGCCACCATGTCGACATCGGGGTCTCAGCCCACCATGATATCCCAGACCATCCTGTCGCTTCTCAGGCCTCAGGCTCTACTGCTGGCGCCGGGATGGACCCCAAGCTACCCCACTGGCACTGCAAGGTGATCAGACACTGATCACTATCAATGTCCTGGTCATGCTGTACTCCTTTTGGGAGTTCATGCACCGCCTTGTCCCCCCTCGGGGCCTGCGATGCAGGGCCTACTAGGTCTGCTTCTGTGTCGATGCCTTCCACGGTGCTGTGCCTTACCCGCCTCCTCGATCCTCGATGCCATCGGTGTCCGTTTCAGAGCCAGGCGATGAGGACAAGTACCATCCTGATCTACTTCCCCGGGAGGATGAGGATGCAGATGAGGGGGCTGCTGGCCCCTACCACTTTTCCTCCATGGTTTTCTCGGGGGGGTGAGGACTTCACAAACTATACCCCAAGGTGCCCCCGATGACTTCTCTTTCATCTCAGTGATGAGGCAGCTGCATACTGCCATGAGGTGTACCAGGCTTCCTCTGGGAAACCATTTTTTGCACAGCAACCACAGGCAGATTCGGTGGTAATAAATGCTACATATGATAGGATCAAGAAACCTAAACACCTCCGCTCTCTTCCCAGTGATAAGGAGTCTAGAAAGCTGGACCTTATTGGCAAAAGGACTTTTGCCTCTGCTATACTGTTCATCAGGGTCATGAACTACCCATAGTCAAATTTCAGTGTACCCTCTGGAAAAAGGCCAAAGCTGCTGCCCAGGCCCTTCCAGAGGGTCCCCAGAGGCAAGAATTGCTCAAGGCCCTGCAGTCTGGGGTAGATGTAGGCAGACACCTTTTGAGGTCTGCCTGTGATGCCGCTGACACCTCTGCTAGAGCTGCTGCAGCTGGCATCCGCCTGAAGAGGTGTTCTTGTCTCAGGGTGTCTGGATTTGCTACTGATGTACAATAGTCCATGCTGAATGCCCCCTTCAGAGGCTACAAGCTCTTAGGGGCAGATGTGCAGGACATATTTTCTGACCTGCAGGCTTCAGGCAGGTCCCTGCAATCAGTTCACTCTCTTTGCCACACGCAGCCAAAAAGTGGCCAGAAGGTGCCCTTTCTTTGGGCTTACCATAGGCCTAAGCAGGCACCAAGCCCCCGGGCAAGCATCTGGCAGCAATGGTCCTGCCTGTCCCTGCTTTCTGCACTGGTCCAAGCACTGAGCCCTGTGGGACCCCACTGGTTACAGGCCTAGGCTTCAGTAATTACCCCCTACTAACACCCTTTGGTTTCTGTCTTTTAGCCAGCTTTTCACCGACTTGCCCATATGGCTTGGGGCTTTGTGTTCTTGCTGCAAAACAGGGCAGACCACCTGATGGCTCAAACGCAGCTGCTTTACAACAGCAGGTGTAGCAAGGCCAGAACCTTTTTGCAGCTCTTGGGCGTCATGGCTGCAGCCATTGTCACAGTGCCTTTGACAAGGCTGCACATACGGATTCCCCAGTGGACACTGAGGGTCCAGTGGGACCAACGTACTGACGACCTAGAACAGCAAGTTCTAGTTTCCTCTCCTGTCAAAAAGGTGCTGCTATGGTAGATGGAACCCAGCAACCTGCTGAAAGGGATTTGCTTTCTCATTCCTTCCCCTCAGCAGATTTTCACCACAGATGCTTTGGGGTTAGGCTGGGGGGGGGCACATCTGGGGCCTCATCAGACTCGAGGGACATGGTCCAGAGTGGAGACTGCCCTCCAGATCAAAATCCTAGAGATGAGGGTCGTTCTGTATGCTTTACAAGCCTTCCAGACCCATCTGTTTCCCGGCTATCTGCTGGTGCAGATGGACAACATCAGTGTGTAATGCACTACATCAGCAAACAAGGGGGGACCCATTTGTACCTTCCATGTCAGGAAGCAATGAGGGTCTGGTACTGGCATCTAGAACGTGGCTAGAATTGTCGGCTGTCCATGTTCCAGGCATCCAAAATGTCTTGGCGGGCAGCCTCAGTCGAGCACAGTCTCTGATGCACAAGTGGGAACTGCTGACCTCAGTGGTAGAAGACCTGTTCAACAGGTGGGGTTGTTCAAAGTTCGAACCTCTACTGCCACATTTCTGCTTGCCTGTTCCAGGACCTGGAGTTTTCTGGTGAGACGTGTTGTCCCTGTCTTGGAAAGGGAGGTTCCTCTACACCTTTCCTCTGATTCAGAGGGTGCTAATCAAGCTCCAAATGGAAGGGGCCACTCTGATCCTCATTGCCCCCTTCTGGCCTCTTCAGAGCTGGTTCCCCCTGCTGCAGCAGCTGGCAGTGGGACTTCCAGTATCCTTGCCCCTGTGCAAAGGCTTGCTCTCCCAGGTTCAGGGCACTCAGGTCTATCTGGACCTGAAGTCACTGCACCTCCATGCCTGGCTCCAGAGGACATAGCCATGGCTAGATTTGGGGTGTCCCATAAGGTGGCTGATGTCCTGGTGGCCACTCAGAAACCTTTCACCAGGGCCGCTTATTCCATGAAGTGGAAGCAATTTTGCTCTGTGGGCATCTTTCCATCATCTGGACCCTTTCTTTTGTCCAGTGAATCAGATTCTGAAGTATTTGCTGTCCCTATCAGAGTCTGGTCTGCAGTACTCCTTTATTAAGGTGTATCTTTCTGCCATTTCAGCCTTCCATGTGCCTGTTGATGGCCATACGGTGGCACAACTAGAGGTGTCCTGTACTTTTCTGAGCGGCATTCTCCATCTGAAGCCTCCCATCCGCAATCCAGTCCTGTCTTGTGTCTTGAATTTTGTGTTGGAGAAACTTACTTTGGCTCCCTTTGAGCCAGTCACGACATGCAAGCTATGCTTTCTGTTGTGGAAAGCATTATTTTTAGTTGCTATTACTTTTGCTCGAAGGCTTTCTGAGCTTCAGGCTCTGATGTACGAGCCTCCTTATTTGGTTTTCCACAAAGACAAGGGTGTCTTTGTGCACCAGCCCCAAGTTTCTTCCAAAGGTGGTGTCTGAGTTTACCTTAAATCAAACCATCCACCTGCCTATTATCCAGAGCATGCCAATCCAGGGGAAGCATTGCTCCGTACTTTAGATGTGCATAGAATTCTATGTTACTATATACACCACACGAAGGACTGCAGGAAGCACTCGTAGCTGTTTATTTCTTTTGCCCTTGGGGAAATAATAATAACTTTATTTAATTGAGTGCCTTTCACAGTATCAAGGTGCTTCACAAGTTCACAAATAATTCAATAAAACATAGTAAAAATTGCAGCAAATCAGGAACTGCCTTACTCCATAAGAATGTCTTCAGTGCCTGCTTAAAGCTCCCCACCATTCTGCACTCCTGCAACTGATGGGGCAGAGAATTCCAGAGGGTTGGGGCAACAAACATAAAAGTGTGTGCCCCAGATGAATTCAGACTAACCCTCAGAATCTCCAGCAACTCCTCAGCCAAGCGGAGATGTCGCACAGGGGTGTAAGGAGTCAGAAGCTCTTTCAGATAGTCAGGACCAAGTCAGTGTAGGGCTTTGTAGGTTAAAAGACCTACCTTGAAGATGATCTGCCACTGAACTGGCAGCCAGTGCAGATCGCGCAGCACTGGGGTAATATGAGATCTCCTAGATACCCCTGTCAATAAACGTGTAGCAGCATTCTGCACTAGCTGAAAGTGGTGGATATCAACCCCAGGAAGTCCTAAGTAAAGGGAGTTGCTATAGTTAAGGCACGAGGTCACAAAGGCGTGGACCAAAACAGGCAGATCACTGGACGGAACAAGGTGCTTGATCCTGGCAATGTTCCTAAAATGGTAAAAGGCTAACTTAACGACTGCCGACACCTGATGACAAAGGGTCAGCCCATCGTCAAGTATCACTCCCGGTCATGCACCCATTCAGAGGTATGGATCTGAGCGCCCCCAAGAATAAACTCAGTCCTCAACCCCTCTGTCCTGCATCCTGGGTCCACTACCAAAACCTCAGAGGGCGTACCAATTTCTAAACAGTGCCTGTCCAAATGGTTGGCCAACTATGTTACTTTTTGTTATAGGAAGTACGGTAAGGATCTTCCTGGCATTGTTCGTGATCATTCAACCAGAGTCATGGCCACCTCTGTTGTTTTTTTCAGGAATGTTTCAACTGCAGAGATCTGTGCTGCTGCAACTTGGAGTACTGTCCACACTTTTACTAAACACTATAGTCTCGACATTGCCTCTAGGAGAAGGGTAGGCATTGACATGGCTGTGCTTCAAGGCCACTTGTCTTAGGCCTGTAGCCACCCAGACTGTCTGTCTGTCTGTAACTGCTTGGGACTTGTTCCGTAGGTTTGGCCTGATGCAAGAGATACCCTCGATGAAGAAAGTACAGTTACGTAAGAACTTACCGTAACAGTAGATCTTTGAAAGGATCTCTTGCATCAGGCCATGCCGTCCCACCCACCATCACCCTTGGTCTTAGGGCTTTCCTGTGTCTGACTCTCTCTCTCTCTCTCTTCCAGGACGGTTCAACCTTCTGTTTCACCTCTCCTTCTGGTAGGAAACTCTGGCTCCCCTCAGTTCCTCAGTCAGAGATCCTCTATATGGGGTCTCTGACGGGAAAAGAACTGAGGAAGGTGTGGGGTGCCCATATTTATATGGGAGGGATGTCACTGTGTCTGACATTGTCATGGGTGGCCCCTTGTAGACTGCTAGCTAGAAAAGTTTCCATGTGGTCCTAGTACCTCGCAGTTATAGTTCCATAAGTGTGGCCTGATGCAAGGGATCCTCTTGAAGATCTACTGTTATGCTAAGTTCTTACATACAGTAACTGTATTATCTGATGTCATGGGGTGGAGTCAGGGGATGCACTTACCGGCTGGTGGAAGGAGCTTAACTTGGACATCTAGCAAATCAGACTGTTCCAGTGGAACTGCCAGTGTGTGGATAATGAACTTTATCCACGCCCCTAGAACACATGTTCCTTGTAGCGTGGCTGCCCAAATCTGTGACAGCAGGCCATTAGTAAAGCCAAGTGGATAGTAGGTTTCAGTGGTTCAAGCAATGAGCTGTGAAACAGGAGCTGAGAAGAGATTTTGAATCCCAAGATGGCCACTTGCCTCACTGTGGGACCTTGAGCAAGTCACGTTATTTCTCCCTCCTCCTTTTATGGTTTCTGCCTCCGAATGGCTCAGAGAGCTGTTGCGCCACTGGTAGGTACACCCAGTTATTTCTTCCAGTAAAAGTAAAAATAATTGAGGACACTGTATGCGAGTATTGAATATGTCCTTAAATCATGGTGTACATCGGGTCGCACCTGAAATCAAGCCTCAGCTCAGTGTGCCTTTCATAGTTAGCGATTCTTTAAATTAAAAAAAATTAAAACAAATTTCTCTCGGATGATGTTTGTAATTATCTTGGCCCTGTTCTTTGACTTAAGGTAGCCAGACAGGTCAGATCTGACCATGCTGGCTTATTTGCTGTCTTAGCAGCAGCAGGCTGACTATCTGTGCTAAAGGGCTGATCTCCCTCCCTCACAGGTGGAGTCGAGCTTCAGCGCTGAATGTCTGGCTTTGTGAGGTGCCAGTTTCTGTTACTGGTCAACAGAGCAGGGATTCACATAATGTACCAGATACAAAGGTAGGAGACCTCTCAGTCATCCTACTACTACTATGAAGATGCAGCTTTCTGGCATAACTTTAGAAACTCTGCGCGGAGCACTATTCAAGGGCACCACCCTGCTCTGAAGTTGGGAGTTACACAGATGGGACATGGGCACGGGGCTTTTTTTAGGGTCATCACATTTCTTTGCGAGTGGAAGTGACATAGCCTTAGGGACTCAAGGATTGGGCACTCTTCAGGGCCACCACACTGCTTCAGGTTGGGAGTGATATGGCCTTAGGGACCCAAGGATAGGGCACTGTTAAGCCCACCTCACTACTCCGAGGTTGGGAGGGATGCACCTTAGGGACTCAAGGATAGGGCACTGTTAAGCCCATCTCACTACTCCGAGCTTGGGAGGGATGCACCTTAGGGACCCAAGGATAGGGCACTGTTAAGCCCACCTCACTACTCCGAGGTTGGGAGGGATGCACCTTAGGGACTCGAGGATAGGGGACTTTTAAGCCCACCTCACTACTCCGAGGTTGGGAGGGATGCACCTTTGGGACCCAAGGACAGGGCACTGTTAAGCCCACCTCACTACTTCAAGGTTGGGAGGGATGCATCTTAGGGACTCGAGGATAGGGGACTGTTAAGGCCACCTCACTACTCAGAGGTTGGGAGAGATGCACCTTAGGGACTCAAGGCTAGGTCACTATTCAGGGCCACTGCACTGCTCTGAGGGTGAAGGTAACCTAGCCTTAGGGACTGAAGGATAGTGTACTGTTCAGGGCCACCTCATTGCTTTGAGGTTGGGAGTGACGAACCATAGGGACTCGAGGCTAGGTCACTGTTCAGGCCACAGCACTGCTCTGAAGTTGGGAGGGATGCAGCTTTAGGGACTGAAGGATAGTGTACTGTTCAGGGCTGCTGCACTGCTTCGAGGTTGGGAGCGATGTAGCCGTTGGAACTGAAGGATAGTGTACTGTTCAGGGCTACTGCACTGCCCCGAGGTTGGGAGCGATGTAGCCCTAGGGCTTGAGGATATGGCACTGTTCAGGACCACTGCACTGCTCCAGGGTTGAGAGGGAGGTAGTCTTAGGGACTCGAGGTTAGGGCAATGTTCAGGGCCACCTCACTGCACTTAGCTGCTACCTAAGCAATGTCTGGCAGCTCCTCATGGTCTACACAACACGTGGAACCACCTCCCTGACTGGGCATTGTCTGGCACCTCCTCCCTGCTTAGGCGGTACCTAGCACTCCTCTCTGCTTGGGTAGTGCCTGGCACCTCCTCCCTGGGCAGTGCCTGGCACCTTCTCCCTGCCTGGGCAGTGCCTGGCACCTCCTCCCTGCCTGGGCAGTGCCTGGCACCTCCTCCCTGCCTGGGCAGTGCCTGGCACCTCCTCCCTGCCTGGGCAGTACCCTGGCATCTCTCCAGCTGCATGGTACCTAGCACCTCTCCCATGTCTGCGCAGCATCCTACACCTCCTCCCCACCAGCGCAGTGTCTGGCATCTCCACCAGTGCATTTCCTGTTTCTTTCTCTCTGCCTGCATATTGATGCCTTTGCAACCAGCCGGTCTGGAGGAGGATTTTCTGATAGTTTCTGTGTTGCTTGTCTGAGGAGAGGCTGATTGATTTTCCAGATAGCTCTCATGTTTGTCCATCTCCACAAACACTCTCCCCCTCCGTCCTCTCTCTTTTTTTTTCCCTTGAAGATTCTGCGACAGAATTGGGTTTTTGAAACACTCGACCTTCTGAAATGTGCTACTCTCTGTGGGGGAATCTGTTCCTGCAGCCAGAGAGTGGTTCATAGTCTTGTGTTGAGTGAACTGGGGTATGTAAAATGAGCACAAGTTCCAAGTAATTGAGATGCTATCCCTGGTGTTTGCAGTGCCAAGTGAAATATGTTTGTGTGTGGTGCATCCGTGTGTCTCACATATAAATGTATGTAATGCTGAGGATTGTAATACGATGAAACTCTTAAACCACAGTACCAAGAATGGCCCATGTTGTTATGGTGTAAAGACTGATTCCTCTGTGAAGCCTGGTGGACTAAAACACTGATTCTTAACCCTTTATTTTCCCTTTTTTAAGGACATTGATTTTCCATTTTTGAAAATGGGCAATTTACTTTACAAAACATTAAAATTGTTTTTAACGTTGAGTAAGCTACAGCACCTCAAAATATCCTGATCTGCCTAGAGATAGTCAGTGGAGCGCTGACAGTATTGGTTTAATCTTTGGTGTATTGTTTGGGGATGTTTCTTTGTAGAGTAATTAGGCCAGGTTGGCATGTCATAAGTGTTCGCATGCGGTGCATGGCTGTTGGTCAGAGTGGTGGGCTGTACTAATTTAGCATCCGTGTTGTGTTGTGCGAGCAGTAGAACCGTCATTATTAAATTCACTTTCTGTGCATTGGAGCCAGACAGAACAGAGCTGCTGTGCATGGTGGATGAGTGCGGAAAAGAGAAGTGAAATGGCGGGGCGGGGGGGCGGGAGACACTGATGAATTGTGTGATGTGCCTGCCCTGGTGTGCAAACCTGCTTGTTGTGGTGATGGTGTGGGAGTGTGGAAAATGAAAAGTCCCAGCATGTTAAAGTGAACTATTGTTTTTGAGAGAAAAAACATAGAACTGAAGTTCTTTCTTCTTCTTTTTTTTTTTTTTTTCTACTTAAATGTTATTGTGATATATCTGAGGTACAGGAATCAACGTCTTTTAAAAAAACTGTTGTACAGAGGTTAACAAACATGACAAGCGTACAGACTTCTGGTACAGTAGTGTGCTGGTATATTGTACAGAAAGTAGTGAGGTATTGTTGACGATTGCATAAAACTGCTTGAAAGACTTCTGTGATTCCATGGATTCTGACATTGTCTGCTTAATTCTATTTCGTAACATTGGACTTTTGAGCCGGCCTGTCGGGGCAGCAGTAGCGCTGTCACTCATGACACTGGCAACCCTGGTTCGGGAACGGACTCCAGTTGTTGGGACCATTAAGGGGAGGAGGAGGATTGAGCACTCAAAGGACGCTGTCCTGCAGGAGAGGAAGGATAGTCGTCCCCGCTGCTGTACTGCCACCTGGGTGAGCACAGCTGGAGGCACAGCCTGGGGGTGCTGTAAGTAGGGGACGATGTTGACCAGGCTCCGGAGCAGTTTGGACATGCCTCTATATGCTCACATTCCCTTGAGCTGCTTGTGGGCTGATGTGGGGGGAGAGGGAGAGGGACATACAAACAAATGGAAAACGGCCTCCCAGCTAGGCCAGATGATGAGCCCCTGGTCTTAAGCAAGGACCTGTGGACAATGACCTGACACTGCTTGTGATAGGAGAGAGATGAGAGGGCTTGCTCCTTCCCTCCTCGTGGGTAAACTGAGGCAGAATGGGAGTGTGGGTCGCCAGTACCTGGGGTAGAGCAGAGCCAGATGACGCCTTAAGGGACTCTGAAGGGAAAGCTGGCTGTGGTGAAGGGGCAAAACAGAAAGTAACAAGAAAAATTACTTTTGTGTACCATGGGGTGGGGGTGGAATCCTGAGTAATCAGTGCTCTGCCATTAAAGGGGAGCAGTCCACATAAAGTACCCCACATTCGAGTGTGGGACTGGTCCCAATGTGCACTGTATGAAAAAACATGTTGATTTACTGGCTGTTTACAGTAGTACAGTAGATTGTATCTAATTTACAGGCAGAGGTGCTAAACGAGTACTTTGCCTCAATATTTGCAGTGGGTGACAAGGGATCCCTACAGCCTGATGGGAGAGATGAGGAGTCAATAAAAGTGAGAGGTCAGTCTCAGTCTGAGACCATAGGATGGCAAGAGACTAGGGCACAGGCTAGACCAGACCAAGAAGGTGTAGGAAGGTTGCACGAGGGAGTGGATTGGGGGGGAGAAATCACAGTGGATAGGGTGAGGGAGGCCCTTCGAAACCTGAAAACTGATGAGGCGCAGGGGCCGGATGGAATACATCCGGGGGTTATGAAGGAATTGGCGGATGTGCTGGCAACCCCACTGGCTGCACTCTTTAACATCTCTCTGCAGATGGGATGGGTGCCACAGGACTGGAGGGTGGCTTATGTAGTACGTATACATAAGGGGGTCTAGGGAGGAGATGGGGAACTATAGGCTGGTCAGTCTAACTTCTGTAGTGGGCAAAGTAATGGAGGGCTTTATCAAGGAGAGGCTTGAGAGGCAGTTGGAAAGGTTAAGCACCAGGATGATAAACAGTTTGGCTTTGTCCCCGGGAGATCATGTCAGACCAACCTTGTAGAGTTTTATGATTGGTTGACAGGGGCCCTGGATAGACATAGGCCTGTGGATGTCCTATACCTAGATTTCAGCAAGGCGTTTGATTCAGTACCTCATAATGAACTGATAACAAAAATGGGGGAGATGGGGGTGGGTGAACAGGAGCTAAACTGGGTTGAAAATTGGCTTTCAGGGCATTTACAGAGGGTAATGGTGGGTGGGATAATATTCTCCCCCAGAAAGGTAATCAGTGGAGTCCCTCAAGGTTCAGTATTGGGGCCACTTTTGTTCAATGCCTACGTCTCGGATATAGGGAGGGGGGGTTAGGAATAGGTTGAGTCTCTTTGCAGATGATTCAAAATTGGGAGCACTGATGGATAGTGAGGAAGCGAGGGAGACAGTCCAGGGGGATCTGGATACTCTGGAGGGGTGGTCAAGGAGGTGGGGACTGAAATTTAATGTCGGGAAATGTAAGGAACTTCATTTGGGGGTCAATAACCCGGTGCCATGTATACACCGTGGGGAGGGGGTCACACTGCAAGCAACATTGGGAGAAAGGGATTTAGGGGTGGTGGTGGTAGATGTTAAAATGAATAATTTTGAAAATTGTAGAAAAATTGCAGCCAAGGCAAACAGGATATTGGGTTGCATAGCTAGGGGAATTACGTCCAGAAGCAGGGAAGAGATCCTCCCTCTATATAATGCCTTGGTCAGGCCGTAGCTTGAGTATTGTGTACAGTTCTGGGGACCTCACCTGAAGAACATAACGCTGCTGGAGGGGGTCCAGAGGAGAGTGACCAGGATGATTCTGGGGCATGGAGGGGAGGCCTTATGAGGAGAGACTGGAAGAGCTTGGGCTTTACTCACTGGAGGAGAGGAGAGGAGGATAGGGAGAAATGATAGAGGTTTTCAGGTATGTAAGGAATAATTAGAGGAAACAAGGAGTTGTTTAGGCTGGAAGAAGGGGGGAGGACCAGGAGCCATGGGTGGTTGGAGGGGGGGAAATTACAGGGGAACGAGGGAGGCATTTTTTCACTGAGAGGGTGGTGGAGCAGTGGAATGCACTTCCCGGGAGGCTGGTGGAGGAGGGCACAGTGGAGGGCTTCAAGAAAGAGTGGGATAGGTTCAAGGGGAAATGGAATCTAGAGAAGACACTCTTGTGGGCTGGGAGGGTGGTGAGGTGGGCAGCCATTAGGTTATTGGCTTTCGAGCAGATGAGACAGACCATTTAGCCTATTCTGCTGGCTTTTTAGTATGTTAGTATGTTAATTTTACTTAGTTCTAGGCTGGCATCTTGTGTTACTACAAATCCCAGAATCCCCTGCAGCTGACATCAGAATAGTAGGCAGAGTATGATATTCCATAGCCTGCAGTGCATGCTAGTGCTGTTATAATCTTTGATCAGATGTTTTCAAGGACTGCTTTTCTCCAGGGACTAAGTACAATCCTCTGTGACTGTACATAGTCCCTGGAGGACAGCAGGACCAGCAAACAAAAGATCAGAACTTATATAAACTAACACGCACTGCAGGCTACTGAATCTTTTCACTGCTGTCCCTCCATTCCTCCTCTAGGGGCGTCCTCGTGGTTCCCAGGACAAGGTTGAAGACTGCCGGTGACAGGGCTTTTATCGTTACTGGCCCTGTCCTGTGGAATTCACTACCACCAACTGTGAGGGAGGCCCCTTCAGTTGAGATCTTTAAGACCCACCTCAAGACCCACTTATTTGCATTACCATTTCCAGACATTGATTCCTAGGGGCATCAGTATTTACTCCACAAGTTAATGCCTATATATTCTGAACTTAGATTGCTGTTTTTATTCTTACCCTGTTTTCAATTATTTATGCATGCACTGCCCTATTCTTAATGTTTGTATTTGTACGGCACACAGTGTCTCCGGGATTGGGTGCCCAAGAAATAAAAGTTGCATTGCCTTGCTGCTCTGATGTCAGCTGCAGAAGATTCTGGGATTTGTAGTAACAGAAGATGTCAGGCTACAAGTAAGCAAAATTAGTCTGATACAGTCTACTGTACTACCGTAAACAGTAAGTAAACCAACATGTTTTTGCACACAAAGTGCACATTGAGACCAGCCCCACACATGAGTGTGGGGGCCCTTGGTGGTGACTGTTCCATTTAAGAAGAAGGTCAGTATGATGCTGAAAAGGCATTTGAAAGTCTTTTGGCCCTTTCTAAGGGATACATTAAAAACCTTCGGCTTTCCGGACTCATTGCTACATTGGCTGAGCCAAATCTACCTCTCGCCAAAAGCTTATATTCGCATAAATAGGGGGACTTTCCTCCCCGATCTCAGTATGCCAAGACACAAGGCAGGGCTGTCCTCTCTCCCCTGTATTGTTTGCATTATATCTTGAACCCTTAGCAAGAGCAATAAGAATATCAAAACAAATAGAAAGTATTCCAATGCAGCAATCTGAATATACAATATTAGTCTTTTTGCTGGTGATACACTCCTTTCCCTCCTATCTCTTACAGATTCGATCAGAGACGTGGAAAATTCTATCCCGGTTTGAAGAATTAGCTGGTTTTAAATTAAACATTTCAAAAACCAAAGCCCTCTTACATAATTACACCCCTCCAAATACCTTAAAACGAAGTCTAACCATTAAATGGCACTCAACCAAAATAAAATATTTAGGCATACACATTCTCCATAATCTTCATGTAATTGAATTAATCAATTACGAACCTGTTTCCATCGTGATCGTGAAAGACCTGGATAGATGGACTCACCTTCCACTCTCCCTGTTCCAACGCATTAAAACTATTAGAATGAATGCCTTACCCCACCTACTGTATTTGTTCCAAAATATTCCATATTTCCCATCTCAGTACTATTTTAAATCAAGGGATAACATGATATCAATGTTTATTTGGAACAAACAAAGACCACAAATCTGTCTTTCAGTATTAAAACGATCATTGGCTCAGGGTGGTACTAACCTCCTGGACCAAAAAAAAAAATACGCAGAAGCCACATTTCTTAAAATTCTTTTTTTGTGGCTTTCTGAACAGTTTGATTCCCTATGGAAGAAATTAGAGTTTCACCTGAATGATATGTATGACATAAAAAAATATATATATTTTTTTCTTCAGGGAGGACCCCTCCTTTAAGAGACTTTACTAATATCACCTCACAAGTCTTAAAAATATAGTTTAAAATGCGAGATAAAGAGCCACTTCAATTAATCAATGAGTATTGTAAGATTATTTCAGAGGATGACCTTTTCATTCCATCCCATAACGAACTAACTTTTTCCTGCTGGCGTAGATTAGGATTGGAGCAGGCGTTCCAATTTTTAGGTCCAAATGGGATCCTATCATTTGAAGAACTAAAACTTAAATTTAACCTACCAAATGTTGATCATTTTAGATACCTCCAAATCAGAAATCGCCTACTACGTAATAGAATTATTCAGGTCAAACTGACCCCTTCCCTCCCTTCCCTCCCCTTTTAAAACTATTTTTAGACCACTCCCAGGGACAACATTGGAATCATTTAATTGGAAATCTATATAAAATGATGCGAGATCAAACTAAAGAATCAGCAAACTCAGTATTGACAAGTTGGAACAAAGATTTAGGCCTCTTTGTATCTAAAGAAGAGTGGTCCTCTTCATCTCTGCGTGCGGTCAAAATAACCTAATCGCATATTTGGAGAGAATACTCATGGAAATGTAGATCTAGGTTTTTCAGGTCACCGGCAAGTCTTGACGAAATACCTTCCGATTGAATTTGGGGCTTGTTGGAGGCAGTGTGGAGCTGAGATGGCAGACCTGGCACATATAATGTGGCAGTGTCCACGTTTGATGCCTTTCTGGATATGTATACAAAAAGAAATCCGTGATAGCCTTGGGGAGAACATCGAGCTCACAGCTGAAGTGGTGCTTATGGCTGTCTACCCGGATCGTTCTCCACCTCCCCATGGACAAAAACCCTGCTGCCCATTCTGTTGTTGGCTGCAAAAAAATCCTTAACAGGAAATAGATGACCAAAGAAATTCCGGCCATACAAGATTGGAGGCGACTAGTGAAATCTATATACCAGGTGGAAAATATCACTGCAAAACTTAATAACCAAACGGATAAGTTCGCCACTCTCTGGCAGAGATGGTCAATTTTACCATGCAAGGGTCGATCCTGATTTTTGCCCATAACATGTAGGAATCGGGGAGAAGAAATGAGCCTAGAATGATGCCTCAGATTTATTTGATTTTAGCAAAGAACATGAATAATTTATGTCAGTGCTAAACTATATCAACTGTAAAAGATCTCCATGCATATATGAATAATTTAAACCTGTATAATAACAAATCTGAAGTAAGCATTGAAGAAATTCTGATTGTAAAATGTCTCCTGACTTAAAAGAAAAAAATTCAATAAAATATATTTAAAAAAAAAAGGAAAAGAAAGTCAGTAGAAAAAATAAACAGAAAACTGACTGAAAGCACTGTTGGTGTGGAGTTTATTATTACAGAACAGGTGTATTCAGTTTTGATATGATAATTAAAAATAACTGTTGTTTGAACTTGCTCCTTAAAAGTCACTGATGCTAATATTTTTTGATTAGTGAACCTGCTAACCAACTTTTTGAAACTAATTTATGCCTTGCAGTTACCCCTGACACTGACTTTTGTTTGATGCTGCAAGGCACTCGATGCCATTGCACGGGTCCGTGTACAACCTATATCCTCTCGCCTGGAGACTCCCATGGTTTGATGGGTCTCAAGGAGATGAAGCTCAAGGGTCGGAAGTTGGAACGTTGCTGGCGAAGGTCCCGGTCCATGGAGGATAGACTGGCTTTGAGAAATCATTATGATTATCAAAGGACAATTGACCGTAAGAAGGCAGAGTTCCTATCTGAGATTGCTGCAGGGCAGAACAGACCTGCTCAGCTCTTCTGGACTGTGGACAGACTACTACATCCAGACTGTCTACAGCCGAAAAGAGCCTTTTCAATCGCACTGTGCGAAGAGTTTGCTGTGTTCTTCTATGACAGGGTGTCCTCTATTCGGGCCAGGATCACCCTAGCGGGATTAGGTCAACCCTGCAGTGGTGGGCCTGGGTGTGACAGGGGCACTTCTGTTGTTGGTGGGGGGGGGGGTTGGCTGATAGAGGTGGCTGAGGTCATTGAGGTGATTTCGAAGCTGAGGCCCACCTGCTGTGAACTGGACCCTGGCCCGACTCATCTTCTAGTGGGATGTGCCGAGGCCATTGGTCCAGTGTTCGCTGGGATAGTCTGGTGCTCACTCTCAGAGGGGCTTTTCCCCGATGCCTTGAAGGAGGTTTTGGTGAAGCCACTTCTGAAGACACCATCACTCGACCCGGATGTCCTGGCTAATTACAGACCTATCTCCAACCTCCCATTTTTGGGGAACGTTGTTGAAAAAGGGGTGGCACTGCAGCTTGAGGCGCACCTCGTGACCTTTAACATCTATCAGCCATTCCAGTCTGGATTTAGGGCCAGGCACAGCACTGAGACTGCACTGGTTTGGGTGAAAAATGATCTCCTCGAGGCGAGCGATAGTGGGGAGCAGTCAGTTGTCAGTTCTCATTCTCCTCGATCTCTCATCAGCGTTCCACACCGTGGACTACATCGTGCTATTGGAATGCCTCCGATAGTATTGTGGACTCACCGGTATAGTCATCCAATTGTTTGAGTGCTATATCTCGGACAGGAGGCAATGGGTAGTGATGGGGAATTTCTGCTCCCCACAACCCCTGTCGTGGAATTCCTCAGGGTTCGATCCTGTCACCTATATTGTTCGCGGTGTACATGCTGCCCCTGGGTGAGCTCATTAGATGCTACAGTTTGGGTTTTCACTGCTGTGCAGATGATACCCAACTGTATATGTAATTTGCTCCCGGAACAAATGGTGCCGTGGACATGCTGAATAGGTGTTTGGGCGAAATCTAGGACTGGAAATCCGCTAACTGGCTGAGACTGAACCCCAACAAGATGGAGGTACTAGTGATTGAACCTGGTCATGGGCATGATGGGAATGCTTCTGGGAGGGTAACAAGATTGTTCCTGGGACCTACCCCATTGATGGCGTCCCCCAAAATGAAAAATCTGGGTGTTGTCCTGGATGACAGATTAACACTTGATACGCAGGTGTCATCTGTTGTCCAAATTGTTTTTTACCACTTAAGGAATGTCGCCCGGATCAGACCCTTGATTCTGCCCGAAGACCTGCTATCACTGGTACATGCCTTTATGTCCAGACTCAACTACTGTAATGCTCTTTACTTCCGGGTCAGTGGAGGGAACCTCTGCCGACTGCAGCTGGTGCAGAACGCAGCGGCCAGGTTTCTGACAGACCTCCCTAGGTCCAGTCGTGTAACCTCGGTCCTACGAGATCTGCACTGGATGCCAGTTAGGTGGAGGATCGTCTTCAAGGTGGACTTGCTCACCTACAAAGCCGTATACGGCTTGGACCCTGACTGTCTGTCTGACCTCCTGACCCCTGCCATCCCAGTTTGTTCCCTCAGTTTCTCCACCAGGGTCCTTCTAGAAGTTCCAAGGGCCAGGCTGAAAACCTTGGGCGATCGTGCATTCAAGGTGGCTGGCCCGGCCCTCTGGAACCGGAAGCATCTTTGAGGGAGGCCCCGTCGGTGGAGGTTTTTAAAAGGGGCCTGAAGACCTACTTTTTTAACAAAGCTTTCTCTGCTGATTTTATACTGATTATATTTTATTTACTAATTTATTTGTATATTGCTTCTCTGTGCCCTGTTTCACGCTATTTCTGTAAGGCCCCCAGAACCTCTGGGATTGGGCACTGTATAAATAAATTTTACCTACTTACTCTGCAGGCAGGGAGCTGCTCCCCAGGTGCCAAGTGGTTCACCTCTGCAGCACTCGTGGCATTATGGAAAGATGGTCTAGAAAGTGGAAGCTGAGGTTCAATGCAGGGAAATGCAAGGTACTCCACCTGGGGGCCAGAAACCCGGGCCAAGTGTACACCCTGGGGGGGGGAATGCTACAAGTCTCGATGGCTGAGAGGGACCTGGGGGTGGTGGTGGATGTCAAAATGAACAACTCTGAGACTTGTAGGAGGGCAGCAGCCAAGGCCAACAGGATACTGGGATGCATCGCTAGGGGGATCACCTCCAGAAGGAGGGAAGTGATGCTCCCTCTGTATAACTGCTTGGTGAGGCCACACCTTGAGTACTGCGTGCAGTTTTGGAGGCCACACTTAAAGAGGGACATTAAACTCCTGGAGAGGGTCCAGAGGAGGGCAACCAAAATGATTTGGGGCTTGGGGACAGGACTATGAGGAGAGGCTCAAAGAGCTAAATATGTACACATTGGAAGAGAGAAGGACCGGGGACATGATAGAGGTCTTTAAGTACATGAAGAGGGTAAATAGGGGAGGAACAGTCCAGGTGCTTCGAAGGAAGGAGGAGGGGGCCACTAGAGGGCATGGGTGGAAGCTGGAGGGGGGAAGATTCAGAGGAGAATGGAGGAGGTGCTACTTCAATGAGAGGGTGGTGGAGCCATGGATTGCACTGCCTAGGGGGCTGGTGGAGGCAGAGACGGTGGAGGGGTTCAAGAGGGGCTGGGACAGGTACAGGGGAAGGGTTCTGGAAGCAAAATCCAATGCAGCAAGAATATCCGGAACTGGGAAGGGAGAAGCCAGAGAAGGCGAGGGGGCAGCAAGGTCAGCACCCAGGGTGGGGGCTGACCAATCGAGCAGACTCGAAAGACCGTTAGGCCTATTCTGCTGGCATTTTAGTATGTTAGTATTATAGGGTTATAGGATACGTTCCCTTTTAGCCTTGCCATGATTTTCTTTCCACGTAACAGACAGCAGAATGCCAGTGCACTTGGGGAACTATCAGCCAACTGTGCGAGTGTGTATTGCAGTTATAAGTCTTTATATTCAAGATCTAGTATAATGAGCAAACAGAAACAGCGTGTCAGTGCACAGAGTATATATCCATACGGAAATGTTGAAAATCTGCTGCAGAGTGTGACCCAGTGCTGCCCAAATTTACTGATGTTTTGTTCGTCAGGTGTTGCGAGGATTAGCCGCCCCGTCTTTGCACCCAGTTCTTGCATTATAGCACTACCTACTTTTGCCAGTTTGCTTTACGCTTACACCACAGAATAAACCAGAACTTTGTATAGCAGGCGTTGACAAATGCAAGGACTAGCAGCTCAAGGCTTTTGGATAGATCTGTGGAGGTTTGGGGCCCGCTCAGGTATCTAGTGTAAGAGCATTGGTAGGCAGTAGAACAGGGAAGAAAAAGCAAGGCTGTATTACTGTTATGAGTGGTACAGGTACTAGGTTGTGGACCGAGAGTCATTTCCTCAGCATGTGAAGGGGAGTAGAGCTTTATAGACACAAAGGCAGGAGATTATCATTACATAATTGTGTAAACAAACGAAAATCACGGAGTGGAAAACAAGTTTGTTGTGAAGCAGTGGAAATTCAAACAATTTAAAACATGTTAGTCTCTTTTGAGTTGTCATTAATCTAAATGTGGTATGCAGTTTGGTTGGAATAAGTGACGTTTGTGTATTTATTTGTAATTTTTGACCAGGAAAGGCACAGCAAGCTAATGTAGCTTGTTTTCAGGTACGTCCTGAGGGTGCGTTTTATTGACAAGGAGTACGTTGGCCATGTCACCAGGGAAATTCTCTTGCCCTTTGTTGATAAGTGCCATGGGATCTTTTACATCCACCTGGACAAATGACTAGAGATGGGCAAAAGAACCTTGGTTTAACGTCTCATCTGAAGGACAGCCCCTCACCAGTGCAGCACCACCCCCATACTGCACTGCAGTGTCACTTACAGGTAGTACCTCAAGTGCCTGGGGCGGGATAGAACCCACCACCATCTGATCTTCTTGCACCAAAGGCAAGCGTGTTACCTACTGAGCAACTGACACTGATGCATATCCAGTTTTCATCTTCATATTGGTAGTCCGCTGTACTCATGACGGTCTCAGTTGCTGTGATGGGGACACAAACCATCCAGCTTCTGAGGATAAGTTTGATTTATAATGCAGAGTTACGTCCGCGAGGCTTGCTGTAACAGAACCTTTTATTCCTTTTGTTCCAGATCATCAGAAGCTAGAGAGGGAGGCCCGCATCTGTAGACTCCTGAAGCACCCCAACATCGGTGAGTACCTACCTGACAAGGCAGTTCAAGGAAGTTTCTGGTTGTAATAAATACTTTATAAATTTTTATTATAAATGCATCTAATAATTTTCCATAAACTTAAAGCAAATTGGTAGCATTGCATCCTATCAGTTATTATTTATAATGCATATATATTCATTATTTAATTTTTTTCATAAAGTACTCATGGAAGGTTGGAAAAAGTTGCGATATACATAAAAAAAAAAAAAAAAAAAAAAGTTATACAGAATAGAACATAGAAAGATAAAGGAACCATAAGAAGAGGAGGAAAAGGAAACCCATTAGAACTTGAGAAGAAGAAAGTGGGGAAAAAACCCTCAAGACTTCTGTATATGTAGTTAATTTGCAGTTACTTAAGATAAATTACAGTGTCCCTTCTAAACCCACTAATTCTCAGTGATAAGGTGCCTCATGGTGGATATTGTCAAATAATTTGTTAAGGTATCTTTTTACTGTTGGGCATGCCCTCAATTTTTAAAGGTCCTGCAGAAGATGCTAGTTACTTGGAGGGTTCTTGCATTTAAAAAAAAAAAAAAAAAAAAAAATTGGTGAAGAAACCCCATCTTAAACAGTTTGTTCAGGGTGTAGTGCAGTCTAAGTATTTTATGGAAGCAACAGCCCACAGCAGGGCTTGTGTTCCTGGAGAATTAACACATTCCTAGGATGAATTAGAAGGCACAAGACCCAATGGCTGAGTGACTTTCAGTGCACCCGGGATCCCATGCCCTGGAGTGGGGTTATTGGGTTTATAAAATTGAAAATTTTTTTTTTTTTTTTTTGCTATGGAAAAAAGTTTTATTAAGTTGTTGCTAAGTAGAATGTGTGAGTTTGGTAACAAAGGCTGGGTGCCTTCAAATGAATCCAGGAAGTGTGTGTAAAGTTTTTGTATTAATGGAAAGTTTTGTTTCCATGTAGATGGGCTTTTGCCAGGTTGATTAGTGCAGGTGAGTTATGAATTTTTGGTATACCAGTGATTAATGAATGGCCAGGTGATGTGTTTAGACCAGTAGATGTAGTTTCTAGGATTCTGACGCCTATGTTATAAACAGTTAATTTATAACTATCCATGAGTATAGATAGGATGTTATTTTTCCATATTCTGTTACAGTTTAGCTTCAGGTCATTCACATTCAAGTTGCTTTATTTACCAGTTATTTTTCTCAGCAGGATCTCCATTTTTTTTGTTTGTTTTTGTTTTAATTGTTCTCGCCCGGACGGCTTGTTCGGAGGAGTGTCCCAGCCCTGTCACCCACGTCCGCCGGGCCCTACCTGTCGCCGTCTTCCCCCAGGGCTTGCCCCTCCTGGTGGAGTTGGCAGGTTCCCCACGCCCCACTGCACAACTGATCCGGTTCTGGCGGCATACCCAACTGGCTGGGTGCTGAGCCTGCGGGTGCTCCTTGTCATCCTAGTTCCAGCATTTTTCTCCGGTTTTCAGCTCCCGAGGACGCGACGTGCAGTGATGTCATGGTGCATGCCATACGCTCCCATGTGACGTGCACTGATGTCTGCCATGTCCCCGATCTGTTGTAGTGCCAAGCTGCCTTTCCCCCGACTTCTGCCAGGGGCAAGGCAAGCTGTGGGCTCTGCCTGCCCTCCCCTCTTCAAGAGAGCAGTGGTCCTGGGGACGCTCGATCCTCCTCCCTCCAGCCGACCCTCCAACTCCTGAGTTCGCTTCCAACCTCCAGTTGTCGGTGCTGCAAGCTGTAGTTCTACTGCTGCACCGGTGGGCCAGCCAGAAGGATCCCCATTTAATACGAATAATAGAAATTCATGAAATAGATTGGAAATGATCAGCAGTCAGTATGTTGCTGAGAACATCAGAATATAGTGTATTCTTCGGTATCAGTCCTATTCCTTTATTAACCTTAAATTTTTATTTTTTTTGTTAATCCTTTTTCTCCCCTGACTCCAATCTGCCTACCTTGATGTCCTGGCATCCCTTCGGTCTTCAGGCCGCTGTCCCGAAGATCCCTCCAGCTCCTATGTAGGTCTCGCGGCTGCTACCCCCGTGGCTTGCCCCCCACCCCGCGACGGGGTGGTGGAGAGCCCTACCCCAAGCCCTTCCACCAGAACCAGGATCCAGTATTGCCGCGCACCTCGGAGCCGAACGATCTTCCCTGAGATGCCACCATGCCTCCATGACTGGAGCCATTTCCTTTTTCTCCCCCTGGGACGCTCAGGGCGCGGCAATGACACCAAGGGACAGGAGCGCGCATGCTACTGCACACGCCCTTCCCGTGTCAGTCACAGCACGCCCCCAAGTCTGTCAATGGCCTGCCGTTGCCCGCAGCCACCGCTAGAGGCCACTAGGCCACCGAGGCATCCCGCCCCTCCCTGGAGAAGGAGAGCAGTCCCACGAATGCTCGATCCTTCTCCTCCTCGCCGACTGCGACCCAGGCTTGTTCCTAACCCGGTCGCTGGCGGGAGCGAGGTGACGCCCAGCGCCTCAACCCTCAGTGCCACCGACCGCTTAATAACCTTATTTTTCAGTTCAGTATATAGTTGGTAATCCTCCTTGGGCCGTAGCAGATCTCACTTTGAGAGAGCACTCTTGCAGCCGGTAGTAACCATTAGGACTATGCCACCAGACACTAGGACCCTACGGAAAAATTCTAGCTAACAGTCTGTGGTGGGGGACTGCCCTCTGACATTGGCCCCGCCCCCGACATTGCTCGTGGTATAAAGGGGCGGTCCACCGGGACCACCTCAGTTTTTTTTTTTCTCCCGTCGTTAGCCTGTGCATCTCGGCTCCATGGATGCCTCCTGCTACCAGTTGACCGCCATTTTTCATGCTTTGCGCAGTTACCGTTTTTCTTATCAAATTACTGAATTGTCATATGTGTCTACCCAGCCAACATCATCTACAGAGCGGCGGAAATCGAAGTGCGCATGTGGCAAGCAAATCCCAGCAAAAGACTGCCATTCTGCCTGCCTTCTGTGCCTAGGCCCCGACCGCAAGCTGGACGCCTGCCCGCATTGCTTCAGCTTCAACAGGAGGACCTGCATCCACTGCGTGAAGACCTTAAAAGCCTGCTGCCATGCAGAAGACCCACTCGGGGCACAGCTCGTCTTCTCCTCGGCCAAGGACTCCTCCCCTAGAGTGACGAAATAGAGCGGGAAGCATCATCATCGAGACAAAGATAGGGCCAGGGCAGAATCCTGACCCAGGTCTCCACACAGGGCTTCCAAAAGCTCTACCTCTGATGCGAGGTCGGACTCTGCTCCTTCAGTTTCCCCTAGCCCTTCCTGGGTTACCGTCGAGGAAGCCTCCCGCCCTCACCCAGGTGTCCGGGGGGGGGCTTCGTCCGCTTCTGGCTATCAGGTTCCACAAGCTCTTGCAAGGGTCTCAGCCAGAAGGATCGGCCCACACTTCGGGCGGCTGGTCAGAGCCGGGTCCGATGACTCCAAGAGACATCAGGAACATGAGCACCATAAGAAGCTGTGCTCCCCTTCCAAGCCATCAGCCCGGGCTCCAGACCAACGACAGACCACAACACCCTTTGACTCCACTATGGAGCAGGAGTAGACAACACCCTCCAAGCTTTCATCTGATCCACAGGGCTCTAAAAAGTGTCCGACCACGGAGAAGACATTGGTGGATCTTACACCTGACTCTGAGAGCCATGGACCAGGTGTCACTCACTCCGTTGTTACCTCCCCCTTGGGAGCCCGATGACCAGACGTCAGGGCACCCAATGCCAGGGGGATGAGACACCGCCAGACCTGACTCCTAGTGGCACTGTCAGACCTGACTGGGGGACTAAACCAAAGGCTCGGATGCCACTATCCCGACGCCAGACCCACAGCGGGGCCCCATGGTACCTCTGACTGAGGTCGATGTTCTGTTCACCAGCTGGTGGAACACAAAGGGGGTCTGTTGCACAGACTGCCGGAGCTGAATCCCACTCCCACAGGACTCCTATACAAGCTCCACCTAGGCAACAGACGTCTCCTCCACGCAGATCGCCTTCGCTGCCTCCAACGCCTGCCCGCCCGGCCCCAGGTGGTGATGGACAGGAGTCTCCTGGACAACGGAAGCATGGTTGTTGCTCGTCATCCAGCTCCTCCTCCTCTAAACACCGGAGTCGCTCTAGCAAACGCCAGCCCATATCTTCAGAGGAGTCCAGGTGAGGCTCCTCCTCTTACGACTTGTCAGAAGATAACTTGTCTCGTCCATCTCCGGATCCAAGGAATGATTACCCAAGGTCTCCTCCGGACGATCCCACTTTTCCTAGATGTGATGAGACACATTCAGTTCCTTAACCAGTGGGAGACTGAAGATTTAGACCCCGAGAGATGCCGTCTGGTGAAATTTTTAGGGGCCACTGACCCAAAACCCTTTGTCATCCCACCATTAGTGGAGCCCTTCTAGGATGTTATGAAACTAGCCTGGAGGCACCCTTCCACAACCTCGGTGGTTCGTAAGAAAGCTGACCGCTTATATAGGACCCCAGGGAATAACCACATTTGAGCGAGCAACCAAAAGCAGACTCTATGGTCCTTACGGCCGCACATGGTAGGACTCAGCAGCCGAAACATATGAGCTCCTTACCACCAGATAAGGAGTCCAGAAAGATGGACCAATTTGGCCGGAAGGTCTTCTCTTCAGCCACTTGTCTGGTCATTAAATTTTCTGGCACACTTGGTTGTGTATCAGAAGGCTCTCTGGAACAAGGTCAATCCCAAACCTGGGTCGCCGGAGTGACATGAGGTGATGACTGGTTTCTGACTGCTCCCACAAGGGACCAGCTGCGTGACTCACTGGAAAGTACTTTCTGACTGTTCCAAGACCTGGGGATCACCTTGAATCTTCCCAAGTCATCTCCCTAGCCCAGTGGGAGATTACAATACATAGGGGCCATCTTGGACACCGTCCAGGGGAGGGCCTTCCTCTCTTCGGACAGGGCAGATTGCCTGTAGGCGCTGGCTCGGAAGATCGCCTCCTCAGGCCAGATATCAGCCAGAATGCTTCTACAGCTCCTAGGCCACATAGCAGCTGCCATCGTGACAGTGCCCTTAGCTCGTCTCCACATGAGTGTTTCAGTGGAACCTCTGTACAGTGGGATCAACGTTCGGACGATCTCGAGCAACAAGTTCGGATCTCCAGTGCAGTGCATCAGACTTTGGAATGGTGGTTCACCCCCTCCCAACTAGAGACTGGGGCTTCGTTTCCAAGTCCCAGTCCTCAGCAAATCCTGACAATGGATGCCTTGGCACTGGGGTGGGGTGCGCATTTCAAAGAAGATCAGACAAGAGGGACGTGGACTCCTTTGGAACACAGTCTCCACATCAGTGTGTTGGAAATGAGTTATTCTGTATGCCTTACAGGCATTTCAGATGGACTTCCTCCCAGGCGCCTTATTGATCCAGACTGACAACATGTCAGTGGTCTGTGACAGGGAGCTCTTCCCTCTCTTGAGGACTGACCTTTTCTTAAATCTGTTGCAACAGTTCATCTAGTTCTAAGCCTAATCTATCCTTTACTATTTCTAGTCCATAAGGTTGGCCACCTATGGGCACCCACTTCCCTTTCTTGACTATGCTACAGTGTCCTCTTTAATTTTCCTTTTCCCTCTCAGGTCCTCGTACAGGGAGGTTATTGCGGTGACCTCCAAGTGTATGTAAAACAGGTTGTGTTTATTGTTAGATTTAGTATGTAATAGCACTATGTTTTAAAATACCTTAATGTATATACCTTATGTTTATGAAACCTGTAAACGTTGAAAATACCATGGCACTAGGTGTTTTTGATAACGGTAAAAAGTACTAGGTGACTATTACAGAAATTGTTAGTTGTGCTGTTTAAAATGCATGTAAATTGCTGTAAACTGAACAAGTCTAAATGTCATGGTGATTTGCATTATGGAATTATGTATGTTGTTGTATTTCTTTGAAACCTTATTTGTTACCAATGCCCTTTGGGGTAACCTTTCTTTCAGCATTGAGGTTCTTTGTCTATAGTTTTTGTTTTTTTTTTTCTTTTTGGGCCCCCACTACCCAAGCAAACGGGGCCTGCATAGTGGTGGAGGTTGCATCTCAACTGGTAAGTTAGATCAGAGATCAGTGTCAGTAAGTGCTGGCTAATTGCAGAGAAAGGACATTCATAGCCTGTTGCTGCAAACTGATGTACTGAAGAAGGAATATGGCATTGCAGAAGCTTATTTCTTGTATTTTGAATAAACATCACAGTGAGCTTGTGTGTTGAACCTCTGAAGTTCAGTTTCTGGTCCATCTGTTATCTCACAACCCCTCCACATGGTCTTTTACATCAACAAGCAAGGGGGCACTCGCTCCTATCCCCTTTGCAGAGAGGCCATGAGTCTGGTACTGGGCAGTGGGGCACAGTCAGGAACTCTCAGCGGTTCACGTTCCTGGGTTACAAAACTCCTTAGCCAACAGCCTATGCTGCTCTCAATCTCAGGCCCATGAGTGGGGACTACTGCAGGGGGTAATGGACGATCTGTTCGAAAGATGGGGACTTCCAGAACTGGACCTCTTTGCGTCCCTGCTCAACACCAAACTGCCCAGCTTCTGCTCGCTAGATCTAGGGCCTGGTGTTTTATGGCGAGATGCCTTGTCCCTCTCTTGGACACAGAGATTTTTTTATGCCTTCCCTCCCTTCCTTCCCACTACTTCAGTGGGTACTACTCAAACTTGAAGCAGAACGAGCAGGCATGATTCTCATAGTTCTGTTCTGGCCTCAGCAGATTTGGTTCCCATTGCTCCAGCAATTGACGATAGAACCTCCGATTCCTCTGCCCTTGTCCTCTCACTTGCTCTCCCAGGAGCAAGGGACTCTTGTACACCTGAATCTCAAGTCTCTGCACCTGCATGCATGGCTTCTACAGGCTTAATCAGGGACCGGTTCGGGGTGTCAGTAGGGGTAGCGGAGGTCCTAATGGCTGCAAGAAAACCCTCAGCCAGGGCCACCTACACCAAGAAATGGAAGTGCTTCTGCCTGTGGGCTTGTGCCCATTGTCTGGACCCATTCACATGTCCGGTGAATTCGATCCTGGAATATCTCTTTTCCCTGTCCAGTGCAGATCTTAGATACTTGTCCATAAAGGTACACCTTTGTGCACTATCAGCTTATCGTGTACCAGTGGATGGCAGGAACCTGGCACAAATGGATCTGTCCTGCACCTTCCTGCGAGGTGTGATGCATATTAAGCCACCCATTCGGGAACCTATTCCCCCATGGGATCTCTTATTTTTAGAGAAGCTTACGCTGCCTCCCTTTGAGACAGCCACAAGTAGCGAGCTACGCTTCCTGTCTTGAAAAGCGCTATTTTTAGTTGGTATCGCATCTGCTTGAAGAATTTCCAAATGTATTTATTTATTTCGTTTTTGTTGACCGGGTAAGTGCACTAGACAAATCCTGCCTATTTTCAGGCACGACCCGGGGGAAGGGGATACAGATAAATGCCAACTGACCTTGAACCAGATTAAGAACTTAAGGCTCTGATGTGTAAAGAGCCCTATTTGATTTCCCACAGGGACAGGGTATCCCTGTGCACTAACTCCAAGTTTCTCCCAAAGGTGATGTCAGAGTTCACTTTAATCAGGACATTCATCTCCCAGTTTATTACCCAGAGAACTCAAATAGAGGGGAGGCCTTGTTGCATACTCTGGATGTTCACAGAGTTCTTCGGTTTTACGTTGACTGTACCAGGTCTTTGAAAAAAAATCTGATTGGTTTGTATCTTTCGCTCCGAGAACGTTAGGGTTACCAGTGACTAAGCAGACTTTGTCCAAATGTTTGATCAACTGCATAGTTTTCTGCTTCCAATAGTATGACAAACCTTTACCGGGCTCGGTTAAAGGTCACTCCACTAGGGGTGTTGCATCCCTCAAAAATGTGTCAACAGCGGATCTCTGCTGCAGCCACCTGGAGTTCTGTCCACACATTCATCAAGCGCTACAGTCTGGACATTGTTTCCAGAAGGAGAGCAGGTTTTGGCCTAGTCATTCTCCAGGGACTGCTCTCTTAGGAGCTACCGTGGATTTCTATATCCACCACCCATCTGACCTGGATCATATCCTTGTACTGCTTGGCACTCGGTCCTAATGGTTATTGCCAGCTGCAAGAGTTCCATCTCAAAGTGAGATAGTACAGTTGCGTAAGAACTTACCATAACAGTAGATCTTCAAGAAGAGCTTTTTGCAGCAGGCATGCTTTCCCTCCCTCCTTCCCCCTCGTTAGGAAGGTATTATTTCTTCTCCCTTTCGGGGTTGTTAGAACCTCCTCAGTTCCCCATCCTTCATACAGCCGGGTCTCCGGCGGGTGAATTGAGTTGGTGCCGGGGGACTGCCCCTTTATACCGTGTGCGATGCTGGGGGCGAGGCAAATGTCAGGGGTGGTCCCCTGCCATAGACTGCTAGCTAGAATTTTTTCTGTGGGGGTCCTAGTGCCTGGCGGCAGAGCGCTGATGGTTATTGCCAGCTCTTCTCAAAGATCTACTGTTACGGTAAGTTCTTGCGTAACTGTACTTTCTTGTATCAAAGATTTGAATTGAGTAAAGCATGTTAATATTACTCACCCATCTCATCCCAGTCTCCACCTATCTGAGATAGTGGCTTGTGTCGTTTGTGGTGTTGAAATTAACATCGGTCCAAAGTGGCTGGACTAAGAAAGGAGTTTGTTTAATTCTCATTACTTAGTTAAGGATAACAGTATTCTCATCGAGAGTGTGCTTTATGTAATGAGCAGGTTTCTCCTTGCGGTAGCCTGCAGTGACAGTTAAAAATGTAAGGCGGCCAGATGTTCGCAACATCTGCATGTGCCATTTGAGTAAGGTAATGTTACACAGAACGGAACGGGGCTCAGCCTGTTGAGACTGCCTGCCCGGTTCCCTAAGCATGCTCTTTTCTATGCCATGTACAGCTAGTTTTTCCTTAAATTATTTTGTGGTGTTTGATTTCTACAACCCCTTACTACAGTGAGTTTTACAGCTGTCACAGAGCCGTAGTACCTTTTTGTCAGGAAGTTTTGCCTCCTGGTTAGTCTGCTGAGGTTTTTTTTTTTTTTTGCTCCTTCAATACCCCTAACTAACCACTCCTTCAGGCTGCCAAGGGCCCTCCTACACCGCTAGGTCCATCCCTCTTGACACCATCCACTGTCCCCTATTTGCTGTGACCCAGTCGTCCTGGATGTATCTCTTTGCCGGGGGCCCACAGGAGGGGAGAGCAGCTCCATTACCAGTCCGGGCACACAGCGGGGGATCGGCTGTGGCTGCACGCCAGGACTTCGTGGTGCGAGGGGACCTGGGCTGCCGTCATCCGGTTGGTTGGGTGGCGGCTTTCCACTTTTCTCCCTGTTGTCGCCAGTCGTCACTGCAGAGTGATGCAAACCTGCCCACCCTCCAGGTGGAGAGTGTCCCTAGGATGCCCTCAGCCCTCCCTGCTGGCCTCTGCTCCTGACGTCCCAGGTTCGGGGTGCAAACCTGGGTCACCAGCGTGCTGGGTGATCCCCTATCACCTGGCACCATGTAGTCGGCGAGGTTGGTTTTTGATCTGTAGGCATGGGTTTGAAATGAAGTTTTGTAGGCCTGACTGGGAAATCCACTGGCTACTGGGCCAGCAGACTTTTCAGCTAGCCCTGCTGGCATACTTATTGAAATGTTACATTGTAAATTCTACCCTTCCATTCAAATTATGGGAAAAATGGTCTCTGACATACTGCGCCTTACCTTGGGAACAAACTCCAGGCCAAGTCTTAAGTAGGCGGATTTAATCTCATTGATCAGTTTTAATCATTCATTTTCTATGCATTATAAGTATGTTTGCAGTTGTACATGATCGTAATTGTTTACAGTATGACTTTTGCAATTTGTGTATTTAATGTCTGTCATTGTATTTATTGATTAGTCTGATCCCAGAATGTCCTCGCAGGGAGTGTAAACTCAAGGTGTTTTCTTGATAGAACAATAAATTCTCCAGCACAAACCAGCCGGGCTAGTTAAAGGAAACTTTTTACTAGCTTGATACAGTATCTACCAGTATTTGGCTAGTGGACCAATGCCAAGTGTCAGTACCTGACCGGTGTGACCTTGTGTCCTTCCCATGATTGATTATTCTCCAAAATGTGTTAAAATTCACTTATGTGTAGATAGGGTACCACAGGCAGATTGGATCCACCATTGACCCATTTCTGAGGATATCCTTACACTTCACATGGATGGCATAACAGCATTGTGGGTGACACAGCAGGTGTAGGGATCATGAATGTGTGTCTGTACTCAAGATGGATATGGTCAGTGACATGCGGGAGGTGTGGTGAGTGAAAGTAACTCAGAGCCCCTTCTGCCATTACAGTCCTATATTACTGTATTAACTACCCATGATGCACCTCATATTGCCGTGTGAGAACTTGTTTGTTGACATCACTCTGATTACCCATGATGCACCGTGTACTGCCGTGTGACATCCCTCTGACTGCTCATGATGCACCTCATACTGCTGCGCTTATTCGTTAATGTCACTTTAACTAGCCATGATGCATCTAGCACTGCTGAATAAGGACTTCTTTGATGATGTCACTGTGACCACTCATGATGTACCTCATACTGCTCAGTAAAAGTCTATATCTGGCAGCCCGCTGCTCTTGACTTTGGGCAGGGAAGTTGAAAAATTGCTGAAGGCTGTGAGCAATTGTGTGGGGGTAGAGCAAGACACAAGGTATGGAAGAAATCGCATGGGTACTTTTCAAAACACAAAAAAAGATGAAATGGTGGGGGTTACTCCCCAGATGGATTTGTGTATTAATACCGGCACGTCAATGCCTTATGAATACTTGGGTGTCCTGTGCCCCCCCCCCAAACAATTAATCAGTGGAGAGTGTTGTCTATTCAGACCCTGGTCCTGGAGGACTTTTCCTTTGTTTTAAAGGGGAGTGGGCGAGTGCTTTCTTGCGACCTGGGAGCCTTTCCTGAACCCTTTAACCCCTGTGGAAGCCTATACTATACATGAGGGGAAGTGTAGTTGCATTTTGTGGGGGCCTCTGGGGGCATAGGGATTTTCTGCCTCCCCCCGTGGGCTTGGAGTGGTGGGGGTCCCCTTGCTGGTATTCACCCGAGGCCACGAGTTTCCCTAACATTGGTGATATATCTACCATACAATAGGTTTTCATTGCTTACTATTTACTTATCGTTATCGGATATAAATTCTTCTGGACCAGTTGATTGATTGCATGTTTGTTGTTTTTTTTTCTTTTTATTTATTTTAATATTAGCTTTGGGTTCTTTATGAATTTATGGACATAAGCAAATGTTACAAGTAGTTACAGATACAGTTTGGTGGTGGCCTTTCTGTAATTCTTAGAATGGCCATGATCTTTTCATTTATATCAAATGTAGCAGTCTTGGCATGTCTTGGTTTTCCTGTTGTGCTGTATCCGTGTGGCTTTACATATTTAATAAAAGGAATGATACAAAAACCAAAGCTGAAAGAATTTCAGTTGCAGTTTTGAACCCTAGCAGTGACATTGAGAGCCTCTGAGAATATTATTTGGCTGCTGTAAATCTCTCCAGACCCCACACATGAGCGCTAAAATCTCACTCACAGTGAAGAGCATCGTGGTTATGCAAATCGTTGTACAAGGCAGGCTGAGAAGGCTTCTCTGGAACAGATAGTACCTATGAAACAGGCCTGTACATTTGATCCATAAAGGCGGAGAATGACACAGGTTGTATCCTGTTGGGAACTGTTGGTGCTGTGCAGCCTCCGCTGTCTCAGCCAAGTTCTGGGCATTTAGTATAGTTGGGGGTAGCAAACTAATGAGGTAGTTTGCATGATGGAAGTGAGGCAGTATAGTATAGAGGTTTAAAGTGCTGAGCTGTGAACCTGGACACCCAGCAGACCTGGGTTTGAATCCCGCAACCCCACTTGAATACTGTATCACCCTGAGTAAGTCACTTAACCTGCCAGTGCTCCTGGAACAACCCTGAAAACGAACTTTGACTCTGAGCCTTTCCTGGCCAAAAATTCTAAAAAAAAAAAAAAAAAAAATCCATAAAAGGATTCTAGGAGAGAATAAGTATTCAAATTGTTTGGCTTTTTGTACCTCTGTTCACCCCAAAAATACTTTTTCGCCTCAGTCCCAGTGCTCGGCATCATGGGTATGCAAAGCAGGCTGACAGGGCTGTGCCAGAACAGATATCACCTTTAAACAGGGCTGTACATCTGAACCAATGTAGGCAAGAGCTATGCTTTTCTACTGACAGCGTCTGCATTCTCGGTTAAATAAAGGCATTCTCTTCAGGCTAAATATTTGCACTTGTCCTTGCAGATACCACATGGTCATCCACTGAGAATCCCACTTCAAAAAAGAGGAAGCAAAATCCTGACTGTATCTAGTTTGGCTGTTCGGTTCTCTGTGTAACAATATGGCGAGGGAGGGAAGGCTGCGATGATGTCACTGTTAAGGAATGAGGTCAGATTAGACAAGTAAATTTAATCGCAGAGTGTTTTAAAAGTGACTTGGTTGTACACTGCATGTGGCTAATGGACTGCAGACAAGCAGTGATTTGAGCCACACTTTCTGGCTTATAGTCCTGTGAAAGGATTTGTCTGAGGAGGGCTTTGGCAGGTGGCCAGAAGGTGCCATTTACCAGAGATATATTTACAAAAGTATACCGTATACTACAGCCTCATAATCCTGAAATGGTATAGCAGGGTGTAGCTTATGCCACTGATGAAAGGACTCATTTGCAGTTCTAGGAGATCATGGTCCTGAAAGGCCTACAGAGCCATGACTGGAATGCAGCTGGGCTGAGATAATGTTGCAGTCTCTCGGTCTGTAATCTTTATGCATGGATCCTTGTTTGCATTTGACTACAAGAAACCAGATGGGACTCCCTGAACATTGCCGTCCCCTCTGCCATGGGACCTTGATGTGTACACTTGCTGTCTGTCTGTGAGAAGGTGTCCTTGGATGGGCAGTCCTGGGCCCCATGGAAGCACAGCCAGCATGTTGCATTGAATTTGCTTGCGTGTGTATGTGTGCGCACACGTGAGCACCCTTTTACTCATTTTAGTCAGATAACATGGTAATGATGAGTTATAGGTTGTGTGTGTGTGTGTGTGTGTGTGTGTGTGTGTGTGTGTGTGTGTGTGCTGAGTAGTTGTTGTTATTGTGGGACAGACCTGGATAGTAGAGACTGCTTGACCAGGCCACACCATGAGATCTGATTTGGACTTGACCCTTGATCTCAAGAGGTGGATAGTATGTGTGCCCCAACTGCCTTGCCACACCTATATCTCAAGACTGGGATGGTGTCCAGGATGAGAATGTTTTTATTTTTTTTTTATTTTAGTCTTTGGTAACCAGGTAAGGCCCACTAGGCACAAGTGCCTGTTTTCAGGGGCGACCTGGGAGCACTGGACAGTTAAGTGAGTTGCTCAGAGTCACACAATATGCAAGTGGAGGTTGTGAGAATCAAACTCTGGTCTGGTCTGCTGGATGTATCAAGCTCGTTCACACCTCGTTCCTCTAACCTCTAGGCTATACTGACAGCTGGGAGGTATGATACATGCCGTGCACCATGCGTAGAGTTCTTCCTAAAGACTGGAGTTCATCTATCAGTGTTTGGGTACCTGGACCGAATAGTTTGGAGCCATTAAAAGAGGCATTAGCCACTCTATGCTGTACATCAGGTGTAAAACCTGAGACGCAAAGCCAAGCATGGCGAAGCAAGGTAATGCCGGCTGCTGACATGCGTGCCAAAGTATCGCCCGCATCATATCGCGAACAGAGTAGGTGTCGGGGAAATGGAGATGCCAGTAGATATTGTAGCAGTTCCCTTTCCTGTGAAAGAGAGTGTTTATTGACTAATTCAATGGCACAGGACCAGAGTGTACACTGGTATTTGACCATATGTCCCATATAATTTAGAATTCTGAGATTCATGGTACCTGCTTGGAATAACCCCCCCCCCCCCCCCAATAGTCTATCCTACGGTAATCTTTATCTGGAGGCAAGGAGCTCATGTTTGTTGGTCATTTAGTACGATCATCTGAGCATGTGTCAGCATCCAAGGAGTTCCCTGGTTCAAAACAAGCAGAGATCAGAAAAACTGAGAAGAAATCCAGTGTGGGAACTGCTGTCTGGGTTTGAAAATTGTTTTGTTGCTCAATTGCTCAGCTGAGATGCAATATCACACTCACAGTGGGGACCTCCACTTATAGCCAGCTTTACAGCTGCAAGGCCTGAAGCGGGGGGTTGTTAATAGTCATGCTTGGATTGGAACCCTGATCTCCTGGGTCACAGTTTTTATTACTCCCACCACTAGACCTCACTGGGTCTCATTCAGCCATTCTTCAGGCTTTCTGCATTGCAGTTTAACCCATTTTGTTTCTTTGTATTTCATTTCTCTCTCTCTCTCTCTCCTTTCACCTGTTTACCCTTCCAGCAGAAGGGCTGCAGAAAGCGTCAGTGACTCACGGGTTGTGAAAGTGAAAGGCATCGAGCATGTGAGGCTCCGTGCCGTAATGACTGGGTTACAGACGAGTAGCTGGGGAGTTAAGTGACCTTCGTACAGGATTTCAGGTCTAAAATTATCCTTTGGCTTAGGCTGCCGCGGACTGTGGGTGTGGGGTACACAGGCAGGGCTGACTCATGGCAGCTATATATATACCCCAGGAATTCTGCTCAGCACATTCCTGTAGCCTGTCGACTGGCCTGTGGAGCACGTTGAGACTAAACCCACACACTTCTGAGACAGTGAGGGGAGCGTGGCCAGAAGACTTGGGGCAACAAGCCATGTTTTAATCAACCCTAGTAGCATTATGAAGTGTTAGAAGAACCCCTTCAGCACATAAACCACACAACCTCTTGGAGAAGGGCTAATAAAGTGAGCTGCGCAGTGAAAACAGCGATGGGAATACATTTAAAACAATGGCACTGTTAAATGCACTTTTGGTTACGCTCTCTTGTCCTTTGTACCTGGAGTGCTGTATTTTCAGTTATTGTGCTTCACACTTGTATTATTCGACTTGATTGTTGGATTGTCATTTGTGCCTGGGGCCTGTAATAAGTTCTATCTATTGTATATCACCATAACATTTTCTAGCGTGCCTGTTCTTGTAAATTCCATGTCCTACTTTGTATTGCTTTATTATGTGACACCGTTGATTTTTGTCCTGTTATCTGTTCTATCCAGGACCTCCTTGCAAATGAGCACTGCCCAATGGAGTTTATTTTCCTGGTAAAACAAAACAAAGGGGAGAGCGTCGCTACGCCTAGCTTTTTTTGTTTTTGAAGCTTTCCCCAGTCGTTGGCTCAAGGATATACCCCCCCACCATGTCGGCTGGGTCCGAGCATATCGGGATACCCCTCCTGCACTCCTTTGCTGGGTCCCAGTGTCAAGCTGCTTGACGCAGAGCATTGTTTGCAGTTTTTCCCCATTTTGTTCCTGACCCCAGAAGACGCCGGTGCAAAGGACATAGTCTAGGCTGGCATTGTGGTGATGCATGCTTCAACCAAGTGCCTAACAGTATCCTCCCCTCCCGACTCTGTGAGCTTGAGACCTCCACCTGTGCTTCTGTCGGTGGTAGTACTAGTTTTGGGCTCAAGAGCAGCCCGGTATCCCCCTCCCCCTGAAGGAGGAGGAGGAGGAGAGAGTCCTATGGGACGCTCAAGCCTCCTCCCTCCAGCCGGCCTCTGACGACCCAGGATTGTTCCCAGACCTGGGTTGCTGGTGTCAGGAGCGGTAGCACTACTCCTGTGCTGATGGGCTGGCCAAACTACGCTTAGATTTTGAAAGGCTTCAGCTTTCAGTAAGTCAGTCTCTGTGACCGCTTAGCACTCTTGACCACCAACCCCCCCCCTCCATCTTTCCTGCCTCAGAGATGCTTCATACTGTTCCATCTTGCTACTCAGAGTGCCAGTATGGTCCCAGATCACATCCCTGTGCCTCTTATTACTGGTCCCGGATGAGTGTCATTTCAGGCCAGTATATCTGTGGTGCATGCCAGGACCCCAGTAAAGGCTCACTTCAGCTAATCTCTTGGTGTGTGCTGGAGTTGTCTGGAACTGTTTCTGCTGCCTCTGTCTCCCTCGCATCTTTATGGATAACAACACCTGTATATGATCTCCTGATGGCGAGAGACCAGAAAAAATGGTCCATTTTGGTTCTGCTTGATCTGTCATCAGCATTTGACACTGACCATGGGGTTCTGCTTGAGTGCCTGAGATGCATCTGTGGGCTTTCTGGTTTGGTCCACAGATGGTTTACCTCTTTCCTCACTGGTAGAACTCAGAGGGTGGTGTCAGGGGTCTTTTCCTCCGACCCCATCTCTCTGTCTTGTGGGGTGCCTCAGGGCTCAGTGCTGTCTCCCATGTTGTTTGTAGTGTACATGCTTCCTCTCGGAGACATTGTAAGACGGTACGGGCTGAAGTTTCATTGTTATGCCGATGATACTCGGCTCTACCTATCTTTTTCACCAGACCAGGATGGAGCACTCTCGGGGTTTAATAACTGCCTTATCGAGATCCAAGGTTGGATGAGGTCCAGCTGGCTGAAGTTGAATCCTGGGAAGACAGAGGTGATGGTTGTGGATCCGGGTCGCCGGATAGGGGGGTTGGGAGCAAATCAATCCATAGATTTACTTCTTGGGGACATTGAGCTCCCTATCTCTGAACAGGTGTGTGACTTAGGGGTGGTTCTTGATGATAGGCTGACATTACGTTTACAGGTGTTGGCTGTCGTTAAGTTATCCTTTTACCATCTGAGGAACATCGCTAGGATCAAGCACCTTGTTCCGTCCGGGGATCTGCCTACATTGATCCATGCCTTTGTGACCTCGCGTTTGGATTACTGCAACTCCCTTTACTTTGGGCTTCCAGGGGTTGACATCCGCTGCTTGCAGCTGGTGTAGAATTCCGCAGCCTGGTTGTTGATGGGGACTCCTCGATCTTCCCACATTACCCCGGTGCTGCAGGAGCTGCACTGGCTGCCTGTTCAGTGGTGGATCACCTTTAAATTTGGATTACTGACTTATAAAGCCCTACACGGACTGGGCCCTGACTACCTGAAAGAGCTCCTGGTTCCTTACCTCCCGGAGCGACCGCTCCGCTCGGCCAGCGAGGGGTTGCTGGAGATTCCGAGGGTGTTTTTAAAATCTTCTGGGGCCCATGCTTTCATGTTCGTGGCACCGAACCTCTGGAATTCTCTACCCCGTTGGATTAGGGAGTGCATGACTGTGGGGGGCTTTAAACGAGCACTGAAAACGTACTTATGGAATAGGGCGTATGGGGATGGTGTTGATGTGGATTGACTGTAATAGTTTGGTTGTTTTATAATGATATTGTATTGTGAAATTGTTTTAACTATGTACTGTGCCTTGATTTTGAAAGGTGCATTATAAATAAAGTTTAATATTATTATATGCTGGCCCGTTGGCACAGCCACCACATGTGATTCCTGCAACCCAGGTTTGAGAACAAGTCAAGGACTGAGCCTCACAGAGAATGGTCTCTGAGGAGGAGGGAGGGCTGCAGACACCGCTCTTCTACTGCTGCCTGGGTAACCAGAGGTGTCCGTATGGCTGGGGCTGGCAGTGGGAGGAGGGATGGTGTAATGAGGCACTGGGTGGGTGGGACAAGGACCACCATGCAGGGATGAATCAACAATGGAGGAAGAACACGGGTGTAGTGGTAAGGCATAGGATATGTGAGGGAAGGATACCGATGTGATGACACACACAAAGCTGCCAAAGCAGTAATACAGGTATAGGCACTGGGATGGATAAGGTATAGGGCAGTTGACTGGAGGTTAATGGCTGAATCCTGTTGGGGCTGTGTGCACAAGGTGCCTGGCTAGACTGTTCAGCATTGTTATCCCGGCTATGATCCTTCAAACAACATGAAGTCTTGCTGTATTCTGACATATGCAGTTAGCCCCAGCACTTGAACTGCCCCAGAGAGGAAAGAGCTAACTCTATGCAGGAAGCATAGAACATTGAGCTCGAGCTCGGTTTCAGACCTCTGTCTGCAGTGCTTCAAAGTGTAACTGTCAGATTCTTTACTCCGCCTAACTGTTCAGTCGCTCCGGAGATTGTTCCTTCGCTTCGGTCGGTTTGGTTAAGAATCTGTCGGTTTATTCTACCAATTTGTTGTTTTTTCGGCTTCAGATCCCTGTCTGCGGTGCAGTAAGTGGTTGTAGGTAGTGGACTGTATTGTTGAAATAAAATATTCTGTGGAAATTGTAAAACCTGTGGATCAGTCTGGTTCGGATCCGATTGTTTGAAGTGTTTCTTTTATTTCTTTTGTGTAGTGTGAGGTACCGGTTCTTATTGGTTTAAAAAAAACTGTCATTTTCCACGTTTTTTTTCCACGACCTGTAACACAGTTGGTAACCGATAGAAGTGTCTTACCTGGCAGTTAAACTGTAAAGGGTAAGTTTTGTAGTCTGGCCATGTCTGAGAAACCCAAGAAAAAAACAGGCCCACTGGGTTTCAACACTGTGGTGAGTGTGGGAATGCCTTTGCTAAGGCAGACCCTCACACTGTTTGTGTTTATTGTCTGGGGTTTGACCACCTCGATTCAGACTACCAAATTTGTAAAAATTTCCCAAAGGCCACCCTAGAAGAGAGGTTGGGTAGGCTCAGGGAAAAGGAGGCCGAGAAGTCTGCTAATACGGATGGTCAGCCCAGTTTGGTTCTAACCGAACCTAAGGGAGTGCCCACTGACCTGGGCGATACTTCCTCGGGCAAGAGAAGATCCGACCCTGAGGGGTCTGTTCCATTGAAACGCAAAAGGAAATCGGCTGGTTTGGATCCAGAACTGCATAATCCAACTGCCGAGGGAATAGCCAGGGCGATAAGTATTGTGGAATCGCTCCATCCAGTTCTGTCCGTACGGTGCCTCTCGGTGGGCGCTCGGTTTGGTCAGTTCCACCGGTTCTGGAATATGTTCCGGATGAATTTTATGAACTGGAGTGGGAAGGGGAGGAAGAACAAGATGATGATGATAACGGTGATCAAGGTCTGGATGAGCCCATAGATCCAGACATCTCCCCAGACAGGCCTTCGAATGTTTCCCCTCCCAGGCTTTCTGAGTCCCCATCCACTATTTGTTCTACAAGAAGGTGGCTGATACCCTCCAGCTTCCCTTGATTAAAGCTGTCTAGGAACAAGAGGAGCCTGACTTTGTGGAGATGATGGACATCCCAGAGTCCAAGAGGTTGTCTATTCCCATCCATAAATCCTTGGGGAAACAGACACAACAAATTCTGCAAACTCCAAATTCTTTACCTCCTGTGGATAAAAGAATGGACAGGAGGTATATGCTTTCAGGCTCAGGTACAGAGTTTTTGTTCCACCAATGCAGCCATGTTGGGGTAGTGCAGGCTGCAGCCTGTGACAAGGCTAACATACCCCTGGCTTCACACCCCCCCAGATAAAGACTCTAGGAAGGTTGATGCTATGGCCAAAAAACAGTACTTGGCATCATCCTTGGGACTCAGGCAGACTAATTATATGGCCTACTCAGCCAGGTACCAGAGTCTAGATGGGATACTGTTCTGGAGCTGGCTAAACAGGCTCCCCCCCCAGCTAGCCAAGGAGCTGGAGTAGGTGGCTGCTGATGGGATTGAGGCATCCAAAATGCAATTCCATGCTGCGTTGGACTCGAATGATGTGGCATCACGAGTCATGGCTACATCTATGTCTCTTAGGAGGTTTGCTTGGCTCAGATGTACTAGCCTCTCACATGACACCCAGGCTAAAGCCATAGATTTCCCTGTGGTGGGTAATTTTCTGTTTGGTGAGCAGACAGAGAATTACATGAAGAAAATGGACGAGTATCGGACCACCTACAGGAGTGCACAGGCCAAGGAAAGGCAGGCAACTCCTTAGAAGCAGCAGTCTAGGGGCAAGGGCAGGCCTTTTCACAGGCCTTTCTACCAAGCGTAAGCCTCCTCTTCCTTTCCACAGAGGGGGTTCTTCAGAGGGAGAGGTAGGAGGGGGATGAGCAGGGCTGCAGCCTCCTCTCAGTCTAAGGCTCCTGCCAAGCAGACACCCTGATGTGTCAGCCCGGGTCGACTCCCCAATCTCAGTAGGAGGCAGGCTGGCTTACTACTTCCAGGCCTGGAAGTCTGTTACCTCAGACAAGTGGGTCCTGGAAGTAGTAAGCCAGGGATTGGCCCTCAGTTTTGCAAAGTTCCCAAAATTGAGGACCAAATTCTTTTCACCTGTAAACCTTTCCGAGACCACTGCTTTAGAAGCAGAGGTTTCCTCTCTGCTAACCCTCAGGGCTGTAGATAGAGGTCCTACTCAGCACATGGGCAAAGGTCTGTATTCCAGATATTTCCTTACCCCAAAAAAGACAGGGGAGTGGCGGCTCATCCTAGACCCAAGATATCTAAACAAGCACATCTTAAAACCAAAATTCAGAATGGTGACTCTGGGAGTAATTCTTCCCTCTCTAAGGCCAGGGGATTGGCTAGCTTCCCTGGACCTCAAGGATGCCTACTTTCACATCCCAATCAGGTGCTCTCACAGAAAGTACCTCAGGTTCGAGTTGCCTTCAGGCCATTATCAGTTCAGAGCAATGCCCTTCGGCCTAACATCAGCTCCAAGGGTATTCACAAAATGCCTAGCAGTAGTAGTGGTCTTCCTTAGGATGCAGGGGATCTCTATATTCCCATAACTGGACGACTGGCTGATTGTGGGGCAGTCTCCAGACCAAGTCAAGTCAGACCTACAAGTTACTCAACAGCTGCTCACTTCTCTGGGTTTTCTTCTCAATCTGCCAAAGTCGGTTCTTGAACCAGTGCAGCTCCTCACCTTCTTAGGGGTAGAGTTGGATACTGTGCAGGCAAAGGTTTTTCTCCCCTTAGCAAGGGTGAAGGCCCTTACAGATCTTGCTTCTTCTTTTCGCCTTCTGGTGTCTCGACCAGCAAGACATTTTCTTCAGCTCCTGGGCCACATGGTTGCTTCCACTGCAGTGGTACAGGGAGCCAGATTTTAAATGAGGGACATTCGGTTCCACCTGAGGTCCTTTTGGTCCCAGAAAAAAGATCCTTTAACCAAATTGATTCCAGTGACTCAGACTCTGGTCCAAGCTCTCCTATGGTGTTTGGATCAGGACAATCTCAGACAAGGAGTCCCGTTCATCAGTCAGACTCATTCAGTGGTACTAACCACAGATGCCTCCCTCCCTCCTGGGTTGGGGAGCCCACCTGGGAGCCCTTACAGCACAAGGCGTTTAGTCTCCTCAGGAGTCTCTTAATTGATATCAGTCTTCTGGAACTCAGGGCAGTATTCCTGGCCCTCCAAGCTTTCTCTGACTCAGTGAGGAACAAAGTGGTTCAGGTCAGGACAGACAGCACCACAACCATGTGGTACATGAACAAGCAGGGAGGCACTCTGTCTACGGCCTTGTGCATGGAAGCCATGAATATATGGTCTCTGGCTTTTGCCCTACAAGCATCACTGGTTGCAGTCCATCTACCAGGGAAGGACAATGTGCTAGCAGATGCCCTGAGCAGAATATTGCGGGGCCACCATGAATGGGCCCTAGACTCCTTCGTACTGAAAGTAATCTTCTCCAGGTGGGGCACTCCAGAGATGGATCTCTTTGCAGCCCCAGACAATCATCAACTTCCTCTCTTCTGTTGCAGGCCTCCTGTCCTGGGCACAGTTCCCCTGGATGCTCTGGTTCTGGATTTGGGGGGGGGGGGGCACATTCCTTTATGCCTTCCCTCCTTTTTCCCTGTTATTCAGGGTCCTGGTCAAGATCAGGTCGCAACCGTGCAGGGAGATTCTGATTGCTTCAGACTGGGCCAGACAGCCTTGGTATCTCCTGTTGTTGTCCCTAGCAGTCCACCTTCCCCTGTCTCTCCCCAGGAGGCACAATCTGCTAACCTCCTCTCAGAAAGGAATCTGGTAACCCAGTCTTCAGTCTCTCAACCTCAAGGCCTGGTTCTTGAAGAGTTAGAGTATGGAGGTCTGCACCTGTCTCAGGGGATGTTGGATATTCTCAAGGCATCTAAAATACTTGCCACCAGAAAAACGTATAATTCTAGATGGAAGAGATTCAGCATTTGGTGTTCCCATAAGGATATTTTACTGGATACTGCTGATCTGGCTACAGTTCTGGATTACATGGTCCATCTTAATGGCCCAGGCCTCAGGCCAGCCACTCTGAAAGTTCATTTAGCAGCTGTATCTGCATTCCTGTCAGCAGGGAAGGCTTCTTCTCTAGCATCTCACCCTGTCTTCTGTAAGTTATTTTAAAGTTTGGTTCATACCAACCCTCCCTTTAGGAACCCTACCCCTGATTGGAATCTTAATGTTTGCATTGCTGAGCTCGTGCAACCCCCCTTTCGAGCCTCTGGCTTCAGCCAAACTCAAGTATTTAATCTGGAATACTGTATTCCTGGTAGCTATCCCTTCTGCCAGGCTTATTAGTGAGTTGCAAGCCCTATCAGTGGAGCCAGATTTTCTTATTCCATAGAGATAAGATGGTTCTCAGAACCAGTAGGAGGTTCTTACCCAAAGTGGTCTCAGATTTTCATCTGAACCAGTCAATGTCTCTTCCTCTGTTTTTCACTGATCATTATTCTTCAGGAGAAAGAAGATTACATAGTTTGGATGTTAAGTGGGCACTTAGTTACTACATTGAGCATACTAAGGCACTTAGGTTTGACTCCCTCCAGCTGTTCCTTACTTATGGTGAAGTGGGGAAGGGTAAACTTGCTACTAAGAGAACTATTGCCAGGTGGATTGTCTCTTGTATACAATTCTGCTATGACAAACTAGGCAGAACACCTCCCTCGTGCCTGAAGGCTCATTCGACTAGGGGTACAGCTGCTTCCCTGACTGCTGCCAGGGATATAACTTTACTAGAGATATGCAAAGCAGCCACCTGGAAAACTGTCCATACTTTCACCAAGCATTACTCCCTGGATATCCAGGCTAGGAGTGATGCTTGGTTTGGAACAGCAGTACTGCAGAGCCTATTCCCAAAATAGGATCGGTACCCCCTCAATGGCGGTACTGCTTGGTAGTCTGCATATGTCAGAATACAGCAAGACTTCATGTTGTTTGAAGAAAAAAATTACTCACCTTAGTAATTGTGTTTCTTCTAATGGAGTCTTGCTGTATTCTGATCTATCTCCCTGCCTCCCCTCTTGGAACCTGTTTTTGGGAAGTGGGCTGGCAGGTACAGTGTTGCACTTCAGGGGTGTACTTGGCACCCCTCCTTTCTAGAAGGGGAGGTTATTGTTATGTTGTCTTTTATAGTTCTATGTTGGTTCACTACCTGGTTATTTATCTTTGGTTCTCGACTTGAGTCTTGTCAATCGATCAAACAAAATCTTTATTTATCCAGGCGATCACCATTAAGCAAGCTCATTTACAAGGTGGACCTGCAGTTCACGAGGTCAAGAATACAATTAAAAATACAATTAAAATGCACATAATACAACAGTAGTAGATATATACAAGCAAGATATATACAGTGTAGTAAACACTGGCGAATAGTACATAAAAAACAATGCCTTTCTAATCCTGACTGTCAAAAAACATATTCGTAGCCTGTATAGGTGTCCCTCAGATATGGAAGAAAGCACGAGATGAAGGGAGAGGGCTGGCGCTGGTGGGAAGATGCTGGGACACTATGCTGACAGAATGGGAGGCGTAAGAGTAGGCGATGGGTGAGTAAGGGCGGTGCAAGAAGTGCTTAATATGGATGGGACTAGGATAGATTGAGGGAAAGGGTGAGTAAACGTGGAGTGAGAGTATTTAGGTGTATGGATAGGGGGACCCAATCTGTTGCCTGTTGGCTTATGTTCCTTTACAATTTCCACTATAGAAGTATAGTTAGTAGTAGTTCATAAGAATCTGACTGTTACACTTTGAAGCACTGCAGACAGAAGTTTGAAACTGAGCTAGAGCTCAATGTTCTATGCTTTCTGCATAGAGTTAACTCTTTCCTCTCCGGGGGCAGTTCAAGTGCTGGAGCTGACTGCATATGTCAGAATACAGCAAGACTCCATTAGAAGAAACACAATTACTAAGGTGAGTAATTTTTTCTTATGGACTCAGGGTTCCCCAAACAGCTCCACTCCCCCAAAACCAAATCTGGCTTCTTTTGAATTGTTAACCCCCTTGTTAGTATACATGTCACCTCCCCCTTGACTTCTCACCACTCTGGGCTAAAGCCTATGTAACCTCCAAATATAGCTGCATAGCCCCTCTCAGCCTGCTGTGGCAATTGTCACCAGGAACGCATGTGAGTAATGTAGGTGGGTGTGGACAGTGAACTGCTGTATGGGCCTCTCCCATCTGCTGTTCCACACACCCTGTTTCATTCAGCTGTTAGCAGTTGCTGTCCGGCACCAATCTGCTTGTGTTTCCATCTTTAGAAAAGTGAACAGCTGGAAGACTGGAATGAGATGGGAATTGGGCCTCTTCCCTGCCCTTACTCAAAGGAAACCTGTGTTAGATCAGCAGTACAAAGATGAGCACTCCGGGACTGCCAGGACATTGTGTGCCTCTTTAATTGAAGGCAAACATTATTATTTATTTATTTTTTTTAAAGCCACATTTGTCCCACCTGCCTGCCCCTCCCCACTCATCTCTCTTGTAGCTTGTTGCTGCAGACTCCTTCCCTGGGTAGTAGAAACGTGGCTCCCGCTGGCATGAGGTTGTCATCTGTGTGATCGAGCTCTAACACCCGCTCTGCCCACCTCTGTTCCAGCACGCTGACTCCATTTTGCACTTTACATTTATTTATTGGACAGTTGGTAACTGGGAGAGACACACTGAGCTGAGGCTTGTAAACCAGGAGCAGGTATAAAATTTGCAAGTAGCATTTTATTTTTCTCAATAACAGCAAAATAAAAAATATTCAGTATAACTATTTACAAAGGTAGTACAAACAGAGAAAACTAAGTCCTTCTTCTGGGAGTATCTCTTAATTCCAGATTTCAGTCTCTTACTCTCCTTGTCTCTCTAGCAAAGCATTGCTGCTCTTTTCTATTTGTTATTTATTTATTCAAGCGTTTAACCAGGAAGGCATACTGAGCACGCTAAATGCTCGATTCCAGATGCATCCTGGGAGAGGGGGAACATAGACAATAGCTGAAAAGCAAATATACAGGAAAAATACATAGAATAAATTCTCTGAACATTTGGTCCAAGTGACTAGGCACAGAGGTCAGGAAAACAGTAGAATATATAGTGGTTTGACAGTGTAGTGCAGTCAACGTGAACAGTAGGTTAAACATAATTTTGGTGCAGCAAGTAAGTGCAGTCAAAATACAGTCGCATCATGCTGAGAGCAGAACAGCCTAGGCACATGAGCAGGTAGGGGCGAGGTGAGCTTGAAGCAAGGAGTTTAGGTGCCGAGGAGAGGAGTAGTGATGAATGTTTGCCGGGAGGGAATTCCACAGTGTTGGTATGCGGTAGCTGAAAGCTGCCTGACCGGCAGTAGAGGACCTAAGTGGGACTGCGAGCGAACGAGAGTCCAAGTTTCGGAGCGAGTAGGCTAGGGTGGAGGGGTTTCCCAGGGCAGCAGACAGGTAGGAGGGGAGGTGCTGGGACCAAAACTTGGTTGGAATTTTGGCGCAGTGGGATTGCCTATGATTATGAAGAGAGGAGAGGCCCATAGATTGGTACAGGGCACAATGGTGTGTGGAGTAGGGGCAGTTCAGTGCAAAGCGGCAGAAGGAATGAAAAAGAGGGTCCAACCTGGCTAGGGTCGACTTGGGGCTGGTACTGTAGACTACATCGCCATAGTCGAAAACGGGGAGAATCATTTTCTGCACAATGGCCCTCCGAGCAGGTTCAGGGATGCGGTCACAATTCCAGAAAAGTACACCAAGCCTGGGGTGAAGCTTCTTAAGTAGCGAGTCGATATGTGTAGAAAAGTTGAGGTGCTGGTCCAACCATACTCTGAGGTATTGGAAAGAGGTACAAGATTCCAGTGGTGTCCCTTCCAGGGTGCGGAATGTGACTAGAGAGGGGAGCCTAGAAAGTCTGTGCCTAGTACCAAAGGTTAGAGAGACCGTTTTCTTGGCATTGAATTTATAACAGGTCTTTGCCTTGTTGACATCCTGCTGCTCACAGAATGTTCTTGTCAGTTTCATTCCTTGCAGGTGCAGCAAAAAGAACATAGTGACCCAGAACTGCCCTCTTATTTACAGCTTTGCAAAAGGCTTAAAAAAACGCATCTCAGGTTAACCCTTTGAGTTCCAAATAGCTTTTTGCAGTCATTTCAACAGTATAACTATATATAATTTTAAACAAAGGGATCCTAGTATCAGTGACATTTTCACATGAAGATTCACATATATTTTTATGTAGTATTTGGTGAGGTTGTGACTGCAACCGGGGTCATACAATGCCTTAGTCATTTATAATGTCAGCAGAGCAGTTCGGGGACTGGCACCTTATTTAGGGTACACTTTGTGTTGTTCCCACATATAGTTCTTGAAGACAAAGTTCCTTAACCAGTGCACTTCTTTATTTTGTACATGTGCAAAACAGTAGAATTTGAGAACACTTGCATTCGATTAAAAACAAGCTAACCAAAAGTCGGTAAAGTGCTTTTCTTGTTCATAACAGGAGTCCCGCCCACTGACGTCACTTGACACGTTTTGTATGCTTGTGCTTTTTATTTTTATACCTGTAGATATGCAAGGGGGAAGAAAAGACAGAAATAGCAAGTGAAGGCAGAGAAATAGCGAGATGCGTAGAATTGCGAAACCGCCTGAGTGATCATTTCCTAGGTCTCACAAGAAAATTTGGTTGCGCAACCAGACAGACAAGACACAGAAAAGGAGAGGATAGAACAGATCCTTGCATTAGGAGGCAGTATTAGCATTGTGGTTAAGGGCAACTGAGCTGCAGACCTGGAGACCTAGGTTTGAATCCCATCAGCCCCCACTTGCATACTGTGTGCCCCTGAGCAAGTCACTCGACTTCCTTGTGGTCCCAGTTGCACCTGGAAACGAGCTTCGGCTTAGTGTGCCTTTCCTGGTTAAACAATTTTCGCTTTCCTGGTTAAACAATTTCCCCTTTCCCTATTTAAACTCTTTCTGCATAACAAATGGGGCAAGACCTTATTCAACCCTCTCACAGAGAGGAACAGGAGAAGCACAGTACAATACACAAAGCAAGCCAGTAGAGCAACATTTGATGATTACATTGGTACAGAAATAACATTATATAGACAAAGTGCAGTCACGGCACAAAATGAGATGCTAGATTCAGGTACAAGGGAAAAACTAAATCAGCGGCATGCAGTTATTAACTGACACAAGCGAGAGACCAGGAAACCTGCTTAAGCCTAACCCTGTGCAGATGGAAGAGCAATGGTGGTGAGGAAGTACAGCCATTAGGCAGGTAGAGGAGGCTCAGCTGGAGACCCAGCCAAGGGTAGTTTAGGCAAGGCCGGGGGAGTTAGGAGAAAGGGTAGCAGGAGACGGTGGAGTGTGATTGGAGTTTCAACTGGTGCCGGAAGAAGTCAAGGGAGAAGGGGAATGTGTTCCAGAGCAACGGGAATTGATAGGAGAAGGCATATTGGCTGGTAGTATAGCCAGCCTAGAGGTTCGAGTAACGAGCTGTGAATGAGCTTGGTACATCTAGCAGACCTGGGTTTAATTCCCACAACCCCCACTTGCATACTGCGTGACTCTGAGCAAGTCATTTAACCACCCCAGAGCTCCTGGGTCACCCCTGAAAACATGCACTTGTCTAGTGAGCCTTACCCTGTTAACAAAGAATATTACCCAGTAGAGGAGCAGAAGTGAAGAGTGAAGAAAGTGCGGTGATCCCTGGAACGGAGGGAGCAGGGGCAGGGGCATAGTTGGATGAGGAGCAGTAAGAGGGAAGGGAACCAAACCAGTATTTGGATATGAAGGAGGTACAGCGAGCCTGGTGACATGAGGGCAGAGGGAGGATGGAAAGGGAGAAGTAGAGGGACCAGTAGTAAGTATGGGGAGGGGAGTTTATAGAAAAGCAGCAGAATGAGTTGCAGAGGGTGTCCAGTCTGGCAAGGGAAGTATAGGGGACAGTGCTGTAGACTACATCCGCTTAGTTGAAGACAGGGAAACACCATTTTGGTAACGAGCTCCATGCAGATCTACAGAGGTAAGCAGACTTTGTTGTGGTACAGGGTACCAAGAGTGGGATGAGATTTAGCATGGATGGCATCAGTGTGTGCAGAGAAGTCCAATGTACTGTCAAGCCATGCATCAAGGTACTTGAAGGATTACACCACTTCAAATGGGGTGTCATCCAATGTGGTTAAAACTTGTGGGGGGTGGAACTCTGAGTCTGGCCCATCTCACTGGTTCCAAAAGTCATTTTTTTTTTTTTTTTTTTTTAAGTGTTGACCCGGAGTTGGTATGATTGGAACCAGTGCAGAACGTTGTCCTGCTGGAGAAGTTCTTCAATACCTGTGGTAGAGGGGGCTGGAAGGATGGAGCCCTGAGGGACCCTGGCCTGGATGGGTAGTAGAGTAGGAAGCATACCTCCTACTGATACTAATTGTTGATGGCCTGTGAGGTAGGAATGGAACCAGTCAACAGCAGAAGCTGGGAAGCCAGAAGAGCTCAGCTTGTCCAGGATTGGATGGGACATTGAATCAAAGATTTGGCCAGGTTGCTGAAGATGGCAGCCGTAATGTGTCCCGATCCATTCCAGAGAAGGTAAATCAGTGACACGTAGCAGGGAGGAAATGGTAGAATGGTGCTTCTGGAAGCCAGACTGGAAGGGGGGAGAGGAAGTTGGAGGATGAGAGATTGTCAGAGTCTGGACTGGACCAGTTTCTCCTGCAGATTTGAGAGGGAAGAGAGAGATGGTGCTCCACCTCTTGCTTGTCCAAGCTCCAGTACTGAGCTCTGATGCCTGCTCAGTGCAGCGTGATAGCAGAGTTGTATTGCCCACTTGGCCCACTTCCGTGAAAATGCTTAGACTCCAGGCACCAGCTCTGTGACAGTGCCCCGACTCTTGCTTGACCTATGCCCATGACTGCTTCGATGTCTCTGCCCAGCTCCATAACAGAATTTTAATGCCTGCTCAGCTCAGCTCCGTGAAAATGCTTCGACTACAGACCCCAGCTCCTTGGCATCTACCTGACTCTTGCTTGCCCCATCTCTGAAGCAGTCCCCTGACTTCTGCTTGCCACTCCTCTGAGAGCTCTCGGACTCCTCTCCCCAGCTTTGTGACAACACTCTGACTCCTGCCTGTCCCACGTCTGTAACAGCGCTGTGACGCCTGGATGTCCCAGCTCCTTGACAGTCCTTTGATTTCTGCTAACCATACTTCCATGACTTTGCTGTTTGCTTGTCCCAGTTCCATGACAGCATTCCAACATCGTGTTTGCCCCAGCCTGGTGACAACTCTGACTCCCCCTTGTCCCAGTGAGGGGGAATGTGCTCATGGAAGTGGGAGAGCAGAGCAGCAGGTAGAAAGAGTACACTAAAGTTGCCTCTGAGGCGGGGGGTTTCTTGTTTCTGCCTCTCATGCCACACTCATTGCCTCACATCCTAGCTTGCATTTTGGAATTCTGTGCTAGTCCAGATGTTAAGAGTCACATGGAACAAGTTTCAGCCTAAGACCACTTTCATCTGTTGTTTCATCCTAGCAAAGTCCTCTCCTGCCTGGGATTTAATAGGATGTCAGTCTGTGATGCAAGTCAAACCAAACATTTAGTTCTTCCATTAGGGCCACTGCAACGTTATGTATGGAATGTACTGGTCCGAGGGTCGCCCCTGAAAAGGGACTTGTTTGTCTCAGCTGGGCCCACCCAGTCATCATAATTCTAATAAATAAAATAATGAAAATCCTCACAGATTTCACTGGGTTCCCTGGGAACTTGAACGTACGAGAACTTGGGTGGTTCCCAGAAAACCTACTTCCCTACTTTAAAATTAGTAGCCGGTGTAGCCTTGTGGCTGGATTACAGAATTTGAACCAGGAGACACAGGTTCAACTCCGACCACATTCACTTACATTGACCTTGAGCAAGTCACTTGCTCTCCCTGTGCTTTGGTTCTGTAAAAGGTTATAAACATGGAACAACTGTTGGACCTTGGTTGGAATGTGCTGCCATCTTTGAGACTAAAGTGTGAGGGTGAGCCCTGAAATCCCATACTGCATCCTGTCGGGGTCTGCCTGGGCCACAGAGGTGAGACCACTGGTACCCAGCCTCTTGAATGGCATTGTTAGGGCCGGCTGCCAGGTCTGTGGAAGGGTGGTTAGAAGGTGGGACTGGGGCTAATTTTCCAGTTAATGACTGCCTTCTTTATTTCCTTCTATATTTCAGTTCGGCTCCATGACAGCATATCAGAAGAGGGATTCCATTACCTTGTCTTTGACTTGTGAGTATCAAAACACTATTAAACTCAGAAGGCAAACAAAAACAAAATTGAAACTGGTAATTTAAGTGTTGCAAAGATGGAATAGGACTACTGCAACCTGTGTTTACAGTCATGGCAGTTAATTGTATAGTCTTTGTAGTTTGTAGTTAATAAGCTTCTGTAAAAGAGGAGGAGCGGCAGTAGTTTTACAGCCTGTAGAATGTGCACTGAAGTTACATTGGAAACAGAAGGCATCATTCAATCATGGAGCGAAATGCCTCTCTTGTTTACGATGCTCACTTTCATGTTGTTATGCACTCCCACACTCGCTTCTTCCCTCCTCGAGCAATCGTGAAATACCTTTTAGGCCCGAACAACTAGATAAATATTGATGCTTGGATTTTTCTGCACATTGTGTATGGAGCATTGAGCAAATTTGTTTTTTCTTCCCTTTGCAGGCATATATACGAACGCACAAACGTACAAAAGTGCCACTGGTCTATCTAGTCCATTGGTCTATATTTAGACTGCTCAAGTGTGCTCAAGTGTCTGTGTTTACAGAGGAAACTGCACCGCCCCCCCACACCTGCAACTTTCCCCTCACCCTGTCCCAACGTCTCTTGAAGCTGTCTGCTGCCTTTAGGATACCACCTCCTCCAGCAACTCATTCCACTTGGATACCACCCTCTCGGTGAAAAAGTGCCTTCTCATCTCCCTCCCCCCCTCCCACACACTACTACCAGCAGCAGCAGCAGCTCAGGCTGATTGGTCTTGTTTTCACTAAGGCTGAAGAGACTCACGGTGCTCACCCTGTTTATACCTTTAAGGTACATGAAGGTCTCAGTCATGTCCCCCCTCTCCCTTCTGTCCTCAGGAGAGTACATATTGATCCCCCTGAGCCTCTCATAAGTGTTGCCTACCGACCTTGGATCATCTTGGTTGCTCTTCTCTGGACCCTTTCCATCGATCTGACATCCTTCTTAATAAGGGCACCAATACTGCGCTGCACATTGTACTCCAGGTGTGGTCTCACTAGAGACCTCTACAGTGGCAGAATGCCCACCACCATCCTGCTGATAATTACTGTAGCTCTGCAGCAAAGTCTGTGATTTGCTTTGGCCACAGCTTTCCTATAGTGTGCCACGTCTTTCAGGTCACTTGTGATAATTACTCCCAGGTCCTTTTCTTCCTCTGATGTGGTTGCCTGCACACCACCCAACCAGTATTTGGTTCCTGGGTTTTTCGCTCCCAAGTGCATGACTTTAGTTACTATAACAAAAAACACCTCTATATATTTTGTTTCGGGGGAATGTTGTCGTCAGAAGCTCCATGTTGATCTCTAGTGATCTGATAATCTGGGAAATAGTCATGCAAAATAAGTCAAACTTAAAAACAAAACATTTTATTTTTGAAATAAGAGGCAAATTGATATTATGTCCATTGTCCTAGCGGACAGTGAACAAATAAGGGGCCTGGAGGTGTGCAGTCCATTGGCGGGTGGTGACCATGCCACGGTTTGGTTCCTGCTGTATCGGGGGGGGCCGGGGGACCGCATTCATACAGTAGTGGTTGATTTCAGGGGAGCGGATTTTGTGGGTATGGGTATGATTTTAAGGGAAAGGTTGGACATGATTAGGCCGGATATGGATGCTGGAAGCTTGTGGGAGACCATTAAAGAAGGGGCGCAGGAGGCTACTAGGTCCTGTACTAAAGTAAGGCGTAAGCATGGTGGAACCGGCAAGCCATGTTGGTGGACCAGGGAGGTGCAGAAGGTGGTGAGGGATAAAAAGGCTGCCTCGCACATCTTAAACATTCTGGGGGGTAAGGAGCGAGGTGAGTATGTACTATTGGCTAGGAAGGTCACCAGAGTTGTGAGGGGCGCCAAGGCAGGGATGGAGAAAAACCTGGCTAGGGATATCCGGATTTTGGGGGGGGCTTATATAGATACATAAGAGAAAACAGAGGACGCAGATCAACAGGATTAAGATTGTGGGGGGATGGGCTCAGGAAGCAGGGGAACAGGCAGAGGTGCTAAACGAGTACTTTGCCTCAATCTCTGCAGAGGGTGACAAGGGGTCCCTACAGCCTGATGGGAGAGATGAGGAACCAACAAAAGTGAGAGGTCAGTCTCAGTCTGAGACCGGAGGATGGAAAGAGGCTAGGGTACAGGCTGGGCCAGACCAAGAAGGAGTAGGAAGGTGGCATGAGGGAGGGGATTGGGGGGGAGAAATCACTGTGGGTAGGGTGAGGGAGGCCCTTGGGAAACTAAAATCTGATAAGGTTCCGGGGTCAGATGGACTACATTCGAGGGTTATAACGGAGCTGGCGGAGGTGCTGACAGCTCCACTGGCTGCACTGTTTAATACCTCTCTGCAGACGGGATGGGTGCCACAGGACTGGAGGGTGGCTTATGTAGTGCCTGTATATAAAGGGGGGGTCTGGGGAGGAGATGGGGAATTATAGGCCTGTCAGTCTAACGTCTGTGGTAGGCAAAGTAATGGAGGGCTTTATCAAGGAGAGGCTTGGGAGGCAGTTGGAAAGGTTAGAGCACCAGGATGATAAACAATATGGCTTCGTCCCGGGGAGATCGTGTCAGACCAGCCTTGTAGAGTTTTATGACTGGGTGACGGGGGCCTTGGATAGACATAGGCTGGTGGATGTCCTATACCTAGATTTCAGCAAGGCGTTTGATTCAGTGCCCCATAATGGACTGATAGCAAAAGGGGAGATGGGGGTGGGAAGACAGGAGCTAAATTGGGTTGAAAATTGGCTTTTGGGGTGTTTACCTTCCTGTGGGAGGATAGTATCCCACCCACCATTACCCTCTGTAATCAGTGGGGTTCCTCAGGGTTCAGTGTTGGGGCCACTCTTGTTTAATGCCTACGTCTCGGATAAGGGGGGGGGGTAGAAATAGGTTGAGTCTCTTTGTGGATGATTCAAAACTGGGAGCACTGGTGGATTGTGAAGAAGCGAGGGAGACAGTCCAGGGGGATCTGGGTACCCTGGAGGGGTGGTCAAAGAGGTGAGGACTGAAATTTAATGCCGGGAAATGTACGGTACTTCATTTGGGGGTCAATAACCTGGGCCATGTGTACACCCTGGGGGGGTCACACTGCATGCCACATTGGGAGAAAGGGATTTAGGGGTGGTGGTAGACGTCAAAGTGAATAACTCTGAAAATTGTAGAAGAACAGCAGCCAGAGCAAACAGGATACTGGGCTGCATAGCCAGGGGAATTACATCCAGGAGGAGGGAGGTGATCCTTCCACTGTATAATGCTTTGGTCAGGCTGCAGCTCGAGTACTGTGTACAGTTCTGGAGACCTCATCTGAAGAAGGACACAGCACTACTGGAGAGGGTCCAGAGGAGAGTGACCAGGATGATTCAGGGCATGGGGGGAAGCCTTATGAGGAGAGACTGGAAGAGTTTGGGCTTTACTCACTGGAGGGGGAACAGGGAGACATGATGGAGGTTTCCAAGTATGCAAAGGGAATAACCAGGAGTGGAACCAAGGGAGCTGCTTAGACTAAGAAGGGGAAAAACAGAGACATATGAGTGGAAGCTGGGGGCGGTAATTATGGGGAGGCGTAGGTGGCATTTTTTCACGGGAGGCGGTGGAACAAGTGGAATCGTCAGAAGGGTGAATTAGGTACAAGGGGAAACTGAACCTAGAAAAGGCCCTCTTGGGGGCTGTGGGGGTGGTGAGGCGAACAGCCACTAGGTTGCTGGCTTTCGAGCAGACAAGACAGACTATTTGGCCTATTCTGCTGGCTTTTAGTATGTTAGTTAAGAACCGGTTAAATGGCAATCGTTGGATTGCGTTATTCTCCCTTTGTCTTATTCTCCCTGCAGGATCCACCTTCTGCCTTTGAAGAGGTTAAATATTGGAGACTACTGAATTTGGTTTTACAAACACAATCATATCCCCCCACCTCCTTCTGTCACCCAGCCCCATCCTATGTCATGGCCTCTGCCCCAGCCCCTCTGTAACCCAGCCCTCTACTGTGTCATAGCCTCTGTCCAAGCCCGTCTGTAACCCAGCCCTGTCCTATGTCATAGCCTCTGCTCCAGCCCCTCTGTAACCCATCCCTGTCCCATGTCGCAGCCTCTGCACCAGCCCCTCTGTAACCCAGCCCTGTCCCATGTCGCAGCCTCTGCCCCAGCCCCTCTGTAACCCAGCCCTGTCCAATGTCATAACCTCTGCCTCAGCTCCGTCCCATGTCATAGCCTCTGCTCCAGACCCTCTGTAACCCAGCCCCGTCCCATGTCATAGCCTCTGACCCAGCACCTCGGTAACCCAGACCTGTCCCATGTCATAGTCTCTGCCCCAGCCCTGTCCCATGTCATAGCCTCTGCCCCAGCACCTCTGTAACCCAGACCTGTCCCATGTCATAGTCTCTGCCCCAGCCCTGTCCCATGTCATAGCCTCTGCTCCAGCACCTCTGTAACCCATACATACGAACATATGAAAATGCTAGCAGAAACAGGCTTCACGGACTATCGAGTCTGCTCGATTGTGCAGCTAGCCCCTCAATTTGCAGCTGCCACACTCATCCCCCACTCTGTCCCATCCCTCCAACAATCTGATGTCCTTCCTCAAGAATGGGCGCCAGTACTGCACGCAGTATTCCAGGTGTGGCCTGACCAGTGACGTGTAGAGGGGCAAGATCACCTCCCTATTTCATGAGGAGATTCCCCTCACTATACACCCCAGCATCCTGCTGGCTTTTGCTGCCACTCTCCTGCACTGAGCCGAGTTGTTTATTCTCCCTGTTATAGGTACCCCTAGATCTCCTCCTTCCTCAATGCATGCTAGCTGTACACCCCCAGCTGATAGCTCCTCCCCGGTTGTTGGCCCCGAAGTGCACGACCTTGCAGTTTTTGGCATTAAACTCCAACTGCCATACATCCAACCATTCCTGCAATTTGGTCACGTCCTCCTACAGCCCCCTTCACCCTTCGATGTCATCAGCCACAGCACTCATCTTTGTGTCGTCTGCAAAGAGACTGATCTTACTCAGAACCCCGTGGGAGATGTCCGCTATGAATATTCTGAACAACACTGGTCCCAATACTGATCCCTGCGGCACCCTGCTCGTCACATCCCTCAGTGATGAGAGCTCCCCCACCACTGCCCTTTGCTGCCTTCCCTTCAGCCAATTGGTGATGCAGCTTGCCATCTTTGATCCCACCCCTATATACTCCGGCTCGCACCCCCCCCATACTCCTATGCGGCGCAGAATCAGAGGCCTTGCTGAAGTCCAAATACAGGACATCCACCTCATGGCCTTTGTCCAGTTCCTTTGTCACCCAGTTGTAATACTCAATCAGATTTGTCTGGCAGGATCTTCCAGAGTCAAACCCATGCTCTCCAAAAAGGTAATCAGCCTCTCTTTTAAGATCATCTTCATGAGTTTTCCCACAATCGATGTGAGGCTTACTGGTCTGTAGTTCCCTGGTTCATCCCTAGGTCCGCTGTTATGGATGGGTACCACATGGGCCATCCTCCAGCCCTGTTGCATGCATCCAGTGTCCAGGGTCGTATTGAACAGGTCAGCCAGTAGTCCTGCCAGGACCACCAACAGTTCCCCAAGTACCCTAGGGTGAATGCCTTCTGGACCTGGTGCCTTGTCCCGCCTTGGAGCACTCAATCCCTTCAGCACCCTGTCCTCTGTAATCCTTATATCAGTTACCTCCCCCCCCCACCCACTCCTCTACTACCAGGTGGTATCTTCCCCTCTTTTCTCCCTAGTGAACACGGAGCAGAAGTACGCATTTAGTGCTTCTGCCTGGTTCTCCCCCTTCTCCACCCATCCAGCACATTTCCTAACCCTCACAACCTGATCTTTTTTTTCCTGTGTTTCACTGATATATCTGAAGAAGTCCTTTTCTTCGTCTTTTATGCCCTGCACCAGTCTCTGCTCCCTGGGTGCCTTGGCCACTCTGACCAGCCTGGTAACCTCCCTGGACTTTTCACATACACCTCCCTGACCCCCCCCCCAATCTCTTGAGTTTCCGAAATGCCTTTTTTTTGGCCTTGACCCCTTCCATGACCTCCTTTGTCAGTCAGCTGGGTTTTTTGGCCTGTCCCTTCTTACTCCTTGATTTTCCCTGTGCCAGTCTTCACCATTCATCACTGGCGGGTGGTTGGTTGGAGACAGACACCCTGTGGGAGCTTTTTTTATAGGAGGGAGGAGCCAGCACCGTCAGCGCTGCCCACGAGGCCAACGCACTGCATGGCACTCACGGGTTGGCCAGTAACGGCCGTTGGCTCCTCCTCCACCTCAGTTCTGCTTCTCCCACCATTAAGACAGCACCTCGCCTAGCTCAGATTGTTCACGGCGACCAGAGAGAGAGGGTGGAGTACAAGGTAGCAGTGCCACTTGAAAAGACAGGATCTCTGACACAGAAGAAAAGAATGCACACGCCATCCACACAATCAGCAATATCAAACTGTTGTTTTAGATCATGAACAGTTTATTACCAGTACCAGAGACAAAGGCAGCAGTGCAGACTGCACTGCAGAGAACAGCTTACATTTCACCCTGCATCCAGGGCTTCTTCAGAGCTGATTAAACAACATAAAAAGTGCATTAAATACTAAACACAAGTGCAGTCAATTAATGTGGCCACCATTGGGCGCGGTTTACTCATTAACAGTGTAGGCGATACAATCATAAAAGTGCACTCAGTGAAAAGAAGGCTAATTTTGCCATCAATTCATTTAAATGTACATGATTTATTCCTAATTTCTTCTGTAAAATCTTCAGTTTCCACACAACCATATGTGTTTTTAGGTGGCAGTATGCATGGCCTCCCACTCGAAAAGGTGTATTCTGAAGTAAGTCTGCAAAATGCAAAAAAGCAAATTTTATCAGAGTAAATAAATGACTTTCCAAAGACCTCAAGTCAGGAGAGAGAGAAGGACGGAAGGGGGGAGGGAGGAGAGAGAAAAGGACAAAAGGAGGGAAGAGGGAAAAGGGAGACAAGGAATGGGGGGAGAAGAAGAGGAGGGAAGGTGGGGAGAAAAGGAAAAGGAAAAAGAAAGTAGAAAAAAGGGGAGAATATGCAAGGGAATAAAATCCAAACAGGTTATACATTGCTCATTTTTTCATTTTTTTCAGAAAAGGAGCCAGTTCAAATTTATGGGGGCGTCTTAGTGCCCCCAACCTGACAATCCATTTCTGTTCTGCACAATTAAGTGTACTCTCCAAATTTCCTCCTCTGACATTCCTGTGCAAACATTCTACGCCTAATACTGAACGCTTATGTTTTACCCCTGGGTTTTATGTACATGGTGGGATATTGCATAGCTCAGGTTCTTGGATTAACAAAATTTTCTTTCCATGTACTGGCACATCTTACATAGACCACAAGGTTTTGAACCTTGTGGTCTATGTAAAATGTGCCAGTACATGGAATGAAAAGAAAAAGTGTGTTAATCCAAGTACTGATAATTTAGAGACCATTAGGGGCCGAATTGACTGTAACTCTGAAGCAGTTGTTTACCTCCTGACTTGCTCCTGTGGGAGTTTTTATGTCGGTGGGACCAAGCGCAGGCTGAGGCTTACGATTAGTGAACATGTACAGGCAATTAGGAACAAGAACCTGAGTTATGCAATGGCCCACCACCTCTGGCACAAGAAAGGATCGAGGTAAAGCTAAGGATTCTGATAAAGGATCAGATAAGGTTGAGCAGGGTAAGTCACAAAGGACAGTGGATTCAGGGACTGAACCTGTGCCACTTAAGAAAAAATGCAAGGAAAAGCATGTTGCTGCGCCTCCGGCTGAGAAGGCTAAGGAGCTCCCAGCTGACAAAACTGGTATGCCCTCTGCTGAGGACATTGCTAAGGCCTTAAAGGTCTTGCAGGCACTGCAAGCTGCAGTCCCAGTTCCAATATAGACTGCTCCACTTCCTGTATCTGTTCCACCTTCTCAGGAACTGCAAGCCTCTTTTCCTGAGGAGGAAGATAATAATGATTTTGAGGAATCGATAGATCCAGAGGTTTCCCTAGAACAGGAGTTCGGTTCTCCCCCCAGGGTTCCAGAGGATTATACCTCACATTATGCTTTCGTTAAAAGCATAGTGGAAACACTCAACCTCCCTTTGCAGGAGACAGAGGAGGATGTGGAAGAAGCAGAATTTTTGGACATGATGGGGCTAACCCCCACAAAACGTTTGTTACTGCCTATGCATAAGTCCTTGAAAAAGGCAGCATTACAAATTTTCCAAACTCCTAATTCTATTCCAGGAGTTGACAAAAAAGCTGACAAGAAATGTCAGCTTGATAGGACAACAGCTGACTTCCTGTTCAGCCACCCTGACCCTGAAGGGGTTGTGCAGGCTGCTGTCTGCGACAAAGCCAGAATTCCCTTGGCTACTCATCCTCCAGACAAGGATTCTCGGAAGATGGATACAATGGGGGAAAAAAGGGTACATGGATGCTTCACTTATACTTATTAAGATGCATATCTCATTTACTTGGGGGTTCATAAAAGGTGTAATTCCTTTGGGTTTTCATTTAGATTCCTTAGACTGATTCTGTGCATTTTTGTTATACATGGACTCTGTGTTGAAATCTGCACTTATCCGGCTCATGGTCTCATTTTTTTGGGGGTCCTTGACAAATATTTTTGTATTTTTTTATTTGGCTCTTACACTTACAAGTGATACTATCATGCATCATGTATATATGTGTATGTTAATTTGAGGCTTGTTTTCAACTTGCAGTTATACCTAGTTTCAGGATTTTGTCTCATTATCTGTCCTTTAATATACCAGGACAATTGGAATGTAAGTTGTAAGCTCATCTTACATGTATTAGAATGCCACCCCAAGGTTGTTTTTTTTTTTTTTTTATCACTAGAATGCTTTCTTGGCATACTGAGACATTTAAAAATTTATGTGAAAACTCTCTGGCTGTAGAGAATTCTTGATAACCTTTGCCCTTCTGAGGCTCCTCAGTTAAAGGCATACTGGTGTTAATTAGCTTCTCTAACGTAATCTTCTGTTATGTTTTAAATGTATCTGTTAAACCAATGAGAATTATTTCTGTTTTTTCAATATAATGTGGTGTTAATAGCATGGGATATTTTAAATAACTGCCACAAAGCTTCTGAAGAAGGACCTGGTTGGTTCGAAAGCTAGAGCACTTTGTTCTTTTCTGTAACATCCATGTTGGTCCAATAAAAGGTATCAAATCATTTGTTTCTGCTTCGCTTATACTTAGACAGGCCAATTATATGGCTTATGGAGTGCAATACCAAAAGGCACTCTGGAATGCGGTGTTAACCCTGGCTGACAGGGTGCCAGGTGAGGTGGCAGTGGATCTACAGGATACAGCGAGGGCTGCTTTAGATGCCACAAAATACCAGTTCTGCATGGCTGTGGACACTAACGATTCTGCAGCCAGGTTGATGGCGCTATCTGTCTCCCTTAGGAGATTTGCCTGGCTTAGGGCCACAAACCTGACTTTGGATACCCAGGCCAAGGCAATGGACTTTCCATTCGAGAAAAATTTGCTATTTGGTGACAAAACAGAGGCCTGTATGAAGAAGGTAGAAGAATACAAGGCCACCTATAGAAGTACTTCTAAGGATAGGCCTTCCCCCATCCTATAGGGCCCAGACTAGGGTAGGCAGACCTTTTTTCCAAGCCCAGGCCTCTCAGCTGCAACAACAGCCTAGAGGATATTTTCAAGGAAGGGGCAGGAGAACCATGAGGAGGGCTTCTCCTTCCCCTGTGGTTCAAGCACAGCCCACTCAAAATCCCTGATGGGCTAGTACAGGTCATATCCCCTATCATAAATCCACCAATGGGTGGCAGACTGGCTCATTACCTCCAGGTTTGGTATACCATCACCACAGACAAGTGGATCCTGGAGGTAATGAGCCAGAGTTTGGCAATCTGCTTCAAATCTCTCACCAAGCTGAGAGCAAGAACATTTGCACCAGTTACATCTGCAGACAGGATACTACTGGATGCAGAAGTAAAACATCTGCTAGCCATCAAGGCAGTGGAGCCTGTGCCCCTAAACCAGCGGGGCAAAGGCTTCTACTCCAGATACTTCCTTACAAAGAAGAAAAATGGGGATTGGCGACTTATCCTGGATTTAAGACTTGTAAACAGACATATTCTGCAACCAGAATTCAAAATGGTCACTCTTGCTCTGATCGTTCCCACTTTACAAAAGGGAGACTAGCTAGCCTCCCTAGATTTATTTTATTTTATTTATTTAGGGATTTGGATCATACCTTTGAGCTCAGAGCTCTTTTACAAAGGTTCCACGTCAAACAGTGACAATGACAGTAATAACAAACAGTTTACGTACAATACTTGAATAGTAGGTAGGTAGTATACAATAAGGTTACAATGACATTCATAGTACCAGTGGTGATAGTACAGCATCAAGAGCATTCAACTAGGGTAAAGGACAGTGTTTATATGTAGCGTAGGAGATAAAGAGGTGTGACACCTAGTGTGAGAGTCCAAGGAGGAGTCAAGCGAGGGGAGGGAGGACGGGGAGGGCGCCAAAAGAAGTGGCTTTGTCTAGGAGGTTGGGAGGTAGTGGTAGTAGGTTGGTTTTAAGGTTGATCCAGTGGAGATAAAGGCATGGGGAGAGAGAAGACAGAGGGATAGGGCAAGAGGGAAGAGTGGGGGTAAAAGGAAGGGGAAGGAGAGTGTGGGTGAGTGGGCATTATGGGTGTTAGAGTCCTAGTGGCAGGCACAAACTGTCCTAGTAAGAAGGTGTTGCCTCAGGCCATTTTTGAATTGCGAGATGCATTGGGAGTTTAGAATGTGCACTGGGATTTCATTGAGCCATTTGGGGGGCCCTATAGCTGAAAGCACGCTGTCCCTGTACAGTTTGATGGAAGGGTGTTGATAGGGCCCACCTCGTCCTGCCTCTGGTGGTATAGCTGGTAGCACTTAGTGTTAGGATGCTAGAAATACATGGGGTGGTTTTACCCATTAGTGCCTTTTTTCCAAGGAGACATATTTGGAATATAATCCTGTTCTTTAGTGGCAGCCAATTGGTCGTCTCATATAAGGAGCAGGTGTGGGTAATTCGATCTGCAGCCATTGTGAGCCTACATACCTTGTTGAGGGCAATGTGAATCCTTTTTAGTGCAGTGTCTGTTGCTGCGCCGTAGACCACCAATCCATAGTTGATGGTAGAAAGGATTGAGCTGGAGACTGAGAGACGGAGGGCCTCTGGAGTGAGATACTTTTTATGCCTATATAGTACACCCAGCTTGGTGTTCACTGCCTTTACCACTGTGTCGATGTGTTGGGTGAAGGTGAGGCAGTCATTAATGGTGACCCCCAGGTACCTAAAGGTCTGAACTTGTTCCAGCGACTCACTGACTTTATTGGAGATGGTGAGGGGAGGGAGCTTCTTTTTGTGCTGTGGGCTGGCTGTGAGCATCACCTTGTTTTTTTTTTGTAGTTTAATACAAGTTTATGGCTACAGAACCAGTCTTCCAGCTTGTAGAAGGATGCCTGCAGCTCTGAGTGGAGGGCGACTATTGCTGAACTGCTGGTGAGAAGCACAGCGTCATCTGCGTAAAGTATCAGTTTAGTGTCACAGGCTTCAGGAAGATTATTTAGAAAGAGGCTGAATAGTAAGGGCCCCAGTACTGACCCCTGTGGGACCCCTAAAGATACCTCGTTGGAGCTAGATACTGTGTGTCCAATTTTTACACGTTGGCTTCTGTGTGTTAGGTAGTCCTTGAACCAGCAGACAGCATTGGTTGCAACCCCCAGGTTCTGTAGTTGAGTCAGGAGGAGAGTGATTGACAGTGTCAAGGCTTTGGTGAGGTCTATGAAGACTGACCCCACCAGCTTTCCTTCGCCTAGTGCCTTTTGAGAGTAGTCAGTGTAGTCCAGCAAAGCTGTGGAGGTACTATGATTCTGCCTGAAGCCATGTTGGTTGGGACATAACAGGCTGTATTTGTTGAGGTAATCTGTGAGTTGAGTGGCCACAATCTTTTCCCAGGGCTTTAGATAAGGGAGCGAGGATGGATATTGGCCTAATTGGCGGTGCACGTCATATCACCGTTCTTGTGCACTGGCGTCACGAGAGCCTGTTTCCAGATCCCAGGGAACTGTGCAAGAGCCAGCGATTTGTTAAATAGTTTTGTAACTGGCACGATGATGACATCCAGTGTTAGGGATAGGAGTTTCATATCGATTCCATCACTCCCCATTCAAACACCATGAAGTCTTGCTATATTATAACAATAGCAGTCAGCCACTGCAGCTGAACTGCCCCGGAGAGGAAGGAGTTAACTCCAGAAGATCTGGAGTTCTACAGCGCGAGGGCGCTGTGCCCAAAGCTCTATCTGGCAGTTTCAAATGAAACTGTCAGATTCTTTACTCGCTTCACTGAACAGTCGCCCGAGATCAGCTCTTCAGCTCGGTTCATTCTTGGTTCAAGCTAGTATTTTCGTTCATTTGAACCGCAAAAGTTATTATTTTACCGCATTTCGTTTTAAGCGCATCTGGTAACCGTAAGTACTAAAATTTAAGTCTGTGTGGAAATTAATTATCGGTTCGGTTTTGAACCGGATCGGTTGGTTTTTCTGCATTTTGAAAGTGTACAGTGGGTTTTAGAGTGCGGTTCCCGGTTCTTATCGGTTCTAAAAACGGAATTATAACGTTTTTCAAATACCTGTGACACGGTTAGGAACCGATAAGGGTTCTTGCCTGGCACTGCCATCAAAAGGGCAAGTTTTGGTTAGGCTGGCATTATGTCTGAGAAACCCAAAAGAAAACCGGCCCACTGGGTTTCAACACTGTGATGTCTGTGGGGACGCCTTGCCAAGGCTGACCCACACACCACTTGTGTTTGTTGTCTGGGGCTGACCACCTCCTGTCAGACTGCCAGGTGTGAAAATTTCCCTGCAGCCACCCTGGAGAAGAGATTGGGCCGGCTCAGGGACGAGGGGCCAAAAGTCCGCTGACCCGATGGCAGCCCGGTCCAGTACCCACTGGACCAGAGGAGTGCCTCTGACCAGGGCGAGACTTCTCGGCAAAGGAAGGCTGGTTCAGAGGAACCAGTCCCAAGTAAAAAGACAAGGAAATCAGTAGGTCTGAGTCCAAAATTGTGTCTCCAACTGCTGCAGAGATAGCTAAAGCCATTCAGATTGTCCAGTCACTGTCTCAGGGATCTGTAGAACCACCAACAGCTGGTAAAAGGTTGGTTCGTTCAGTCCCAGTGGTTCAGGATTTTGAAGTTGAGGATTTTTATGAACCACAGGAGGGGGAGGAGGAATTTGATCAATATATGTGTGGCTGGGGGGGTCTGGACGTGCCCATTGAACCGACATCTCTCCAGACAGACCTTTAGAATCTCCTCCTATTCTGTCTGAGTCCCTTCTTTCTTTATTTTTTACAAAAGGTTGAGAAACCTCCAGCTTCCTTTAGAGGAGGCTGTGGATGAGCAAGAGGAGCCTGATTATGTGGAAATGATGGATATTCCAGAGTCTAGGAGGTTGTCTATTCCTTTGCATAAGTCATTTAGGAAGCAAACAACAAAGATTTTAAAAAATCCTCATTCTGTCCCTCCTGTAGATAAAAAAATGGACAGAAGGTATACTTTGTCAGGCTCGGATACAGACTTCCTTACTGAGCAGTGTAGTCATGTAGGTGTGGTACAAGCTGCAGCCTGTGACAGGGTTAATATTCCTCTGGCCTCACATCCTCCTGATAAGGATTCCAGGAAGATTGATGCCATGGCAAAGAAACAGTATATGGCAGCTTCTTTGGGACTCAGGCAGGCAAATTATATGGCTTATGTAGCTAGATATCAGAAATCTAGGTGGGACACAGTATTGCAGTTAGCCAAGCAGGCCCATGGCCAGCTGGCTAGTGAGTTGAACAGGTGGCTGCTGATGGCATTGAAGCCTCTAAAGTTCAATTTCATACTGCTGTTGATGTTAATGATGTTTCTTCTAGGGTCATGGCCACTTCTGTAGCTTCCTGAGGTTGGCATGGCTCAGATGCACTAATCTGTCCCAAGATACCCAGTCAAAGGCTATGGATTTTCCTGTAGTGGGAAATTCTCTTTTTGGGGAGCAAACAGAAAACTATATGAAAAAGATGGATGAATACAGAACTACCTACAAAAGTGTCCAGGCTAAGGAGAAGCATGCCATGCCACAAAGGCATGCTCCCAGAGGTAGGGGCAGGCCCTTTTCCAGGCCTTTTTACCAATTTCAAGCCTCCTCTGCTGTCTCGCAGAGGGGTTTCTTCAGAGGCAGGGAGACGTGGCACAAGTAGACGTCCCCTCCTCAGCCTAAGGCTGCTGCTAAGCAGGCACCCTGATGGGGTGTCCAGGGCCGATTCTCCTGTACCGGGTAGGTTGCCTATTTCAGCTGGAACTGGCTGTCCCTAACTCACGGGACAGATTGGTTCTGGAGGTAATAGGCCAGGGTCTGGTTCTCAGCTTCAAACACTTTCCAAAGATGAGAGCCAGGCATTTTCCACCTGCAAATCCTTCAGAAGCCCTTGCTTTGAAGCAGAGGTTTCTGCTCTGCTGGACTGCAAAGCAGTGGAAAGGGTTCCTCCTTGCCATCAGGGCAAGGGGCTTTATTCAAGATACTTTCTTACCCCAAAGACAGGAGAATGGTGGCCCATTCTAGATTTAAGATACTTGAACAAGCATCTGTTGAAACCAAAGTTCAAAATGTTGACTCTGGCAATGATATTGCCTTCCCTAAGGCCAGGGACTGGCTAGCTTCCCTGGACCTCAAGGATGCTCTATTTTCATGTTCTGATCAGGCCTTCTCACCGAAAGTACCTCAGGTTCGAACTGCCCTCAGGCCACTACCAGTTCAGGGCAATGCCCTTCGGCCTTACCTCTGCGCCAAGGGTATTCACAAAATGTCTCGCTGTAGTAGTGGCTCACTTAAGAAAGCAAGGGGTTGCTGTGTTTCCCTACCTGGACGACTGGCTCATTGTGGGTCAGTCTCCAGGTCAGGTGAAATCCCACTTGCAAGTCACCCAGCAGCTTCTCACTTCCTGGGATTCCTGCTAAACTTACCAAAGTCAGTTCTGGAACCAGTTCGGTCCCTAACTTTCATAGGCGCAGAATTAAACACAAGGTTAGCCAGGGCTTTTCTTCCTCGGAAAGGGTGGACAGACTCATCGCCCTGGCATCCTCCTTTACCCTGCGGGTCTCTCGACCAGCAAGGCATTTTCTGCAACTCCTCGGGCACATGGCTGCTTCCACAGCTGTCGTGCAGGGAGCAAGATTCCAGATGAGGGACATTCAGTTCCATTTGAGGGCCTGTTGGTCTCAAAGGAAGGACCCCCTTACCAAGTTGGTCCCAGTTACTCAAACTCTGATCCTAGCCCTCCACTGGTGGCAGGTCCAGAGCAATTAAGACAGGGGTTCCTTCATCCCATTTTCACCCTCACCCTCACCACGGATGCCTCCCTGTTAGGGTGGGGGGCTCACCTGGGCGACCTTGCCACTCAGGGGGTATGGTCTCCTCAGCAGTCTCTGCTCCACATCAATCTTTTGGAACTCAGAGCTGTCTTTTTAGCTCTTCGGGTGTTTTCAGATTCTGTCCAGAACAAAGTGGTTCAAGTCAGGACAGACAATACCACCACAATGTGGTACATCAACAAGCAAGGGGGCACTCGGTCTTCAGCCTTGTGCACCGAAGCAGTGAAGTTGTGGTCTCTGGCTTACTCCCTGAACACCTCCCTGATAGCGGTTCATCTCCCAGGGAAGGACAATGTCCTGGCGGACGCCCTCAGCAGAATTTCTCAGGGCCATCACGAACGGGCTCTGAATCCACAAGTGCTGGGGTCTGTCTTTGCCAGATGGGGCACCCTCAGATAGATCTTTTCGCAGCCCCAGACAACCACCAACTTCCTTTTCTGTTGCAGGCCTCCAGTTCTGGGCTCAGTCCTCTGGACGCTTTCTGTTGGACTGGAAAGGAAGTTCCTGTATGCCTTTCCCCTTTCCTCTCCTTTTCAGGGTACTAGTAAAAATCAGATCTCAACCTTGCAGAGTGATTCTGATTGCCCCAGATTGGGCCAGACAGCCCTGGTACCCTCTGCTCCTGTCCTTGGCAGTCCACCCTGCCCTGAGCCTGCCCAGAGTCCACGACTTACTGGCCTGTGCACAGGGGAGAGTGTGGTATCCGGACCTCAAATCCCTCCACCTCAAGGCTTGGCTCTTGAGGAGCTAAATTGCTGACTTACACCTTTCTCAAGGTGTCATGGATATTTTAAAGGCTTCAAGGAAGCCTTCCACTAGGGCCACTTATAATTCTAAGTGGAAGAGGTTTTCCATCTGGTGCTCTGAGAGGCAGATTATCCCAGAATCTGCTGATCTTCCCATTCTACTGGACTATTTGGTCCATCTGAATTCCTAGGCCTTAGACCAGCTACCCTGAAGGTTCATCTGGCAGCCGTCTCTGCTTTTGTGTCAGCAGGAAGCCTGCCTCCCTTTCTTCTCACCGGTGTTCTCCAAGTTTTTTAAGGGTTACTTCATACTAACCCTCCTTTTGGAACCAGCTCCCGCCTGGGACCTGAATATTTGCATTGCTCAGTTAATGCAACCCCTTTGAGCCTCTGTCTTCTGCAGAGCTCAAGTATTAACTTGGAAAACCGCTTTCCTAGTAGCTATCACCTCTGCCAGATGCATAAGTGAGCTACAGGCCCTGTCAGTGGAAGAAGATTTTATCTCTTTCCACAGAGATAAGGTAGTCCTTAGGACTAATAGAAAGTTTTGCCTAAGGTGGTTTCTGATTTCCACCTGAATCAATCTATCTCTCTCCCAGTATTTTCACTGAGCATTCTTCCTCAGGTGAGAGGAGACTGCACAGCTTGGATGTCAAAGAGCCTAAGCTACTATTTAGAAGCGCACCAGAGGTCATAGGTTCGAATCCCTCCAATTCTTTCTTACTTATGGCGAGGTTGGCAAAGGAAACCTGCCACTAAGAGAACAATTGCAAGGTGGATTGTTTCTTGTATCCATTCTGTTATCAGAAACTGGTGAGAGTACTCCCCCAGGATTGAGGCCCACTCCACCAGGGTACAGCTGCGTCTCTAGCGGCTGCTAGAGACATCCCATTCTGGAGATTTGTCAAGCTGCTACCTGGAAGACAGTTCACACCTTTACCAAGCATTATTCCCTGGATGTCCAGTCCAGGAGAGATGCTCGTTTGGCACAGCTGTGCTTCAGAGCCTATTTCCTAAGTAGGTTCTGACCCTCCTCCATGGAGGTACTGCTGTGTAATCTGCTATTGTTATAATATAGCAAGACTTCATGGTGTTTGAAGAAAAATTACTCACCTTAGTAATTGCTTTTCTTCTCATGGAGTCTTGCTATATTATAACCACCCTCTCCTACCCCTCTCAGAACTTCTACTTGGGTAGGGGTGGCATTGGTGCAAGCACTGTGTCATGCCATTGTAGTTTTTCCCTTACCTCTTTTCCTTTGGGTTAGGGATCTAGATTGTTTCATTTAGGTTATTTATATTGCCCCTTCCTGGACTTGAGTCTTTGGGGAAGGGGGTTCATATGTGCTTGTCGAGTGGTAAACGAACCATAATACCATCAATTTTTGTTATTATGGCTCTGAGTGTTTCTTTGTTCTTTATATTGTTGTTATTACTACTAGTAGGTAGCCATGGGCTAGTGTAGTTTTTCCACACACAGACTTTCCGTCCTTTGATGTTAGCTTAGTAAGATCTGACAGTTTCATTTGAAACTGCCAGATAGAGTTTTTGGGCACAGCGCCTCGGCTGTAGAACTCAGATCTTCTGGAGTTAACTCCTTCCTCTCCGGGCAGTTCAGCTGCAGTGGCTGACTGCTATTGTTATAATATAGCAAGACTCCATGAGAAGAAAAGCAATTACTAAGGTGAGTAATTTTTTCTTCTGGTCTTGCCTAGTATTTTTTTATGTATTTGTAAGCCTCCTTCACTGACACTTTTTTGAAGTAGAAGACAGGGATTGAGCCCCCTTGAGGCGTGCAGTTGGTTTGTTCCCCAGTAGGGTGCAGGTAGTCGGTAGCACTCCAGTCAGGTCAGTAAACGCTGTGTTGAGAGAATCCACAATGTGCCGAGGGTCAGTAATCATGACGTTGTTAATGTTGAGCGAGTGGGGGATCTTCTCATCCTTCCCAAGAAGGTTTTTGATGTTCTCCCAAAAACTCTTTCCATTGCCCCAAGTTTTATTGAGCTGCTCCTTGTGGAAGTTGGCCTTTGCTTGGCGGATAAGGTTGGTGCAGTGGTTTCTTGCAGCTCTATAGCATTGGAAGTTGTGTTTGCTGTGAGAGGACCTGGCTTTTTCCCCAGAGGTTGTCCCTTTCCTTCGTCTGGGTGAGGAGATCCCCTGTGATCCAACCATTAACTTGACCCCGAATTTTTCTTTTCCTCAGTGGTGCAAAGATATCGCAAATCTTGTTGAAGCCCTCTATAAAGAAACTTGAGGCCTGGTCAGTATTAGGCGCATGATCGATGGGGGACCAGTCATACTGGGAGAGGGCAGAGGAGAGGGCCCCAGGCTTGCCCTTCCCCAAGACCCTACTATTAATTATGATAGGCGGGGGCTTGCTCAGTTTGTTTGACCATGTGAAAGTGACTGGGGAGTGATCACTTAAGGTGTCAGGCAGGGCCTTAAGTTCAAAATCCGAGAAGGGTAACTCGAGAGGAGCCAGTCGAGGAGGGCGTCTTTTCCTGTTTTGTGGTTCCGCCTTGTTGGGCTGTCTACAGGTTGGGTCAGATTGGAAGTAGCGACTATGTCCTTGAAAGGCGTGGATTCCCTGCCCTCCCAGTTGATGTTAGTCACCTGTTATGAGAAGCTCTGTGCCCTTAGGAAGGGTAGCAGTTGTATCCAGTATTTTTGGGAGGCCATCCCTGGCTTTAGTGGGTGGAAGATAAACCGAGGCTAAGATTAGAGATTTGCCATGCCGTCCGACCTGTGCTTTTATTGCTAGTAGTTCATGATCATCCTCGACCCTGGTAACAGGGAGGACCGAGCAGCATATATAATCCCTGGCATAGATAAGGACTCCTCTGCCTCTCTTGCCACACCTGAGTTTCCTGAATATTTGATATCCCGGGAGCAGCACTTCATTATCTTTTATCTTGCTTGACAGCCAGGTCTCTGTCAGACAGAGAATGTCAGGTACATGGTGGGCCATCCACGCTTGGAGTAGGTCAAACTTTGCTGTGAGGCTGCAGATGTTCAGTGCAGCTACTTTCAGGACGTTACTCGTGTTTCCCCTGCGTTTGATACTGGTGGTGGGCCAGGATTGGCATGGACATTACCTGATAGAAGAAGCATGAATATTATTTTCCTAACTGAGAGGTTTATGCAAATGGTGGAGCATATCTTGCGCCTCCTGCTCTTGCAATGGGGTGGGCGAGCGTTCACCAGGGTGATCTTTATGGGCATGAAAATGGTAATGTTGATAACCGTGGCAGGTGTCAGGGGCCCTGGGCTAGCAGGTGGTGGAAAGCTGGAATTCCCTCGGCACAGTTGGCATTGGGGTGCCATATAGTCCATTTTTGTCAAGAGCAGGTTCTCGTAGGGGTGGTAGTGGTCCAGCTTGGCATCGTGGGCCTGTAGCACCCACAGTGAATAGAAGAACTAGGAGGATAGAGTAATCCGTGGTAGAGCAGAGGTGGTGGCACTTGGGTGGTCTAACAAGCACACCATTTAAAGGACGCTTATTTTCACATCCCCATCAGACCTCACAGAAAGTTTCTGAGGTTCATACTGGTCTCAGGCCATTATCAGTTTGCAGCCCTTCCTTTTGGCCTGACTTCTGCACCAAGGGCATTTACAGAATGTTTTGCCCTGGTGGTGGAGTTTCTGAGAAAACAAGGAGTATCGGTCTTTCCCTACCTGGACGACTGGTTAGTGGTGGGTCCATCTCTGCATCTTACAGAGCAGGCCTTAGCACTAACAAAATCTACTCTGGAATCCCTGGGTTTCCTCATAAACAAGCAGAAGTCTTAGCAAACACCAGTTCAGGTACTCTAGTTCATTGGAGCAGAACTGAACACCAGTCTGGGCAGAGCTTTCTTGCCACAGGACAGGGTAAACAGCATTCTGTGAATTGCAAGCTCATTTGTACCAGGAAAACCCAAACCAGCCAGAGAGTTCCTCAGGCTTTTGGGCCACATGCACAGTGGTACTAGATTCCAGATTCCAAATGAGGGGATATTCAGTTCTACCTGAGACAATACTGGTCACAGAGAAGAGATCCTCTGTCCAAACTGCTTCCAGTCACCCACACTCTCCTATAGGCACTGCAGTGGTGGCTGGATGAACAAAACCTTCAGGTAGGGGTTCCTTTCACAAAGGAACAACCTTCCTTAGTTCTTACAACAGATGCATCCCTTCTGGGTTGGGGAACACACATGTTGGATTATACAGCAAGTGGCACATGGTCTACTCAAGAATCCATGTTGCACATAAATCTTTTGAAAGGGTACTTTATGGAAAAAAGCCCAAAGAAGCAAGAACGACTAGGATTGGTGTCTTTTTAAGAGAGCACGTAACAAGTGCACCAAGTTGGTCAGAGCAGCCAAGGCCACCTACTATTGTTCGGAGCTAGCCTCTGCCTCAAGAAATCCTACAAAGCTCTGGAAAACATTAAAAGACATGTCTGGACATGCACCTGGTAATTCCATTCCAGCAAAATTAAGTCCAGCGTTATCTCTAACCGATCGGAGATATTGGAAGCCCTCAGTAACCATTTTTCAACAGCAGGGCTAGCATTTGATACTTCTCCTGCCAGTGACCTCCGCACAGCTCACAGCCCACCAACCCACGAGTCCCTCTCTACCGAGGAGGCCTTCTCCCTCCTGCCTGTCTCTCTAAAAGAGGTGGAAGACCTACTGCTGCAACTGTACACCAGGAAGGGAGCAGGCTCCGATTTCATAGAGCCATACTATCTGAAATGTGCCTACCATGTGCTTGCAGTGCCAATCACTCACCTATTCAACATGTCACTCTCCCAGGATAGCCTCCCCCCTGAATGGAAACTAGCCCATGTCATCCCTCTATTAAAAGCAGGTGACCCCTGCGATCTAAATACAGACCGATCTCCCTCCTCCCCATCCTGTCTAAATTACTAGAAAAAATTGTGTGTGGCCAGCTAGGGGTATACTTAGAATCCAGAAGCCTATTAAACCCGGTTCAGTCTGGATTCAGAGCAAAGCACAGCACCATAACAGCCCTAGCTAAGGTGACCAATGATTGGCTCCTAGACCTTGACAACAAGAAGCATGTCTGTGCCTTTCTTGGATCTTAGTAAGGCATTCGACACAGTCGATCACAGCCTGCTTCTTTCCTCCTAAGCACCTTAGGCCTGGACCATAAATCTGTGTGCTGGTTTGCAGACTACCTCAGAGAATGGAAACAGCAGGTTAAAGCTGAAGGTGATCTTTCTCCATTAAAACCTATGCTGAGGGGCGTGCCCCAGAGCTCTATCCTTGGTCCCCTCCTCTTTGCAGTCTACATTAACAACATCAATGACCCCATCAAAAAAGCCAACATCCACTTATTCGTGGATGACACTGTACTGTACTTCAGTTGTCCCACACTGGAAGCAGCCTGTGAAGACCTCCAAGCTGAATTTAAGCTTCTACAATACCAGCTCATAAACAAAAAGCTTTTGCTAAATGTGAAAAAGACAAAAGCCATGCTCTTCTCCCCCTCCTTGCATGCAGCAATTCCTGCTGGGGGGGGAGCTATCCCACAAATTACCACTGTTCTTGGAGAAACACTAGAGTATGTAGCTAAATTCAAATATCTAGGAGTTTGGCTCGATCATAAACTTTCCTTCGCCAACCATATCGAAGAACTACAGAAGAAACTAAGGCAAATATTAGGACTATTCTACAGAATTAACCACCTGCTCACAAAGGAGGCCAAGATTCAACTGGTTCAAGCTACCTTCCTATCTTTACAAGATTACGTGGACCTGCTCTACAGCCACTGCACTGCCTCTGCACTGGCTAAGTTGGACACCCTCTACCACAGAGCTATCAGGTTCATTACTGGCCTTCCACTTTCCACACACTACTGCTCCCTGTACTCATTGTTAGGCTGGATTTCCCTTCACTATAGAAGGAATAGAAATGCCACCCAATGGGCCTTCAGAGCGGTGACCAACAAGCTCCCCTCATATGTCTCAGATTGTATTCCCCGGAGTGTTAGGCACCTACGCTCTAAGGAGCTATTCCCTAATTGCCCTCCAAGTTCCAAGGGTCAAAACTCGTTACAGCAAAGCTGCTCTAAGCTTCTCTTTACCCACATTGTGGAATGGTTTACAAAGGAACTTGAGGCTGAGCTGTCCTGTTAGACTGAATATCTTCAAGGCGCTCTACGATCGCTACATGAAAGCACCTTGCAAATGTTTTCCTCACCGCTAGCCCACTAATTCCGTAACTCCCCCTTTCCATCCTGGTGCTCGCCATGTTGCTACCCCTGGCTCTCTCTTTCCCTATTAACTCTTCCTGCTGCACCCACCCTTCCCTGTCCACTCCAGCCTGGCTAAAGTCCCACCCCATCCATAGTAGTGTCCCAATTATCTACCCCTCCTCCGTCATTATCATAATAAACAAGTACACAACAGCCATCGTCACTTTCTGTGGTTTTAGCTCCGTTTTTCCCCTAGTCATCGGTAATATATCCCTCTTCTTCTTTACCTCTCTAATCTGCCACCCCATACACGGCCTCTTTCCCCTATATATGTAGTTGCTGGCTGCCCCACTCAAAAGATCTCTGCTTATAACCCCTGTATGCCTATGGTTGATTGTACATCTGCTGACTTCTTCAGTTGTAAAATAATGCTGTTTTTTTTTTGTTTTTTTTTTTATTTCAACCCTGTATTCTACTGTGTACACTGTATATACTTTTTCTTCCTTGTATATTATTGCTTTTTGTATACCTGCTTCTGTACTGTACTTTGATGTATTCATTACTAGGTCCACCTTGCAGATGAGCCTTGTTCAATGGTGCTCGGCTGGATAAATAAAGATTTTGATTGATTGGAGTTCAGAGCAGTGTACCTAGCCCTGCAGGCATTTGCTCCACATCTTCAAAACAAAGTGGTGCAGGTCAGAACAGACAACACCACTGCTATGTATTACGTCAACAAACAGGGAGGAACCAGGTCAGCTCCACTGTGCACAGAAGCAATGAGGCTGTGGTCCCTGGCCTACTCCATGAAGGTATCCCTTTCAGCCATACATCTTCCAGGAAAGGACAATGTACTGGCAGACTCCCTCAGCCGGATAAGTTAGGATCACCACGAGTGGTGTCTGAATCCTCAAATTCTCAGCTTGATTTTCAGGCGTTGGGGCACTCCAGAGATAGATCTCTTCACCTCTGCAGAAAATCACCATCTACCAATATATTGCTGCAGGCCTCCTCTCAGGGGCACACTACCCCTGGATGCATTGGCACTGGATTGGGCAGGGAAGTTTCTGTATGCCTTCCCTCCTTTTCCACTGATATTCAGAATCCTGCTGAAATTGAGGTGCCAACTGGCAACAATGATACTGGTGGCACCAGATTGGGCGAGGCAGCATTGGTATTCACTTCTGTTGGCTCTATCAGTGGTACCTCCAATTCATCTGCCCAGGAAGCACAAGCTGCTGACATCCTGTCAGGGCAGGATACTGTGCCCCAGCCTGAAATCACTAAGGCTGAAGGCCTGGCTCTTGAGGACTTCGGGTATGCGGATCTTAAACTGTCAGAACAAGTTTTGGCAGTACTTAGGGGTTCCAGGAAACCTTCCACTAAAAAGACATACTCTGCCAAGTGGAAGAGGTTTTCCATATGGTGTGCAGGTAAGGATATCGACCCATCCAGGGCTGACCTTGCCATTCTTCTGGGTTACCTGACACACTTGCATTCTTTAGCTCTGAAGCCTTCCACACTCAAGGTTCCTTTGGCTTCAGTTTCAGCTTATCTGTCAGCAGGTTAAGAGAGGTCTATGGCCTCTCATCCAGTTTTCAGGAAATATTTTAGAGGGCTTAACCTTCTGTACTCTCCTTTGAGGGAACCAGTTTCCGCCTGGAATCTGCATGTCTGCATTGCCAAGCTCATGGAGGCCCCATTTGAACTGATGGCAACAGCAGACTTGAAGTATATCACTTGGAAAACTGTGTTTTTGGTTGCTATTACTTCAGCCAGAAGAATTAGTGAGTTACAAGCCCTGTGTACGGATGTAGATTACATCTCATTCCACAGGGACAAAGTGGTCCTCAGGACCAATAGAAAATTTCTTCCCAAAGTGTTGTCTGATATCCATTTAAATCAGTCCATCACTTCACCTGTCTTTTTCACAGAGAACTCCAGTTCTCCAGAAAGGAGGCTTCACTCCCTTGATGTCAAAAGGGCACTCAGCCACTATATTGACAGAACGAAGTCTTACAGTCCAGGCCAGACACAGCTCTTTCTTACCTATGGAGAGGTAGGTAAGGGTAGACCTGCCACAAAATGTACAATTGCTCCTTGAATAGTGGCATGTATCCAGTTTTGCTATAGTAAAGTGGGTAAACAGGCTCCCCTGGGCCTCAGAGCACACTCCACCAGGGGTACAGCTGCTTCACTGGCAGCTTCAAGGGATATTCCACTCTTGGAAATCTGCAAGGCAGCTACATGGAAAACAGTACATACCTTCACAAAGCATTACAGCCTGGATCTGCAATCCAGAAGTGATGCCAAGTTTGGTACAGCAGTGCTGCAGAACTTGTTTCCTAAATAGGTTTTCTGCCCAACCTCCAAAGGTACTGCTTGTTGGTCTGCATTTGTTTAATCATAATGAGTGATTCGTGGGGTTAGAAGAAAAAATTACTCACCATAGTAATCTTGTTTCTTCCAAGGGATCACTCATTATGATTAAAGCACCCACCCTGCCTCCCCTACTAAAAAACATATGAATGTTGTTCTGCATCCCTGTTTTAGGATATTTTTTCCACAGAGGTTAAGTTTGAGGCTCACCTTTTGTTAACCAGTTGGTTCCCTTGTGGTCTCAAGTTTTTTTAGGTTTATTTATTGGGAGTTTTTTTGACCTGAGAGGAAAAAACATTATTCTGTATAAATATTATCATAGTTAGTGGGTCTTACACCCAGTTTAGGTTACGTGAGGATCTGAAGCACTCAGAGTGCAACAGTTGCTAGGGCAGCAGTTTGAAAGTGGCATGAGCCAATTGAGAGTTCTATCATTTGTATATAATTCCATCTCTCTGGGCAGTCCAACACAGGAGGCTGACTGCATTTGTTTAATCATAATGAGTGATCCCTTTTAAGAAACAGGATTACTATAGTGAATATTTTTTTCTTCTCACTGAGTGCACTTTTATGATTATATCTCCTACACTGTTAATGGGTAAACCATGTCCATTGGTGGCCACATTAATTGACTGCACTTGTGTTTAGTATTTAACTCGTCCACTCATTGGTGGAAGGGAGGGGCAGCTGCAGAATAAGGGGTGCTAGCTGCACATTCAAGCAGACTTGATAGACCTCTAGGCCTTTATCTGCTGGCAAATTTCGTATGTTCGTATTCACACCGCAAGAGCTCTCTGAGACTTCCACCACTTGTGCCCTCTATACTCTTAGCACTGCATCCTGGGCCTTTCTAAGCAAAATCAAGCCATAATCAGCATGCCACAAACAAATGTGACTTACTCTTGAACTTTAAGTGCTACACACAAAGTAATAGTGGCAAAGTTGTTCAGCACAACATTACCTTTCCAATGGTGCTATACAATCAACTGTAATCAATTTAATTTTTATTTTATACTAGCTGAAATACAAAACAGATCCCCCCCCCCAAGGTGCTTAGGTGACGCATGAGAGACAAATGTCAGCCATGCACACCATACCTTAAACAAATGCAAATAACTCCTAAAGTATATGTGGTAGACACAAAGTATCAGTGGTGGAATTGTTCAGCACAAAATAACCTTTCTAATGGTGCTATGCACTCAATTGAAATCCATTTATTTTTTATTTTATAGTAGCTGAAATACCATTTTTTTTTTCCAGATTTATTCAAGGTGCTTAGGTGAGGCTTGAGAGACAAATGTTAGCCATGCACACCATACCTTAAACAAATATGAATAACTCTTAAAGTATACATGATAGACACAAAGTATCAGCAGCTAAATTGTTCAGAGCAAAATTACCTTTCTAACGATGCTATGCAATCAATTCTAAGCAATTCGGTTTGTTTAATAGTTAGGTAAAAGCTGCTGACTTCCTCAGACGTTTCTAGGCCTGAGTGAAAGTCAGTTGAGTACGTCTATAGGCGTTATTGTCCTGAGTGGCTATGCTTTCAGACACCACCTACAGATGCATCTAGGCCTGAATTATGATGTTTAATCAGCTCTGAGGAAGCCCTGGATGCAGGGTGAAACGTAAGCTGTTCTCTGCAGTGCAGTTTGCACTGCTGCCTTTGTCTTTGGTACTGGTAATAAACTGTTCATGATTTAACACAACAACAGTTTGATATTGCTGATTGTGTGGATGGTGTGTGCATTCTTTTCTTCTGTGTCAGTGTTCACTGCGACATAGCGGCCTAGTCCGATGTCAATGCCTTCCGGGGCCGTTCGATGCCGTCCTTCGACTTCTTCACTGCTACTCTGCCTCGGTTCTTCAGCCTACTCGACGCCATTTACCTCAAATCTGGTAAGATCTTTCCTTTTATTATGCGTGCGAGTCTTTTCTGTTTTTGTGATTTGTTACCTTACACGTCATGCCTGACAAGAAACGTTTGAAGAAAACGAGTCGGCCTTCCATGCGTCATTGTCCCTGCGGCTGACAGATTTCCATTATTGACCAACATGATGTTTGCCTCTCCTGCCTTGGACCTCAGTATGACCTGGATTCCTGCGATGCCTGCTTCTCTATGGACCACCGTGTTCTGGGGCACCGCATGTTAAGCGGCAGGGGCTCCACCCGACTTTGAGGCGGTGTAAGCTCCGCGTCGGTCAAAGCGCGGGACTCTCGGACCTTCCTCCGGTCCCTTCCGGCCTACATGGTCCAGTGAAGAGGGGCCTCCTCTTTTTCATGCCTTGCCATGGGGAGGTTCTACCACAGTGCGGAGTCGGTATGGCTCCGTTTCGGGGGCCGGGAGCACTGCTCTAACAGTCGCCCCTTCGAAGGTACAGGCTGTCCCGTTGTTGGGGCCCATGGCTCCAGGTCCTGGTGCAGCACGTTTCTTGGTGCCGCCCGATGGCACTGCCTGGGATCCCAGGGCCATTTGTGACTCCGGTGACCAAGGTGACGCCGCGAGGTGTGCGGGGCTGGCTCACGGCGCTGCGGGCGGGAGAGCCCCTGGGGCTGCCAATCAGGAGCTCCTGTGGATTGTCTCCGCTCCGTAGTCGGACAATTCAGGGGTTGATCCAGACTGGCAGCTTGATGCTTCAGAGTTGGAGGGTTCTCCACGGCCTAGTACCCTTGTGCCTCTCCAGGTGTCCCCTCCTGTGGCTCTGGCGACTGCAGCCTGTGCCGACTGTCAAGCCGACAGTGGCTCGGTGAGTCAGCTGCACAGGCTGGTGGTCCCGCTGCTGCAGGAGTGGTGGTCCGGATTTTGAGGGCGGGGTGGCTGCTGTTCCCATTGCCATCCCCTCTATCAGGATAAAGATCGAGCCTCCCTCCTCTGCAACTCTCCTTGGGGAGTCACTGGAATTGGGGGGGGGTTCCTTGTCACAGGGTGTGAGGAAGAGGACTTCCTTAGAGTCAACGGGGTTGAGAGGATGTGTGAGGGATGGTGACACACTCCCGTGGCCCTCCGGGGCCGGGGGAGGAGCAGCAGTGCTGAGCCTAGTTTCTTCCCTTCGAGGGGGTCCTCATTGGGTGGAGCTGGGGACCACCCTTCTGGATCCATGCAGCCCCAGTCCCCTCATAGGGAAGTTCCTCCTACAGGGCTAAGTCCCGACTGCTTCCTTAACTGGTCGCTGAATTTGCAGACCTGCGGATTCCCACCTATGCCAGGTTCGCCTGTAGATTCTTCTAGCTTTGGCAGAGACACGTCATATACGGTGACAGGTTCGCCCATGCCTCTGCATTCAGCTCTCTTTCCTCCAGGCCATGTTGGTCCCTTGGGACCTTTGACCTGTGAACAGTTCAGATCCTGGGCTGCGGATTTCCCCCAGTATGATTGGGCCATGGACGAACAGGTTTTTCAACTGGTTCCCCCTCTGCAGCCAGAGCCTGACTCTACAAGCTCCACTGCGTCTTCGTTTACCTCCACAGAGGAAGAGGAGTCCTCTGTCCATGTGTCCTCAGATGCTGATCAAGCTCTGTATCAGCGCTTCCTAGCAAGGCTGGTCAGGGACTTGCACATTACCCACTTCGTCCATCACAGTGCTAAGCGTGCGATGCAAGCTGCTTTAGGAGATTTCAGGGCACACCATTTGGTGGTCCCCTCCTGGTCAGTTCCCTTCCAGGAGGCTTCGTAAAGTGCCTGGCAGCTTCCATATACCTCGGTTCCAGCCCCCATGGACTGCTGGAGGCGGTGTTGTGCAACCCGAGGGTCTTCAGGCTCTCTGCCTCATCCCACTTCAGGACTGACATGTCTGGACACTCCTTCTGGGTATAGACGTCGGGTCTGTGACCCCCGGATCCTGACTCTGCGGAGTTCGATCGTCTGGGGCAGAGAGTTTTCTCCTCTCTGCGGATGATTCTAGCCATTGTTTCACATCAGGTGCACCATGCTGCCTTTCACAGCCATCTGTGGGCAATGCTGGGTCAAGCTCAAGCATTGCTGCCCAATTCAGAGGCTGCCCGGCAAGCCATAACCCTCTCTGCCATAGGTCTGGAGCTGGCAAGGCATCAGTTAAGGGCATCTTATGATGCCAGTGAAGTTGCTTCATTACTTGTAGAGACCATGATCTGCATTAGGTGGACAGCATGGCTTCGTCTTTTGAAATTGTCACCTTTGGCCTGGCTTAGGTTTCTGGTCTCCTCTTTCCAGGGGACCCATATGTTTTCCCTCAGGGTGAGACTGGAGTTGTAGGGTGCCTTCCTTCCCCAGGGGTCGGGGACCCCGCATCATCCTGACCAGTCCCAGGCCTAACTGACTAGTGGAGGGTCTCTTCCCCTTCCCCCATTGTTCCCCATTGGGGGGGAGCTGAGGAATGCTATTCTCTCTAGGATTTCCTGGGCCCCCAAAATGGGGGAGCAAGGTACGCACCCACCAGTGATGAATGGTGAAGATTGACACAGGGAAGAGATGAAAATTATGTACCTACCGTAATTCTTGATCTTCCTGTGTATCTTCACCATTCATCACTGAATCCCACCCACCTTCCCCTTACAAGGCCTCAGTCCCTGAGCTGTGCCGCCTCCCTGCTCGCTCTCCTCTCTTCCGTTTTGGGATTTTCTTCCCCCCCAACTCCTTGCAGGCCCACCAAGAGGCCTCTAGGGGGTGTCAGAGGAGGGCGAGTAGGGCCTCTGCTGGGGCTTCATAGGGTCTTCTAGTGGGCCCCTCCCTTATCCTGGGTCTGCTCTATGGGGCCGGCTATCCCCTTGGTTCGCCGATGAGGAGGGCTCTGGGACTGAGCATAACTCCCTTGGCCCTTGTTATTCTTCTCTTTGACTGAATATGCCAGATGTTAACTGGATGACATGTACTGCAGCCACATCCAAGAGCAGGGTCATTCTCGATGCCCTGCAGGGGGCAGGCCTTAGACAGCTAGTGTTGGAACCCACTGGGAGGAAGCAATACTAGACCTGGTACTCTCAAATGGAGAGGGATCACAAATTTAGAAGTTGGTAGACATCTGGGAACAAGCGACCACTGCACAGTATTAGCTTCACAATAAGCAACCATGGAGACAAGCCATACAAAAACAAGCTTACTGGACTTTATAAGGGCTGACTTTGGCAAAATGGGTGAATACCTGAGGAATACACTAGCAAATGGGCAAAAAGGAGGTGTGGAAGAACAATGGAGAAAAATCAAAACTGCCATCATAGAGGCAACAAGCCTTTGCGTGAAACAGATAAAGAAAACAAAGCGGAGTAAAAAACACTATGGTTCTCAAAAGAGGTGGCAGGGAAGGTTAAGGAGAAGAAGGCTGCATTCAAAAAGTATAAGGCATCACAGAAGGAGCACGACAGGGAACTGTATCAATTAAAGCAGAAAGAAGTGGGGACGGCAGTCAGAATAGCAAAAGCCCAAACTGAGGAAAAAATAGCCAAGTCGGTTAAGAAGGGGGATAAAACCTTGTATAGGTACATTAGGGAGCATAGCAAGGTTAAGTGAGGAATAGTGAAGATTAATAAGGGAGAGGGGAGGTGGGCAGAGGGAGACAGTGAAAAGGCAGAGATACTGAATGAATACTTTTACTCAGTATTCACAAAAGAAAATGAGGAGGAGTTACCTAAACCAGACAATAGAAGCACTCTGGGTAGGGGGGTTGACACCAGTCCATTTACAGAAGAAAGAGTCCTGAAAGAACTCCTAAAACTCAAGGTGGACAAAGCAATGGGGCCTGATGGGATTCACCCCAGAATCCTTAAAGAACTAAGGGAGGACCTAGTGACACCACTGACCACACTTTTTAACAAATCATGGGAGGATGGGGTGGTACCTGAGGACTGGAGGAGGGCAGATGTGATTCCCCTTCACAAAAGTGGGAGCAAGGCAGAAGCAGGAAACTACAGACCTATAAGTTTGACCTCCGTGGTAGGGAAAATGATGGAATCACTTCTGAAAGAAAGAATTGTGGAGTACCTAGAGGCCAGCGGGGCACAGGACCCAAAGCAGCATGGATTTACAGCAGGAAGGTCATGTCACAGCGAATCTAATAGATTTCTTTGACTGGGTGACCAAAGTAATAGACCAGGGAGGGGCTGTGGATATGGCCTACCTAGACTTTAGCAAGGCATTTGACACAGTCCCACACAAAAGATTAATAATCTAGTTAGCCAGCCTGGGAGTGGGTCCCAGGGTGGTAGACTGGATTGCAAACTGGCTGCACAACAGGACACAGAAGGTAATAGTGAATGGCACACATTCCGAAGAAAGGGGGGTCACTAGTGGAGTACCTCAGGGCTCAGTACTGGGTCCAGTCCTCTTTAACATCTTTATAGGTGACATTGCAGAGGGTCTGGAGGGAAAGGTATGCCTCTTTGCAGATGATACAAAGATCTGTAACAGAGTTGATACAAGGGGGGTAGAAAGGATGAGAAGGGACTTGGCAAGGTTGGAGGAATGGTCAGACATATGGCAACTTAGATTCAATGCAAAGAAGTGCAAAGTAATGCACCTGGGAAACAAAACCCAGGAGAAGAGTACACAATAGCAGGGAGGTACACAACAACAAAGGAACGGACTTGGGGGTAGTCATATCGGATGATCTAAAGGTGGGTAAGCAATGTGAGAAGTCAGTGAGGAGAGCTAGGGGATACTGGGATGCATAGGAAGGCATCACAAGTAGAAAAGGAAGTGGTTATCCCTCTGTACAGACAGTTGGCGAGACCCCATCTGGAGTACTGTGTGCAGTTTTGGAGACCTCATCTACACAAGGACATAGACAGGATGGAAGCAGTCCAGAGGAGGGCAACTAAAATGGTGCAGGGTCTGCATCAGAAATCATATGAAGAGAGACTGCAGAGCTTAATATGTATACCCTGATGAAAGGAGGGACAGGGGGACATGATAGAAACGTTCAAGTACCTTAAGGGAATCAACAAAGTCCAGGAGGGTAGCATCTTTCAGAAAAAGAGATGTGTAAGAACAAGGGGACACAATTTAAAGATAGAGGGGGGAACGGCTGGGGGTAATGTGAGGAAATCTTTTTCACGGAGAGAGTGGTGGATGCGTGGAACTGCCTTCCTGGGGAGGTTGTTGGGGCTAAAACAGTTTGGGAATTCAAACATGCATGGGACAGACACAAGGCAATTGTAGTGGGGGGTGGCAGGAAGTAGGCTGTTGGTTAACTAGAATCTGCAGCTTATCCAGTAGATAGGGAAATGGGCAGACTGGGTGGGCCAAGTGGTCCTTATCTGTCATCAGAGTCTATGTTTCTATGTTTCTATGACTGCATCCTCTGCGTGGGGAGGGACTCTTTATTACCAAGGTTCTTCTCCTCCCCCCTCCCTCTGAACCTTATGGGTTTTCCTTTTTACGGTAACAACGGGGGTCAGGAAATCCCCCTGGGGAGTTGGATTCGAGGAAAGGGGGGCCTTACCCAGTTACGGGATTCTCCTGAGTTCATCTGAGTCTCCCTCTAAAGATATCCCTTGAAGGATCTATCTGGTCAGCTTAATTTCTTGATGGGTCTTGGCCTCCCCCTCTCCCCCTTAATTTTCTTTCTCCGTCTCTCTTTCCTCTTTTCCTGCCCTTTGGCCGTCCAGGGACTAGGGCCTTTTTCGGCCCATAACTTCCTACTCTGTCCTCTGGTTGGCCTATTTCTTATTTTTTACGACTTTTCCTTTTGTTGTCTTTTGGGCTCCTTTGTCCTGCCCTTATTTTTCTCTATATCCTGTTTTCGTCTGTCACTCTGGCATGCAGAACTGAGGTAGAGGAGGAGCCAACTGCCATTACTGGCCAACCCATGAGTGCCACGCAGTGCGTTGGCCTCGTGGGCGGCGTCATCAGTGCTGGCTCCTCCCTCCTATAAAAAGAGAAAGCTTCTGCGGGGTGCCTGTCTCCGGCCAACCACTCACCAGTGATGAATGGTGACGATACACAGGAAGATCAAGAATTACGGTAGGTACATAATTTTCATTTCAAACAACAAGAAGTCTTGCTATATTCTGACATTATGCGGTTAGCCCAGCACTTGAACTGCTCCAGAGAGGAAAGAGTTAACTCTATGCCACAGCATAGAACGTTGTGCTTGAGCTCAGTTCAAACCTCTGTCTGGTGCACTTTGAAGTGTAACCGTCAGATTCTTTACTCCGCCTAACTGAACAGTCGCTCCGGAGATCTCTCCTTCGCTATTGGTTCGGTATAGTAAAAACGTCGGTTTTAAACCTCTATTTCTTGTTTTATTTCGGTTCAGATTGCTGTCTGTGGTACAGTAAGTACTTAGGTAGTGGACTAGTGCTATTTGTGTGGAAATTGTAAAGGAATATTTTCGGCTGAACCGATTGTCTGTTATTTTCCTTTAAGTTTAATTTTGTTCTGAATTTAGTGTGAGGTACTGGTCTTTATCAGATCTAAAAAAAAAAAAATGTATTTAGACATTTTTTTTTTTTCGTGACGTTAGGAACCCGATAAGGGTCTTGCCTTGCTTTTGCTGAGTAAAGGGTAAGTTTTTAGGATGGCTTTGTCTGAGAAACCCAAAAGAAAAACTGGGCCCACTGGGTTTCAACACTGCAGTGAGTGTGGGGAGGCCTTTGCTAAGGCTGATCCCCACACCACCTGTGTGTACTGTCTGGGTTTTGACCACCTTGATTCAGACTGCCAAATTTGCAAATATTTTCCTAAGGCCACCCTAGATAAAAGATTGGGCAGGCTTAGGGAGAAGGAGGCAGAGAAGTCAGCTGACCCAGATGGCCAGCCCTGTCCCATGTCATAGCCTCTGCCCCAGCCCCTCTGTAACCCAGCCCTGTCCCATGTCATACCACTGTCCCAGCCCCTCTGTAACCCAGCCCTGTTCCATGTCATACCACTGTCCCAGCCCCTCTGTAACCCAGCCCTGTCCCATGTCATGCCACTGTCCCAGCCCCTCTGTAACCTAGCCCTGTCCTATGTCATAGCCACTGTCCCAGCCCCTCTGTAACCCAGCCCTGTCCCATGTCATAGCCTCTACCCCAGCCTCTCTGTAACCCAGCCCTGTCCCATGTCATAGCCACTGTCCCAGCCCCTCTGTAACCCAGCCCTCCTATGTCATAGCCTCTGTCCCAGCCCCTCTGTAACCTAGCCCTGTCCTATGTCATAGCCTCTGCCCCAGCCTCTCTGTATCCCAGCCCTGTCCCATGTCATACCACTGTTCCAGCCCCTCTGTAACCCAGCCCTGTCCCATGTCATAGCCACTGTCCCAGCCCCTCTGTAACCCAGCCCTGTCCTATGTCATAGCCTCTGTCCCAGCCCCTCTGTAACCTAGCCTGTCCATGTCATAGCCTCTGCCCCAGCCTCTGTATCCCAGCCCTGTCCCATGTCATACCACTGTTCCAGCCCCTCTGTAACCCAGCCCTGTCCCATGTCATAGCCACTGTCCCAGCCCCTCTGTAACCCAGCCCTGTGCTATGTCATAGCCACTGTCCCAGGCCCTCTGTAACCCAGCCCTGTCCCATGTCATAGCCTCTACCCCAGCCCCTCTGTAACCCAGCCCTGTCCCATGTCATAGCCACTGTCCCAGCCCCTCTGTAACCCAGCCCTGTCCTATGTCATAGCCTCTGTCCCAGCCCCTCTGTAACCTAGCCCTGTCCTATGTCATAGCCTCTGCCCCAGCCTCTCTGTATCCCAGCCCTGTCCCATGTCATACCACTGTCCCAGCCCCTCTGTAACCCAGCCCTGTCCCATGTCATAGCCACTGTCCCAGCCCCTCTGTAACCCAGCCCTGTCCTATGTCATAGCCTCTGCCCCAGCCCTGTCCTATGTCATAGCCTCTGCCCCAGCCCCTCTGTATCCCAGCCATGTCCCATGTCATAGCCTCTGTCCCAGCCCCTCTGTAACCCAGCCCTGTCCCATGTCATAGCCTCTGCCCCAGCCCCTCTGTAATCCTGCCCTGTCCTATGTCAGTCTCTGCCCCAGCCCCTCTGTATCCCAGCCCTGTCCCATATCATAGCCACTGCCCCAGCCCCTCTGTATCCCAGCCCTGTCCTATGTCATAGCTTCTGCCCCAGCCCCTCTGTAACCCAGCCTTGTCCTATGTCATAGCCTCTGCCCCAGCCCCGTCCCATGTCATAGCCTCTGCCTCAGCCCCTCTGTAACCCAGTCCTGTCCTATGTCGCAGCCTCTGCCCCAGCCCCTCTGTAACCCAGTCCTGTCCTATGTCGCAGCCTCTGCCCCAGCCCCTCTGTAACCCAGCCCTGTCCCATGTCGCAGCCTCTGCCCCAGCTCCTCTGTAACCCAGCCCTGTCCTATGTCATAGCCTCTGCCCCAGCCCCACTGTAACCCAGCCCTGTCCTATGTCATAGCCTCTGCCCCAGCCCCTCTGTAACCCAGCCCTGTGCTATGTCGCAGCCTCTGCCCCAGCCCCTCTGTAACCCAGCCCTGTCCTATGTCATAGCCTCTGCCCCAGCCCCTCTGTAACACAGCCCTGTCCTATGTCATAGCCTCTGCCCCAGCCCCTCTGTAACACAGCCCTGTCCTATGTCATAGCCTCTGCCCCAGCCCCTCTGTAACACAGCCCTGTCCTATGTCATAGTCTCTGCCCCAGCCCCTCTGTAACCCAGCCCTGTCCCATGTCACAGCCTCTGCCCCAGCCCGTCTGTAACCCAGCCCTGTCCTATGTCGCAGCCACTGCCCCAGCCCCTCTGTAACCCAGCCCTGTCCTATGTCGCAGCCTCTGCCCCAGCCCCTGTCTAATCCAGCCCTGTCCTATGTCGCAGCCTCTGCCCCAGCCCATCTGTAACCCAGCCCTGTCCTATGTCGCAGCCTCTGCCCCAGCCCCTCTGTAACCCAGCCCTGTCCTATGTCGCAGCCTCTGCCCCAGCCCCTTTGTAACCCAGCCCTGTCCCATGTCATAGCCTCTGCCCCAGCCCCGTCCCATGTCATAGCCTCTGCACCAGCCCATCTGTAACCCAGCTCTGTCCTATGTCGCAGCCTCTGCCCCAGCCCCTCTGTAACCCAGCCCTGTCCTATGTCATAGCCACTGCCCCAGCCCCTCTGTAACCCAGCCCTGTCCTATGTCGCAGCCTCTGTCCCAGCCCCTCTGTAACCCAGGCCTGTCCTATGTTATAGCCTCTGCCCCAGCCCATCTGTAACCCAGCCCTGTCCTATGTCATAGCCTCTGCCCCAGCCTCTCTGTAACACAGCCCTTTCCTATGTCACAGCCTCTGCCCCAGGCCCTCTGTAACCCAGTCCTGTCCTATGTCATAGCCTCTGTCCCAGCCCCTCTGTAACCCAGCCCTTTCCTATGTCATAGCCTCTGCCCCAGCCCCTCTGTAATCCAGCCCTGTCCTATGTCTGTCTCTGCCCCAGCCCCTCTGTATCCCAGCCCTGTCCCATATCATAGCCACTGCCCCAGCCCCTCTGTAACCCAGTCCTGTCCTGTGTCACAGCCTCTGTCCCAGCCCCTCTGTATCCCAGCCCTGTCCTATGTCATAGCTTCTGCCCCAGCCCCTCTGTAACCCAGCCTTGTCCTATGTCATAGCCTCTGCCCCAGCCCTGTCCTATGTCATAGCCTCTGCCCCAGCCCTGTCCCATGTCATAGCCTCTGTCCCAGCCCCTCTGTAACCCAGCCCTGTCCCATGTCATAGCCTCTGCCCCAGCCCCTCTGTAATCCAGCCCTGTCCTATGTCATAGCCTCTGCTCCAGCTCCTCTGTAACCCAGCCCTGTTCTATGTCATAGCCTCTGTCCCAGCTCCTCTGTAACCCAGCCCTGTGCTATGTCACAGCCTCTGCTCCAGCTCCTCTGTAACCAAGCCCTGTCCCATGTCACAGCCACTGCCCCAGCCCCTCTGTAACCCAGCCCTGTCCCATGTCGCAGCCACTGCCCCAGCCCCTCTGTAACCCAGCCCTGTCCCATGTCGCAGCCACTGCCCCAGCCCCTCTGTAACCCAGCCCTGTCCTATGTCGCAGCCTCTGCCCCAGCCCCTCTGTAACCGAGCCCTGTCCTATGTCGCAGCCTCTGCCCCAGCCCCTCTGTAACCCAGCCCTGTCCTATGTCATAGCCTCTGCCACAGCCCCTCTGTAACCCAGCCCTGTCCCATGCCATAGCCTCTGCCCCAGCCCCTCTGTAACCCAGCCCTGTCCTATGTCGCAGCCTCTGCCCCAGCCCCTCTGTAACCCAGCCCTGTCCTATGTTATAGCCTCTGCCCCAGCCCCTCTGTAACCCAGCCCTGTCCTATGTCATAGCCTCTGCCCCAGGCCCTCTGTAACCCAGCCCTTTCCTATGTCACAGCCTCTGCCCCAGGCCCTCTGTAACCCAGCCCTGTCCTATGTCGCTACCTCTGTCCCAGCCCCTCTGTAATCGAGCCCTGTCCTATGTCATAGCCTCTGCTCCAGCCCCTCTGTAACCCAACCCTGTCCTATGTCATAGCCTCTGCCCCAGCCCCTCTGTAACCCATCCCTGTCCCATGTCATGGCCTCTGTCCCAGCCCCTCTGTAACCCAGCCCTGTCCCATGTCATAGCTACTGCCCCAGCCCCTCTGTAACCCAGCCCTGTCCTATGTTGCAGCCTCTGTCCCAGCCCCTCTGTAACCCAGCCCTGTCCTATGTCATAGCGAGGCCCTAAGTTCTTGACATGAGATTCTGTGCAAGCTTACAATCTACCGAGAACTTCATGTGCCAGCTAGAATTCACTCTTCTTGGTGATTTTTATTAATATTTCTGTTTATACATAGAATGTGGTTCCTTCCTTCTTTTTATATCCAAAACCCCCTATATGTTCAGAATGTGATGTTATCATTGCTATAACATCATACATTAGTTATTGAAATGGCTGCATTCTGCAACAGAAATGAACAGTCACTTATCTACCACAGCTCCCACGAGACGGTGGCACAGCACATCATGCATGGTGATATTTGCTCAACCTGCACTACAGCCTAATACAATTTTCAGTCTTACATTATTGCACTAGGGCCAACTTAAGCAAAACCTTGTCAACAGCACAGACCTCTTAAGTCCATACCTCACTTTGTACAAACCTATTTGTGCCTTTAAGGTATAGAGACGCTATCTGAAATGAATAACTGGTAAAATGAATTTAACTGTCTACATTTTTAAGAAAAATAAAGTAATTATGCCCAGAAAAGTGAAATATAATAGTGTGTAGACCTGTTGGAAGAAAAGACCTGTTAAATAAATAATTGCACTGTAAGCATTTTTGCCAGGGTTATTGATTACATATTGTCATTGGTTGATAGAATCACCTAAAGGCTATGGAGAAATGCTGTGTGCAGGGACAGCTGTTGGGCCAGAGGGTAGCATGCTGTGTTTCCGTGCCGGCAACTCAGGTTCAGAGATTAGCTCTGGGAGCTGGCTGGGCAGCACAAGGATTGGTGGAACACATCACTGCTCGGAGCCTGGGAAGGTATGGTGCAGTGTTCCGTCACATGGTGGACACATTTTGATGGACGGAGAGCTGTATCTCAATTGGTTCACATGCATGTCATGGCCTGATGGTGTTCACGTGTGTGTCAGGAAAGCAGGTTGACATGAAAAAAGTTTGCAATAACTCCCTATTCCACTTCCAATGGGACCTGCATGAATAAGGATGCAAGTTCATGGAAATTAAAAAAAAAAAAAAATTTTACACACACACACACACACACACACGCTGCGCATATGCATATTTGTATGTATGTTTACAGTTAGTATAAATGTTTGTTTGTTTGTTTATTAAGCAATGGTAAATATATATAAGTGATACACAGTGGAACCTCGTGGAGTGGTTTAGAAAGCACATACAAATACATAAGTGATAGACAGTGGAAACCTCATTAGTGGGATAGGTAGCATGCATATAGAAATACCTTATTTATCACATAAGATCCCCACTGCACATGTCATTTATGCAACAGGCTAGGACTTTAAGGGAGAGGCATTTGTTTTGCTTTTTTAGGCACAAAATTATTTTTATAAGTCTGTTATTTTTTGAACTAGTGTTACTGCGCTTTCCACCATCCTGATTACAATAACCACTGCCATGAAAGTGAAGTCAGGATGACAAGCTGACACTGTGATGTGATAGTTTTAGTGCCACAGAACGTCCGCAGAAATTACAAACCACCGCCGCAGAAATTACAAACCACCGCCGCAGAAGTTCTGCGGCAAATGGTAGTCTTGCCGCAGAACTTGGTCCCACTGTGCCGCAGAAAAGTAGGGGCCCTGGTCATAGCCTCTGCCCCAGCCCATCTATAACCCAGCACTGTCCTATGTCACAGCCTGTACCCCAGCCCCTGTGTAACCCAGCCCTTTCCTTTGTCACAACCTCTGCCCCAGCCCCTCTGTAACCCAGCCCTGTCCTATGTCACAGCCTCTGCCCCAGCCCCTCTGTAACCCAGCACTGTCCTATGTCACAGCCTCTGCCCCAGCCCCTCTGTAACCCAGCACTGTCCCATGTGATAGACTCCGTCCTGGCCCTTCTGTAACCCAGCCCTGTCCTATATTACAGCCTCTGCTCCAGCCCCTCTGTGATCCAGCTCCATCATGTTTAAAGTCCGTGACCAGACGTGGGCAGATTATAGGTTTACCAGTGATACAGCTGCCTTACAACGCTACAAGATTATGCAATTCCTGTACTAAATCGACCCATATTGCCAAGGCCCTTTAGTATCTGTATCTACTCCAATCAAATCTATGTTCCCTGGACAACTTCTGGAAAGTCTTGCACTCCTTATGTGACCTGCCTGTCCAGTCCTCCTCAACCTAACTCCGAACTGACTGCATGCTAGTTTCCGATCAGCTCACTGTAGCACCTCACTTCAACAGTTCTTTCACCACCTGTGCCTTCCCTAGCCAGCCCTATCCAGTCCCTCCCCCTGCTGCTCAACCTTCTCCAGATGGTGCATCTACTGTCCTCCCAAGAAGTCCTTACTGCATTCTCCTCCCTCAACCCTGCAAAGCACAGTCCTGACTGGTTGGATCCCAAGCTCATCAAACTATCTTCCCCAGCCATAGCCCTTCCTCTCATGCACTTACTGAATCTCTCTGTCTCTCTCTCTGTGGTCCCCCAAGCCTGGAAAATGGCTAAAGTTCAGCCTCTCCACAAAGGAAGTGACCCCTCCTGCCCTGGGAACCACAGGCCAATTTCCCTGCTTCTTGCCCTTGCAAAACTACAGGAAACCCTTGTGCTCTATAGGCTCACCACCTTTCTCGATAGCTCCTCTTTCCTCACTCCCTTCCAGTCAGGATTCAGAAAGAATCACTCTACCATCTCCTCCCTCCCTCCTCTGTGTGATGGACTCCATCTTTACAGCTGTGGATAACGGTGACCTCACTGTGGCCACTTTCATTGACCTGGCCAAAGCATTTGCTTTGGTGTCCCGCCCCCTCTTCCTGAATAAGTGGGCCTCTGCTGGTCTCTCAACCTCCGCTATGCAGTGGTTCGCTCCTTACCTCTCTGGTCGCCATTTAATCCATGCAAGTTGCTGGCTCAGATATTCCCCCCCAATCCAGGCTGGAGTTCCCCAAGGCTCTATTTTGGGGCCGATTTTATTCCCATTTTATAAATGATCTTTCCTCAGCCTGTGTCTCTTTGCGCATACACATGTGTGCCAGTGACATTGTACGCTACCTTTCAGGTCCCTCGTGTAGTGAAATCAAAGCCCTGCTCCAACAAGACTTCCTTAATGTATTACACTAGTTTAACTCAGATCAACTCACTGTGAGCATAAGATGGTCTGTATAACCTTTGGCTCCATTCAGAGGCTAGCTAAACTCCAGCCTCCCCTCAGGTTCCATACCCTCGATAGCACCCAATTTGTAACAGTTTCAGCCTTCAAATACTTGGGTGTCTGGTTAGACAGCAGGCTGAGCGTCTCATCACATTGATGCTCTACCTGCTAAGCTTCACCCCAAACTTGGGCCTTATACTATAACAAAGACTGCCTCACTCTCCCAATATGTCGAGAACTCCTCACCAAACTAATCCTTCCCATCTTTGACTATGCTGACATGGTTTATGGTTTGCCTCCCCACCTTCCTCACTTGCCAAGCTGGACACCCTGTGCAACATTTTCTGTCACTTCGCAACAAACCTTCCCCCTCTAACTCACCACTGCTTCTTATACTCCTCACTCTCCGTGCTTCCTCTTCATCGCCAGCTGCACGGTGTGTCCCTCATTGCTAAATTCTGGTTTGACCTGCTCCCTACTTAACTATACTCCCTCCTCTCTCCTTTGTATGCATCCAACTCTGCACTTCGTTCCAGAGACTCTCGTACCTTCTTCATCCCTCAAGTGCATTCATGTGCTGGACTAGCAACTTTCTCATACCGACTCCCCTCACTCTGGAATCTGCCCCCCACCATACAGCTTTCCCTCTCCTTTCTCATCCTTAAATGACTACTAAAGCTCTCTGCTCAGCCCTTCTGCAGTTGGCGGCCTATCTGGGCCCCCTTGTAATATTCTTTCCCCTGCAATTCTCACCTTCTCCTGGCTAAATTCTCTCCTTGCTTTGCTACTTTTCAACCTGTCCTCGCCTACCGCCTTCCCCCTCCCCGAAAATTTTGCCCTCAACCCATGCCCTCCTTTCACCTCCTCCACCCTCCTGCAATCCTTACTTAAGCCCTTCTCCCCCTCTGCTATCCTCTCCACTCCACCCTACCCCCTATCTACTGCTCCCCCTCTGAATTTTTCTACACACAAATAATTGACACCAGGTACAGTTCTCTCTCTACCTCACTGTTGTACGTGTTGATTTGTACATTTTTGCACATTTAACTTATGGTTGCTTTGACCTCATCAGCTGTGTTCTGATTCATTGTTTTGATTTTTGTACCTTCTGTTTGTATTGTCTCCCTCTTTCTCCAGGTTGCACCTGGAAACTAATCTCGGCTCAGTGTGCTTTTCCTGGTTACCAAAATTTTAAATAAATAAAATATGGGCAGGGGAAAGGCACCCACTAAGACTAAAACATAGAATTTTAGAAAAGTGAACTTCAGAAAGGTGGCCGAGCTGCTAAGGAGTCACCTGGCAAGCATATGAATGTATGTGTGGGTGGACCAAAGATGATCCATCATCAAGGAATAATGGTTTCCACGAGAGAGCACAGTAGGGTTAAAGGGAAGAATTCAAGGGCCTAAGCTTCCTGATGGTTTAACACCGAGGGTGCCCAGGCAGTAAGGAAAAAGAGGGAAGTCTACAAGAACTTCAGGAGGACACAGAGGAGGAGGACAGGGAAGACTACCTGAAGATGGCTAACTTAGTAGGTAAGATAGTCTGGCGAGCTAAAGCTCAGAAGGAACTGCAGTTTGCTGAGGGAATTAAAAAGGGGGAAAAGGCCTTTTACCGTTGTATTAGCGAGGAAAAAAGAAAAGAAAAATGGAATTGTTAAACTTAGGAAAGGGGATGGGTGGGTGGAGGAGAAAGGGGGCAAAGCAGAGGTACTAAATTAGTACTTCTGTCTTCATATGAGAGAGAGAGAGAGATGGGGACTGGTGCCACTAGGGGGAAAGGACAGGACAGGGCAGGGGCAACAGATGTTTTGATAGAGATGGACAAGGTGAAGACAGGTTGTTAGCACTGAGGTTTTAAATCCCCAGGTCCAGACAGCGTACACACTAGGGTGCAGAGGGAGCTTGTGGAGGAACTGGCACATCCTTTGGCTGACCTGTTCAGTAGTTCACTGGAGCTGGGTGTGGAACCACAGGACTGGAGAAAAGCACATGTAGTGCCCCTTTATAAGAACGGGCCCAGGGATGACCCAGGAACTACAGACCGGTCAGTCTGACTTCAGTTATTTGTAAGCCCATGGAGACTATAAGGAACGGTTAGTAGAGAATATAGATTAGAATGGTCTGCAAGATGAGAGGCAGCATTTGTTTATGAGAGGGCGATTGCATCAAGCAAATCTGTCTTCTTTGACTGGGTTACTAAAACAGTGGACAGGGGCCAAATGGTTGACATCTTTTACCTGGATTTCAGCAAGGCCTTTGGCCCTGTACCCCACAAGAGATTGATCAGGAAGTCAGCGGATCTGGGAGTTGGCAAGAAGCTGACCAGGTGGAAGGAAAACTGTCTGAGGGTAGGACCCAGAGCATGGCGGTGGGAGCTGAGGTCACTAGTGGGGTCCCACAGGACTCTACTCGTACCGATGATGTTCAGTGTCTTCATCAGCGATATTGGGGATGGCATAAAAGGCAACATTTGTCTATTTGCAGAAAGGACCAAGCTCTGTGGAAGGGTGGACACAGCAGAGTGGATACAAGACCTAGAGGAAGATCTGAAAAACTAGAGAGGTGGTGAGGGATTTAGCTGTTTGGCTTCAGTGCAAAGAAATGCTTAGCTGTGCACATTGTAGCCAAGAACCTGAGGACTGAGTACAGCCTGGGAAGGGTCCCGGTATCTGCATCAGAGGAGAAGGACCTGGGAGTGATGATTACTAGTGACTTGAAACGATCCACGCCATGTAGAAAGTCAACAAAGACAAATAAAATGTTCGGCTGCATTGTCGGAGGGATCAGCAGCAGGAGAGAGGAGGTAATACTGCCCTTGTACAGGTCATTAGTTAATCCTCAACTGGAGAACAGTGTACAATACTAGTGCCCATACCTTAAAAAGAACATTGAGGGGGACAGTGCTGAGCAGCCAACATGGCAGAAGCAATTTAGCTTAGCTCCAGATCCTTTTGGATTTTAATGTTTGTTTTTGCTGTCCTGAGCCTCTGGAACCTGCTTACGGTCGCTCTATATGATCGACCTACCTCTGGTCTCAACATGGGTCCTAAACATGATAAAGAACAGTCCACACATGGACTTGGATGCCTTTTTATTTATTTATTTACTTATTTAGTTTTTGTTAACCGGGTAGGTGCACTAGCCATTAAATTACTATTTTCAGGCACGACCCGGGAGAGTACAACAAAAGGAGAACAGTTGAACAACAGCAACATGGGTACAATAATACAAATAGAGGAACAGTACAGCAGTGCTACAAAAATACAATGGGTAGAAACAACATAAAATAATGGCAAGCATTATACAGATAATGGCAGTAAGATATATAAGAAGTGCAGAAACCATGGACCTTTGACAGCCGCTTCCGCAAAAAAATCAGGGCCTGCCCCACCCGACGAGGCCTTGGAGTCTGATTTGCCTGCGGTTCAAGTTTTAGCGATGCTGCACAAGATACAGAGAACTGTTGAGGATACTAACAAGCGACCGGCAGCCCTTGAAGCAAAAATAGCAAACAGTGATGTTAAAATGAAAGAAAATGCCATGGCAATACAGGGACTGTTGGAAGAAGCCAGCAAACAAGCAGAATGCAATGCCTTCTTTGTTTGGGACTTACAGTATCCACAAACTAAAGTAGAGCCTTTGGAGAACTCACGACGACAGAATAATGTGCACGTAGTTGGCTTTCCACCTCATTTTGTGGGAGCCCTAGATCTCATGCCTTCTCAAGAATGACTGATCTTTACTGACCTGCACTTATTGTCTGCATTACCAGAGCCTTCGCTATTCCCCAGAGAGTTCGCCCACAAGGTACCCCTGTTTCCAGACCACTCACCACTATTGTCACCCTGTCTGCTGCTGATGCCCGAACCTCATTACTGCAGTAGGCCAGAAAACGAGGTGACATCATCTGGGAAGATAGCAAGCTTGATTTTTTTTCTGGAGATATCGTCCGAAACCCAGTCCAGGAAAAGAGAGTTGCAGGTCATCAAGAAGACTTTATTGGAGCATGGTATTGTGGTGCGGCTTCTGTTTCCCACTCGTCTGCAGATTAAGCATAAAGCCAGAATATGTATTTTTATAGATCCAGCTTCAGCCTCTGCTTTTGCGGGCAAACTGCGCTCTTAGTTGACCTCGATCACAATAGAGTGGGATGAAGAAGGGTGACCTTTTTTTGCTGTGGACCAATCTACTGTGGACTGTGTACTTGAGCTCCAGACCTGGCTTGGCTTATTACAGTCTCCTTTCTAGGAGTTTTATTGTTGCAGGCATGCTAAATCTCTTATTTAGGTGTTTCTCATGTTGCCTGTTTCCAGTGTTGTACTGTTACATCGATTATCCTTGAAAGCATAAGGGGTGAGATGGGCTTTCTGTGTTGGTGTGCAGGTACACACCACTCAGTTTGTAAACTCTCAATACGCTTGTGTATTCTCCTGATTCCCTATAGGTAGTGATTGTTCTACTGTTGACTGCGTGGCAGAAATTCCACTTAACTGAGACTGGGATTTCTACAGTACTTTGTTTCTACCCCTTAGTGCTGAGCAGCCCTCCTTTAGACTTATTACTTCTGCGAGGGGCTTGGAATATTGGCATCTCTGCTGTCATGCATACGTGTAGGTGAGAGTGACATTTCCTACAATGTTTCTGAGCTGGAGTGCTTTCTTGTATTTTCTGGTAGGACTTTCTTGTTGATTTATTACTGGTCTGTCATCCCCAGCCTGTATGCTTCTTTTTGGGTCTGCTGCGTACCTAGCATTATTTCCTGCCATGTACTGTGTGCTGTTTATTTAATTTTAAAAACTCAATAAAACATACGTTTAAAAAAAAAAGGCATTAACCTGCTGGAGGTGGTCCAAAGGAGGGCAGCAGAGGTGATCATGAGCCAGCAGGGTGGGTCGTACAAGGAAAGAGTGAGGCTACTGAACTTGTACTTACCGGAGGAGAGAGACAGGGGACGCGATTAAGACTTTCAAATATTTGAAAGGAATAAATAGGGTGGACAAAGAGGGTTTCTTCAAGCTGAGTGGGAACAGAAACACAAGACTCTGCCTCAAGTTGGAGGTGGGAGGTTTAGGACAGAAGCTAGGAGGCACTTGTTCACTGATAGGGTAGTGGTTGGTTGGAATGTTCTTTGGAGGATGTGGTTTAGCTGAAAATAGTAGGCAGCTTCAAGAGAGGCTGGGATAGAGTCAAGGGTTAGCGGAGGGGAAGGGAGGATGAGGGTGGCAGGCTCAGTAGCTTATGCTGCAGGTCCTACATTACAAGAAGACTAGATAGACCCAATGGCCTTATTCTGCTGGCTTCATTGTATGTTCATATAAATGACACTGCTCCCTGTCCCTCTGTAACCCACTATGCCCTATTCCGTAGCCTTTTTTTTTCACAGAGTGCTACCCCTTGCCCCTCTGTACCCCACCCTGCCTTATTCCCTAGCCTTTTTTTTTTTTTTTTATAGGTTGATACATTGCCCTCTGTAACCCACCCTATTCCCTAGTTTTATTTTATAGGGCACCACACCCTGCCCCTCTGTAACACACCCTGCCCTTTTCCCCAAACTTTTTTTTTTTTTGTAACCGGACACTGCCGCTTCCCCTGCCACCCACACTGCCCTATTCTCTAGCCTTTTTTACAGGGTGCTACACCCTCCCCCTCTGTAACCCACCTCTGCCACATTTTTCATCCATGCAGTACTGTACTTGTTTGCTCCATGGTACAGGAGACTTGGCTCCCCTGGTATGATGGATGAGCTGGAATGAGATACAGTGGAAGTGTGTGTGTGTGTGTGTGTTGCACATTAGCCCACCTATGCTACTTACTGCTGCTGTGCCATTTCAGACAGGTTTCTCACTTATATTTCTGTGGAGTTACCTCCTCTCTGGCATTCCGCCCATGAACAGGTGTTGAAAAGGGAAGAACAGTTTCATTTATATTCCTGACAGATGCCCTCTAGGGGCTGTGGCTATGCTTTAAAAAATAATGCAGTATTTTTCCTCTATCCTGCACTGCACGTGTACGCTCCGCAGAGTCAAACTTGTGTCTGCTCTGATTTACTGAAATGAATACCATTGCACATATTCTCCTGACATTTTGTGTCTTTCATTGTACATTCTATTTACCTCCGCAAAACAAGCGCAGCAGTAAGAACAGAGCAAAACAAACAAAACAGCTTGCAGTATAATAAGAACGTGACTGTATTGTGAAAACCTGAGAGTGGCCTTTTCTGTTCTAGCCTGATTATTTGTCTAGCAGGAATGAATTGAAATGTGAGGATGGAGGTGTGAGCCATGGATGGCGTGGGGGTAATGAAACCCTCTGTTTATCCAGAGAACAGGTACATTGGAGGCAGTCACAGTGCAGGCTTCCCACACTGTGATTTATTCCGTGCTAGTGGAAGTTGAGGGACTGACCGCACTGGAGATTGAAGCCCTCTGTTTACCTGTGAGTCAGGTACAGTGTGGGGTAGATACATGGTCTGACGACAGTACTGTGATGTATTTTGTGTTGGTGAGAGTAAGGGACTGACAGCACGGGAGACTGAAGCCTTCTGTTTTTCCACAGGAACAGATACAGTGTGGGGCAAGTACAGTGCAGGCTTCCCCACAATGTGATATATTTAGTGGTCGTGAAAGGCGAGGAACTGACTGACAGCACTGGAGACTGAAACAGTCTGTTTATACACAGTGACTGGTACAGTGTGGGACAGAAACAGTGCAGGCTTCCTCACAGTGCAGTGTATTTAATGCTGATGAAATGGAACTGACTGCACTGGAGACTGAAGCCTTCTGTTTATCCACAAGGCCAGGAACAGTGCAGGCTTCCCTATACTGGTATATTTAGTGTTGGTGAAAGGTAACGGACTGACAGCAGTGGAGATTGAAGCCATCTGTTTCTCCCCAGTGATGGGTACTGTTCAGACCTCCAGCACTGTGATGTAGCTAATGCAGGTGAAAGGTGAGTGACTGATAGAGCAGGAGACTGAAGCACTTTGTTTATCCACAGGAACAGTTTTAGTGTTTGCAGGCACAGTGCAGGCTTCCCACTGGCCAGGTACAGTGTGGGGCAGGTGTAGTGCAGGCTTTCCTATGCTGATGAATTCAGTGTCACAAAAAGCTGAGGGGCAGGCAGCACTGGAGACTGGAGCCCTCTGTTGTTCCACAGGGACAGGTACAGTGTGGGGCAGGTACATTGCAGACTGTTCCACACTGTGAATGATTTAGTGCCGGTATACGGTGAAAGACTCTGCACTGGAGACTAAAGCCCTTGGTTTACTCAAAATTGGTACAGTACGTGACAGGTGCAGTACAGACTGTCCTACACTGCAGTGTATTTAACCTGGTAAAAACTGAGTGATTGACAACTCTTGAGACTGAAGCCTTCTTTATCCATAGGGACAGTGTGGGGCAAGTAATAGTCGGTTTTACCCACACTGTCTTAAATTTAGTGTCGGGGAAGGGTTGCTGACAGTACTTGGATGCAAAGGCTCTCTTCAAACAACATGAACTTTTGCTGTATTCAGACATAATGCAGTTAGCCCCAGCACTTGAACTGCCCCGGAGAGGAAAAAGTTAATTCTATGCAGAAGCATAGAATGTTGAGCTCGAGCTCGGTTTTCAAACCTTTGTCTGTGGTACTTCCCAGTGTAACCATCAGATTTTTTACTCCGCCTAACAGTGAATTCTCTCTGGAGATTTCCTCTGCTCGGTTCGGTAAAAGAAAAATAAAGCGTTCAGTTTAAACCACATATTTTTGTTATTTTCGGATTTCTAGCCTCTGTCTACAGTACAGGTAGTGTGTGTGTGTGTGTGTGTGTGTGTGTGTGTGTGTGTGTGTGTGTATATATGTATATATGTGTGTGGTGTGTGTGTGTGTGTATGTGTATATATATATATATATATATATATATATATATATATATATATATATATATATATATATATATATATATATATATATATATATGTATATGTATATATATGTGTATATATATATGTATATATATATATATATATGTATATGTAGTGCTGTGTTTTATTTTGTTAAAAACAGTGGAAATTGTCTTTCTTTGGTTTCTTTCCGGTCGGTCCGGTTTGGAACCGACTTTGTAAAATTTTTCTCTCTTTCTGGGATTAGTGTGGTGTTCCAGTAACGGTCGGTTTCAAAAGAACCGGACTTTTGCTGGTTCTTTTAAAAAGCCCGTGACACGGTTTGTAACCGATCGGTTGCTTTATTACCTGGCTTGAAAGCTTCTATAGGGTAATTTGTTAGGTTGGCCATGTCTGAGAAACCCAAGAAGAAAACCAGTCCCACTGGGTTTCAACACTGTACTGAGTGTGGGGAGACCTTTGCTAAGGTCGACCCCCACCTCATCTGTGTTTATTGTCTATGGTTTGACCACCTCAAGTCAGACTGCCAAATCTGTCAGAACTTTCCTAAAACCACTCTAGATAAAAGACTGAGTAGGCTAAAGGAAAGGGAGGCCGAGACGTCCATAGATCCGGATGGCCAGCTCAGTTTGGTTGCGGCCGAACCTGAGGAGGTGCCTACTGACCTAGGCGATACCTTCTCGGGCAAAAGGAGAGCTGAGGTTTCGTCAAAGAAAAAGCATAAGTCTGCCGGTTTGGATCCTGTATCCCACTCTCCAACCATGGACGAAATATCCAAAGCAATTAGTATTGTCCAGTCGCTTAGACTGGTTCCAAGTGAACCGATACCGCCGGTTCGGCGCTCGGTTCAGTCGGATCCGTCTCCTCCGGATTATGACCCAGATGCTTATTATGAGGAGTGGGAAGGAGACGAAAACTATCCCGGTGATGACGATGAAGGGGGTCTGGATGTGCCCATTGAACTGGACATCTCCCCAGACCGGCCCCCAGGTGTCCCTTCTCCCTGGCTCTGAGTCCCCTTCACACTTTTTGTTCTACAAAAAGGTGGCACAAACCCTGCAGCTTCCCTTGGTTGAAACAGCAGAGGAGGATGAAGAGCCTGATTTTGTGGAAATGATGGACATCCCAGAGTCCAAAAAGCTGTCTATCCCTCTTCATAAATTTTTGGGGAAACACACACAAAATTTTACAAACCCCTAATTCAACACCTCCTGTGGTTAAGAGAATGGACAGGAGGTATTCGATATCAGGCTCAGCTGCGGAGTTCCTTTATAGTCATTGCAGCCATGTTGGGGTAGTGCAGGCTGGAGCCTGTGACAGGGCTAACATCCTTTGGCTTCACACACCCCGGATAAGGACTCCAGGAAAGTGGATGCCATGGCCAAAAAACAGTATTTGGCATCTTCTTTGGGACTCAGGCAGGCTACTTATATGGCCTACACAGCCAGGTATGAGAAATCCAGATAGGACACAGTTCTGGAACTAGCTAAACAGGCCTCTCCCCAGCTAGCCAAGGAACTGGAGGTGGTGGCTGCTGATGGAATTGAGGCATCCAAAATGCAGTTTCATGCTGCTGTGGACTCCAGTGATGTGGCATCTAGAGTCATGGCTACATCTGTGTATCTCAGAAGACATGCTTGGCTCAGATGTACTAGCCTTTCACAGGATACCCAGACCAAGGCCATGGATTTTCCTAAAGTAGGTAACTCTCTGTTTGGGGAGCAGACAGAGGCTTACATGAAGAAAATGGATGAATATAGGACCACATACAGGAGTGCACAGGCCAAGGAGAGGAGGCCAGCCGACAAGCGCAGTCTAGGGGCAGGCCCTTTCAAAGGTTTTTACCAAGCCCAGGCCTCCTCCCTTCCCACAGAGGGGTTCTTCAGAGGGAGGGGTAGGAGGGAGAGGAGCAGGGCTGCTCCTCCTCCTCTCAGTCTAAGGCTCCTGCAAAGCAGACACCCTGATGTGTCAGCCCGGGTTGACTCTCCATTTCCAGTAGGAGGCAGGCTGGCTTACTACTTCCAGGCCTGGAAGTCTGTGACCTCAGACAAGTGAGTCCTGGAAGTAGTAAGCCAGGGACTGGCCCTGAACTTCAAAAAATTTCCAAAAGAAGGGCAGATCTTTTCCACCTGCATCAGTCTCAGAAACCCTTGCCCTAGAGGCAGAGTTTCCTCTTCTAGCTCTCAGAGCTATAGAGAAGGTTCCCACTCAGCTCAAGGGAAAAGGACTGTATTCCAGGTACTTCCTTACCCCAAAGAAAACAGGGAAGTGGCGACCCATCCTAGACCTAAGGTATCTGAACAAACACATTTCAAAGCCCAAATTCAAAATGGTAACTCTTGGAATAATCTTTCCCTCTCTAAGGCCAGGGGATTGACTAGCATCTCTGGACCTCAAGGATGCCTACTTACATATTCCTGTCAGGTGCTCCCACAGAAAATACCTCAGGTTCAAGTTGCCTTCAGGCCATTACCAATTCAGAGCCATGCCATTCGGTCTAACATCAGCTCCAAGGGTGTCACAAAGTGCCTTGCAGTAGTGGTGGCTTACCTCAGAAGACAGGGTATCACCATCTTTCCGTATCTGGATGACTGGCTGTTAGTGGGTCAGTCTCATTTACAGGTCAAGTCAGCTGTTCAAACTACCCAGGACCTACTCGCTCCTTGGGTTTTCTTCAGTCTTCCAGAGTCTGTACTCGAACCAGTTCAACTTCTCACCTTTATAGGCATGGAGTTGGACTCTGTACAAGCAAAAGCCTTCCTTCCCCTGGCAGGGGTAAATGTCCTAGTGGATCTTGCTTCCTCCTTTCGACCTCAGGTCTCCCACCCAGCAAGACAGTTCCTGGGCCACATGGCAGCTTGCACGGCAGTGGTGCAGGGAGCAAGGTTCCAGATGAGGGACATTCAGTTTCATCTGAGGTCGTTTTGGTCTCAAAAGAAGGATTCACTTACCAAACTGATTCCAGTGACTCAGACCCTGGTCCAAGTTCTCCAGTGGTGGCTGGACCAGGACAACCTCAGACAAGGGGTTCCATTTCTCCCTCAAGTCCCATCAGTAGTTTTAACTACGGATGCTTCTCTCCTAGGGTGAGGAGCCCACCTGGGAGCCCTAACAGCTCAAGGGCTCTGGTCTCCACAGGAGTCTCTTCTTCATATCAATCTCCTGGAACTCAGGGCAGTTTTCCTAGCCCTGCAGAGCTTCTTGGATTCAGTCAAGGGCAAGGTGGTCCAGGTCAGAATGGACACCACCACCACAATGTGGTACATCAGTAAGCAGGGAGGCACTCGGTCCTCGGCCTTGTGCACAGAAGCCATGAAGCTATGGTCTCTGGCCTGTTCTCTTCAGACTTCTCTGGTAGCAGTTCACCTTCCAGGGAAGAACAACCTACTAGCAGGTGCTCTGAGCAGAATTTCACAGGGACACCACGAATGGTCCCTGGATCCTCACATGCTGAAGGTCCTCTTCTCCAGGTGGAGCACTCCAGAGATGGATCTCTTTGCAGCACCGGACAATCATCAGCTTCCTCTGTTTTGTTGCAGACCTCCAGTCCTGGGGACGGTTCCCCAGGATGCTCTCTTTTTGGACTGGAAGGGCAGGTTTCTCTATGCCTTCCCTCCCCTCCCTTCCCTCTGCTGTTCAGAGTTCTGATCAAGATCAGGACTCAACCCTGCACAGTGATACTGGTAGCTCCAGATTGGGCCAGACAGCCTTGGTATCCTCTACTGCTGTCCTTGTCAGTGTCACGTCCTCTGTCTCTACCCAGGACATAAATCTCCTGTCCTCCTCTCAGGGGCGGATCTGGTACCCCAATCTCTAGTCTCACCATCTCAAGGCCTGGCTCTTGAAGAGTTAGAATATGCAGCTCTACATCTTTCTCAGGGAGTTCTGGATATTCTGAAGGTCTCTAGGAAACCTTCCACTAGAAAAACTTACAACTCCAAATGGAAAAGGTTCAGTATTTGGTGCTCTCAGAAAGGCATCCTGCCTGATTCTGCAGACATTTCCACAGCCTTAGACTATCTAGTTCATCTCAGTGGTTTAGGCCTTAGGCCTGCCACTCTGAAGGTTCATCTATCAGCTGTCTTTGCATTTCTCTCAGCAGGAAAGGGCTCTTCCCTGGCATCTCATCCTGTTTTCAGAAAGTTTTTCAAGGTCTGGTTCATTAACTCCCCTTTAGGGCCCTCACTTGGGATCTTAATGTCTGCATAGCTCAGCTAACTGCAGCCACCCTTGAACCTCTGGCTCGGCTGAATTGAAGTACTTGACCTGGAAAACTGTGTTCCTGGTAGCTATTACTTCTGCCAGTCGGATTAGTGAGTTACAGGCTCTGTCAGTGGAACCTGACTTCATCTCCTTCCATAGGGACAAAGTAGTCCTCAGAACCAATAGGAGGTTCTTGCCCAAAGTGGTTTCAGATTTTCATCTGAACCAGTCTATATCTCTCCCTGTGTTTTTCACTGACCATTCTTCTTCAGGTGAAAGAAGGTTACACAGTCTGGACGTTAAGAGGGCCCTTAGCTACTACATTGAGCATACTAAGGCACATAGAAATGACAGTCTTCAATTGTTTCTCACTTATGGTGAAGTGGGAAAGGGTAAGCCTGCCACTAAGAGAACTATTGCCAGGTGGATTGTTTCTTGTATACAATTTTGTTATGACAAGTTGGGTAGGACGCCCCCTTCAGGACTGAGGGCTCACTGGACCAGGGGTACAGCTGCTTCTCTAGCTGCGGCCAGAGATATACCTTTGTTAGAGATCTGTAAAGCAGCCACCTGGAAAATGGTACATACTTTCACCAAGCATTACTCCCTGGACATCCAGGCTAGGAGTGATGCTAGGTTTGGTACAGCAGTACTGCAGAGCCTCTTTCCAAAGTAGGTTCTGCATTCCCTCCTCCATAGGGAACTGCTTGGTAGTCTGCATTATGTCTGAATACAGCAAGACTTCATGTTGTTGTTTGAAGAAAACATTACTCACCATTGTAATGTTGTTTCTTCTAATGGAGTCTTGCTGTATTCAGACCCCCCGCCCCCGCCTCCCCTGTCAGAACCTGGTTTTGGGAAGTGGGCTGGCAGGTACAGTGTTGCACCTCAAGGGTGTAACTTGTACCCTCCGTCTTGGGTGGGGTAGATGTTATTATTTTTTTCTGGTGTTTTACTAAATATTGTCACTACCTTTCCTTCTTGGGTTCTCGACTTGAGTCTTTTGGGGCCCAAGAAGATATAATTTTGCCCTTTGGCTGTATTTGAAAAATTTCCATACTTTAGTTACTAGTTAGTTAGCTCGTAAGAATCTGACGGTTACACTGGGAAGTACCACAGACAGAGGTTTGAAAACCGAGCTTGAGCGCAACGTTCTATGCTTCTGCATAGAGTTAACTCTTTCTTCTCCGGGGCAGTTCAAGTGCTGGGGCTAACTGCATTATGTCTGAATACAGCAAGACTCCATTAGAAGAAACAACATTACTGTGGTGAGTAATTTTTTCTTTCTGTCCACAAGGTTAGGTATGGCATGTGGGCAGGTTAGGTACAGTGCGGACTTCCCCACACTGTGTTGTATTTAGTGGTGGTGAAAAGTGAGGTCCTGGCAGCTTGGAGACCAAAGATCTTTGTTCAGCTCTTTATTTTATTTAACTTCTCTATCCAGAATAGTATGGCTGAAATGTAATATCTCATTTTCTGTAAGGTCCTGCTTCTGTTCAGTTTTACAGCTGAGAGAGACTGAGCTGCAAAGAGATAACTGTGTCTGTCCTCCCCATCACAACATGGGACCTGCTGTTTTGTTGGAGATCCTAGTTCATTCCCACCTTAGGTTAGCATGTTTTGAGTGACCTTATGGGGTTAATGAACTCACCCTCTGCTCAGGGAGGGATGAGCCTGCTCTCTGCTGCAGCACACCCTCCTTGTCGGCTGTCATAGTGGTGGAATGGGTGTATGAGATGGAGATGAGTGTATGTTAACAAATATTATGGGGGCTGGTGTTGGGAGGGGGAGTGCAGTGTGGTCACTCATTTGGAGTGTTGGGGGGGGGGGGATCCCAAATTGCCTTCCTGATAGCCTCCTGAGTTGGTGCCTTCGGAAGCTGCCACTCAAGATATATATCCCTTGGTGGGATCGTTCCACATAAGGATAAGACTATAAACAGATTAAGAAGTGTGAATCTGAGGTTGTGACTTTCGTGAAAGGAAAAAAAAAAGGATTGGGTCTTAAGAGTCAGTTCTTTGGGTTGGCTCCATCACACTGAACAGTGGGGGACCAATGGACTACTGAGTCACACTGACAGCCTGTTTTCATGCCCTGAGGCTGAAGGTCAGCAGCAGGGGCCAACAAGGAGGCTTAAGAGCATTCACGTGGACCCTCTCCTGGGGACCATAACTGTTATGTGCCTCTCTTGCAGTGACACGTAGGGGACGTCTGGGGTGTATATGATGCTGTGGGTGACCACGCAGCCTCAAGCACCATGCCCTACGATAGTCCTGAGCAGACACTTCACAAAGCAGGGTGGTGGGCAGGAATAAAAAGAAGGGAAGGGAAGGAAAAACCTCCACTGGCTGGATGATGGGCACGACACTTTAGTTAGTTTTTGTTGACCGGGTAAGTGCACTAGACAAGTCCTGCCTATTTTCAGGCACGACCCGGGGGAGGGGGATACAGATGAATGCCAACTGACCTTGAACCAAATTAAGCTGTTGGTGGTATTTTTAGCGAATGAGGGAAATTTGGCCATGACACCAGGGAAATTCCCCGACTCTTTTCGATAAGTGCCATGGGATCTTTAACATCCACCTGAACTGCCACCAATCCAGGCAGATGGGACCTCGGTTTAACATCTCATCCAAAAGGCGGCACCTCAGAAGTGCAGCACCCCTCTCATGCTGCACTACAGTGTCAGTACTGGGACATTAACCCAAGTGCCAGATGTGGGAACTGAACCCACAGCCCTCTGATCTCCCGGCCTCAGAGGCGAGTGTGCTACCTACTGAGCCACTGACACTTAGGGCCACACATGTCCGACGGACATGTGAACATGCTGTCTTCTCCTCCTCCATTATGCCGTGCAGTTGCCACTGGATTTGTGTGTCTTGGCATACATGTTGGGGTCAGTTGAAAATGCAGCACGTTTGAGGGCTAAGCTGGGGGAGCTATGTGACTGTGATTGGAGGGTCCCATGCAAGAGAGGTGATGGCACCAGTAGTGGAGATCCTGGGCAGGCAGAGCCTTGCCAGGCGAGAAGATAACTGTGAATTTAAAGAGCTAGTGCGCCAAAAATACAGGCAAGAAGTGTTACTAATTTGTAAAAGCAGTTCGTTTTCACGATTTATTTCTGAAGTAGTTTTCTTTTCCATTTGCTTATTAGAAGGCTTTTTACCTGATAGTTTTTGGTGTGATGTACAGAGTAGTGCTTTACCTGGAGACAGATCTAGCTGTCTACTGCCTGGGATTTCCTTGGGAACCCCTAGGTGCCTGGCTTAGCTGGACCCTGTCTCCCTAGTGCAGTGACCTACGTCCATGCTGCCTCGTATCAGCCCCCCCCCCGGCAGGGTACAGTGGAGCTTCCCCTCTGTCTACGTCCATGCTGCCCTTGTCAGCCCCTCAGCAGGCTACAGGAGCTTCCCTCTGCCTACATCCATGCTCCCTTGTATTAGCCCCGGCAGGGTACAGTGGAGCTTCCCTCTGTCTCACGTCCATGCTGCCTCATATCAGCCCCCCTCAGCAGGCTACAAGGGAGCTTCCCCTCTGCCTACGTCCATGCTCCCTTGTATCAGCCCCCCCCCCGATAGGGTACAGGGGAGCTTCCCCTTTGCCTATGTACTCCTTGTCAGGCGGCCCTTGCTGGAGTTGAGGACCAGTCCTTCTGCCCATTGAGATCCTTCGTCTTCCAGACAAGTAGTACCTTTTTCTTGTTTTCCTCCCATCCCTAGTGATGCTGGCACTCTGGAGGTCCTAGGCACGTGTGCATGCAGACTGTGCATTCCCCACCAGATCCTCGTCCTGCATCAGTCCCTCCCAGAGTGTCCTCTGCTGCTCTGCCACCTGTGGTCACCCAAGGGGCACTACTGCAGCAAGGAATGATACCCCCCCACCCTGGGGGAGGAGAGTGTCCCCGTGGATGCTTGATCTCCCCCCCGGTGCCCGGCTAGCCCTCATGTCCCAGCATTGTTCCTGAACCTGGGTCATCGAAGCTGAGCATTAGCGTTTCCTCTGCACCAACCGGCTGGGTGACCAATCTAGTGCAGCTCCTCTTTTTACCTCATCAGCATTGTGACCTTACTTTTTGTAACCCTATTCATGACTCTGATCCAGTTCCAAATGAAGAACCTGGGTTCCTCACTCTTCTTTATTTTTTTTATTTATTGACGAGATTAACCAGAAAAACACACTGAACAACAAGTTGCTCGTCTCATGATGTGTCGACTCTGACGGCAGTGGACCACAAACAGTTTAACGAATAATTTCCTGGTTTATGGCAGTCTGCCATATGATGGTGTGAGGGTACGTCTGAGCATTAGAAGCCAGTGGCAATCTACTAAAAACATCCAGGGCTTGGCTGCAGTGTGCAGGACTTATGTGAAACGTAGTTGAGGGTGGAGTTATAGTAATCGGGAAGCATCATCTCTGCCCGTGGCATAACTTTTACAGATTCTCAAGTTAACAGTTGTAATTTTTTTGAATGGCGTTAAATCTTGGTTAGGCCTTGTTAAAGTCCAGAACATATTTTCTCGAATGTCACTCGGTGAGCACTGCTCACCTGAAGGCATGCTAAAATGGTATTGCTTTCCTGAACGCCAAGAGTGGTGTTTGCAGATGATGGAAAGTGTGTGTGTTCAGTATGGCCTCCACTCCCCCACCAAGACTGGACATAATGGACACGGGGATTACTTTCGTATGATGATGCATTCTGCCCCCCTTCCCATTGCTGTAGCTAGCTACAGATACTGACTTGTGTACTGGAGGCAGAGGTTGCAAATGTCTCCTGTTTGTTCTGTAGGTTTTCAGTGGTTACAGGATTGTGAGTATGTGTTGGATGGGGAATTATTGTTGATCCTGGAGACGTGAGCCGCCTGCCTGCCCATCTCTCTCGCTGTCCCCCTCCCAGTGAGAGCCTAGTTATGAAAGGTTAGCACAGGCCCAGCTGAGCAGGTGTGGGTGGAATTTCAATTACTTGGAAATTCTGCCCAGACCTACAGCTGGCTTATTTGTTATCAGCAGTCACTGACTGACTGTATCAGTGCGTGCCCCTTCCCGAATAGCTTATTCTACTGGCCCCCACCGTCCCAACAGATTGATTTTCATTGCAGCTCCTTCACTTCCTGTTGTAATAATAGTAATACTATCTGTATGTCTGCATCTGTCTCTCTCCATCCATGTTTAGATTTATAGATAGTAGGACTCTGGTTGCAAGTTGTAAGAGAATCAGATGGTGACATTTCAGAAGGAACATCCTAAATGGGAAATTGTCTGCCTTAAGAGTTGGAAGAGCCATGTGCAGATGGATTGATGGACGGACAGACAGACGGACAAGACAGGGCAGAAATTCATAGCTGTCCCATTTATATAAAGAAGAGCAGCAAGGCAGAGGGGGCTGGGTGGCAGATGTAGCCTTTCCCTATCATGGTGTTGCTGTCAGTTGCTCCCCCGCCAGTGTACTCCATATCTCTCAACTGTCACACATTACGAGGTACGTCACTCATTTTACCTCTCAGAAACCCTGTTACACATGGCACAGGTAATGCCCACTGAAACGTCGATGCAGAAATTCATAATAATCTATGAAACTCTGTTATCAGCAAACATGAATAACATAAGTGCACAGATTTAGACTGTGTTCTGAGCGAGTAATGTCATTTTTGATGATGTGTCACACATACTGTCACCCATTTGAGTGATGAAAGGTTGAGAGGTATGGTGTACTCCGTTAATGGGGAGCTTCTGAACGAGACCCCCATGTTTGTGCTGTTCAGTGATTGTGTTTGCTTGTGGATTTCTGTATTGGGGATTTGTATGGGGGGTGTATTTTGCAACACATAATTCAGTAAATCAGGAAAGGTAGTCATTTACCAGCTCTACTATTTTATTTATTCCATGGATGTGCTGCCGTATTTTTAACAGCAGGTTTTGAGAATTTCACAAACTGCCATGGAATAGTGAATCGTAAAAAAAAAAAAAAAAAAGGGAAACTGATATAGCGTTTCAAATGTTTTGCATTTTGTTACTTAAATGCACTTTGAGGAACTTTATAGATAGGACTTTCTGTAGTGGGTGACAGGTTTGCAGGGTCAGATGCAGAATTTGGTTATGGTAAGAACAGTATGCAGTGTGTTGTTCTCAAGATTAGGAAACTGCTGTTACAACAGTGTATTGTTCCTGCCCTCAGAAGCTGTAGTTTTTATTTCCAGTGCCCTAGTGTGCACCCTGGTGTGCTGGAGTGGTGATCCTGTTGTACTCGGAGGCTGTGAGTTTGAATCCCAGTGCCCTCGAGTGCTGGAGTGGTGATCCTATAGAGGCTGTGAGTTTGAATCCTAGTGCCCTGGTGTGCTGGCATGTTGATCCTGTTGTACTGAGATGCAGTGGTTGATTATGCAGCCATTGTACTGCAGTGCTTTGTTAGCCTCCAATATTTGCTTCTGTGCTGCAGTCCGAGCCTATGCCTGAATAAGCCAGATGCCCAGATACGGCTGAACATCTGTGACCTTCTCCCTGAGGTGGACCTGCAGCACTGACATGACATTTTAAAATACCCCAAGTGCAGTGAGCTTTCCAAGTGGCTGTGCCTTGTACTGAAAATGGAGATGTTGAGACAAAGGGCCAGGTGCTGCTTCAGCCCCTCTTCCAGCTCCACTTACTCACTAGACCTGTGGGATCCGCTGATGAAGTCACTGTCAACTAGTGTGTCTCTGACCAGTTCAGTGAGTTCATACCTCAGATGGTGGCCAGTGCAGACAAACCTGACTCAGGAAGTGTCCATTTGGGATGGACAATGACTCACTCTCACTATGGTTGCCGGTTCATTGGGCTGGGGAGCCATGCAAGGCATGGCATCAGCTCTAGAGACATGGAACCTATCAGAAATTATGCTTCCTAGCTGGCCTGGTAGTGCTGAGGGTTGAGGCACTGGATGCCACACCGGCGACCCAGGTTTGGGAACGAGCCCGGGCCGTCGGGGGTCAGCGGGGAGGGAGGGAGAGGATTGAGCGTCCGGAGGACAGCTCTCCTCTCCTGGGAGGGGAGGGGTTGTGCTCCTGCTGAATGACTGCCCCCAGGTGGAGGCCTGGGGGAAGTGCGTGTCTATAGGGTGCACAGAAGGGGTGAGTGCTGCGGGACTTAGATGTGCGCGTGCCTCCACACACGCACATCTGGTATGTGTGTCCCAGCAACGGGGATTGGGGAGAAAAATGGAGGAAAATAAATCCTCTGGACACAGGATGAAGCCTGACTGTCCACAGGCTCTGCTTCTGGGCTGGGCGGAAAGGTAAGCCCTGGTAATTTCGGGAAGTCTGGGCTGGGAGGGTCAGTCTGAAGGGGGCATGGGGGATGAAGAGTATAAACAGAATAAGAGAAAAAAAAAAAAGAAATGACACTTCCCATAACTGTTTCTCGAGATTAGAACTATATTCAGGGTTCTACTCACATTCAGCGGTAGATTGAGAAATCAGCACATCCAGATCTGGTCAGATACTGCTGTGACAGAGGCATGCTTCAGATGCCAGCAGCGCACAACATGCGAAACAGTGACGGATGAGGCTTACAAACTGCTGTGCTGGGTGAAGAGGAAGGTCGCTCACTGTCAGCGATGGCCCCTGGCAGGTGCCTTCACTTGCCAAGCCGACTGGCTAAGAGAACAGAAGCTCCACTCGGGAGTGGAAACTATGCTCACTTGATTTCATTGGAAAATGCTGATTTGGAATCTTATGGCCTCAAGGTTTGGTGCAAAGACCCCCAGATACTTTGGCAGATATTGAGAATGACAGTGGCTGGGATTCAAATGCCTCTCTCGGTCATTGCTGGACATCCTCCTGTACATTTTCCCTTTATTGCCTGAGATATCCAAGGTTTCAGACAGCTGCAAAGGTAACCATCTGCACGGATACACTGTGCCCTGATACACTTGGGACTGGGCAGACCTCTCCCAGCCAGCCAGGCCTTCTTCACCAGGGGCTGATTCTTCATCCACTACTCGGAGGCTTTTACCATTGACCTGGCTTCTCAGCAGAGAAGATTTCTGATGGCATGATGCTCAGCAAGAGATCTTCAAGAATCTGTCTTCATCATCCATTCCCACTTATGGGTCTAAGCCGGAGACGCTAGGACCCAGTAGGGACAAGGTCTTTTGTTGCCTTGGGGATCGACTCCGATGCTGGTGCCTCCCACGAGGCATATAAAGGGACATCGGGCTCATGTGTTTTCCAGTAGCCAACGCCAGCCCCCTCCCTTCACCTGTTCTGTTTTCCCACTGTCAAGTGTGCACCGTGGTAGCAGTGTTCGCCTAACTCCATCACTTCCTCCCTCAGTTCGTCACCACCTGTTCAGCATTTTTTCGATGGCATCATTTTTCTTCAATGCTGCCTTTTTATTTTTAACATTAAATTCAGCACTAAACTCTTTTTTTGTGTGTGTGTCTGTGTTGCCATGTCCAATGCTGAAGAGCAAAAAAGCAAGAAGGCCAAGCTGAAGAAGAAACATCATGGCGTCCCCCCAGTGCATCAGTGCTCTTGTGGGACCATGTTGCCATTCAGGACTGGCATGATTGGTGGGCCTGCCTTGATGCTGAACATGATATGGATAGGTGCAGTGCCTGCTTCTCTGTGGACTACCGTAACCTTGAGAAGCACGCATGGAGCTGGGGTCGTGATCCACCCATCTTCAGAGGCACACATTGCACCAGGGATGCCAAGATAAGGTCCCTGGGCTCTTCCTCTGAGCCCCATCCCAGTACTACACACATGAGGAAGACCTGGGCACTCCCAGTGCTTGCTTTACTGAGACATTGAAAGCCCTGGGGGAGGGGTCAGGTGGACAGTTGACCTCATCCAGGAGGCTGGCTGAGCACCCCTCCCAGTTTGTCTGCTTTTCGGGGTACTGGATGCCCCCGATGGTGAGGCTGAAGCTGTATACTTAGTCTACACCGGTGGACATCTTGGCATTGTGGTCAGGTGCTGCCTCGGCTCCTGGTACTAAGGCTGGTACTCGTGAGCGGGGTGGTGCCAATTGCAAAGCCAGGCCCCCTTTCGGCATCATTCTTTATACCGGAAGAGGGCAGGATTTCAGAGGCAGCTCCACCATAGAGCTGGAGGTTGTTGTCATTTCTTCCCCAGGCAGTCAGAAGTCCCAGGGAGGATTATGGCACCGATCTTGGGCTTGCTGACGTAGTCAGCAAGGATGGAGGCCTTCCGGGACCTGGTTCCTGGCCTTTCTCAGGATCGGGAACCTCTTCTTAAGTTGCTGCCGAGTACAGCGATGGGACCTTGTCTGGTGCCATTCGCAGTGCCAGTTCATGTTCTGGTGCCAGATCTGGTTCCGGTGATGTTTGTGGGGATAGGGTTGGTGCCACTAGCTGTGTCAGGTCTGGGACCAGCACTAGTGGAGGTCGTGGCCTAGAGTTTGGACTTGCTACGGGGCAGAGCAGTGGTCAGCACTGGTGAGGAGGGTGATGCAAGGTACTGGGCCTGCGGCTCACCCCTTGTCTAGAGGTGGTGGAAACTCTGGTAGGAGTTGCAGTGCTAGTCCAGGGACCAACTTCTTTCCAGAACAGTCTGGTCTTGTCACTGGTGGGGATCAGGCTGCTCCATGGGACGCAAACTGCTCCACTCTCCCCACCTTGGGGTTTGCCACCAAGGGCTCCGTCTGGACTGGTGCACAGATGTTGGTTGTTCACAGGCATGCGAGTTTGTGGCCTGGTCATCAGTGACCCCCCCCCCCCTCTGCTCCCTCTCTTGCTCTCCTAGGTGTTTCAACTCCTCTGGGACCCACGACCTGGGACCAGTTCAGGTTAGTGGTTGATGTGTTCCAACAGTTTCACCTCTTAGCTGCTGTTTTAGGCCTGCATTGCTGCTACCTGAATCCAACTCCTCCTCTTCCTCCTCTGAGAAGAGGGTTTCATGATCTGTTTCTCTTCTGATGCTGAGTACTGTCAGCACCAGCAATTTCTTTTGGAGATGATGGGAGTGGCCAAGTCTTCACCATTTTCAGGTTGTAGTACTGCTACTCTGGCACTGTCATTCCTTGGAGAATACAGCAGTGATGCTGCTGTCATCCCTTTGTGGCCCAGGCCACTTACGGAGGCATCCAGGAACATCTTACTCCATCTCTAGGGATGTCCAGTGCAGGGATTGCGATCCTGCAGCATTTTCAGATTCTATCCCTCATCCGACCTCGGTGATTTTGGTGCTGCAGTCCCCCTCTGGGCCTAGGTGTCCAGTGGATGACCACCCACCCCCCTGACGTTGTGGACATTGATGCTTGGGGCAAGAGAGATTTTCCAAGAATCAATCTTCACCATACATTTCTACTTATGGGTTTAGGGCTGGAGGCACTAGGATTCCGTGGGAGCAAAGTCTTTTGCAGTTTAGGGGACTGACGTCTGTGCCAGGGCCTCCCACAAGGCTGATGTAGTGATGTCGCCCTCATGGGTTGGCCAGTAAGCAACCCTGGCCCCCTACCTTCCTCAGTTCTGTTTTTCCCATTGTTGATTGCACACTGTCAGAGCTTCGTCATCACAACTGCGTCACAGTTCTTTCCTCATTTCACTGCTGTTGGTTCGACGTGGTACCTTTCTACACCGAGTCTTCTTGGTGTCATTTTATTTTATACTTCTCTTACATTTTAGTGTGGCATCAGATTCTCTCTTTCCTTTTTACTCACTTTTTTTTTTATTGTTCATCATGCCATCTTCGGTCCAGTGGAGCATAAGGGCAAGAGGGCCACGTAAAAGGAGAATAATCATGGCGCCCCCGTTTTGTGTCTGCTCCTGTGGATGCCACATTGTTGTTCAGGATTGGTATTAGCCTCCCCAATCAGGACAGCATGGGGAAGATGTGGATGAGAAGGGTGGAAGTGGGGAGGAGGGAAGTCTGAAGGTGGGGGGAGGGGGGAGTCTGAAGGAGGAAGGGGGTGATGGGCAGATCAAGATGAAAGGAGGTCCCAAGTCCAATTTTAGTTGCCCTCCTTTGGACTGTCTCCATCCAGTCTATGTCCTTGCAGAGATGGGGTCTCCAGAACTTCACGCAGTACTCCAGATGGGGTCTCGCCAGCTGTCTGTACAGAGGAATAACAACTTCTGTTTTCTACTGGTGATGCCTCTTCCTATACATCCCAGTATCCCCCCAGCACTCCTTACTGCCTTTTCACATTGCTTACTTACTTTTAGGTTATCTAATATGACTACCCCCAGGTCCCTTTCCATTTTTGTTGTTGTTAGTACCTTCCATTATGTACTCTTCCCTGGGTTCTTGTTTCCCAGGTACATTACTTTGCACTTCTTTGCATTGAATCTAGGATGCCATACTTTTAACTATTCCTCCAACCTTGCCAAGTCCCTTCTCATCCTTTCCAACCCCCCTTGTGTATCATCCCTGTTGCAGATCTTTGTGTCGTCTGGAAAGAGGCATACATAGATACATAGATACATAGACAGTGTCGGCAGATAAGGGCCTATGGCCCACCTAGTCTGCCCATTTGAGCTTGTAAGTTCAGTTTGTTTTCCTAGAAGTCTATTTCCCCTTACCTCTGACCTCTAGAATTCCTTTATGTCTATCCCATGCATTCCTAAATCCCGTGATTGTTTCAGCCCCCACCACTTCCTCTGGCAGGGTGTTCCACTTGTCCGTGACACGGTTGGAACCGATAAGTTTGCAGTCGCCTGGCTCAACCGCTGTTTTGGGTGACTTTATATTGGAAGGCATGTCTGAGAAACCCAAAAAGAAAACCGGACCCACTGGGTTTCAGCACTGTACTGAGTGTAAGGAGGCCTTTGCTAAGGCTGACCCTCACCTCCTATGTGTGTATTGTCTGGGTTTGACCACCTCAAGGAAGACTGCCAGATATGTAAGAACTTTCCCAAAGCCACTCTGGAAAAACATTTGAGTAGGCTAAGGGAGAGGGAGGCAGAGAAGTCCGCTGGCCCAGATGGCCAGCCCGGTTCGGTTGTGCCTGAACCTGAGGAGGTTCCCACTGACCTGGGTGATACCTCTTCGGGCAGACTGAGAGCTGATTCTGTGGAATTGGTTCTGAGTAAAAGAAAAAGGAAATCAGCCAGTTTGGATTCGGCTTCCCATGGTCCGACCGCTGATGAGATAGCGAAAACGATTTCAGTTGTTTAGTCGCTTTGCCCGGTTCAGAGCTGATCGGTTCGGTCGGAGGTACTTGCTTCAGAATTGTATCCTGAGGCATACTATGAGGGCGATTGGGAGGAGGAGGATGAAGATTATGAAGAGGAACAATGTGAAGGCCTAGATGAGCCAGTAGAGCCTGACATCTCCCCAGACAGGCCTTCTCAGGCTTCTCCTCCAGGCTTTGAGTCCCCTTCCCATTTCTTGTTTTACAAGAAAGTGGCTGAGACTCTTCAGCTTCCAGTGGAAGAGGCTGAGCAGGATCAGGAAGAACCTGACTATCCGGAAATGATGCATGTCCCTGAGTCTAAGAGGGTGTATATCCCTTTACACAAATCCTTGGGGAAGCAGACACAGAAAATTCTACAATTTCCTACATCCATTCCTCCTGTGGAAAAAAGAATGGACAGGAGGTGTGCTCTGTCAGGTCCTGGGACATAATTCCTTTCATCTCATAGCAGCCATGTTGGGGTAGTGCAAGCTTCAGCCCATGACAAGGCTAATATTTCTTTGGCATCTCACCCCCAGATAAGGATTCCAGGAAAGTTGATGCCATGGCAAAAAGCAGTACTTGGCATCATCTTTGGGACTCAGGCAGTCTAATTACATGGCATACACTGCCAGGTACTAGAAATCTATGTGGGATACGGTTCTGAAACTGGCTAAGGGTGCCCCTCCCCAGCTGGCCAAGGAGCTGGAGCAGGTGGCTGCAAATGGTATAGAGGCATCAAAGGTGCAGTTCCATGCTGCTGTTTATTCCAGTGGTGTTCATTCCAGGGTCATGGCTACATTTATCTCCATGAGGAGATTTGCTTGGCTTAGGCGTACCAACCTCTCTCAGGATACCCAGGCTAAGGCCTTGGACTTTCCTGTAACTGGTAATTCTCTGTTTGGGGAGCAAACAGAGAACTACATGAAGAAAATGGATGAGTACAGGACCACCTATAGGAGTGCTGCAACCAAAGAGAAGCAGACCACTCCTCAGAGGCAGCAGTTTAGGGGCAGGGGCAGGCCTTTTTACCAATCTCAGGCCTCCTCCTCTTCTTTCCAGCAGAGGGGGTTCTTTAGGGGAAGAGGTAGACGTGGGGTGACCAGGACCCCATCAGCTACTCAGTCTAATCCCCCTGCCAAGCAGACACCCTGAGGTGTCAGGGTCACCTCCCTAATCCCAGTAGGGGGCAGGCTGGCTCACTACTCTCAGGCCTGGGAATCTATAACTTCAGACAAATGGGTCCTGGAAGTAGTGAGCCAGGGACTTGCTCTCAGTTTCAAAAGGTTTCCAAAAGTGCGAGTAAAGTCTTTCAGTCCTCCCTCTCCCTTGGAGGCAAAGGCCCTAGAGGCAGAAGTCTCCTCTCTTCTGCTTCTGCAAGCAGTAGAGACAGTACCTCTTTGTCACAGGGGAAAAGGACTGTATTCAAGATACTTTCTTACCCTCAAAAAGACAAGGGAGTGGCGACCCATATTGGATTTAAGGTACCTGAACAAACATTTGACAAAACCAAAGTTCAAAATGGTGACTCTGGGAGTGATTCTTTCCTCTCTGAGACCAGGAGACTGGCTGGCTTATCTAGATCTCAAAGATGCCTGCTTCCACATTCTTATCAGGCATTCCACAGAAAGTACCTCAGGTCTGAGTTGCCCTCAGGCCATTACCAATTCAGGGCCATGCCCTTCGGCCTAACATCTGCTCCAAGGGTGTTCACCAAGTGTCTCGCAGTGGTGGTGGCATTCCTTAGGAGGCAGGGCATCCTTCTGTTCCCATATCTGGATGACTGGCTTCTAGTGGGCCAGTCCTCAGACCAAGTCAGGTCAGCTTTAGAGGTCACCCAAAGACTTCTAGAATCCTTGGGCTTCATTCTGAACTTAGAGAAGTCTGTTCCAGAGCCAGTCCAGCTTCTCACCTTCATAGGAGTGGAAATAGATACAGTTCAAGCAATAGCATTTCTTCCTCTCTCAAGGGTTCAGTCTCTGGTCACTCTGGCCTCCTCTTTTCGTCCTCTGGTGTCTTGTCCAACCAGACACTTTCTGCAGCTGCTGGGACACATGGCAGCTTCCACAGCAGTATTTCAGGGAGCAAGATTTCAAATGAGGATATTCAGTTTCATCTCAGATCTTTCTGGTCTCAGAAAAGGACCCTCTCTCCAAATTGGTTCCAGTCTCCCAAGACCCTGCTCCAGGCCCTTCAGTGGTGGTTGGACAAGGACAATCTTCGACAAGGGGTCCCCTTCGTAAGTCGGGTCCCTTCTGTGATTCTGACTACAGACGCCTCTCTCTTGGGGTGGGGGGCCCACCTAGATCATCTCACAGCTCGGGGAACTTGGTCACACCAGGAGTCCCTTCTGCATATAAATCTTCTTGAGTTAAAAGCTGTCTTTCAGGCACTTCAGACATTCTCAGCAGTTGTCCAAGGGAAAGTGGTGCAGATCAGAACGGACAATACCGTAACCATGTGGTACATCAACAAACAGGGAGGCACTCAGTGCTCGGCCTTGTGTACAGAGGCCATGAAAATTTGGTATCTAGCTTATTCCCTGCTGGCTGTGCACCTCCCAGGGAAGGACAACGTTCTAGCAGATGCTCTCAGCAGGATTTCTCAGGGTCACCACGAATGAGCCCTGAATACTGTAATTCTTCAAGCCATTTTCAGGAGATGGGGCACCCCAGAGATAGATCTCTTTGCAGCCCCCAGACAATCATCAACTCCCTCTGTATTGCTGCAGACTACCCCTACTGGGTTCAGTTCCTTAGGATGCTCTTCTGCTAGATTGGACGAACATGTTTCTGTATGCAGTTCCTCCTTTTCCTCTGATATTCAGGGTCCTGTTGAAGATTAGGTCCTGGCCTTGCAAGGTGATTCTGGTGGCTCCAGACTGGGCCAGACAGCCTTGGTATCCTCTTCCGTTGTCACTGTCAGTAACACTGCCCTTGTGTCTTCCCAGGCAGTGCAATCTCCTCACATCCTCTCGGGGGAAGATTCTGTACCCCAACCTTCAGACTCTCAGGTTCAAGGCCTGGCTCTTGAAGAGTTAGAATATGCAAGTTTGCATCTGTCCCAATCAGTCTTGGATATTTTAAAAGTTAGCAGAAAACCTGCCACTAGGAAGACGTATAACTCCAAATGGAGGAGGTTTGGTTTCTGGTGTTCCAGTAGGCATATTAAGCCAGAGCTGGCTGACGTTGCCACTGTTCTGGACTATTTGGTACATCTTAACAGTTTAGGCCTCCGGCCTACTACTCTTAAAGTACACTTGGCAGCTGTGTCTGCTTTTCTTTCGGCTGGTAAGGCCTCTTCCCTAGCTTCTCTTCTAGTGTTAAAGAAGTTCTTCAAAGGCTTGGTCCATGTCAATCCTCCCTTCAGGGAGCCCACTTCTTCTTGGGATATGAACATCTGTATTGCACAGCTTATGCAGCCCCCTTTTGAACCTTTATCTTCAGCCAAGCTGAAATATTTGCCTTGGAAAACTGTATTTCTGGTAGCCATTACCTCAGCTAGGAGGATCCGTGAACTACAGGCCAACCTGATTTCATTTCCTTTCATAGGGATAAGGTGGTCCTTTGTACCAATAGAAAGTTCCTTCCCAAGGCGGTGTCAGACTTTCATCTGAACCAGTTTATATGTCTGCCTGTTTTTCACTGATCATTCTTCCTCTGGAGAGAGGAGGCTACACAGTCTAGATGTGAAAAGGGCTCTCAGTTACTATATTGAGCATACTAAAGCCCATAGGAAGGATTGTTTTCAATTATTTCTCACTTATGGTGAGGTGGGAAAGGGCAAGCCTGCTACCAAGGGGTCTATTGCCAGGTGGATTGTCTCTTGCATTCAATTCTGCTATTCCAAACTGCGGAAGGAGCTTCCCTCAGGCCTGAGGGCTCACTCTACCAGAGGTGCAGCTGCTTCTATCGCAGCAGCTAGAGATGTACCATTAGTGGAGATACGTAAAGTAGCTACCTGGAAATCCGTTCACACCTTTACCAAGCGTTACTCTTTGAACATTCTGTCACGAAGTGATACTAGGTTTGGCATGGCTGTGCTGCAGAGCCTGTTCCCAAAATAGGTTCTCTAACTCCCTCCTCCAAGGGGGTACTGCTTGGTAGTCTGCATGTAGTCAGAATACAGCAAGACTAAATGTTTGATGAAAATATTACTCACCTTAGTAATGTTGTTCAAACAACATGAAGTCTTGCTATATGATGACAATTGCAGTATGACTGCAGGTTAGAACTGCTCCGGAGGTGAAATAGTTAACTTTCCATGCAGGCATGGAACTTAGAGCGCAAGCTCGGTTGAAAACTCTGTCTGTTGTTCTTCAAACGCAAACTATCAGATTCTTTACTCCGCCTCACTGAACAGTCGCTCCGGAGATTTCTCCTTCTGCTCGGTTCATTTTGTCGGTTTAAAAGTATTATTTTTCGGTTTTTAGCCGAAATTAAACCGCAACCGGTCGGTTCAAGCTCTGTCTGTGGTAATGTAAGTAATAGATAGGTTTTACATTTAGTTTTCTGTGTGGAACTTAATTCATTATCGGTTCGGTTTGAACCGATCAGGTTGTATTTAAATCTACTAGTCCTTTTTAGAGTGCGGTTCCGGTTCTTATCGGTTCTAAAAAAAGCGGATTTCATTATGGTTTTTCCATGACTCGTGACACGGTTGGGAACCGATAAGGGTGTCTTGCTGTTGCGGATTGCCATAAACAGGCAAGTTGGTTAGGCTGGCATTATGTCTGAGAAACCCAAAGAAAACCGGACCACTGGGTTTCAACACTGTAGTGTTTGTGGGGAAGCTTTGCTAAGGCTGACCCACACACCACATGTGTCTATTGTCTGGGGTTTGACCACCTCAGTTCAGACTGCCAGATTGTCACAATTTCCTGCTGCCACCATAGATAAGAGGTTGGTAGGCTCAGGGAAAGGGAGGCAAAAGTCCGCTGACCGGATGGCCAGGCCCGGTTCGGTACCAACCGAACTGAGGGAGTGCCCTCGACCAGGGCGATATTTCGGCAAACGAAGAGCCGGTTCTGAGGAGCCGGTTCCAGCAAAAGGACTAGAAAGTCAGCTAGCATAGAGCCAAAGTTCTCTCCCTCAACTGCTGAGGAAATAGCTAAAGCAATTCAAATTGTCCAGTCTCTCTCCTGGTTCCGACCGAACTGACACCTTCAGGTAGCGTTCGGTTCGCTGTTCCACGGTTCCACGGTTCAAGATTATGATTTTGAGGATTTTTATGAACAGGGGGAGGGGGAAGAGGATTATGAGGAGAGTGAATATGGTTTTGAAGATCTGGATGTGCCCATTGATCCGGACATCTGTCCAGATAGACCCCTAGGGGTTTCCCCTCCAAGGCTTTCTGAGTCCCCTTCTCATTTCATGTTTTATAAAAAAAAGTTGCAGAAACTCTCCAGCTCCCTGTTGAGGAAGCTGTTGATGACCAGGAGGAGCCAGACTATGTAGAAATGATGGATATTCCAGAGTCTAGGAGACTGCCTATTCCTTTGCATAAATCTTTTCAGAAACAGATAGTAAAAGTTTTAAAAACTCCTCACACTATACCTCCTGTGGATAAAAGGATGGACAAGAGGTATACCTTATCAGGCTCCGACACTGATTTCCTCACTCAACAATGCAGCCATGTGGGGGTAGTGCAGGCTGCAGCCTATGACAAGGCTAATATTCCCCTAGCTTCACACCCCCCTGAGAAGGACTCCAGGAAGATTGATGCTATGGCAAAGAAACAGTACATGGCAGCATCTTTGGGACTCAGACAAGCAAATTATATGGCTTATGCTGCTAGGTACCAGAAATCCAGATGGGATACTGTGCTGGCCCTAGCAAAACAAATCCCTGACCAGCTTGCCAGGGAGCTGGAACAGGTGGCTGTGGATGGTATTGAGGCATCCAAGGTGCAATTTCATGCTGCAGTGGACTCTAATGATGTTTCATCAAGAGTCATGGCTACATCTGTGGCACTGCAGGATGGCTTGGCTCAGATGTACTACCCTGTCTCAGGATACCCAGTCTAAGGCCATGGATTTTCTCTGTTGGGAAATTCTCTGTTTGGGAGCAAACAGAGAATTACATGAAGAAATGGATGAATATAGGACCACCTATAGGAGTGCACAGGCCAAGGAAGGCAGGCCACTCCTCAAAAGCAGCTTCCTAGAGGCAGGGACAGGTCGTTTCAAGGCCTTTTACAAGCCCAAGCTTCCTCCGCCTATGCTCAGAGGGGGTTCTTTAGAGGGAGAGGCAGACAGTGTACAAGCAGGTCTGCTTCCATCCCTCAGCCCAAAGTCCCTGCCAAGTAGGCACCCTGATGGGATTGCCAGGGCCGATTCTTCTCTACCTGTAGGGGGCAGGCTGGCTTACTTTGTCCAGGACTGGAAGTCTTTAACATCAGACAAGTGGGTCCTGGAAGTAGTAAGCCAGGGACTGGTTCTCAGCTTCAAAAAATTTCCAAAGCTGAGAACCAAATCTTTTCCACCTGCAACTCCATCAGAGGCACTCGCCCTAGAGGCAGAGGTCTCTACCCTCCTGGCTCTCAGAGCTGTGGAAAGGGTTCCTCCCTACACCAGGGCAAGGTTTGTACTCTAGGTACTTCCCTTACCCAAAAAGACAGGAGAATGGTGGCCCATCCTGGATCTCAGATATTTAAACAAGCACCTTTTAAAGCCAAAGTTCAAAATGGTGACTGTGGGAATTATCCTACCCTCTCTAAGGCCAGGGGACTGGCTAGCTTCCCTGGACCTCAAGGATGCCTACTTCCATATTCCCATCAGAAGCTCCCATCGAAAGTACCTCAGGTTCGAGCTGCCCTCAGGCCACTACCAGTTCAGAGCAATGCCCTTCGGCCTCACTTCTGCCCCAGGGTATTCACCAAATGCCTGGCAGTACCAGTTGCCTACCTAAGAAGGCAAAAGATTGCCATCTTTCCTTACCTGGACGATTGGCTCATAGTAGGCCAGTCCCCAGACCAGGTCAATTTACACCTTCAGATAACGCAGCAACTGCTTACCTCTCTAGGTTTCCTTCTGAATCTCTCAGTCAGTTCTAGAGCCTGTCCAGCTTCTTACCTTCATAGGCGCAGAACTGAATACACAGGAAGCCAGGGCCTTCCTTCCCTGGACAGGCAAAGACCCTAGTCTCCTGGCCTCCTCATTTACCCTGCAGGTCTCCGCCAGCAAGGCATTTTCTGCAGCTCCTAGGACACATGGCTGCTTCCACAGCAGTTGTGCAGAGAGCAAGATTTCAGATGAGGGACATCCAGTTCCATTTGAGAGCTTTTGGTCTCAAAGAAAGGATCCTCTTACCAAGTTGATCCCAGTAACTCTGAACCCTGATCCAAGCCCTACAGTGGTGGCAGGATCAGAGCAACCTGAGACAAGGGATTCCTTTGTCACTCAGTCTCATTCTCTAATCCTTACTACAGATGCGTCCCTCTTGGGCTGGGGAGCTCACATGGGCGACCTCACCACCCAGGGTCTGTGGTCTCCCCAGGAATCTCTGCTCCACATCAACCTGTTGGAGCTCAGAGCAGTTTTTCTAGCACTTCAAGCTTTTTCCAAATCTGTTCAGAACAAGAGTATTCAGGTCAGAACAGACAACACCACTACAATGTGGTACATCAACAAGCAAGGGGGCACTCGGTCTATGGCCTTGTGCACCGAAGCGATGAAGTTGTGGTCTCTGGCTTACTCCCTGAACACCTCCCTCACGGCAGTCCACCTCCCAGGCAAGGACAATGTCCTGGCAGATGCTCTCAGCAGGATTTCCCAGGGCCACCACGAATGGTCACTGGATCCCCTGGTCTTGGGAGTAGTATTTGCCAGATGGGGCACCCCGCAGATAGATCTTTTTGCAGCCCCAGACAATCACCAACTTCCTCTTTTTTGCTGCAGGCCCCCAGTGTTGGGCTCACTCCCCTGGATGCCTTAGCCCTCAGTTGGGAAGGGAAGTTCCTCTATGCCTTCCCTCCCTTTCCTCTCCTGTTCAAAGTGCTAGTCAAAATCAGATCCCAATCCTGCAAAGTCATTCTGATAGCTCCAGATTGGGCCAGACAACCCTGGTATCCACTCCTACTGTCCTTAGCAGTCCATCCTCTCTGTGCCTTCCCAGGAATCACAGTCTGTTAACCTGTGCCCAAGGAAGGGTCTGGTATCCGAATCTCAAATCTCTCAATCTCAAGGCTTGGTTCTTGAAGAGTTAGAGTTTGCTGATTTACACCTTTCCCAGGTGTAATGGATATATTGAACGCCCATAGGCTTTCTTCCAACAAGGGGCCTTACAATTCCAAATGGAAAGGTTTTCCATATGGTGCTCGGAAAAGCATATTTCCCAGTCTCTGCTGATCTACCCACAGTCCTGGATTATATGGTCCACCTGAATTCTTTGGGGCTGAGACCAGCTACCTTGAAGGTGCACTTGGCAGCTGTGTCTGCTTTTATTTCAGCAGGTAAATCCTCTTCTCTTTCAGCTCATCCTGTATTTTCCAAGTTTTTTAAGGGGTTGTTTCACACCAACCCTCCATTCAGGCATCCTGCCCCTGCCTGGGATCTTAATGTTTGCATTGCTCAGCTTATGCAACCCCCCTTCGAGCCCTTGTCTTCAGCTGAGCTCAAGTACTTGACTTGGAAAACTGTGTTTCTGGTAGCCATCACCTCTGCCAGATGCATAAGTAAATTACAAGCGTTGTCAGTGGAGCAGGAGTTTCTCTTTTCACAGAGATAAGGTGGTCCTCCGGACTAACAGAAAGTTCCTGCCTAAGGTGGTTTCAGATTTCCACCTTAATCAATCTATTTCTCTTCCAGTGTACTTCACTGACCACTCCTCCTCTGGGGAGAGGAGGCTGCACAGCCTAGATGTTAAGAGAGCCCTTAGTTACTACATAGAGCGTACCAAGGGTCATAGGTTTGACTCCCTCCAACTGTTCCTCACTTATGGCGAAGTTGGTAAAGGGAAGCCAGCCACTAAAAGATCCATTGCCAGGTGGATTGTCTCTTGTATCCAATTCTGCTACGAGAAGTTGGGTAAAGTTCCCCCTCAGGCCTGAGGGCTCACTCTACCAGAGGTACAGCTGCTTCTCTGGCTGCTGCCAGAGACATTCCTATTCTAGAAATATGTCAAGCAGCTACCTGGAAAACAGTTCACACTTTTACCAAGCACTACTCCCTGGACATCCAGGCTAGGAGTGATGCTCGGTTTGGCACAGCCGTGCTTCACAGCCTGTTTCCCAAGTAGGTTCTGTCCCTCCTCCATGGGGGTACTGCTGTGCAGTCTGCAATTGTAATAATATAGCAAGACTTCATGTTGTTTGAAGAAAAAATTACTCACCTTAGTAATGTTTCTTCTAATGGAGTCTTGCTATATTATGACCTCCCTCCCTGCCTGCCCCTCTCAGAACCTCTGTTTTGGGATGTGGGTGGGCAGTACAGGGTTGGCACCTTTTTTGATGCCCACCTTGTTGTTTTTCACCTTCCTTTTTGGGTGAATTGGTGTTGTGTTTTTGCATTTTTGGGTCTCCTGACTTGAGTCTTTGTTTTAGGCCAAAAATGAGTGTTTATGTTAGTAGCCAGTTGGCTAGTGTAGGTTTACAGCTTCCACACAGAACCTTAGTGAGCTTTAGCTCGTAAAGATCTGACAGTTTGCGTTTGAAGAACAACAGACAGAGTTTTCAACCGAGCTCGCGCTCTAAGTTCCATGCCTGCATGGAAAGTTAACTATTTCACCTCCGGAGCAGTTCTAACCTGCGGTCATACTGCAATTGTCATAATATGCAAGACTCCATTAGAAGAAACAACATTACTAAGGTGAGTAATTTTTTTTCTTCTAATAGAGTCTTGCTGTATTCTGACCTCCCTTCCTGCCTCTCCTCCTGGAACCTAGTAGTTTTGGGATGTGGTGGGGCAGGCACAGTGCTGCACCCCAGAGGTGTACTGGTCATGCCTCCATCTCTTAGGGGGTTTCTGTTTGTTATTATGTTTTTTGGTAAACCACTACCTGTTGTGTTTTTTTTGGGTGTTCTCGACTTGAGTCTTCTGACCCTAAAGCTTTGTTTTGCCATTTGGCACAAAATTTTGGAAACAATTTCTTAGTTAGTTTAGTGCTTGTAAGAATCTGACTGTTACACTTCAGAGTACCACAGACAGAGATTTGAAAACAGAGCTCGAGCTCAACGTTCTATGCCTTTGCGTAGAGTTAACTCTTTCCTCTCCAGGGCAGTTCAAATGCTGGGGCTAACTGCATATAGTCGGAATACAGCAAGACTCCTTTAAAAGAAACAACATTACTATGGTGAGTAATTTTTTCTTTTTCACCCAGGCTACTACCCTGGGACTCACTCCCAGGCTGTCTAATTTGTTAATCTTTTGTGTGGGACTGTGTCAGATGCCTTGCTAAAGTCTAGGTAGGCCATGTCCACAGCCCCTCCCTGGTCTACTACTTTAGTCACCCAGTCAAAGAAATATATTACATTCGTCTGACATGACCTTCCTGCTGTGAATCCATGCTACCTTGGGTCCTGTGCCTCGCTGGCGTCTAGGTACTCAATAATTCTTTCTTGCTTTCAGAAGTGATTCCATCATTTTTCCTACCACCAAGGTCAAACTAACAGGTTTGTAGTTTCCTGCCTCTGCTTTGCTCCCACTTTTGTGAAGGGGGAACCACATCCGCCCTCCTCCAGTCCTTGGGTACCACACCATCCTCCCATGATTTGTTAAAAAGGGTAGTCAGTGGTGTCACTAGTTCTCCCCTTAGTTCTTTTAGAATTCTGGGGTGAATCCCATCAGGGTCCATTGCTTTGTCCACCTTCAGTTTTAGGAGTTCTGTCAGAACCCTTTCTTATGTGAATGGACTGGTATTGACCCCCTATCCAGAGTGTTTCTATTGATTGGATTAGGTACCTCCGCTCCTCTTTTGTGAATACTGAGCAAGTAATCATTCAGTATCCCTGCTTTTCACTGTCACCCTGTGCCACCACCCTTCCTTTAAGCCTCACTATCCCTTTCTTGGTCTTTCTTGGCTCGCTAATGTACCTACTGTATAAAAGGTTTTTATCCTCCTCCTTAACTGAGTTGGCTATCTTTTCCTCAGTTTGGGCTTTTGCTATTCTGACTGCCTTTTTTATATATTCGTCTCCCACTCTGTTCCCCTCCATGGAGATTAATTGGTACCCCCAAAGCTGTGGTGCCTCAGTCTCCACCTTGTAGATACCTCCAGCCTCTGCCAACTGGTAACATAGCCTCACTACAAGGCATAACCTTCATCTCTGTTACTAGGAGGAGAAGATGCTTGGGCGCTTTTGGTGTTATTTTTCTATATTTACAGCCTGTCAAACTAAATATTGCCCATACCTTGGTGCTGAGTCTCTTTTCTTTCTTCTTTCTCTTCGCTCTGTGGAGTGGCAAGAAGATGATGGCAATGCTTTTGGTCTTCTCCAACCTCTGTGCTATAAAAACATAAGAATGTGTTGGCAGAAGGGGACTGTGTGATCCATCTAGTCTGCCCAGATTGCCTACCCCCTATTCCGTTCTTCTGACATTACCGCAGTACTTGTCTCATGCTAACTTAAAAGCAGTGACTGCTTTGGCCTCCACAACCTCTGGTGGTAAGCTATTCCAAAGGTCCACCACCCTCTCTGTAAAGTAGAACTTTCAAATGTTGGTTTTAAGCTTATCCCCTGTTAGTCTCAATCTGTGCCCCCTCATTCGCGTGATCCCGGTTTTGTATAAGAGGTTTCTAGAGACATGGATATGTTGTTCATCCACACTGTCTGGCAGGTTCCTTGCCGCTTTAAATCTTGCCAGAAGGTCTTCAAGCTGGCTCCTCCCACCCACCTGGGTGGTAAAACTCTCTGCTCCACCCCATGACGCCAGATCTTCCTTAGCGCTTAGGCTCAGGTTCCTCGCCATGCGCTCTGCGTATAGACTGGATCCTAATTCTTCGGTTCGCGCGAAACTCATTCTTAAGTTTTCAAGACTTCGGTCAAATTACTCCCTCGTGGCTGCAATGGACAAATCGACTCTCAGTTTTCGGCGGTGCCCATGTGGGCAGAAAATGTCCAGAATGGATCCGCACTCCACGTGCGTCTACTGCCTCGGCCTAAACTATGATCCTCAGGCCTGCGAGTTATGCCGTTTGTTTTCGGCCAATGTTCTGGAAGACTACTCTGCCCGGTTACAGCTTGGGTGCCCCGAGAAGCGCTACCCGGCGGTGAAGTCAAAGGAGGCCCGTTGGGCGGTGTCCACGGTGGCTGGCTCGGCTGAGCAATTCGATCAGATGATCGCCCTCGAGGAGGAAGCGGCCCAGGCCGCATCTTCATCTTCCTCGGTCGCGGCATTTATCCCGCTCTCTCTGGGATCCTCCTACACAGCTTCCTTTAAGGAGCTTTGCCAATCCCTCTCCACGAAGGGAGAGGGGCCATCGGGACATTCTTCTCAGTCAAAAGAAGGACTCGAAAGTAAGTCCCACCATCTGCGTTCGTGGTGGCGGAGGTCCCCTTCGGACAGTTGACACTCGACCCGGTCTAGGTTGCGGCTAAGGCGCTGACTTCCTGATGTCCCGTCAGGTCAGCGGCGAGACACTGCCGTCGGCGGTCGAGATTTTCTCGACCACGTCGGATGGGCTGTCGACTGGTGAAGCAGACAACCCTTCTTCACCGGTTCCCCCGGTGGAGACTGAGGACTTGCCTGCGCCTCCCGTGCCGGAATCCCCGGTCAAGGCTTCCGAGCCAAGGGAAGAACTGGTGTCCCCTGCTCCTTCCCAGACCCATCCTCGGAAAAACCGAGGGTCTCGGTCTCGGACCTCGTCTCGGTCCAGCCGATCCTGCCGACATCGGCGGTCTTGGTCTCAGCACCGAAGTAAGCGGCGCCGCCGCTAGTCTCCTCCTCGGAAGAGGAGAGGCTTTAGCGCCAAATGCGTTGGCCTTCCCGAGGACCTAATGTGGCAGCAGTTACTTCTGTCTGGGAACAAGCCGACGCTGTCGCGTTCCCCGGCCATCAAGTGGCCGTCAGCCGAATGGCCGAAATAACCCCTCGCTGTAGTCGAGGTGCCCAAGCCTGGGCCAGTTGTTTGGCCGAAACCAGCTGCCTCACCAATTGTGGTGGAACCTCCGCCTCCACAACTAAAATCGGGGGCGCCGACCAAGGACTCTCTGTCGGGTCAGGGTCTGCCCCACAGGTTGTTGGTCACCCTCACTCCCGACTGTCCTCTGCAGGTGGAGGGTGGCTCAGACCCCAGGCAGCTCTTCGTGGACTCCTCGGAGTCCGATGACGACTCCTCCCTGTTTTCCAGGCCCCTTGACCTGGAGTCCTCTGGGGGCAGTCGATGGATGAGAGCCCATCGTCCTTTATGGGTCTGCTTCGGCTCATCTCTGAGTCCACCAGGATGCAGCTCGAGCCCATAGCCAAGCGGGCCAAGTATCCCCCGACGGAGATACTGGACCGAGAGGAATTCACCCACGGAGGCCTTTCCGGTGGCTGAAGCCATTGTTGGCCCAGCCTTTGAGCTTTGGCAGCGGTTGGCTTCCTGTCCTGCGCCTTCGGCCAGGATGGCCAGGAAGTATGCTGTCCCTACCAGCTCTATGTCCGATTTTTCGGAACACCCCTCCTCCGAGGGGTTGGTCACCTATAGCGTTTTCCGGCGTTCCGGGAGCGCTAGGGATGTGGATAAGCCCCCCGACAAGGAGTCTAAAAAGCTGGACTATGCCGGGCACAAGGTGTATGCTGCGTCCTCCCTTGGCCTCCGCCAGGCCAGCTCGGCCGTGCTGATGGGACACTTCTCCCATGCCCTCATGGGCTCCATGGATGAGGTGATCTCTCATCTCTCGGCCGACCTGCAGACCACGGTCAAGCAGGTACAGGACCAGGGAAGGGCGGTGGCAAAACAGCAGCTCCAAACGGCTCTGGACATTGGAGACTCCTGTGCCAGATCAGTTGCGGCCGCGGTGGCCATGCGCCGCAGAGCATGACTGAGGATATCCACCTTCACGGCAGATACCCAGCATAAACTGGCGGATGTCCCCTTCCTGGGGACTGACCTGTTCGGCCCTGGAGTGGAAGGTCACCTCCAGCGGATCGAAAAGTCCAACGCTACTCTGGACTCGGTCACTTCCGCCCAGAAGGACAAGGGCCGCCGCCAACAACATAAGTCATTACGCCCTTCTGCGGCGCGTCGACCAAGAGCACCAGCATCAGGGCCAGCAGGCTCACACTTGGCACCCCAAAGCCAAGCCTGCAGCTTCCTCTAACAGGAAGCAGGGAGGAATAGGCCCATGAGGTCCCTCGGCCGGTCCCTCCTCCAAGCCTGTCCAGTGATGGGTTGAGGGGTGTCGCCCCCAGCCTCGTCACTCCCCCCCGGGTTCCCCGGTGGGGGGACAGCTCCGCCACTTCCTTTCCACCTTGTCCGCTATCACCATGGACTGCTAGGTGTTGGAGGTGGTAGGAAAGGGCCTGCCCCTGGAGTTCGAGCAGGCCCCGCCCTTCCGAGCCATCGCCCCTCGGGGGGCTACGGGGTTCGCAGCCTCTCTGTTGGCTCGCTGAGCCGACATTGTCCTGCTCCCCGGAAAAGAAGTGATCAGGAAGGTGGTGGATCCTCCACCAGACCCGGGGTTTGTGTTCAAGTACTTCCTGGTCCCGAAACAGACGGGGGGCTGGCGCCCCATTCTAGACCTGCACGACCTGAACAGGTTCCTAAGGTCTCGGACCTTCAGGATGGTCACTCTGGCGCAGATAATCCCATCCTTGGAACGAGGCGTGTGGTTCTGTTCTCTGGACCTCCAGGACGCGTTCTTTCACATCCCAATCCGTCCGTACCACCAGAGATTCCTCCACTTCAGGGCAGAGGGATCCCTCTACGAGTTCCGGGCCATGCCCTTCAGCCTTTTCCTAGCTCCCAGGGTCTTCACCAAATGCATGGCAGTGGTGACAGCATTCCTGTGGCACCGAAGGTTCCGGGTGTACCCCTACCTGGACAACAGGCTGATTGGAGGTGGAGCGGTCCAGAGATCTGGCCCTCCAGGTTTGCTCTCAGGTTGGCCTCCTCATCAACGAGGCCAAGTCGGAACTCATGCCAAAGCAGGTGATACAATTCATCGGGGCAGAGCTCGACTCTCTACGAGCCAGAGCACGGCTCCCGGCGGACAGGGCCGAGGTTCTTTCCTCCTTTGCCCAGTCATTTCAGGTTGGGCAGTTGTGCCCTGCCCGGGACTTCCTGCGCCTCCTGGGCCTCATGGCGGCCTGTACCAGCGTGGTCCGTTGGGCCCGTTGGTACATCGCCCCTTCAATGGGGGCTGGCCAGCCAATGGTCACAACACTCGATCCTCTGGATCAGCTAGTGACAGTGACCCTGGGGATGTGGGCAGCTCAGTGGTGAACCGTTCCAGCACATCTGCAGGAGGGCATCCCGTTTGTCCGCCCTGAGCCAGCGGTCTCTCTATCGACCGATGCCTCTCTGATGGGTTGGGGTGCCCATCTAGCGAGCACAGGCGCCTGACCTCTGGTCCCTCGGGAGTCCTGATGCCACATCAACCTGCTGGAGCTTTGAGTGGTTCGTCTAGCCCTCACTGCCTTCCTCCGTTTCTGAGGTCAAGTGGTTCAGGCCAGGCGGACAATACCACGACCATGTACTACCTAACCGCCATGGCGGGCGCGCTCCATGCCTCTGGCCAGGAAGCTCTCCGCATTTGGTCACTGGTCGCAGCCTGGAAGCGGATCTCCTTTGGGTCCATGTGGCAGGGGCCTCCAACATTCTGGCTGATGCCCTAAGCCGGATAGGGGCTGCGTCCCACAGTGGTCTCTCCTGCTGGAGGTAGTACAAGATCTGTTCTCCTACTGGGGCATGCCTCAGGTGGACATTTGCCTCAGGAGAATCATGAGCTGAGACTGTTTCATGCCGCCCCCTCAGCAGGGGCTCGCTGCAGGGGATGCCTTCTCGAGGCCATGGACCCGGCCTCTTCTACACCCTTCCCCTATTTCCCTTGATCCACAAGGTGCTTCTCAAGGCGAGGAGGACAAGGCGCAGGTGATTCTGGTAGCCCCAGACTGGTCCGCCAGTTCTGGTATCAGATCTCCTCAGTCTCGCTCCAGGCTCCCGAGGCGGCCAGCCCGCCCGGACCTGATCTCAATCGGGGAAGATGTTCCATCCGGACCTTCAATCCCTGCACCTGATGGCCTGGTTCCTGGCGGCTAGAGTTCCAGGCCTTGGGTCTTTCTGGAGGTCCTCAGCGTTGTTGAGGCGTCCCATAAGAGTCGACCAGAAAATGCTCGCTTCAAATGGAAGAGATTCTCCATTTGGTGTCAGGAAAAGGGCCTGGACCCTTCCTCCTCTTCCTTAGCAAGCATTCTGGACTACCTTGGTCCCTTTCTCAGCAAGGGCTTGATCGACGACCCTTAAAGGTGCACCTGGCAGCCATCTCTGCTTACGGGCTCTGGCGGAAGGCAGTCAGTGGCGCAGGAGAAGGTGGTCTGGAGCTTTTTCAAGGTCTTGATCACATATCCCTCTGATGCGAGAACCCCACCTCCATGGGATCTACTGCTGGTATTGGCTAAGCTCATGGGCAAGCCATTGAACCCGATGCTGGGTGACATCTCTCACCTGTAGGGACGACGCCTTCTTGGTGGCTATCACGTCAGCCAGAAGGATGGGAGAGCTCCAGGCACTTTCCATCGAGTCTCCTTATCTGGTCTTCCACAGGGACAAGGTTGTCCTGCGCCCCCACCCGAAATTCCTTCCGAAGGTGGTGTCAGAGTTTCACCTTAACCAGGTGTTGACTTTGCCCGTGTTCTACCAGAATCACATCTCGGAGGCCAAATATGGGCTCCATACTTTGGACCCTAGAAGAGTGCCCCTTACTATAAGGAGCGGATGACTGAGATTCAGGAGAGGTTCACCAGCTGTTTGTCACCTATGCTGGAAGCTGCACCTGGCAGACCTGCAGCCAAGTGGGCCGATAGGCGGGTGGGTCACCTCCTGCATAGATCTCTGCTATAGGTTGGCGGGCATGGAGCCTCCCAGAGGATAAGAACTCATTCTACCCGCCATGTACACGCTGCATCGGTGGCTGCTTCCAGGGCGTCCCTATCCAGGAAACCTGCAGGGCTGCTACCTGGAAGTCAGCACACACCTTCATCACCCACTACCACATCGACCTTGAGTCGTGCTGGGATGCTGGTTTTGAGGCCTCGGTTCTGACATGCTAACATACTAAAATGCCAGCAGAATAGGCCTAACGGTCTTTCGCGTCTGCCGTTTGGTCAGCCCCACCCTGGGAGCTGACCTTGCCCTCCTCACCTTCTCTGTCTTCTGCCTTCCCAGTTCGGATATTCTCGCTTCATTGGATTTTGCTTCCAGAACTCTTTCCTATACCTGTCCCACCTCTTTGAACCCCTCCACTGTCTCTGCCTCCACCAGCCCCCTAGGCAGCGCATTCCATGCTCCACTTCCCTCTCAGTGAAGTAGCACCTCCTCCTTTCTGCCCTGAATCTTCCCCCTCCAGCTTCCACCATGCCCTCTAGTGGCCCCTCCTCTTTCCTTGAAGCACCCTGACTGTTCCTCCCTATTTACCCCCTTCATGTACCTGAAGACCTCTATCATAACCCCGGTCCTTCTCTCTTCAATGTGTACATATTTAGCTCTTGAGACCTCTCCTCATGGGTCCTGTCCCCAAGCCCAAATCATTTGGTTGCCCTCCTCTGGACCCTCTCCAGGAGTTTAATGTCCCTCTTTAAGTATGGCCTCCAAAAGCTGCACGCAGTACTCAGAGTGCTGACCTCACCAACCAGTTATACAGAGGGGTATCACTTCCCTCTTTCTGGAGTGATCCCCTAGCGATGCATCCAGCATCCTGTTGGCCTTGCTGCTGCCCTCCTACAAGTCTCAGAGTTGTTTATCTTGACATCCACCACCACCCCAGGTCCTCTCAGCCATCGAGACTTGTGCCATTTCCCCACAGGGTGCTACACTTGGCCTGGGTTTCAGCCCCAGGTGTGCAGTACCCTTGCATTTCCCCATTGAACCTCAGCTTCCACTTTCTAGACCATCTTTCCAGAGCCTCCAGGTCCCCTGTAGAGACACCCTCCCCTCCTCCCCACCACCACCGCCCCCAATTTGAGTGATCATAAAGGCTCATCACTCCTGATACCTGTCCTTATGTCAGGGCGTGGCGTTGAACAGGAGAGCCCAGGACTGATCCTGTGGGACCCACTAATGACCCTCCTTGGGGATGAGACTATCCCACCAACTATGACCCTCTGGGTCTGGTCCTGGAGCCAATTGCCTAGCCATCCTGATCATCTGGTTCCCCCACCCCATTTCTCCCAGCTTATCCAACAGGCCCGGGGAACAGAGTCAAATGCCTTGCTGAACTCTAGAAAAGGCGCCCACTGGTCTACCCAGGTCAAGGCACTTTCGTCACCCAGTCATAGAACTGCACAGGTTTGTCTGGCCACGGTTTCCCGGAACAGAATCATGCTGTCTATCGTCCAGGCACCCTGACTTTCCAGGTCCCCCTAACCTCTCTTGACAATGCCCTCCATCCTCGCCCACCACGATGTCAGGCTGACAGGCCAGTAGTTCCTGCCACCTCCTTGATCCCCCCTTGTGGATAGGCACTATATCGCCACCTTCGGTCTGGGGCACCCACCCTGTCCTCAGAGAGATGGTGAAAAGCTCCACCAGAGATTTCCCAGGACATCCATGGGTTCCTTCAACACGCTGGGATGTAATTTATCCAGTTCTCCAGTCTTTATTTCCTAAGTAGGGGGTGTGCGCCTTGCCTCCCTCCTCCTGGAGAACTGCTAGGAGTCTGCCAGACAGTGTGGATGAACAACATATTCCATTCCTAGAACTCTTGTTACTGGTGATTAACCTGTATTTCTAGGGACATGGATATGTTGTTCATCCACACTTATTGGCAGGTATCCTTGCCGCTTTAAATCTTGCCGGAAGGTCTTCAAGCTGGCTCCTCCCACCCACCGGGTGGTATAACTCTAGGCTCCGCCCCATGGCCATGATCTTCCTTACGGCTTGAGCTCAGGTTCCTCATAGCGCTCTGCGTTTGCGACTGTTCTATTTCTTCCGTTTGCAATTTGAAAGTTTTTGCTAAAAGACTTGATCTTCAATCCCTCGCGGCTGCGATGGACAAATCGACTCCGGTTTCGGAGATGCCCCTGCGATCAGAAAATCTCAGGCCGGATCCACACTCACGTGTGTCTACTGTTTAGGCCTTGAGCATGACCCACAGGACTGCGACCTGTGCTTTTCTTCGGCCTACGTCCTCGAAGACCGTGCTGCCCGATTGCAACTGGGCCGTCCCGAGGAGCGTTTCCCTCCGGTGAAGTCTAAGGAGGCCCGGTCGGCGGTGTCGCGGCGGGCTCGGCGGATCAGCTCGAGCAGATGATCGCCCTCGAAGAGGAGGCGGCGTGGGCCGTATCTTCCTCGGCCGCGGCATTTATCCCGCTCTCTCTGGGTTCTTCCTACACAGCTTCATTTAAGGAGCTTGTCTGTCCCTCTCCACTGGGAGAAGGGCCAAGTCTGCCTGGACCTTTTCTCGGTCCAAAAGAGGGACAGGGTAAAATCCCTCCGTCGGCGGCTCTTGGGGCGGGAAGGTCCCTCTCCCAGGTAAATGGGCTATCGCTTTCGATCGACCCGCTCGGCTTGACCACTGGTCTCACGGTGCCCCGTCAGGTCAGTTGACTGAGACTCTATCGTGAGTTGAGATTTTTTCGACCGTTGAGCGGGCTGTCGGCCCATAAACTGATTCCTCTCTCCCGGTTCCCCGGAGTTGAGATCCCGTGGGCTTGCCTGTGCCTCTCCGGTTCCGAGCCCTCGGATGAACCCTCCGAGCGAAGAGTGCGGTTCCTGCCGACACTTCCCCGCACCGACCTCGGAAACCGAGGCTCTCGGTCTCGGACCTCTCCGGCGGTCAGCGATCCACGCCCGTCATAAGCGGTCTCGGCTCGGCACCTTGGTAAGCGGCGTCGCCCTCGTCCTCCTCCCCGGAGCGGAGGCTGCAGGCGTAAGATTACGTCGGCGGTATAGGGACCTCATGTGGCAGCTTCTGACGGGAGTAAGCGTGCGCAGTCGCCTTCCCAGCCATTAAGTAGCTGTCACGGAGGCGGCCGACACAACCCTCGACTTGACGAGCCTGTACCCAGGCGGTTGTTCGACAAAACCAGCTGCTCACCGATTCCGGTGGAACCTCCGCCTCCACAGCTACTGTTTGGGGGCTCCGACCAAAGATTCTCGGTCGGCTGAGGGTCTACCCATCGGCTGTCGGTTACCCTCACTCCCGACACCGACCTCGGCAGGTTGAGGTGGCTCAGGCCAGAGGCAGCTCTTGAGGACTCCTCCGAGTCCGAGGATAATTCCTCCTTTTCTCCAGCGACTGGACTGGGTCCTCAGGAGGACAGTCTATGAGCGATAGCCCGTCGTCCTTCCTGGACTACTTGGCTCATCTCGGAATCCACGGGATGAAGCTCGAACCCGTTCCAAGCAGGCCAGGTATCCCCTCCGCAGAGATTCTGGACCCGAGGATTCTCCGGCGAGGCTTTTCTGGTGGCGAGGCCATAGTGGGTCGAGCCCTGGAGCTTTGGCAGCGCCCTGCTTCCTGTCCTGCGCCTTGACCCGATGGCCAGGAAGTATCTGGATCCCTACCGGTTCCCTGTCGGTTTTCGGAGCACCCTCTGCTGAGGGTTGGTTACCGACAGCGTTTTCCGGCGTGCCGGCGCGCCAGGGATAATGGACAAACCTCCCGACAAGGAATCAAGAAGTTGGATTATGTCGAGGCCGAAAATCTATGCTGCGTCCTCTCTCTGCCTTCGTCAGGCCAGTTCGGCCGTCCCTCATATTTATTTTCTCACATGCCTGTTTGGGCTCCCTGGATGAGGTCATTCCTCATCTCCCGGGATCAGCAGACTACGGTCAAGCAGTGCGGGACCAGGGCAGAGCAGTGGCCAAACAGTAGCTCCAGACTGCTTTGGATATTGGGGCTCATGTGCCAGGTCGGTGGGCGGCCGCGGTGGCTATCGTCGGCCGGGCTTGGCTGAGGATGATCCACACCTTTGCCGGATACCCAGCACAAGTTGGTGGATATTCCCTTTTGGGGACTGACCTCTTGACCCTGGGTGGAAGGTCACCTGCAGAGGATCGAGAAGCCAATGCTACCTTGGACTCTGTCTCTTCGCTCAGAAGGACAAGGCCGAAAACCACAGCCTAAGCCCTTTGGTCCTTCTCAGCCCCAGGCGCTCTGCAACTGCGTCAGGGCCAGCAGGCTCGGCCTTGGCATCCCAAACCCAACCACTTGACTTCCTCTAACAGGAGGCAGGAGAAAAGGCTGAGAGGTCCCTTGGCGGTCCATCCTCAAGCCTGCCAGTAGCGGGCTGAGGTGTCGCTTCATCCCGTCACACCCTGGGTCCCCCATGGAGACGGCTCCGGCACTTCCGTTCCGCCTGGTCCGCTGTTACCACGGACAGGTGGGTTTTAGAGGAGTGATGGGAAGGGCCTGCCTCTAGAATCGACAGGCACACCCCTTCAGAGCCGTGCGCCCCTCGAGCCGGATCCCCAGCCTAGCTGAAGGCTCGTCGAGCCGACATCGCTCTCACTCCTCAGAAGGAGGTGATAAGAGGTGGAGGACCCTCCTTCAGACCCAGGGTTTGTGTCCAGGTACTTCCTGGTTCGAAGCAGACGGGGGCTGGCACCCATTCTCGACCTACGACCTAAACAAGTTCTAAGGTCTCGAACCTTCAGGATGGTCACTCTGGCTCAGATAATACCATCCTTGGAGGCAGCGGCGTGTGTTCTGCTCTCTGGATTTGCAGGGCAGCGTTTTTCCACGTCCCTATCAGTCCGTCTCACCAGAGATTCCTTCGCTCGGTAGGAGGGTCCCTTTTCGAGTTCAAGCCATGCCCTTGACATCTCCAGCTCCAGGGTCTTCACCAAATGCATGGCAGTGGTGACGGCATTCCTAAAGCGAAGTCCGGGTGTACCCTTACCTGGGCGACTGGCTGATAGCAGCTCCCTCGAGCGGAGGTGGAGTGGTCCAGAGATCTGGCCTCCAGGTCTGCTCTCAACTAAGCCTCCTTATCCATGAGGCCAAGTCAGACTCGAGCGAAGCAGGTGATTCTGTTCATCGGGCGCAGCTCGACTCTCTTTGAGCCAGAGCTCGGCTCGGCGGACAGGGCGAGGTTCTTTCCTCCTTTACCCAATCATTTCTGGATTTGGGCAATTGCATCCGGGACTTCCTCGCCTCCTGGGTCTCATGGCGGCCTGCACCAGCGTGGTCCGTTGGGCCCGCTGGAACATCGTCCCCCCTTCAATGGACTGGCCAGCCAGTGGTCTGGCAGCTGCGATCCTTTGGACCAGCTTGTCGGTGACACAGGGGATGGATGGGCAACTCTCCAGTGGTGATCGTTCCAGGTCATTTGCAGGAGGGAGCATCCGTTCGTCCGCTGACCGGCAGTCTCTCTGCCGACTGATGCCTCTCTGATGGGTTGGGGTGCCCATCTGGGGAACACGGGCCACGGCCTCTGGTCCCAGCGGGAGTCGATGCCACATCAACCTGCGGAGCTCCGGCAGTCCGCTGGCTCTCCGCCTTTGCTCCGTTCCTCCGGGGTCAAGTGGTCCGGTCGGAGCGGACAACACCCGCGACCTTGTGCTATCCTAACCGCCAGGCGGGGCGGCGCTCATGCTTCTATGCAGGAAGCTCTCCGCATTTGGTCTTTCGTGCGCAGCCTGGGCGGATCTCTAGCCATTCATGTGGCGGGCCTCCAACACCCTGGCGATGCCTGGGCGGATGGGGCTGCATCCTGATGGTGCCTCCCTGCTGGAGGTAGTCAGCATCTGTTCTCCCTTTGGGGCACACCTCAGGTGGACCTGTTTGCCTCCAGGAGAGCGAAGCTGAGACATTCATGCCGCCCCCTCAGCAGGGCTGGCTGGGGATGCCTTCCTCGAGCAGTGGACTTTGAGGGCCTCTTCCTACGCCTTTCCCCATTTCCTTGATCACAAGGTGCTTCTCAGGCGAGGAGGGACAAGGCGCAGGTGATTCTGATAGCCCCAGACTGGCCTCGCCCAGTTCTGGTACCCAGATCTCCTCAGTCTCAGCTCCAGGACTCACGACAGCTTCCAGCTCGCCCGGACCTGCTCTCAATCAATCAGGGAAGGTGTTCCATCCGGACCTTCAATCCCTGCACCTGATGGCCTGGTTCCTGGTGACTAGGTTCCAGGCCTTGGGTCTTTCCGGCCAGGTCCTCAATGGTTGAGGCGTCCGGAAATCGACCAGAAAATGCTATGCCTTCAAATGGAAGGTTTTCCATTTGGTGTCAGGAACAAGGGCTTGGACCCTTCCTCTGTTCCTGTGCAAGCATCTTGGACTATTTATGGTCCCTTTCTAATCAAGGTCTTAGGTCAATGACCCTAAAGGGTGCACCTGGCAGCCATCTCTGCTTAGCGGCGGGCCGGGAAGCGGTCGTTAGCATGGGAGAAGGTGGTCTGGGCTTTTCAAAGCCCTTGATCACATTCCCCTCCGGTCGCAGAACCCTCCACCTCAGTAGGATCTACTGCTGGTACTGGCAAGCTCATGGGCAAGCCATTCGAACCTATGCACAGGTGTGCTCTCTCTCACCTGTCGTGGAAGACGCCTTCTTGGTGGCTATCCGTCAGCCAGAAGGATGGGAGAGCTCCAGGCGCTTTCCATCGAGTCTCATACCTGGTCTTCCACAGGGACAAGGTTGTCCCTCGCCCCCACCGAAATTCCTTCGAGAGGTGGTGTCGGAGTTCACCTTAACCAGGTGTTGACTCTGCCGGTGTTCTACCCCAATCACCTCGGAGGCGCGAATATGGCTCCATACTTTGGACCCTGAAGGCTAGCCTGTTACAAAAGCGCCTAGACTGAGGTCAGGAGGTTAGCCAGCTGTTTGTCACCTATGCTGAAGCATCTGGCAGACCTGCAGCCAAAGCGTGCGATAAGCAGGTGGGTCACCTCCTGCATAGATCTCTGCTATAAGTTGACGGGCATGGAGCCTCCCAGAGGGATAAGAGCTCATTCTACCGCCATGCTGCTGCATCGGTGGCTGCTTCCAGGGACGTCCCTATCCAGGAAATCTGCAGGGCTGCTACCTGGAAGTCAGCAAACACCTTCATTACCCATTACCACATCGACCTTGAGTCACGCCGGGATGCTGGTTTTGGGGCCTCAGTTCTCTCATCTCTCTTTCCCAAGTAAGTATTGGGGTGTGCGTCTTGCCTCCTCCTCCCCGGAGAACTGCTAGGAGTCTGCCAATAAGTGTGGATGAACAACATATCCATGTCCTAGAAATACAGGTTACTCACCTGTAACAGGAGTTCTAGGAATGGTATATGTTGTTCATCTACACCTCCCAACCTGACGCACAACCTGAGCTTCCAGCGTGGCCAGATCTGGCGCCATGGGGCAGAGCCGAGAGTTATACCACCCGGGTGGGTGGGAGGAGCCAGCTTGAAGACCTTCCGGCAAGATTTAAAGCGGCAAGGATACCTGCCAATAAGTGTGGATGAACAACATATACCATTCCTAGAACTCCTGTTACAGGTGAGTAACCTGTATTTTCTGCTTGTACCCTATTTATGCCCTTTATGTACTTGAAGGGTTCTATCATATCCCCACTGTTTCTCCTTTGCTTGAGGGAGTACATTTGCAGTTTCTGTAGTCTAGGTTCATATTGCTCCTGGTGCAGTTCTTGTAACATTTTAGTAGCTCTCCTCTGTACAGCCTCCAAGCCGTCTATGTCCTTTTTTAGGTGTGGCCTCCAGAACTGTGTGCAGTAATCGAGATGTGGCCCCACCAAGGACCTATACAGAGGGAGTATGACCTCTCGTTTCCTACTTGTAATACCCCTACCAGTGCATTTGAGGATGCTAGTAGCTTTCTGTGCCGCCTTTTCACATTATCTACCCACCTTTAAATCATCGGAGATAAGTAATCTGACGTCCTGTTCAAGTTTTGTTTCTGTTAATTATTCACAATGGAGTGTGTGTGTTTTCCTTGGGTTTCCTTTACCTAGGTGCATGACCTTGCACTTTTTGGTATTTAATTTCAACTGCCAGTCCCTAGACAATGCTTGTAGGCTCTTTAGATCTGCTTTCATTGCTGGTGTTCCTTCAGTTGTATCTACCCTGTTGCACAGCTTTGTCATCTGCGATCAGGCATACCTTACCCTGCAGGCCATCAGCAATGTCGTTGATGAATATATTCAATCAGTCAATCAATCAATCAAATTATTTATCCAGGCGAACACCATTGAGCAAGTTCATTTACAAGGTGGACCTGCGTTACACAAGTCAAGTAACAATGCATTTATATACAGATAAATAGACAGTAGATGCAAGAGTACAACAGTACAGGTAGGCCTGCAATAGACAGGATAAGTAAAAATACATTTGGGTTCAGGTAAGACAGTCGGTAAAGGTATACATAACAATAGGGTAGCAAGTTAGTAAAAATGTATACCAGATACAACAACATACATGGTTTAGTATTCCTGTAAGGTAAAGGCATTATAGTCCAGTGAAAAGATTAGTTGAAGTGGATGCTACAAGCGAAGAGACATACATAGTCAGTTTAAAAAGACCCAGGTGTATCAAGGGGGAGACATGTATCGAGAGAAGTGGGCAGTCAGTGGGGGGGTCTGAAACTGAGATAATACTAGGAGCGAAGGAATGAGATGCTGTGGGTATACAAGGAATAGGTGGGTGAGGGAGGGTGAAATTTTAGGGCAGTAGATAAGTAGGTGGCTCAGGGACAAGACATATTGAAGAGGATTGGGCCAAGGACTGATCCTTGAGGCACACCACTGATAACCCTTCCCTCGCTAGACAGTGTTCCATTGACTATGACCCTCTGCATTCTATTGTGGAGCCAGTTTTGAACCCATTTGACTATTTTGTGCCATAACCGGGCGTGCCCTAGCTTATTCACCAATCTTCTATGGAGGACAGAGTCAAAAGCCCACGGGAGGAGAGTGTATCAACCAACACTCAGTTGGCTCTGAGAGACAGCATAGCCCAGCTCCTCCTCAAGGAGGCAGTGGTCTGAGTGGCAGATCCTCCAGTCAACCCAGGGTTCATTTCCAGGTACTTCTTGTCCCGAAGGGGGCGGGGGGCTGGCGTCCCATTCTAGATCTGCATGACCTGAATCAGTATCTTAGGCTGCGCATCTTTCGGATGGTAACTCTGTCCCAGATTGTACCATCCCTGGAGCAAAACATGTGGTTCTGCTCACTGGATCTTCAGGATGCATTCTTTCATGTCCCAATCCATCCATCTCACCAACAGTTCCTCCACTTCAGAGCATAGGGAACCCTTTACGAGTTCCGAGCCATGCCATTCGGCCTGTCATCGGCCCTACGGGTCTTCATCAAATGCATTACAGTGGTGGCAGCCCACCTCAGGTGTTGAGGGGTCAGGGTATACCCTTACCTCGATGATTGGCTGTTAGCAGGTTCCACCCAACAAGAGGTGGAAAGGTCCAGAAACCTGGCCCTCCAGACCTGCTCTCAGCTTGGCCTCCTGATCAACGAGACCAAGTCGGAGCTTGTGCCTTCTCAGGTGATTTGCTTCATCGAGGTAGAGCTTGACTCTCGCCGAGCCGGAACTTGACTCCTGGTGGACAGGGCAGAAGTTCTCACCTCCTTTGCCTAGTCATTTCTGGTTGGGCAATTGTGCCCTGTCCTGGACTTTCTGCGCCTTCTGGGTTGCATGGCGGCCTGCACCACCGTGGTCCATGGGGCCAGGTGGCATATGCACCCCCTTCAGTGGGAGCTGGCCTCCCAGTGGACTCGGCATCTAGGTCATTTCGACCAACTGATCACTGTGACCCAGAAGATGTGGGACACTCTCCAGTGGTGGGCTGTCCTAGACTGGTTGCAGGAAGGTATCCTGTTTGTCCGCCCCGAGCCGACGGTCATCCTCATGACCGATGCCTCTCTCATGGGCTGGGGAGCCCACATGGGGGACAACAGAGCCCGTGGGTTCTGGACCTCCGAGGAGTCCCGTTACCACATCAACCTGTTGGAGCTCAGAGCGTTCAGACTGGCACTGACAGCATTTGCTCAGCAGCTTCGGGGTCAAGTGGTTCAAGTTCAGACAGACAATATCACGACCATGTACTACCTCAACAAGCAGGGTGGCACACACTCCTGGCTGCTGTGCAGGGAAGCGCTCTGCATCTGGACCCTCATGAACCGACTGGAGGCAGATCTCCTAGCCATCCATGTAGCAGGAGCCTCAAATCAAGTGGCGGATGCCCTCAGCCGCATAGGAGAGATATCCCACGAGTGGTCTCTCCATCCAGAGGTAACTTACAGCCTGTTCTTCCACTGGGGCAAGCCGATTGTGGACCTGTTTACCTCCAGGGAAGACACCAAGCTGAGGTTGTTTCATGCCTGCCCCCCTCAGCGGGGATTGCTGCAGGGGGATGCCTTCTCGAGGCCGAGGACCCCAGGCCTCTTCTACGCCTTCCCTCCATTTCCCTTGATTCACAGGGTGCTCCTCAAGGTGAGGAGGGACAAGGCGCAGGTGATCCTGGTAGCCCCAGATTGGCCACGCCAGTTCTGGTATCCAGATCTCCTCAGCCTTAGCAACAGGCTCCCGAGGCGTCTTCCAGCACGCCTGGACCTGATCTCTGTCAATCGGGGAAGGTCCTCCATCCGGACCTTCAGTTCCTGCATCTCACAGCCTGGTACCTGAGCAGCTAGAGTTCCAGGCTTTGGGTCTCTCCAAGGATGTACTCACAGTAGTGGAAGCATCCAGAAAGGCGTCGACCAGAAAGTGCTATGCCTTCAAATGGAGAAGATTTTCCATTTTGTCAGGGCAAGGGCCTGGACCCTCTGTTTTGTACTGTGGCTAGCATTTTAGACTACCTTTGGTCTCTGTCCAAAGGAGGTCTTCGGTCTTTGACCCTTAAGGTGCACCTGGCAGCCATCTCTGCTTACTGGGCGCGAGCCGGTCAGAAGACGGCGGTACAGGAGGAAAGGTGGTCTGGCAGTTTTCAAAACATGATCGTATCAATTGATGGCGTGAACCTCCACCTCCGTGGGTTTACTTTTGGTCTTGGCAAAGCTCATGGGCAAGCCATTCGAACCATTAGTGTAGTACACTACATAAACAAGCATAAGGTGACCTGTTCGTATCCCCTGTGCAGGAAAGCAGTGAGGGTCTGGTACTGGGCTTTAGAACATGGCCTAGAGGTGTTGGCCGTCCATGTTCCAGGTGTCCAAAATGTACCAGCAGACAGGCTAAGCAGGTTGCCGTCTTGAATGTATTAGTGGGAGCTGCTGGTCTTGGTAGTGAGACATGTTCGGAAGGTAGGGTCATCTAGAGATGAACCTTTTTGCGTCCCCCACTCAACACAAAACTGTCACTTTTCTGCTTGCTAGCTTGCTCTAGGGCCTGGAGGTTTCTGGCGAGATGTGTTGTGTTGTCCCTCTCCTGGAAAGGGAGGTTCCTTTATGCCTTTCCTCTGACTCAGAGGGTGTTAATCAAGCTCAAGATGGAGGGCACCACTCTAGGTCTTGTGGGTCCTCTCTGGCCTTGTCAGATATGGTTTCTCTTGCTGCAGCAGTTAGTAGTGGAACCTCCAGTGCCCCTGCCCCTGGACAAAGGCTTACTCTTACAGGAACAGGGCACCCTAGTACATCCGGACCTCAGGTCACTCCACGTCCATGCCTGGCTCCTGAAGACATAGCCATTGCAAGATTCATAGTGTCCCCAAAGGTAGCCGATGTCCTGGTGGCTGCTAGAAAACCTTCCACCAGGACCACTTACTCCATGAAGTGGAAGCGGTTCACTTTGTGGGTCGTTTCTCATCAGTCATATCCCTTCACTTGTCCATTGAATCAGGTTGTAGAATATTTATAGTGTTTGTCAGATGCCAGACTCCAGCGCACGTGGCTGCTATTTCAGCTGTCTGTGTGCCCATTGATGGCCGCACAGTGGCAAGGCTAGAGGTAGCCTGTACGTTTTCTTTATATTTACTGTGCTTTTTCCTGCCACTGCTGCCTATCACCTTGGCCCGGTCACGGACCCTCTGCTTCCACTCTCATATTAGCTGCGACTCCCTGATGCCCCCTGGCTTACCCCCCAGGGCGAGGTTGTGGCACCGGCCCATAGTGCCGCGTCTGACGGGATAGGTCTGGGAGCCAGCCTGAGAGCTAATTGCAGCCGAGGGAGGGCTTCATCAAGGGCAGCCGGCAGCATTTTCTAGGTTTCCCCAGGGGCCGGGACCTGCAATGATATCCAGCATCTGCCCCGCCCCCTTACGTGTTGGCACCAGTCACCTATGGTTCCTCCAACCTCCACCAGGGGTCCATCAGGCGCTGGATACTCTACCCCTCCCTCCCCCTGGAGAAGGAGAGCAGTCAATTTTTATGCTCAATCCTTCTCCCCTGGCCGGCTCTCTGACTCCCCAGGTCCGTTCCCGAACCCAGGTCGCCAGCGTCACAAGCGGAAATCCAACCGCTGCGCTGGTGGACCACTGTTAGCCCATATGTTCTTGAGAGGCATCCTGCACTTTAAGCCTCCCATTTGCAATCCAGTCCTGGCCTTGGACCTGAATTTTGTGTTGGAAAAACTCACTTTGGTTCCTTTTAAGCCAACAATGACTTGCGAGCTACGCTTGCTAACAAAGAAGTTTCCCTGTGATCCAGGTGCCTGATGGTTATAGTTTCATTGGTGGCCTGATGAAAGAGATCCTCTCAAAAATGTACTGTTATGGTGAGTTCTTATGTAACTGTGCTGTATATTTAAAGCATCAGTACTAGTTAACCAGGAAGTGTTCATCACTTCCCAGATTTTTGCATGGCTCGGTAGTTTAAAATTTCAGCTTTAACTTGTGCTATTTATTACTGTTTTCTGATAATTGGTTCCCTTGATTTTCAGTATGCATATAATGTTGTGTGGATCCACAGGAAGTATGGCAGCCCCCATACCATTTCCTGTTTTTCACCCTTTGTTTACATTGCTTGTCTTACAAACACTCATCAGGCAAAGGAAGGGGTGGTACATTCAAGTTACATCAGGCAAAATAACCAGTGAGAGGCTGGCCTGGTGGCGCTGAGGCGTTGGATGCCACACCTCGTGACACACCAGCGACCCGGATTCAGGAGCGAACTCGGGGGTTGGTAGGGGAGGGAGAGGAATGAGCATCCGGTGGACTGCTCTCCTTTCCCTGGGGGAGGACTGTGGGGAAGTCCGGCATCCTTGTGATCCCTGATGGAGACTGGGAATACTACAGGATGCAGACTAGCAAGAAGGGGCGAGTGTGGCTGACACCCTCAGGGTTGCCGTGCACCATGGCATCATTGCACGTCACACTTGTGGGGAGGGACTCCGGAAGCAAACATCCTCCCTTACTCTGCGGAGATGAAGAGGGCACCAGTGGTTCTGCTCGCATCCCACTGCTGGCTGTCTCATAACGGACTCCTCCTCAGGTGCCACCTGATGCTCAGGTAGGCCTTTGAGTCTGTAAGGTCGCCATGGGAGGGCAAGCCTTCCCTCGGGGGCAAAACAGGGACTGTCCTGCCTGGGTTCAAGGGGGGAGAGGAGTTCTGACTAGTGGGGAGTTCAGGCCGGGAGTGAGAGGCAGGAACCGAGTGTGTACCTCGGAAGGATGCCCAGTACAGGGTGCCATAAATAGAAATAAATAAATAACCAGTGAGAGAATGGCAGCACCCCATTTCTCTCAGAATCCAGTATGGCGCTCCTGGTAAGGGTCTGTGCTAAACCGTCAGAAACAATTAAGAAAATTAAACAAAATTAAAAGCAAAGGATTAAAGTTTTGTCAGTTGTGGAGCTTATTTGACACAACTTTTGTAAAAAGAACATCTTTATTAACTAGTACTGCTGCTTTAAACAAGTGTGGGTCTGGATTGGCCTGATGTAATCAATTTGTATTGCTGTTAATTATGCCAATACGTTACTGTGTGTTACTGTACATTGCTGTGCCTACTGCATTGCCATATTACCGTGTTTTTACTTGTTATGTAATTATCCCCTTCCCCAGGACACATCTGGAAATGAGCTTTATGGCTCAATATATCTTTCCTGGTAAATCTCTTTTAAATAAATAAGATAAAACTACTATATAGTACAGGGTAAGCCTTTGTTCTGTATAAAAATCAGCCTGCTCAAAAACTTTATAGTATTTGGTTAGTGCTTATTGTGGATAAAAAGCATTGGCTTTCGAAAGTTGTTGTAGGGCAGTTCAAAGGTCAAGAAAAGCTGTTGTAGTATCGTTCTGATGTCACAACGATACTACAACAACTTTTCTCCTTTGAGCTGCTGCCTGATTCAGTCAAACAGCGCTGTGGTCAAAAATGAAAAGAGTAAAATGGCGTGCAAAGTTAGCGAGTGGTTTGGAGAGTGGTGGATTCATGTAGTTTGGACACCGACTACCTTTGACTTTGTGTGTCCAAACTACCAGTGTGGCAGTTTTATTTTTATTTTTTAAAACACCGGTACTGTAGATCATTGCGGTCGAGAGCAGAGTGGCACTGCACTGAGAAACGCGATGTTGTCAGGAGAGCATAGCGGGACTTCACCGTGGACCTGGAGCAAGTGAACACAAACACAAGGTGTGAATCCTTGTGAAATTAAAGTTTTCTACAGTCTGGGAACCATAAACTATACAAAATAGTGTATGGGTGGCTATACACAACTAACGATGTGTTTTTATCGAGGGGATGTGATGACATCATTCAGACCTCTGAAGCTTCGCGCTCGAGGTCTGGATGCCATCATCACATCCCCTTGATAGAAACACAGCCTTGTTGTGAATGGCCACCCGTACACTATTCTGTATGTTGTGCACATTCTAAACCGTCGTGCGCATTCCAAAGTGGTGGCGTGCGCATTCTGAACAGTTGTTCTGCACAGTTCAAAGGTCATACAATTTAAAATTTCTCATTTATTCCACACCTAGCTACTTACTAACCACCCAGTGCCCAAAGTTGTACCATTTAATTTTCAAAAGTCTGTAAATTTGATTTTGATCATAGAACAGAAGCAAGAAATGGCATGACTTTTTCTTTTCACTTCAGTGGGGGTCTGTCACTCCGGTGTAAAAAAAACTAAAAAAAAAAAATATACTATTAAAAAAAAAAAAAGTGGGAAACCACACAACTTGGCATATGTTTGCATCTCAGGGGTTGAGATGACAGCATGGACCTCTCGAGTTTCGCTCTTGAGGTTCATATGCTGTCATCTCATTCTCTCAATGGAAACACAGACTTGTTGTGTACGGTTACCCATGCATTATTCTCCATCTTAGAACCAACTTGCAGGATAGTACTACTGTCTTGCAAAGCTGTGTTTGTCACAGTGGAATACTAAACCAGTCAGAAGTCAGCTTGAACAGTGCTGATGGCATCACAATAGCAACGTGCAACACAGAAGCCAGCAGATGTGAGATGCTTTGTAGACTTAGTTGCATTCTAATTCACATCTATTTTGATTGCATCGGTTTGTACTGTATTGATTTATAGACTTGTCCTGTACTGACTTGTTTTGTGCTGATTGTATTGACTTGTACTGTACTGACATGTACTGTATTGATTGTATTGTCTTGTACTCTACTGATTGCATTGACTTGTACTCTACTGATTGCATTGACTTGTACTGTACTGACATGTACTGTATTGATAGTACTGACTTGTACTGTACTGACTTGTACTGTATTGATTGTACTGACTTGTACTGTACTGGTTGTATTAACTTGTACTGTATTGCTTGTACTGACTTGTACTGCACTGATTGTATTGACTTGTACTGTATTGATTGTACTGACTTGTAGTGTACTAGTTGTATTAACTTGTACTGTATTGATTGTATTGACTTGTACTGACTTGTACTGCATTGATTGTACTGACTTGTACTGCACTGATTGTACTGACTTGTACTGTACTGGTTGTATTAACTTGTACTGTATTGATTTGTACTGTTTTGAGTGTATTGATTGTACTGTATTGAGTGTATTAACTTGTACTGTATTGATTGTACTGCACTGATTGTATTGACTTGTACTGCACATATTGTATTGACTTGTACTGTATTGATTGTACTGACTTGTACTGTACTGGTTGTATTAACTTGTACTGTATTGACTTGTACTGTATTGATTGTATTGACTTGCACTGTACTGATTGTACTGACTTGTACTGCACTAATTGTACTGACTTGTACTGTATTGATTGTACTGACTTGCACTGCACTGATTGTACTGACTTGCACTGCACTGATTGTATTGACTTGCACTGTATTGATTGTGCTGACTTGTAGTGTACTGGTTGTATTAACTTGTACTGTATTGATTGTACTGTATTGATTGTATTGACTTGTACTGTATTGATTGTATTGACTTGTACTGTATTGTATTGACTTGCACTGCACTGATTGTACTGACTTGTACTGCACTGATTGTACTGACTTGAACTGTATTGATTGTACTGTATCGATTATATTGACTGTATTGATTGTATTAATTGTACTGTATTGAGTGTATTAACTTGTACTGTATTGATTGTACTGCACTAATTGTATTGGCTTGTACTGCACTGATTGTATTGACTTGTACTGCTCTGATTGTATTGACTTGTACTGTACTGGTTGTATTAACTTGTACTGTATTGATTGTATTGACTTGTACTGTATTGATTGTATTGACTTGCACTGCACTGATTGTATTGACTTGTACTGTATTGATTGTACTGACTTGTACTGTACTGGTTGTATTAACTTGTACTGTATTGATTGTATTGACTTATGCTGTATTGATTGTACTGACTTGCACTGCACTGATTGTACTGACTTGCACTGCACTGATTGTATTGACTTGCACTGCACTGATTGTATTGACTTGTACTATACTGGTTGTATTGACTTGTACTGTATTGATTGTACTGACTTGTAGTGCACTGGTTGTATTAACTTGTACTGTATTGATTGTATTGACTTGTACTGTATTGATTGTATTGACTTGCACTGATTGTATTGACTTGCACTGCACTGATTGTATTGACTTGCACTGTATTGATTGTATTGACTTGCACTGCACTGATTGTATTGACTTGTACTGTATTGATTGTACTGACTTGTACTGTACTGGTTGTACTGACTTGTACTGCACTGATTGTACTGACTTGTACTGTATTGATTGTACTGACTTGCACTATATTGATTGTATTGATTTGTACTGTATTGATTGTATTGACTTACACTGCACTGTTTGTATTGACTTGTACTGTATTGGTTGTACTGACTTGTACTGTACTGGTTGTATTAACTTGTACTGTATTGATTGTATTGACTTGTACTGTATTGATTGTACTGACTTGTACTGTACTGGTTGTATTAACTTGTACTGTATTGATTGTACTGTATTGATTGTATTGACTTGTACTGTGTTGATTGTACTGACTTGTATATCTAAATATACAAGGTGTTACTGTTTATTCTCCCAGCTGTAATAGTGACCACAGTTCTATTAAGTTCTCCCTAGAACAGTATGTCTTCATAAATAGTAATAAAACTATAATTTATCTATATAATAAAGCGGATTCATCAAGTATTATAGCCACACTTAGGGGCATCAGTTGGGATAATATGTCCTCATCTGATCCCGAAAGCTGTTGGGATTTCTTTAAACAAACGTTATTACAGTTAAGAGATAAATTTATCCCATATATTGTTAAGCATGTGCAAAGGAAGCATAGGCCAAAATGGTTGTCCAGCAATATTCAACGAATGTTAAGACAAGAAACAAAAAAATATTCTATATATTTAAAATCCCAGGCAAAATAGCATTGGTCTGCCCTATGTTAAAATTCAAAAGATATGCAAACGTATGATAAGAAAGGCTAAAAAAGGTTGGGAATTGAATCTTGCTCAGAATGCTGGTAAAGACAATGGCAAGATGTTTTATTCTTATGTTAACTCTCTTAAAAAAACTACTTGTCAGGTTGGACCCCTTTTGGATACTCTAATCTTTGTTACAATCCTTTAGATATGACTATCTCAAATCAAAAGTGTTGTGATGTATTTAGTAATAAATCCATTCAAAATGATGTTAATGTAAATGTAACAAATGAATCTGTTATTAAACTGTCAGACAGTATGGTACATGCTAAACTTAAATTATTAAATAACATTCCCCAGGCACAGACGATATTAGTGGGCACCTGCTATACTTACTTGCTCATCGTATTTCCCACCCCTTGCGTCTATTTTTTGAACATTGTTTGTTGTATCACTTTGTGCCAAAAGAATGGAAATCCGCCCATGTAATACCAGTTTATAAAAAGGGCCTCGTTCTAATTGGGAAAATTATCGACCTATTAGTCTGACATCAACGGTTTGTAAGGTACTTGAGAGTCTTAATATAAGATCTCATTAGTGATACATTGAACACCGTTGATATTGAACAACATGGGTTTAAAACGGGCAAGGGCTGCTTTAGTAGTTTGATGTGCTTTTATAAAAACTTTAGTAGAAACATAGATGATGGCACCCCTTGGGATATAATTTATCTCGATTTTAGTAAGGCATTTGATGTGATGGCTCATAATTTCCTAATCGTTAAATTACTAGATACCAACATTAATAAACATATTATTGCGTGGATTAAAAATTGGTTAGCTCATACAACACAGAAGATTTTAATTAATGGTCATTTATGTGATTCTCAACTTGTTTGCAGTGGTGTCCCTCAGGGGTCTGTTTTGGGCCCCTGTCTATTTTTATTATTTATAGCAGATTTAACCAAAAACTGTTTGTCAACCTCCATAAAATATGCAGATGATGTTAAACTTGGTGGGCCTTGTGATGGTACAGAAAAGGTCACCATAATTCAACGGGACCTTAATAGCATATCTGATTGGGTTAACATTTGGGGTATGCGTCTAAATCCATCAAAGTGTAAGGCGATGCATGTTGGTCCCAATAACCCTTTGGCCATTTATACGTTAAATGGGTTACTGTTGGAAACTACCACCAACGAAAAACATTTAGGTATTTATATAACAAATGATCTTGGATATAACAAACAGATTAATGAGGCTATAAACAAGACAAATCTGGTAATATGGTCTATTAAAAGAAACATTAAATCAAGGGACCCAGGGATTATATTGCCACCATATGGAGCCTATGCTAGACCACATTTAGAATACTCATCACAGCTTTGTAATCCATATAAAAAGAGAGAGATTGCATCCTTCGAAAAAATCCAAAGGAAGTTTACCAAAAATATAAAAGGACTTTTTAATGTTCCAAGTGAACAACGTCTGGAAAATTTAAATTTGATGCCCTTATCACTTAGACGCCTTTGGGGAGATTTGATTTTTATGTTTGATATTGTAAATGACCCATACCTGTTTGATCAAATGGGTTTCAAGTTTAAAAACAATTTATATAACACTAGAGGTCATCTGCTGCAGATAAGTAGGGCTAAATTCTATCATATGTCAAGGAAATATTTTACACAAAGAGATTAATCCTTGGAATAACCTACCTTTTGAAATTGGTAACAACAAAATAACTTTTAAAAACAGCCTTGACAAATTTATTCTTAATAAAGCTAAATTTGGGTACTATAATTGATTATGGTGCAGTTATGAGCTTCTCTGCCCCCTTTGCACCTAATTACCTTAGTATGAACCTTAGTATGACTTGTGCTGTACTTGACTGTATTGACTTGTGCTATACTGATTGTACTGATTTCTAATGTATCGACTTGTACTGTAGTGATTGTATCAACTTGTACTGTACTGACTGTCTTGACTTGTACTGTACTGATTGTATCGACTTGTACTGTACTGATTGTATTGACTTGTACTATACTGGCTATTGACTTGTGCTGTACTGATTGTATTGACTTGTGCTGTACTGATTGTATTGATTTGTACTGTATTGATTGTATTGATTTGTGCTGTACTGATTGTATGGACTTGTGCTGTACTGATTGTATGGACTTGTGCTGTACTGATTGTATGGACTTGTACTGTACTGACTGTATTGACTTGTGCTGTACTGATTGTATCTACTTGTACTGTACTGACTGTATTGACTTGTGCTGTACTGATTGTATTGACTTGTGCTGTACTGATTGTATTGATTTGTACTGTATTGATTGTACTGACTTGTATTGACTTGTACTGTACTGAATTGACTTGTACTGTACTGACTTGTACTGTACTGACTGTATTGATTTGTACTGTACTGATATGCTGCTCTTGTGCTGAGCCATTGATCAGAAGGGCACAGTGTACATTTTATAGTATTTTTCTTTTTATAACTTTTGTGCCTTTCTATCACAAAACCACTTAAACACCTATTTATTTATTTATTGAAATTTGTTGACCAGGTAGGCCCACTGAGACAACAAAGTCCCTTTTTTAGGGGTGACCCGGAATTAATTACAGATAAGAGACACAAGAGCAAAAAAGAAACAAAAGTAGTACAGTTAATCGCATAGGTGCATACATAAGTAGTATTACAGAACACAAAAGAGAACAGGTAGCATTAGAATCAGGACCTGTTGTTCATATCAGTTACAACATGGGTGAGAGTGAGAGAAAAATCTTCACACGTCATACTTGACCTCTTTTGACCTTACTTGTAGCTTCACCACTTGTGAGGTAGGGAGGTCATGTATAACTTGTGAAGATTTTTCTATTTCACTCACCTTGTCATATCTCTACATATATTATAGGAGAGTAAAATTCTCTGTGGTTAGGATTGAGTAACTTGTTTTAATGTTAACCCCTAACTTTACACTATTATAACTTTGCCCTCATTCAGCAGAATTTCATGCAGTTGTGCATCAAGAGGGTGGGGCAAGGTCTCTTGATTTTAGCAAGTTTTGTGATTGTTGGATGTCTGGTTTCTGAGAGTTTTTTTGCTCTCACGTCACAGTTCAGATGGTTTAGAAATTCTGTTCTGAAACTTTTAGAGTAGAAGGGGCTTACCCTAGAAAGAGGCCTTTTTTGTTTTGCATTATAAGGATTTGTAATGTCAGTTGTGATCATGTTCATTAGGGTCATTCATTTTTATCTTCCATGCTAAAGAAGAACTTCCAGTGACTCACAAAAGAAGAATCTTCTTTTGTGAGACAAAATTCTTCTTTCATGAGAAAAAAAATATTTTGTGTGGCTGACATCTTTTACCCCCAAAAAAATGAAAACTCACAAAAAAAATGCCTTGTAGAAAAACAAACACATGAATCGAGCTAAACAGTAGCCATTTAGCTGGATTCTGAAGTTTTATTTTTAGAAAAGCGACCCCAAAATATGGTTTTCAAACATCCCTAAAATTGTAGGTGGAAGGCTTTGTTGTGAGTCTAACGAAATAAAAATCTCGGCTCACTTGAAAGGACACTGTCAACCTGTTTTGCATCATATAATTTCTAGTTAAAAACCTACATTTTATGATTGCCTACCTTTTCTAAAATTCATTGATGTTGCTGTTTATGTCTGCCTCCTTGCTTAGTAGAACTGAAATGCATTCTAATGTATATTTAATAAACAACTTTGTTTTGTTTACGATCCTGAATGTATTCTTACTGAATACTTCCTGATTATTCGAAGCACTCCCAAACAGTGCAGTCACTCATGATGCAATAGCCTCCTAAACTCCCACTGCATCATGAGTGGATAGACTGTTGTGTGTTCTTCCGAAATCCAGGAAAGGAGCAGTTGGAGTAGATTAAGGAATGTAAACAAACATGTTTTTGTGTGGTAACACCAGTATGTTGGGCAGTCTGTTTTTCACTTTTAAAAGAAAAAAAGAATCCGAATCAAACTACCAGCTACATCAGCAACCTGTACCTAATGCTGGGAATCATAAAATGCATTTTTTAAACTAGGGACACTTTGAGGCCCAAGGGGGTTGACAGTGTTCCTTTAAGAAGAAGTGAATCTCACAAAAGACAATTTCTTTTTTTGTGATCTTCTCTCATGGGATATTTTGTTTAATGATCTTCTTTTGTGAGACTATATGAAAGAAGAAAATCTGCTCGCGAAAGAAGAATTTTGTGTAGTAAAATAAATAAATAAATAAATAATTTCAGTTTGTAACAAGGCAGTTGTAAAAGATTTTTTCTCCAAATTTTGAACATGTTTGTTTGACCACACCTCATGAACCAAACCCAATCTGGAAGGTGATTTTGCAGTTGTTCTGCAAAAACACTTTTTGAGCAAGATTTGGAAAATTTCACCCGACTGGTTCATGAGGTGGGGTCATAAGACTGTATTGAACATTTTGGATCAAAATATTAAAAAGACAATAAAATTATGAAGGAAGGGCCCTACGCATCAGCATCTGTAGCTGCACAGAGCTACAACAGCCAGACAGACTCCTCACTTGGCACAAAAGCAAAAATGTATGAAACAGTATGTTTTTTCTAAAGTGCAGTGTGCTGCATGCAGGGGAAGGACCACAGCTAAGACTCGGGAATGACAGGAAGGTGGACAGCAGTCCATTTACAGAGGAGCGCATCCTAAAAACACTTTAAACTAAAGGTGGACAAGACATTGGGACCAGACGGGATACACACTAGGGTATTAAAAGAGTTAAGGAAGATACTGGCTACACCACTGACATCCCTGTTCAGCAGGTCACTGGATATGGGGGAGGTTCCAGAGGACTGGAGGAGGGCCGATGTGGTCCCCCTCCACAGAAGTGGGAGCATAGAAGAGGCTGGTAACTATAGACCTGTCAGTCTGACCTCGGTGGTGGGGAAAATTATGGAATCACTACTAAAAAAAAAAGGATAGTGAAGCACCTTGAAGCCAGCAGAGCATAGGATCTGAGGCAGCACCAATTCACGGCAAGAAAGTCATGTCAAACAAATCTGATGGATTTCTTTGACTGGGTGACTAGGGAGGTGGATTGGAGAGAGCGGTGGATATGGCCTATGTGGACTTCAGCAAGGCTTTCAGCACCGTTCCAGATAGGACGCTGATAGACAAGCTGGGTCGCCTGGGATTGGGTCACAAGGTGGTGAACTGGTTTGGGAATTAGTTGAGTGACAGAACATAGAGGGTGGTGGTTAATGGGGCTAAATCTGAGGTAGGCAGGGTGGCCAGCGGGATGGCACAGGGATCAGTTCTTGTGCCAGTGCCATTTAATGTCTTCATCAGTAACATTGCAGAGGGGCTGGAGGGGAAGGTATGCCTCTTTGTGGATGACACCAAGATCTGCAATAGAGTAGACAATCCAGGCAAGGTGGAGAAAATGAGAAGCAACCTAGCTAAGCTGGAAGAATGTCCCAGAGTGTGGCAGCTAAGATTCAATGTGAAAAAGTGCAAAACCATGTACTTGTGGTGCAGGAACCCTGGGAAGAATCACAGTATGGGGGGGAAGAGTTGTTAGAAGCCACACAACAAGAAAGAGGTCTGGGGTGATCATATCTGATGACCTAAAGGTTGCCAAACAATGTGCCAAGGTGGTTGGGAGAACCAGTGGAATACTGGGGGTGCATAGAGAGGGGTAACACCAGCAGAAGAAAGGAGGTGGTGATGCCGTTGTACAGGTCATTGGTGAGGCCTCATTTGGAGTACTATATCCAGTTCTGAAGGCTGCATCTCCAAAAGTACATAGACAGAGTAGAGGCTGTTCAAAGAATGGCAAAAAAATGGTGCAGGGCTCGTACCAGAGATCATACGAGGAGAGACTGGAGGAACTCAATATGTATACCATGGAAGAGAGGTGAGAGAGTGGTGACATGATTGAGACCTTCAAGTACGTAATGGGAATAAATAAGATGTAGGAGGGCAGCTTCTTTCAGATGAAAACATACTCTAGAACAAGGGGACATTACACTGGAAGAGGGGGTGAACTAAGGGGCCACGTGAGAAAGTATTTCTTCACGGAAAGGGTAGTGGAGGCATGGAACAGCCTCCCAGCAGAGGTGGTGGGGGGAAAAGACAGTGGGGGAATTCAAGACTGCATAGGATAGACATAAGGGAACCCTGGCGGTTCAAAAGAGGAGGTGATGCTATAGATCAAGTAGGATCCGAGGCATTTGTTGTATGTAGGGAAAAAAGGGCAGACTAGATTGGCTCGGCGGTCGATTTCTGCTATCAAATTCTGTTTTTGTGTTTCTGTGGGTATGTTCAAAGTTACCAGATAAGTGCTACTGCATTTATGTCACCTTGAAACAGCTGTATGGTGTATGTCTTACCTGATAATGGCTGTCTGTGGTTGCTTGTGTGTTTTTTGTCCTTTTTGCTGCTTGGTGGTGGTGACTGGGGGTAGTTAGAGTTAACCCTAACACCACATTTTCCTACTTCTGTTGCTTTAAGTTGAACCTTAACTGGTGTATTAATGCAGTTTTTTGCAGTGAGTATGTCTGTTTATTCAATAGGTGTGGACCAGAAGGGGGTTTAATAAATCCATTTATTTCCACTGGTGTTGGATAAACCGTGGAATCTTAGATATTTTGTACATTCCCCCTCTGTCAATCATCCTTTATCTTTCGCTGAAACTGATTCACTTCCATTTTAGCACTCACCCAGCTCCACTGCAGCCCCACAAGGTAGCGCTGTACTGCCCTCTGTCTGCCTCCTCTTCACATGGCTTCAGCTCCAAAACTTCTATCCACAGGAAATCGCATTATGTAAATAAACAAACAAATTCACTGTTAGAATGCGGCTTTTTGCTCAGTCACCTATCTCACAACATTGCACTTTATTGAACCACATCTGTCTACATAGCTGAGCGCCCACTCTCTCGCACACCTACCTGCTCTCCCCCTCTCACTTGACATGTGCTGCTCCAGTCCCTCCTGTCGTTCCTTTTTTGTTTTGTTTGCTTCCCCTCTTGGACCGCGACCCACTTTCGTACTGGTGTTCTGAGCCCTGTCACCTGGCTTCCCATGGGCTTGCCTTTCACTCCATCCTCCACTTTGTCTCTTCCCTACCCTGGGGGCTGGAGGGGGCGGTGGGCTGAGCCTCTCGCGGCACAGACAAATTCCCAGATGGAGGTGTACCATGTCACCGGTGCAGGGCCCGTGAGGAGCTGGTATTCATCCTGCTGGGGCCTGTTTTCTGGGTCCACTCCTTCCCTCTTGGATGCCGGCATCGGGGGTGTGCATGCGCTCGCATGCAACTGTGCATAGTACATGGCACCCACTTGTGTCCTTCCCTCCCACTGTGTTTCTCCAACTGTACTGCCTCCTGGGGTCACTCAGGTAGCAGTGAAGCAGCGGAGCTAGTGACCCTCCGTCCCTCCCCTGAGGCAGAGGAGAGCGTCCTCCTGGATGCTGGATCCATCTCACTCCAGCTGGCCCCCACCACTCCACACTCGTTCCCAGATGTGGGTCGCCGGCATTGCGAGCGGTACCGCTACTGCCCTGCTGCTGTTCTTAAACCTAATAAACAGTGCCTTACATTTAAATCTTTTTTTATATGAGGCTCGCTGATCTGTTTATCTCCTGCAGTCGGCAGCACTACCAGTCTTGCTGCTTTGACTCTGTCCACAGTGCTCTGGTTGTTCATCTCGGCAAAGGCAGATGGTCACAGTTCCTCCAAATCACTCCCTTTTCAACTCAGCAGCACAAAGGTCAGCGGTAAAGGCAGGATCAACCACATCAATTAGACTGAAAAAAAAATGCTTAAACTACAGCGGCTCCCTCAAACTCTCGCTAAGCAAGAAATGGAGCCTCCATGTTATCTAGTTGTTCAGCCCACCCTCGAACAAAATATTAGCCAATGGAGTGCCGTGCTGAAAATGGCAAGCTGTTGTGGCCATAGCAACTGCACTTAACATCCCTTGCAACCAGCCGTCAAGTAGGGAATGATACACAGAACATCAGAAAATAATCTCCATTATTTCATGAAAAGAAAACAGAAACAAAATTGAACAAAACATTGAAACCATGCAGTTAGACACTGTGCCTGTTGCATAAATGGAATATGCAGTGGGGGAACTTGCTAAATAAATGATTGATGTGCACTGAGCCAGTTTGCCTGCTGACACCTCACTTGTGGCTTACGCCACTTATGAGGTTACCAGAGGTCAGACTGCTCTTGTGCAGATGAATCATTTAACTCGTATCCATAGAAGTAACGAAACATAGATTTTGCTGGCAGAAAAGGACCTTCAGGCCCATCCAGTCTGCCTATTGTCCCTGCCTATTTCGTCACCACTGACCCTAGTTGGTCACAGGTATCACTCCCTCCTCATCTTCCTCTGCCTAATATGCCCCTGTGCCTATCCCATGCATGCTTGAAGCTTCCCACAGTCTTTGCCCTCCACTACTTCTGGTAGGCTGTTCCACTCATCCACCACCCTTTCTGTGAAGAAGTATTTCCGCACATCTCTCCTAAACCTCAATATCTTTAATCTCTCCATTACCTCTGCCACAGTTCCATCCTGCTGGAAATCTGCCCATATTCTTCCTCTCTTCAAATCAGGAGACCTTTGTGATCTAAACAATTGCAGGCCTATATCCATTTTGCCTGTTCTCTCAAAAGCCCTAGAAAAACTGGTCTACAACCAACTAAAAACTCATCTTGAAGTGTACTCACTCTTAAATCCTGCACAATCTGGCTTCAGGTGTAAACATAGTACCATCTCAGCTCTGGCTAAAACCTCTAATGACTGGATCACTGCTATGGATTCCAAGAAGGTTACTGGTGCAGTCTTTCTGGACCTTAGTAAAGCTTTTGATACTGTCGACCATCACTTCCTAATTACTTGCCTTACCAAAACAGGTGCCACTCCACATACCGCTCAGTGGTTCAACAGTTGTCTCTCTGGAAGGATACAAAAAGTCAAAGCCGATGGCCTACTATCAGCCCCCCTCTCGATTGTCAGGGGAGTCCCCCAAGGCTCTATCCTAGGCCCGATCCTTTTCTCCCTATATATCAATGATCTTAACTCCTACAGAAAACAATCCAGCATACATTTCTGTGCAGATGACACAGTATTATACACCTCAGGAACAACCTTATCCGAAGTCAGGGAAGTGTTGCAAGACGACTTTCATCAGTTAGAAAGCAGTCTCATCAAAGCCAAACTTCTCCTAAATGCCAAAAAAGACCAAGGCAATGATTTTTAAATGGTATCTCTCACTTGGTGCTTTACCTGTACTACCGCAGGACTTCTTAGTAACCTCCCTGGGTGAACCCTTGGAAATAGTGCCTAAATTCAAATACCTAGGCATGTGGATAGACAACAAGCTATCTTTCAACAACCTTATTGAGGACCTTTCCAAGAGGCTCAAAGCACGACCGGGATTCTTTTTTAGAAATAGGTCCCTCTTCTTTCTTGCGACCCACATATGGCTTGTCCAACCAACCTTCCTCTCCCTACTAGATTATGGGGATTTTATATGCATCTCCTCCGCAGCCTCTAGCCTTACCAAGCTGGACGTTCCCTTCCACCATGCTCTACGATTCATTACTAGCTTCACCTTCAGGACCCACCATTGCGATTTATATGCAGCGTTGGCTGGATCTCACTTACCACCAGATCTATGTCTGCAGGCAGTATCTGGACCCTCAAGATACTTCGCACAAACTGCCAGATTATTTAACATCTCTACTATGCATCTCCCATAGTGCTTACTCCCTAAGGAAATCTGACTACATCCTATTAGATGTTCCTAGGACTCGTACCACACTTGGCCGACGGGCGGTCTCATATGCCCTCCCCAACATTTGGAATCAACTTCAAACCATACTGAAGCTAACCTGCACTGTCTCAATCAGTTCCTATAAAACACTAGCAGTCTCTAAAATAAGACACCTGCAGGTGCTACTAGGCCTCCTCCTAACTCCAAGCCAAGCTTTTGTGTGCTGACTCTCCTTCTGCTCCATTAACTGGAATGTAATTGCCTACCTGGTACAAGTTTTTTTTCTTTTTATTCTTCTCTCCACTTGACATAATGACTCAGTTGGACCCTGCGCTGCTATGTTGTAGCTACTAGGTAGATCACCAAGTTGTATAACTCTTGGACGATATGTACTCACTGTGCTTACCTATATACAATTGCTCCTATCTGTGTAACAATGATATGTATGTGTAAATGTCTCAGGACCTCATGGTGAATGAGTAATAATGATATGTAAATGTCCTAGGACCTTCTTGTGAATGAGTAATAATGATATGTATGTGTAAATGTCTCAAGACTTCCTTGTGAATGAGCTTGCTCAACGGAGTTTTCCTGCAATAAACTTGAACTTGAAACATCCCCTTCTTTGCTTCATTGCGCGACCTCTTGTTCCTTGTCTTTCGTTTCTGAAACAGACCCTCCACTTGCACCTTGTTCACTCCTGTGAGGTACTTGTAGGTTTCAGTCACGTCTGCTGTTGCTCTCCTCTGTTCCAGGAAGTACATATTGAGGTCCTGCAGCCTTCCCTTATATGGCTTCTCATGTAACCCCATAACCATTTTGGTTGCTATCCCTCGTGTATGTGTGTGTGTATGTGTATGTGTATATATATATATATATATATATATATATATATATATATATATATATATATATATGTATGTACACACACATACACACCTCTCTTTGGCGTTTGTGAAGTCTCCCTGCTCCTTACACAATAAAGGCCTTCTGATATGCAAGTACAGAGTCCCAGCCAATCATTGTTGAGCGTTCTGAGCTGTGAGTGTCTGTACTGGCAGTGAGCAGGCATCTCTCAGTGCCAGAATCCCCCTCCCCCCGTACTGACACAAATTGGAGGCCTTCTGTTCTCTAAATTTAGTTCTCTGCACTACAGCTGGAGTCCACTGTGACTCATGCGCCACCCCCCACCTCCCCGGTATGTCAGGAAAGGTTTCTGTAGACTGCACAGGGAGAGAAGTACCGTACTTCATGGGATAAGGGAGGCTTCAGAGTATTGCCTGTAAATTGGTTGCTCTGGATCAGTGGAGCTGTTTCTAAAAGCAGTTTCTGTGTGCTGTTTAGTTGAAGCGTCTCCGACAGACTGCTGTACGATTTGTTTAATTGTTCACCTTCGGAGCACTTACTCGCTACTAGTTGTATGATTTTCTTCTCCAATATGTGGTCCTGACATTCCCATTTCTTTTGCAGAGTTACTGACGGAGAGCTTTTTGAAGATATTGTGGCCAGGGAGTATTACAGTGAGGCAGATGCTAGGTGAGTTTTAAACTTGGAAAACAAAATTATTTTCTCAGTCAGCCTCTTATCCTCTCGTTTTTCTGCCAAACATACCACAACACTCAAAATGTCCAAAATTAACCCTTTGAGCTAGTGGCAGGGCTCTGTCTCCCACCGAAAATGATTTTGGGGGTGGGGCGGTTGTCTGTCAGACTGCCTCTGGACAGGTGGTGCTGAGGTGCTACCCTGCCCAGTGTTGACGTGACCACCAGTCTGGCAGCCTTCCTTCTCTGCATGCATGCAGAACAGATTTAATTGCAGGCACTTATTGTGTTTTCATCTGTGGTTGACCTAAGATTGTGTGAAGGGTGATGGAGTTAGCCTCCTTCTGTACTCAAAAAGACCCTACAATTGGTGTCTGTTTGGGAAGGGTGTCGGTCTATCTACCCTTTTGGAGAGGAGGTTGAACTCTGAAAATATCACCCTTCAATGTCTCCCCATTAGAGACCCCCAGCTCTGTCGCACCCTGCTGAGCAAGTCCACACATGCTTGAGTTGCTGGGAGTGCTGGCCATGGGGCAGTCACGAGGTGGGTATGGGAGGGGATACAGTTCCCTTTAGCACGGTGGCCCATTTAGCTAAACGGAGAGTCCAACCCAAAATATGTTGGCCCAAGTCTTCTTGTGTTCACCCTGACTTTCAGAATGTTAATGTTGGCAACCTCGGCATATCAGTAGCCTAGCACTTCCCAGAGTCCCTGTCCTCAAAGGGTTAAAATGCTGTAGTTCTTTAAAATATAATTTGCCTTTTTTGTCTCCTCTTTAAGGGAGGGTCTGAGATACAACCAGCACCTTGATGTTCTGGAGCCACCTCTGTAAGAGTGTGAGAAGAAAGAGCGAGTGAGAGAGAGGAGGCTCATTGGGTACTACCTGTTGAGTGAAGCTCACTGCTACTGCAGTTTATGCATCGGTGTGACCCACACACTGCCAAACATACATTTTAACATCTGCCCAGATGGCTGCTCTACACATGAAGCCAGTGTCCATCTGGATTTTGTCTGGATGTGGGTGGATTAGTAAGAAGTGCTCTTGTGTGTGGGCTGGAAGATCACAGTTCTGAACCCTGCTGAAGGGAAATACCTGGGCCTGTGCTGTCTGTCAACAACCCAGATGTTCTGGAGTTGCCTTATTCAGATGTGTGATAAAGTCAAGAATGCTGCCTGCTTTGCCAGATATTAAATACTTCATAACACTTGTCAGAAAGACATGTGAGATGGGGGGTACAGCAGTGCCATACTTGGGGTCCTCCTCAGACCCCCCTCTCCAAAAAAAAGTTTGGGAGTATAATTTCACGTCAGTTGCGTGAGCTGCTCAAGAAACTGGCAAAGAGAAGGAGTGGAAACAGCCTAGGGTTAGAAAGTGAGTTCTGTCACCAGAGCCCCGAATCCCTGTGGTAACATCAGTTGTTCAGTTCAGAGTCATTTGTGTACTCTACGCAGCAGTCTTAGTTTTGCTGATTTCAGGCTGGGAGGAGTTTGGCACAGTTAATCTGTGCAGGTGAGAGTACAGGTGGAGTCCTCCAGAGCTAGGCTTTTGCTTTTGTCTTTATCACAGGGAAGGAAAGGAATTTGGATTTGTATAGCATCTTGCATCCTGTGTGCCATTCTGTAAACAGTTGGCAGCAGCAGTCAGCTATGCATGGGTAGGTCAAGTGAGATTGAAGGAGGTAAAGGGAAATTGGGGGTTATGATGCACAGTGAGACAGAGATGTGAAGTGACATTATCATGGTAATACCATAAGTAAGTGTTAGTAGTGGGATTTAAGCCCTGTTCTTAAGGTCAACAGATTTGTGCTCTAACCAGTAGGATACTCTTTCTCACTACACTGCCAGTGAAGAAAACAAACTGGTGGGAGTTTGTATTTAGATCTTGGAGTGTTCTGCATCCTAGATTTTTTTGTTTGCTAGACTGGTGGTAGACTGTGGAGTCAGCTGCTTATATGTGGTGGTAATCCCCACGACTGAACAATGGGTGTGATGTGGGGACGGTGTGAAACCGCAGAGGGGATAAAGTACCCAAGAAAAAACTGAATCTGGGTTCGAGGTGGTCAGAGATTCCAACTCTAAAGGGTTGACCTTGACCCATGACACACCTGAGCTGAATGCAGAGGGAGGTGGGAAGTAGGGTGCCGTGACACATGACTCTGCACCTGAGGCTGAATGCAGAAGGAGGTGGGAAGTAGGGTGTCGTGACACATGACTCTGCACCTGAGGCTGAATGCAGAAGGAGGTGGGAAGTAGGGTGCCTTGACCCACGACATGCACCTGAGGCTGAATGCAGAAGGAGGTGGGAAGTAGGGTGTCGTGACACATGACTCTGCACCTGAGGCTGAATGCAGAAGGAGGTGGGAAGTAGGGTGTCGTGACACTTGACTCTGCACCTGAGGCTGAATGCAGAAGGAGGTGGGAAGTAGGGTGTCGTGACACATGACTCTGCACCTGAGGCTGAATGCAGAAGGAGGTGGGAAGTAGGATGTCGTGACACACGACTCTACACCTACTTGACTGAATGCAGGAGGAGGCGGGAAGCGTGGGGTCGTGACACACGACTCTACACCTGCGGCTGAATGCAGGAGGAGGCGGGAGTAGGGTGTCGGACACACGACTCTACACCTGCGGCTGAATGCAGGAGGAGGCGGAAGTAAGGGTGTCGTGACACCGACTCTGCACCTGAGGCTGAATGCAGGAGGAGGTGGGAAGTAGGGTGTCGTGACACACTGACTCTACACCAGGCTGAATGCAGAAGGAGGTGGGAAGTAGGGTGTCGTGACACATGACTCTGAGGCTGAATGCAGAAGGAGGTGGGAAGTAGGATGTCGTGACACACGACTCTACACCTGTGGCTGAATGCAGAAGGAGGCGGGAAGTAGGTGTCATGACACACGACTCTGCACCTGCGGCTGAATGCAGGAGGAGGCGGGAAGTAGGGTGTCGTGACACACGACTCTGCACCTGCGGCTGAATGCAGGAGGAGGCGGGAAGTAGGGTGTCGTGACACACGACTCTGCACCTGCGGCTGAATGCAGGAGGAGGCGGGAAGTAGGGTGTCGTGACACACGACTCTGCACCTGCGGCTGAATGCAGGAGGAGGCGGGAAGTAGGGTGTCGTGACACACGACTCTACACCTGCGGCTGAATGCAGGAGGAGGCGGGAAGTAGGGTGTCGTGACACACGACTCTACACCTGCGGCTGAATGCAGGAGGAGGCGGGAAGTAGGGTGTCGTGACACACGACTCTACACCTGAGGCTGAATGCAGGAGGAGGCGGGAAGTAGGGTGTCGTAGGTGGGGGTCTGATGTGCCATGACCCATGACATGAACCGGAAGGTGAATGGAACTGTTCCTGATGACCTTTCAGCTACAACTACTCACCTGCTAGCATCTTCTACTCTCCTATGGCCCCGCCCCTATAGAGGGACTACAGTTGCCCCCTTTCCCTTGGAGGGACAGTCCAATGTGGCAGGTTGTGGTGCTGGCCCTGAGTGTGTCCAATCAGTCATCCTACGTCCATGTTTTTTTTTTTTTTTTCTTCTCTTGTTCTTGTCTCTGGATTGATGAGGTCTCTGATTGCATTCATGCACACAGTCACATGTGGACGTGCCACCTGCCTCTCCCAGCCATGCCACAACTGTTCTGCTCATGAAGAGATGGCTACAAAATTGACAAACCTCCTCCCCTCCAGAGACTGACTGACTGCCCGCCTGCCCACAGCAGAGAGCCTGGCTTGGGGTGTGAACCCGAGTCTCTGACATGGCAAGCCAGTCCGCAACAGCTGCATTGTTGGGCCAGTATGTATCAACCTAAGAGTGGCATTAGTGTTGGCTACGAAGGCTGCTGCTCATTCCCCCCCCTTCCCAGTGTTCAGCTAGTCCGTATTAACTCAGGAATGGCATCAGTGTTGGCGTGAAGGCTGCCCCCATGTTGGGTTGATCCGTGTAACTCAGGAATGGCATTAGTGTGACTGTAAGGCTGCTGCTAATCCCCCCGCATTGTTGGACTGGCCCATATATTTTTTTTTTTTTTAACTGTCTTTATACGCCTGCACTGGCTTAATAGGGATCTCTCAGACAGGACCCTTGGCACTGACTCTGTAACTGCTCACTTTGAGACCTCCATACTGTGCATCTGTCCTGGGTCATTCCTCCTCTGCATCCCCGACTCGCCATCCCCCAGCCGTGAACCCCCAGGCCACACACCTTTGGAACTATAGCGTCAAGCACTAGGACCACATGGAAACTTTTCTAGCTAGCAGTCTACAAGGGGCTGCCCACAACGACGTCAATTGCAGGCAACATCCCTCCCATATAAATGTGGGTGACCTCGCACCATCCTCAGTTCTTTTCCCACCATCGACCATTGCACATCAGATTCCACGGTTGCTGCTTTAGTCGACTGCCAAACCTTTTCGTTTACCTTTCTTATTTTCATTTTCTTTTTCAAAATCACTTTATTCCCCCGTGATTTTCATTCCTTGTTCAGTAGTTGTGTTCGTTGACCACAGTCTGCTGTCTCTTCTGCTTCTTTCAGAGCAGTGGATCCCTCTGGGCCCACGACCGTTAGGCCTGCAGTTTTTGGCCTTGATCTTCAGCCAAGCCTCCCGGCATCTTCTCCGGCCCACCCTGCCTTTACATTAGCTGTGGGTCGTCCAATGACAGAGCCAGACTAGGGAAGAGCTCTGCCATGCCGCCAGCCCTTTCCTCGGGCTCCCCCAAGGAACTTCATGGCTCGATCGATGGCTTTAGGCCATCTCCCTCTGGGTGGGGGACATCCTTCGCCCAGAATTCTCCCCAGTCGCCGCTCACCCTGGCATCGACCTCTGCTGTGGTGTCGTCTGCTTCAGTGGAGACACCTTCTGCCATCCAACACCTTCATTCCCACAAGGTACGGCTCTGGCAGTTAGTTCCCTGCTGGCCTTCTGTGGCTCGAGCAGGTGGTTACCGCTGTTCGTGGCACTGACGTAGGCTGCATCATCCACTTCCGCAGTGACGCCTCCTGCAATCCAGTACCTTCATTCCCACAAGATATGGCTTTGGCAGTGTTCTCTCTTGGCACAGCCGGTGAGGGCCCATTGACACCGGGGCAGGAGGCCCACTGTCGACACTTCTTGCCTAGAGTGCTTCGTGTTGGCCTTCCCTGGCTGGCATTGGCCCTTCACTGCCTCCCTGTGACTGGCAGTGGGTTCTTTCGGCCTCCCCTTTTGACTGGCTATGGCCCTTCAATGCCGGGACTGTTATATTCCCCCTGTTTGTTTCGGACCCAGCTGCCCAGATCCCTGTATTCCATGGTCGGCTGGCAGTGAGTCCTGCTGTCCCCCTAAGAGACGGCAAAGGCATGCCAACATCGGGGCTGCGGTTCCCCCCATCAGCACTGTGGCTTATGCTGCCCAGCCCCTGTACTGTCAAGGTCAGCTGGCAGCCAGTCCTGTAATTTCTCCTAGGGATGGCGCTGGCCCGTTGAGGTTGAGGCCATTGTTTCCTCATTGATGTTATGGCTCCTGTCACCTTGATCTCAGACAGCCAGTCCTACCATCCCTCTGAGGGACGGTGCAGGCTCACCGATGCCGGAACCGTCATCCCCTCGTTGCCACTGGAACTCCTGCCACCCAGCCCTCTGCTCTCTGACGGGCAGCTGGCAGTGATTTCTGCCATCCCTCCTGGGGCAGCGTGGACTTTTGATGTGGTGACTGCCCTCCCCTGTCACCACTGTGGATTCTGCTGATGCATCTTCTGTATTCTTATGGTTGGCCAGCAGTGCCTTCTGCCGCCCGTCCTAGGGATGGCGTGGGCTGTGGCTGTCGGGGCTGCTTATACGCCCTCGTTGACATCTCTAGGCACCTCTGTCTTACTGTCGACAGCTCAGGCAGTTGCTTCCCGCAGCTCCGCCCTTGGCTGCCTTGGGGTCAGACTGAGTAGTGTGCTCCTCTAGTTCTGTCACTACTGCTGGCGCAGGCCTGTTGATGTTGCAGGGCATACCCCAGTGATGTTGCTGCTCCTGTCACTCCACTCTTTCTACCCTTGCGGTCAGCTGGCAGTGTGTCCCCAGGGACCCTCTACAATTATTCACCGTGGCTTTCCCATTGGCCTCTCCCGTTTGCAAGACTGAAGCCACCCATATCGGGCACTACGCCACCGAGGTCTCTCCGCCCATCCTTGGGTCACCGACTGCCCCGTGGCCACACTCGAAGCATTTCAGGGCGTCTATGTTCTACTTCCTTCCTAACTGCCTTCGCTGCCCATAGGTGGGGCTCAGAGATACTGCCCTGCACTTCTTTTCCAGGTGGCTTAGGATAAGGGGGCAGCTGTGGAGGGCAGCCCATATGCTGGATTTGGTTTTAACCCCTCTTTTCAATGTGATATGGTCTCTACCATGTTTGTTTATGGGGTCCCCTCCTGTTTGGGCCCCCCCCACCATTTGTTTTCCCTGTGCTGCAGTCTGTTTCTAATGCGGGGGGGGGGGGGCTTATGCTCAGGGGAATCCTTGGGGACCCTCAGTGGAGAATTCTGGATTGCCATATTCCCCTCCTGTCCTCCCCCCTTCCCTACCTCTTATCATAAAGGTGGCCACCTGGCTCTCTAGCAGACTCCACATGTTCCCCACCTTATGCAGCAAGGTGGGCAGGTTGTTCTCTTTTCTCCAGGTCAGCTTTTTTGCCACAGGCTACCTGGAGATCTCTTGTTAACTCAGTTGCCGGCATGTAGTTGGTTTTACTGTAGCTAACTCGGCACATTTGCAATGCGTAGATGCTGGGTCCCAGGCTCTTTGTTACTAGCCACCCCTTGGAATTTCAGGAGTGGCCTCCAGATCTGCGTCCAGTGCTCTCTCCAGTTCTCTTTCCGGTGCTGCTGGGGGAATTCCGCAATTTTGTTGCATAACAGGGCTATAGAACCTGTCACCGAGGAACAGGGGATTGTATTCACACACCTCTTTGGTACCCTGATCCGCTGGGGATTTACAGCCCATCCGAGATCCGAGAGGCCTGAATTTCTACATCCAGTCCCAGAGGTCCAGGATGGTGACACCACATGGTCCGCTGCCACTTCAGCACTAGGGAGCCTGGACATGTTCCCTTGCCACGCAGGATGCTTACCTTCTGGTAATGTGCATGCCCCCCCACTGACAGGACCTCAGGGTTTAGCTCCAGGAGGAGCATTTTCAGTTCCGAGCATTGCTCTTTGGCTTGTCCTCTGTGCCACGAGTCTTTACCGAATGCTTGGTCGTAGCAGTGGCCCTCTGGAAGGAGAAACTGTACATCTTCCCTTTCGGGGACTTCTGGTTGATCAAAACATGGCCCAGGGAACAGCCGCTTCAGACTCTTAATGTGTACCACATGTTTTTCCATGCTATGGGACTCCAGTCAGCCTACACAAGTCAGACTTGACCCCCTGTGAATGCCTACAGTACATCGAGGCAGTGACGGATACAGCTCAGGGCTTTGTGTTTTGCCTACAGGATTGGGCAGCCCGCCTGATCGCTTAGGCCCAGCTGCTTTACCACAGCAGATATGTCAAGGCCAGAACCTTCCTGAGGCTTTTGGGCCTGATGGATACAGGCTTTACCAGGGTACCTTTAGCCTCTCTGCCCATGCGGACTCCCCAGTGGACATTGAGAGTCCCATGGGACCAACGACCTAGAACAGAACGTTCCAGTCACCCCCCATTCAAAAAAGGTTCTGCTTTGGTGGGGGCAGCCCGCAACCTGTTGAATGGGGTTCCCATCCTCTCTTCTTTCTCTCAGCAGATTCTCACCCCAGACACTTTGGGGTTGGTCTGGGGGGGGGGGGAGCTCATCTGGGGCCTCATCAGACTCAAAGGACATGGACCAGAGTGGATGCTGCCCTCCACATCAGCATCCTAGAGACGAGGGCCATTTTGCATGCTTTACAAGCCCTCCAAACCCATCTGTCCCCAGACCGTCTGCTAGTGCAGACGGACAACTTCACTGTAGTGCACTACATCAGCAGACAAGGGGGGACCCATGTGCACCCTCTGTGTCTGGAAGCGACGAGGGTCTGGTATTGGGCTCTATAACATGGTATAGCACTGTTGGCCATCCATGTTCCAGGCATTCTTCATGTCCTGATGGATGAGCTCAGCCGGTCGCAGTCCCCAGTGCACATGGAGGAGCTGCTGACCTCCATTGTAGAAGACCTGTTCGACAGGTGGGGGTCATCCAGAGTTGGATTTTTTTGCATCCCCACTCCACACAAAACCGCCATATTTCTGCTTGCTCACGCCTGGGCTGGAGTCTTCTGGTGAGATGCGTTGTCCGCCCTTGGAAAGGGAGGGTTTCTCTATGCTTTTCCTCCCTTCCCTCTACTATCCGGAGAGTGCTGATCAAGCTCCAGATGGAAGGGGCCACTCTCATCCTCTTTGCCCCTTCTGGCCTCATCAGCTTTGGTTCCCCTTGATGCAGCAGCTGGCATGGAACCTCCAGTGCACCTACCCCTGTATAGTGGCTTGCTGTCACATGAGCAGGGCACCCTGGTCCATCTGGACCTGAAGTCTCTACACCTCCATGCCTGGCTCTTGCAGACGTAGCCATGGCTAGCTGTGGGATATCCCAAAAGGGGACTGCTGTCCTGGTGGCCACTGGGAAGCTTTCTATCAGGATCACTTCTTCTATGAAGTGGAAGCACCTCGATGTGTAGGCTGCTTCCTGTCACTTGGATCCCTTCGTTTGTCCAGTGTATCCACTTCTGGAGTACTTGCTGCCCCTTTCAGATTCTGGCCTGCAATACCTCTCCTTAAGGTACTCCTGTCAGCCTTTTCAGCCTTCCATGTGCCTGTTGATGGCCATATGGTGGCACAACTAGAGGTGTCTCATACTGTTTTGGGAGGCATTCTTCATATGATGCCTCCCATCTGCAATCCAGTCCTGCCTGGGGACTTGAATTTCGTATTGGAGAAACCTACTTTGGCTCCTTTTGAGCCAGAAGCTGCATGCGAGATGTGCTTTCTGTCGTGAAAAGCATTCTTTTTAGTAGCCACTACTTTGTCTCATGTGATTTCTGAGCTTCAGGCTCTTATGTGCGAGCCTCCTTATTTAATTTTCCACAAAGTCAGGCTGTCTTTGCGTCCTGTTCCTGAACTTCTTCCTAGGTGGTGTCTGAGTTTACCTCAAAGCCAACCATCCGCCTGACTGTTTGTTATCCAGAGCATGCCTATCCAGGGGAAGCGTTGCTCCGCACCCTGGATATACATAAATTCCTGCGTTACTGTACACACCATATGCAGGACTGCAGGCTGTTCTCGTAGCTATTTGTTTCTTTTGCTCCTGGGAAAGAGGGCGTACTGGTTTCTAAACAGTGCTTGTCCAAATGGTTGGCCAGTTGTACTACTTTTTGTTACAGGAAGTATGGTGAGAAACTTCCTGGTGGTGTTTAAAGGTAATTTCACCAGGGGCATGGCCATTTCATCCTTTTGTTTCAAGAATGTTTTCAGCTGCAGAGACTTGTGCTGCTGCAACTTGGAGTTCTGTTCTCACTTTCTCTAAATACTAACGTTTGGATAGTGCCTCTCAAAGAAGAGCAGGCTTCAGCCTGGCTGTGCTTCAAAGCCTCCTGTCTTAGGCCTATGGCCTGCAGCCACACAGGCTGTTTCACTGTAAGAACTGCTTCGGGTCGTTCCATAGGTGTTGCTTGATGCAAGATATCCTCAAAGAAGATAGTATAGTTATGTAAGATCTTACCGTAATAGTAGATCTTTGAGAGGCTCCCTTGCATCACACCATGATGTTCCATCCCCACCTTGTGCCTCTTGGCCTTCAGACTTGCTGTCTGTCTGTGTCTCTCTCTTTCTGTCCAGGATGGTTCACATTCTCTTTCACCTCTTTTTATGGCGGGAATCTCTGGCTCCCTTCAGTTCACCAGCAGGAGATCCTTTATACGTGGTCTCTGGTGGGAGAACTGAGGATGGCGCAGGGCCACCCACGTTTATATGGGAGGGACATCGCCTGCGACTGACGTCAACATGGGCGGCCCCTTGTAGAAAGTTTCAATGTGGTCCTAGCACCTGGTGGCTATAGTTCCGAAGGTGTCATCTGCTGCAAGAGATTCTCTCAAAGATCTGCTGTTACGGTAAGTTCTTAAGTAACTGTACTTTATTTTGGTGTGCTTTGACAGTAAAGGCCTTTGTCGTAATGGTAATTACTCTGGGTAGCCTGTTCTTAATGGCAACCGCATGATCTTCCTGGACCGTATCTTCACCATTGATTCACACTGATGAATTCTGAGCCAAAGGTGCTAGGACCCTGCAGGGGCCAGAACCTTCAGGAGGGCTGGCGCTAAGGTAGAGTGTGCACATGCTCGGCACCGTGAGACTAGCGCGCACTGCATGGCTTACCTTGGAACCAGCCCTCAACCGCCTCAATTCCTTTTTTCAAACAACATGAAGTTTTGCTGTATTCTGACATATTGCAATTAGCCCCAGCACTTGAACTGCTCCAGAGAAGAAAGAGTTAAATTCTGTGCAAGCATAGAACGTTGAACTCGAGCTCTTTTCAGACCTCTGTCTGCTGCACTTTGAAGTGTAACCATCAGATTCTTTACTCAACCTAACTGAACAGTCGCTCCGGAGATTTCTCCTCTGCTTACGGTTCTCGGTCGGTTAAAGTCGTCGGTTTACTGATAAATTGTTTGTTTTTTCAGTTCAGATCCCTGTCTGTGGTACTGTAAGTACGTAGATAGTGGACTAGATTTGGAAAAACTTGTGGAAATTGTAAACTGTATAATTCACAAAAGTTGTTAAAAACTCCAAATTCCTTACCTCCTGTGGACAGACGGATGGACAAGAGGTACATGCTGTCAGGCTCAAGTCAGATGCCTTGCCAACAGTGCAGCCATGTTAGGGGTTGTGCAGGCTGCAGCCTGTGATACGGCTAACATTCCCTTGGCTTCACACCCCCCAGATAAAGACTTCAGGAAGTTGGATGCCATGGCAGAGAAGCAGTACATGGCATCTTCTTTGGGACTCAGGCAGGCTAATTACATGGCCTATACAGCCAGGCACCAGTAGTTCAGGTGGGATAATGTAGTGGCACTGGCTAAGCAGGCCTCCCCCCAGCTTGCCAAGGAGCTGGAGGAGGTGGCTGCTGATGGTATTGAGGCATCAAATATCCAGTTTCATGCTGCTGTGGACTCCAGTGATGTGTCATCTAGAGTCATGGCTACTACGTCTGTGACTCTTCGGAGACTAGCTTGGCTCAGATGTACTAGCCTTTCACAGGATACCCAGGCTAAGGCTATGGATTTTCCTGTAGTTAATAAGTCACTGTCTGGGGAGCAGACAATTATATGAAGATGGATGAATACAGGACCACCTATAGGAGTGCACAGGCCAAGGAAAGGCAGGCAACTCCTCAAAGGCAGCAAGCTAGGGGCAGGGGTAGGCCTTTTTATAGGCCTTTCTACCAAGCACAGGCCTCCTCTCCTTTTTCCCAGAGGGGGTTCTTCAGAGGGAGAGGCAGAAGGGGGATGAGCAGGGCTGCATCCACCTCCCAGCCTAAGGCTCCTGCCAAGCAGACACCCTGATGTGTCAGTCCAGGTCGACTCCCTCATTCCAGTAGGAGGCAGGCTGGCTTACTACTTCCGGGACTGGAAGTCTGTTACCTCAGACAAGTGGGTCTTGGAGGTAGTAAGCCAGGGACTGGCTCTTAGCTTCAAAAAATTTCCAAAGCTGAGAGCCAGATCTTTTCCACCTGCAAACATCTCCGAAACTACTGCCCTAGAGGTAGAGGTTTCATCTCTACTGGCCTTAAGGGCCATAGAGAGGGTTGCTACAATCCACAGGGGCAAAGGTCTGTACTCCAGGTACTTTCTTTCCCTGAAAAAGCACAGGGGAGTGGCGGCCCATCCTAGACTTAAGATACCTGAACAAACATCTGTTAAAGCCAAAGTTCAAAATGATGACTCTGGGAATAATTCTTCCCTCTCTAAGGACAGGGAACTGGCTAGCCTCCCTGGACCTAAAGGATGCCTACCTTCACATTCCCATCAGGTGCTCCCACAGAAAGTACCTCCGGTTCGAACTGCCTTCAGGCCACTACCAGTTTAAAGCACTGCCCTTCAGCCTAACATCTGCTCCAAGGGTGTTCACAAAATGCCTAGCAGTAGTAGTAGCATTCCTATGGGGGAAAAAATTTATCTCCATATTCCCATACCTGGATGACTGGCTCGTAGTGGGTCAGTCTCCAGACCAAGTCAAATCGAATTTGAAAGTGACCCAGCAAGTGCTCTCTTCTCTAGGTTTCCTCCTCAGTCTTCCCAAGTCAGTTCTCGAGCCAGTGCAACTTCTGACCTTCATAGGGGTAGAACTGGACATTGTCAAAGCAAGAGCATTTCTCCCCTTGGGAAGGATAAAGGTCATCATAGAGCTGGCTTCTTCCTTTCGCCTTCTTTTTCTCGACCAGCAGGGCACTTCCTTCAGCTTTTGGGCCACATGGCAGCTTCCACTGCAGTGGTCCAAGGAGCCAGATTTCAGATGAGGGACATTCAGTTCACCTGAGCTCCTTTTGGTCTCAGAAAAAAGATCCTCTAAACAAACTTATTCCAGTAACTCAGACCCTGATCCAGGCTCTTCAATGGTGGCAGGATCAGGACAATCTTAGGCAAGGGGTCCCATTCTAACCACAGATGCTTCTCTCCTAGGGTGGTGTGCCCACCTGGGGACTCTGACAGCCCAGGGAGTGTGGTCCACTCAGGAGTCTCTTCTCCACATCAGTCTTCTGGAGCTCAGGGCAGTTTACCTGGCCCTGCAAGCCTTCTCACAGTCAGTACAGAACAAGGTGGTCCAGGTCAGGACAGACAACACCACCACCACCATATGGTATATCAACAAGCAGGGAGGCACTCGGTCTATGGCCTTGTGCACAGAAGCCATGAAATTATGGTCCCTGGCTTATTCTCTACAGGCCTCTCTGGTAGCAGTCCACCTCCCAGGGAAGGACAATGTGCTAGCAGATGCACTGAGCAAGATTTCCCAGGGTCATCAGGAATGGTCCCTGGATCCTCTAGTGTTAAAAGTGATTTTTTCAAGATGGGGCACTCCAGAGATGGATCTCTTTGCAGCCCCAGACAATCACCAACTTCCTCTCTTCTATTGCAGACCCCCAGTCTTGGGCTCAGTCCCGCTGGATGCTCTGATTCTGAATTTGGAAGGGAAATTCCTGTATGCCTTCCCTCGTTTTCCTCTGCTGTTCAAGATCATGGTCAAGATAAGGTCGCAATCTTGCAAGGTGATCCTGATTGCTCCAGATTGAGCCAGGCAGCTTTGGTATCCCCTGTTGTTGTCCCTGGCAGTCCATCTTCCCCTATCTCTTCCCAGGAATCATAATCTGTTAACTTCCGCTCAGGGCAGAATCTGGTATCCCAACCTTCGGTCTCTCAATCTCAAGGCATGGCTCTTAAAGAGTTAGAGTATGCAAGTTTGCATCTATCTCAGGGGGTTCTGGACATTCTCAAAGCCTCTCGAAAACCTGCCACAAGAAAACTTATAACTCTAAATGGAAGCGATTCAGCATCTGGTGTGCCAAAAAGCATATATCCCCAGACACTGCTGAACTGTCTGCAGTTCTGGATTATATGGTTCACCTCAATGGCCTAGGCCTCAGACCAGCTACTCTCAAAGTGCATTTGTCAGCTGTTTTTGTTTTTCTGTCAGTAGGAAAGCCTTCTTCACTGGCATCTCATCCTGTTTTCTATAAGTTTTTCAAAGGATTGCTTCATACCAATCTCCCCTTTAGGGATCCTACCCCTGCCTGGGATCTTAATGTTTGCATTGCCCAGCTTATGCAAAACCCTTTTGAACCTTTGTCTTCAGCAGAACTTAAGTACTTGACTTGGAAGACTGTGTTCCTGGTAGCTATTACCTCTGCCAGACTTATCAGTGAGCTGCAAGCTCTGTCAGTGGAGCCTGATTTTATCTCATTCCATAGGGATAAGGTGGTCCTTAGAACTAGTAGGAAGTTCTTACCTAAAGTGGTTTCAGTTTTCATTTGAACCAGTCCATGTCTCTCACTGTATTCTTTACTGATCATTCTTCTTCAGGAGAGAGATTACAGTATTGCACAGTTTGGATGTTAAAAGGGCCCTTAGTTACTACATTGAGCGTACTAAGGCACACAGGTTTGACTCCCTTCAGTTGTTCCTCACTTATGGGAAGTGGGTAAGGGCAAACCTGCCACTAAGAGAACTATTGCCAGGTGGATTGTCTCTTGTATACAGTTCTGCTATATGAAGCTGGGTAAAATACCACCCTCAGGCCTGAGGGCTCATTCGACTAGAGGTACAGCTGCTTCCCTGGCTCCTGCCAGGGATATTCCTTTACTAGAGATTTGCAAAGCAGCCACCTGGAAAACAGTCCACATGTAACCCCCACCCAGGTATGCCGTTTCTATCTTGACAGCACTACCAAGTGGGCTGAGTTTGAGGAGGAATATGTCACTCGGCACATTGGCTAGGTTTGGCTACTCTGCAACAGGGGCACCCAAGTAACTCCAGACAAAGGAAGCAATAACTGTAATGTCCAATACCAGTAGTGGGATTCTAAAGTGTGGCTTTTATTCACATCCAACAGAATAACAAATCATAGATGGACCCCCACAGGGCTACACTCCTGGTAATGCAGATTTATGGAGATCAGAACACATCCTATTCACTTTAGCCCTCAAGCTCTGAAATACACTGGGCACACAGCCCAAGCTTGTACACTGCTCTGGGTTTTGCCTGGCTCGGCTCTCTTGCCAGCCACTTGGACTACTTTCCTTCCATGGCTCGGCTATCATGCCAGCCCTTTGGACACTTTCCTTATAGCATGGAAACATTTACTGGTGGCTTCCTAAACCACCTATGAGCACTTCTGCTCCATCAGGGACTCTTCCTCATAAATCCCACATCTGGGTACTCTCCTCAGGCACTGGTCAAGTACCTGAGAGAACGCAACAGGTGTCCCAAAGTAAACCCGTGAGGTGAATTTGGCTACTACTGATGGGGGTCCCCACCTCGCCTCCCATAATTCATATCCGCCATTTCTCTGGACTGTAACACCTCATCCTTTAAAACACTTTGCTGTGTAGATTCTTTTTAAATGTATTCACATTCAATCTACTGTCTTTACATCCCATTTATGCTGAACTTGAACATACTTAATAAGTGGCTGTGTCCATTACTCTAGACCCCCGACAGAGTTAAGCAGTCCAATCCCCGCATCTTCCAAACTGTACTTGGTTGTCTTTTCCTGACCCCCACAGTTCAGTCACTTTAGTTTCATCTTGTTTCAGGTGAAAACATATTGGCCCTTCAGCAGAGCGAACTCACCCCTTGGTTGCAGGTGCCCCACATGCGTTTTCTCCTCAAAGAAATCTCGTCCAGGACTTCTGGTGCCTCAGCACAAACTTAAATCAGGCAGCTTCTTTTTCCCTAGCCGGACCAGGGGAGTTTGCCCCTGGAAGCAGGCTGATCCCCCCATCCCCGCAGGGATGGGGCCCTGAACCACTGAAAGCGGTCTCTACCACTTCAATGTAATCTTCCTGTGTTCCTCTTCGGGTGAGAATACACACCTATAAAACAAAAGTAGCTCTTTGACAGAGCTTAGAGCTCTGAGGGCCTGCCTGCAGCAGAGCACCTCCTTCAGACTGCACAGACTCTACTGAACTAACTTCAAATTCCCCAGTGTTCTACTCTAACCTCCAACTGCAACATTCCAGTGTGGCTTATGCAGCTGCGACAGTTCTAAAATGATGTCATCCCTCAGTCTCAGCCGGACTGAGAACAAGTGAAGACGGTGTGAAATCCATTTAACTGGGTTTCACAGCTGTCTTCCTGCCTACCTAGAATCTTACTGGGATTCTTGTAACCCCGGGTAACAGGGGAGTTACACATACATTCACCAAGCATTACTCTCTGGATATCCAGGCTAGGAGTGATGCTCAGTTTGATACAGCAGTACTGTAGAGCCTATTCCCAAAGTAGGTTTGAATCCCTCCTCCATGGAGGTACTACTTGGTAGTCTGCAATATGTCAGAATACAGCAAGTCTTCATGTTGTTTGAAGAGAAAATTACTCACCTTAGTAATTGTGTTTCTTCTAATGGAGTCTTGCTGTATTCTGACCTCTCTCCCTGCCTCCCCTATCAGAACCTGTTTTTGGGAAGTGGGCTGGCAGGTGCAGTGTTGCACTCCAGAGGTGCATGTGGGCACCCCCTCTTTTTAGAGAGGGGGAGTGGGTTATGTTTTCTTTATTTCAATAGTTATTAGCTGTTCATTACCTGGTTTTTGATTTTGGATTTCTCGACTTGTCTTTTGGGGGATCCAACATACTTGGTTACCATTTGGCTAGTAAAGTCTACAATTTCCACATAGTCGGTTAGTTGGTATTAGCTCATAAAAATCTAACGGTTACACTTCAAAGTGCAGCAGACAGAGGTTTGAACCGAGCTTGAGCTCAACGTTCTATGCTCTGCATAGAATTTAACTCTTTCCTCTCCGGAGCAGTTTAAGTGCTGGGGCTAAATGCAATATATCAGAATACAGCAAGACTTCATTAGCAGAAACACAATTACTAAGGTGAGTAATTTTTTCTTCCCCGCCGTCGAGTGCGCTTCAGTGATGACTATCACTTGCCCACTGGGAGGAAGATCTTCACGTCTATATGACAGCATTTAGTTCATTACGTTTAATAGATTAAACTAGTGTTCATTATTTTTGTGTCAGTTTAGTTAAAAAAAAAAAAAATGTTCAGAATCTTTCTGTCAGTTCTCTCTGCCTTACCGAACAGCCGTCCACGGCCATGGACAGTGAGGTGATGGTAGGGAGCCTCTTTGGGCATGCTGCTCTGGCAGTGGGGCCATGTCCAGTCTACTTCCCTAGCCTAAGGAGGGTTCTGACAATGGGCAGTCCTGTGCTCGAAGGGAGGGGCAGTCTTCTCATAAGCACAAAAAGTGGGCCTATCCTTGACCCCAGTCAGGGACCCAGCACCGCTCAGCCTTGAGTTCTTGCTCTTCCCGTAGGAGGGAGAAGAAATGGTACTGCTCGAGGTCACCCTCTGGTAGGTCTGCCTTGAGGTCCAGGACCATCCTCGGTATCAGTATCGCCAGCTTCTCCTGCTTGCGGTCGTTCGTGGTCTTCAGCCTGGAGCCCCTCACTGTCCTCTGGAGAGGATTCCACTGGGCAGTTTCACTGCTGGACTGCTCTTATGGAGCAGTACATACAGCATCTGTTATTTGCCCCTTCTTGTGGAACCAGTTCCAGGCGCCTTGAGGCTAGGGACCTCTGTGGTGCAGTCAGTTCATTCTAGCCAGGTAAAGTGTTTGGCTGTGCCAGCGAATCCTGATCCTTTGATAGTGACCATGCTATCGACGCTGGTTCCACTGGCTGCAACCAATCACACTATCACAGTGCAGGGACTGGCCACAGTACCTACACCAGTCACTTCGTTGTTGGCTGGACCTTTGTCGGGGGTGGCATTGGGTTCGACATTGGGCTCAGGCCTCCTTGACCTTGTCCTGGCATCGCATCTGGTGATGCCTGTTATGTTGAGGATCTTTTGAGTGTCAGGTTCGGTTTCTATGGGTTCAGTGCCAGTTCCCTTGGTTCCTGGCCCAGTGCTGGCTCCTGTGCTGGTGACACCTGTTTTTCCAGCTCCCAGGATTGGACTAGGTGGTTCTAGGTCTGCACCTCTCCCTACCCCTCTACCCAGTGAGGAGTTGAAGGAGGATGAGTGTGACCCTGACCTCATTATTTCCGAGGGCGATGATGATGACTCCTTTTACAGCTTGGATACCCCTACTCCAGGTGCTCCTTCTGTCCCTCAGGAGGATCTTTCTTTTCAGACTCTGCTTCGCAATATGCAAGCAACCCTTGCTCTCGAGACCTCTGCCTTGGATCCAGGTAAGAGGCTACGTCTCGAGTGGCTACAAGTGCCTAATATTCCACTTAACTTCATACCTCCTATCTCTCCTACTTTTGAAACACTTTCAGAGCCACTGTGGGCCATGCCTGCTTCTATTCCCTAAGCAGATAGACCACAGGTACTTTGCCCCTAAAGACAGGACTATCCTGGCTTCTCAACCCATTGCATACAAAATTGTCATTCTGGCTGAGAATGACAAAGCCGTCCTTTCTCATGAGGTCACGGCACACCACATCAATAAAGAATCTCATAAAATTGATATGATGGAGAAAAGAGCCTTTGCTGCAGCTACCTTGGGCACGCGTATAGCTAGCTACCAAGGGCATTTCTTTTAGTACGAGTATGTCCTTTGGACCTCTCTCAGATTTCTTGCTTAGACCTTGCCGGAACTGGACACTAAGCAGAAGATTCTTCAGACTGTTACTCATGGGATAGAGTCTAACAGTCACCAGTTAAAAGCAGCTATGGCGGCATATGATGCTGCTTCCTGTGCTGCCGCTGCTGGTATCTGCATTAGGAGACATTCCAGGCTTCGGACGTCCGTTTTTTCCAAGGACACCCAACAACAAGTCTTGAATATTCCCTTTGATGGCTCTTTTTCAGCCAGCAAGTGGCGCAATCCCCTTGAAGCCACTCGGAAGACCAGAACAGTCATCAAAACTACCCAACCGGCCCCAGCTCACCCTCAAAGGTGGAAGGGCAGAGTCTTATACTGTAATAAGCAGTCCTTTCGTGGAAAAGGTAGAGGTGCCCAAGTCAAGTCTCAACCTCCTCAAGCACAAAAGATAACGCAGCTGAAGGCACAGGCCCCGGAGACGCCTAGTGCCACCCTCTGATGTTCAAGCTCAGGTTTTACCTCAGCTGCCCGAGGCAGACCTCTCCTCTCCAGTGGGGTGACGTCTGGCTCAGTTTTACAGTCAGTGGAAAACTGTCATCACTGACAAATGAGTCCTGCGGATCATCCAAGAGGGATACTTACTGAATTTCACCGAAATCCTCCCAGACTATCCACACGGAAAACAGCACCCCTGTCCACTGCCGTGTCGGTCCTTCTTGCCTCAGAGATAGCCGGTCTCTTGAGCAACAGGGCAGTGGAAGTAGTGCCGGAGACAGAGTGCAGTACAGGCTTCTACTCCCACTACTTTCATGTTCTGAAAAAGTCGGGGGCATGCGCCCCATTGTGAACTTCAGAAAACTGAACAAGTTTCTGCACCGAGAGAAGTTCAGAATGGTCTCCCTAGGGACTCTGCTACCACTTCTCAAGTCTTAGGACTGGTTGGCCTCCCTGGACATGTAGGCTACCTTCCAGCATATTGCAGTGCATTCCAGTCACCACAGGTTTCTTTGCTTCATGGCTCTGGGCCAGCATTACCAATTCAGAGTCCTGCCCTTTAGGCTATCCTTGACACCTCGAGTCTTTACAGAGTGCTTCGCAGTTCTCGCGGCACATTTCTGAAAGCTCAGACTTCAAGTCTTTCCCTGTCTGGATGACTTTCTCCTAGCCAGACCATCCAAGTAGGGCACGGAGCAACCAGTGGCCATGGAAGCTCAGTTCCTAACCTCCATGGGGGTTCTGCTGAATATGGAGAAGTCACAGCTTCAGCCTTCTTAGCAACTCCCCTTTATCGGAGCCCTCCTGGACACTACCAAGGTGAGGGTCTTCCTCCCAGAAGACAAAAGTAAAACCATCCTTCAGATGGCGCATTTCATCATGTAGAACAAGTCCGTTCAGGCTCACTCCATGCAGCTGATGCTAGGCCTCATAGCCTCCTCTGTCTTCATAGTGCCTCTAGCATGCCTGCACATGAGGGCATCTCAGTGGATGTTCAGGACTCCGTGGTTTCCGACAATGCATCCTCAGTCTTACCCTATCAAGGTGATGAAGCCCCTCTTGCGATCCCTTGCTTGGTGGATGCCGGAGGACAATCTTCTCCAAAGTCTTCCCTTTTTTCCCCAGAGGCTCAGGTAACACTCACCACAGATGCATCTCTTTTGGGGTAGGGAGCCCACTTTCAGGGCCACCACCCTCACAGAGTCTGGAGCCCGATGAAGTCTCATCTCCACATCAATATCTTGGAGATGAGTGGTCCTGTACACCCTTCAAGCCCTGGTGGATCATCTCTGCAACCAGGTGATCCTTCTGCGGACAGACAACAAGACAGTCATGTACTATGTCAACAAGCTGGGTGGAGTGCACTCTTACCTCCCTTTGCAGGGAAGCAGTGAGAGTGCTGGAATGGTGTCTGGAGCACAACGCTCTGATCCAGGCAATGTGTTTGCCAGGGGCTTAAAACAGTCTGGCAGACCACCTCAGTTGGACAGAAGCAAATCCTCACAAGTGGTCCTTCACTCCGGATATAGAACAGTCTCTCCAACAAGTGGGGAACTCTATAACAAGACCTTTTTGTGTCCCCACTCAATGCAAGACTGTCTCGATTCTGCTCCAGAAATCAGAACCTGGCATTTTTGTCAGGATGCATTCTGACTGTGGTGGACAAATCGCTTTCTGTATGCATTTCCTCCTGTTCCTCTGGTTCAGAGGGTACTGCTCAAGCTGGAGGCACTCAGGGGCGAGATGATTCTCATCGCACCTACTGGCATCGGCAGACATGGTTTCTTGTACTCAACAACTTGTCAGTTGCCCCTCTGAAACCCCTTCCCGTGCAGACAGACATTCTAACGCAGGGGTCACTAGTTCATCCGAGCCTGTGCTCGCAGGGTCTCTGAGATGCATGCTTTGGTCACAGACCCACTGTACGCTGTCTTTCCTAGAGACAAGGTGGTTCTCTGCGCACACACACCAAGTTTTTACCTAAGGCAGTGTCAGAGTTCCACTTTAACCAGCCTTTGGTACTGCCTGCATGCTTTCCCAACTGCCAGAACGAAGTGGCACGCAGCCTTAACTCTCTGGATGTTAACAGAGCCCTTGGATGCTACCTAGATAGAACTAAGGACTTCAGACAGTGCAAGCAGCTCTTTGTCTCCTTCATTCTCAATTGGCTGGGTCAGCCGGTTGATTAAATGCATTTCTGCATGGATTGTCGCTTGCCCCCACCAGTGTTACTCTATGGCGCAGGTCAAGTTGGAAGGCCAAGATCTTCCCTGTGTCAATCTTCACCATTCATCACTGTCAGGGGTGTCCATCTGGAGGCGCAGCACCCCGCAGGCCCTTTTTTTTTTCTCTTCTCAAGGGGGAGCAGCCACCACTGCATCATGCCTGGTTCAGGGGACAAGAGACTTTCTTCTAAAGTGGGCCGACCTCCAATGTGTCGGTGTCCCTGTGGCCGGCAAATTTCCTTTACAGACCGGCATGATGTTTGTTTAACCTGCCTTGGACCTCAGCACGACATGGATAACTGCAACACCTGCCTCTCGATGGACTCTGAGTTCTGGAGTACTGTATGTTTAAAGTTGCCAAGGCTCCGCCAACTTTCATGGGCTTTGTCGCTCCAAATGCAGGTCTCTTCACCCTTCCTCAAGGTCCCCTCACAGCCCTATATGGACCAGTGAGGAGGCCTCTTCTGTGGTGCAGGAGGACCGGTCTGGTTGCCCCGGAGCCGGGCCGGGAGCACCTCCCAGGCAGTCATCTCCTCTGAGGTGCAGGCTACCCCAGTGTAGCGTCCCACAGTTGCTGGGTCCAGCATGGGGGGTTCCTTAGCACCACCCACCAGCGCTGCCTCAGATCCCAGAGCAGTTGATGGCTCCAGCGACTGAGATGGCGCCACAAGGGGTACCGAGACCGCCTGCAGCGATTGCTTATGGTGCTAAGAGTGGGAGAGCCCCTGGGGTCACCAGTTTGGAGATCTTCTGGATCTCTTCCTCTCCGGAGCTTGGCGAATAGGAGGCTGACACGGACTGGTGACCCGACTCCTCAGAGTCAGAGGGCTCTCCGGGGCCCAGTACCGATGCAACTTCCCAGGTGCCCTTCCCTGCGGCTCTGGTGACAGTGGTTGGCACCGGCTCCCGCGTCGATGACAGTGCTGAGTGCAGGATAGCAGCTCTTGGTCTGATGGGGGTAATGGTTTGGGTTTTGGGGGTGGGGTCGGCTGCCCCCGGAGACTAGAACAGGGACTACCTCTTTTGCGGTGCTCCTCGGGGAAGGTGCGGGATTGGGTCAGTCCCCAGCACAGGGAATGAGGAAGAGATCTTCCTGGGAGTTCATGGGGTTGAGGGACCAGGGCGAGGGGCTGCTGCTCTCCTCTAGGGCTCTTCAGGGCTCAGGGAGGAGCCGCAGCACCAAGCCCACGTTCTCTCCCTCATCCCCTTCGAGGAAGTCCTTGTTGGGTGGGGTTGGGGGTCCACCCCTCTGGACACATCCGGCCCTGGTCCCCTCATGAGGGTGCTTCCCTTCCAGGGCTCAGTCCTGACCGCTTCAGGCTGGCTGAGTGACCTTTGACTGAACCAACCTGTGGATCCCCTCGTTGTCTGGGATCGCCTGCTAGGTCCCCTAGTTCTGACAGAGGCGGCTCACTGAATGTGAGAGGTGTCTCCCCCCTTCCTCTGTGTTTAACACCTCCTTCTCCCAGGCCATGTGGGTCCTTCGGGGCCCTTGACCTTTGAACAATTCAGAAATCGGGCTGCAAAATTCCCAAGATACATTAGGGCCATGGACGAGCAGGTCTTCCACCTGTCTCCCCCGCTGCAGCTGGAGTCTGAATCTTCATGTTCTTCAGCCTCCTCATCTTCCTCCTTTGAGGGAGAGGTTACATCTGTCCACCTGTCCTCCGACGCTGATAAAACGGAGTATCAGCGCTTCCTTGCAAGGCTGGTCAGGGACCTGCACCTGTCACACGTAGCAAGACACAACACTGTGCATACAGGCGCGCCTTCCTGGGCGAATACAATGCGGACCACTTGGTGGTACCTTCCTGGCCCATTCGTTTCCAGGAAACGTCGTAAAGTGCCTGGCAGCTCCCATCCTCCCCAGCTCCAGCCCCTTCGGACTGCCAGTGTTGGTATTGCGCGCCCCAGGGGTCTCCAGGTACTTGCCTCATCCCTCGGGGGGAGTGATGCTGCTGGACACCCCTGTTGGGCATAGGCGCCTGTAAGCGACTGGTCCCCTGATGCGGATTCTGTGGAGTTCAACTGCTTGGGGTGGAGAGTTTTCTCCTCAGTGCGGGTATTGCTATGCATAGCTTCTCATCCGGCACACCACGCTGCCTACAACAGGCATCTGGGGGCGATGTTGGATCAGGTGCTGGCATCACTGCCTGATTCAGAGGCAACCAGGCAGGCCGCTGCCCTCTCCGCTCGGGGCCTGACGCTAGCTAGGTACCGGGCAAGGGCGTCTTATGACACCAGTGAGGTAGCTTTATGGCTAGTGGGGACAGTGATCTGCATTAGGTGGATGGCGTGGCTTCACCTGTCGAGGGTATCACCCTTGGCCCGGCATAGGGTGATTGCCTCTGCTTTCCCGGGGACTTGTCTTTTCTCCCGCAGGACGAGGCGGGATCTACAGGGGCAGCTTCCTTCCCCCAGGGAACGGCGGACCCTGCCTTGCCCTGACCAGTTACAGGCCTAACTGGCCTGGAGCGGGTCTCCTCCTCGAGTGGTCCTACCCCACAAGAGGCCAAGGGACTTCTGTCCCTCAGGGAAGTGCTGAACCCCCTTCGGTGGCTCAGTACTCCCCCTGACAGTGATGAATGGTGAAGACTGACACTGGGAAGATATGAAAATTATGTACCTGCCATAATTCTTGATCTTCCTATGTATCTTCACCATTCATCACTGGCACCCTCCCACCTTCCCCTCAGAAGGCCTCAGTCCCTAGGCGATGCGTCCTCCCTACTTGCCCTCATCCTCCAGGAACCAGTTGGGGCCCTCCCCACTGTGGCCCTAGGGTCCCCCTCCTTGTTAGGCGATGGAGTGGACCTAGTTAGGAGGAGGGCTAGTAGGGCTTCTCGACCCAACCTTGGGGGGGGTACTTCTGGTGGACCCCTCTTCGCCCATCCTTGGAGAGCCCTCTGAAGTCAGTCCAGACCTGCCGGGGTGGGCCGATGTTTGGTGGCGGAGGTCTCCTGGATGGGGTGAGGGAATGGGGTCAACAGGGACTCCTCCTTCGTCTCCCCCCTCTGTTTTTGGTATATTCTTCTGGTTCTTCAAGCTCCTTTCTCCCTGCTGGGAGGGTTTTTTTTTTTTGAGTGGTTGGGACCCCCATTCTTCTGCCACCCTACCCCCCGCCCGAACCCTTTGAAGCCGGTAGCCAGGTGGGTGGGTGTTTTTCTTTTCTCTCCCACAGGATGAAATTGGAGGGAGGACCTTCCCGCCCACCAATGTACAAGGCCTCAGTCTTGCCCATAGAAGGGACAGTAAAGCCGAGATATGGATGCTCTACCTCATCTGCTTCACATCTCTGCCCAAAAGTTACTGAGCCCTGGATTCAGTGCGGGGGGAAGTTGGGTCTCTCTCTCCCTTCGCCCATCTTTCCTCTCTCCCCCTCTCTGTCTGTCTGTCTGTCTGTCTGTCTGTCTCTCTCTCTCTCACATCTCTTTTCCCATATTTCCTGTCTCCTGAATAGCCGTCCAGGGACTTGGGTCTAAAGAGCCTCCCCCAGACCCCCCTCCTCCTCTGTCCAGCTTATTCCTTTTTCAGTATATATCCTTCCTTATTCTGTCTCTTAGGCTCCCTTGCCCTGCCCTTGGTTTTTCTCTGTCCCTCTGTTTTCTTTCTCTCCCTCTGGCGAGCAGAACTGGTGGCGGAGGAGGAGCCAACGGCCGTTACTGGCCAACCCGCAAACACCACGCAATGCATCAGCCTTGTGGGTGGCACAGTCGGCGCTGTCTCCTCCCCGGGGAGCTCCTGCGGGGTGCTGCGCCTCTGGCTAGACACCCATGACCGTGATGAATGGCGAAGATACACAGGAAGATCAAGAATCACAGTAGGTACGTAATTTTCATTTCATGCTCACTCCACCAAAGCAGTTGCTACATCCTTGGTGGAGATTCATTCCGTTCCCATTGCTGATATGTGCAGAGCTGCTCCCTGGAGCACAGTGCACACTTCTATCCAACACTATGCCCGGGATGTCCATGCCAGGCAGCATGGCTCTTTTGGCAGGACAATCTTTAATGGACTCTTATCTTGAGTGAGCTCTGGCTCCTGTCACCCTACCGGGGGGTGGGGGGAGGGAATCTGAGCTTGGTACTCTAACCCATCAGTGTGAATCAGTGGTGAAGATACAGTCCAGAAAGATATAAAAATTGCGTACTCAACATAATTCTTGATCTTCTTGGACCATCTTCACCATTGATTCACACGCCCACCCACCATCCCCTGGGCTCACTCTCTCTGTTCTTTGGTCTTCATCCCATTGTTTTTGGTTTGGGCTGTGGAGACACTACTTTCTTGTTGTTGACCCTTCTTATACGGGTCAAAGAGCTATCTTATGCCCTTTTTAGGTTAGGTGTTTTACTTAGGTTGTGCTGCACCTCCTTGGTAAAAAAGTTTCTGAGGTGGTTGAGGGCTGGTGCCAAGGTAAGCCATGCAGTGTGAGCTAGACTTGCGGTGCCACACATGCGTGCAACTTACTTCGGCGCCGGCCCTCCTGAAAGTTCTGGCTCCCACAGGGTCCTACCACCTCTAGCTTAGAACCCATCAGTGTGAAACTATGGTTAAGATAATCCAAGAAAATCAAGAATTGCAGTTAGTACATCATTTTTATTTAAGCACTGTGTCAGGGTACCAGGAAAGGCACCCATTACTGTAGTGCTGATGACTGAGATGCCAGCCTTGGTGTGGGACACTGTGATCCTTCAGCCCTCGTCACATGGTGCACTTCCCTATCTCCCACATACACCTTCCCCTATCTTTCTCACTCTCTCTTGATGTACAGAGGTTGCACCCTAGTCTAGTCTTTGTGTCGTTGAGATGCCTTTTGTAACAACTGTGTTGTCTCCTCATTCACTCATTTTCTGGTTCTCTCCTCCCTGCCCATTTCCCTGTTCTCCCATCTTCCTACCTTGTTTTACCCCTCCCCAAAATACATCTGTTCTTTCTCAATCTTTTGTCATCTAATTTTGTCTCTCCAAATACTGCATCTCTTTCCTGTATCTCTGTCATGCTTCCTGTTTCCCTGCCTTTCTTCCTGTTTCCCTGCCTTGCTTCCTGTTTCCATGTCTCTCGTCCTGCCTTGATCCCTTTCTCTTGCCTCCTTTCCTATTGCGCTGCCTCCCTTCCTGTTTCCCTGCCTCATTCCATTTCCCTGCCTTACGTTTCCCTGTCGCATTTCCTGTTGCCCTGCCTCCCTTCTTGTTTCCCTACCTCGCTCCCTGTTTCTCTGCCACGCTCCCTGTTTCTCTGCCCCACTTCCTGTTTCCTTGACTTGCTCCATGTTTCCTGCCTCACTCTGTGTTTCCTTGCCTCATTTCCTGAAATTTCCTCTCGTATTCAACCTTCATTTGTTGCCTTTTTTTTTTTTTAATTCCTGTGCCTGTTTTCTGACTTCGTTCTACACTGGTTTTCCTGTTTGGTATATGGTCCCTTTCCCCATCTCCCCTCTTCCATGCATGCTTTTTTTTTTTTTTCTTATTCTTGATTGGCCCCACTGTCCTTTCTTGTCTGTTCCCTTCAATGTGTTTCCGTGCCCCTCCTTTTTGCCCCCTCAATCCCTCACTGTCTCCCTCCCTGTTTTGTTTTCACAGTCACTGTATTCATCAGATATTAGACAGTATCTGTCACATTCACCACTGTGGTATAGTTCACAGGGACCTGAAGGTCAGTATTACTTTGCAGATCATCAACTCTTACCATCCCAGTTCAAGCACCCAGTATAGCGGCAGGACTGGTTCTGCAATTTGCATCCCGCTGTCTCGTTTCCCTCCTCCTTTGCACCTCCCACTTGAAGACAACTCCCCCTTCCCCGCATGGCCGTCTCTTCCATCCAGAGTAGCAGTGGTGCTGTAACACATGACAGGCAAATGAAAGGTCAGAGGTCACAGCTGTAAGCACTGCAGTGGGATCTCCACATTGTTGGAATTCATTTTGGGGTGGGTGTGGGGAAGGGATGAGTGTGAGACAGCTACCAGTTGACAAGGCAACCCACTGCATAATAAAGGAGAATGTTTAAAATATGTCCAGGGACCAGAGAAGCAGCTGTGTCAAATGCCACTGTCTTGCTGTCACTTTCTGGTCAGCCAGACAGCTTCCTGCTTGATAATGTTGACCTCAGCATCATGCAACAAATTTTGAACCTGAAGGAGCTTTTTTCCCTGGATCTTTTCCAACGCTGGGTTGGATTTTGGGGGGTTGGGGACATTTTTCTACTTCTTAATGTCATTGTGCTTATGTAATAGGAAAATGATTGTCTTTCTCCTCAAAACAGAGAAGCTGCAGGCAAAATAAACAAAAAAAAATAAATTAAGCACTCTGTTGGTTCAGTGATGCAGTGGTGGCATATCACTGCTACCAGGGATCCCCCCGATGCCCTGCCCTGAGATGCGCAGATCCCCTGGGATACCCTGTTTCTCTCCCCTCCCCTGGGGATGCGCTTCTTCCCTGCAGTGTCCTGCCCCTGAAGACATGCTGACCCCAGGGATACCCTGCCCCTCCAGGATGTGCTTCTCCGCCTGCAGTGTCCTGCCCCTGGGATGCAGTGACCTCAGGGAGTCCCTGCCCCCCCTACCCCGGATGCACTTCTCCCATGCAGTGTCCTGTCCCTGGGATGTGCTGACTGCAGGATACCCTGTCCCCTCGGGGATGCATTTCTCCCCTGCAGTGTCCTGCCCTTGGGATGCATTTAGGGTTTCCCTGCCCCCCTCTGGAATACGCTTCTCCCCTGCAGTATCCTGCCCCTGGGATGCACTGACTCCAAGGATACCCTGCCCCTCCCCAGATGCGCTTTGCGTCTGCATTGTCCTGCCCTGGCATGCACTGACCCCAGGGATGCCTTACCCTCCCCAGATGCACTTGTCCTGCCCTAGAATGTGCTGACTTCCTGGAATACCCTGCCCCTCCTTCCCAGATGCGCTTTGCCCATGCAGTGTCCTGGCGCTGAGATACGCTGACCCCCGGGATACCCTATGCTTCCCCCGATGTGCTTCTCCTCTTCAGTGTCCCGGCGCTGGGATGCACTGACCCCTTGGAATACCCTCCCCCGACATATGCTTCTCTCCTGCAGTGTCCTGCCCCTGATATGTGCTGACCCTAGGAATACCCTGCCACCACAGAGATATGCTTCTCCTCTGTACACTGTGACCCCCTGTGATACCCTGTCTCTCCCCCCAGGAGGCACTTCACCTTTGCAGTGTCCTGCCACAGGGATGTGCTGACCCCAGGGATACCCTACCCCTCCCCCCGATGCGCTTCTCCCCTGCAGCGTCATGCCCCTGCGATGTGCTGACTCTTGTGATGCTCAAATCCTGTGATGTACAAACTTCAGAATCCCTCTGTGCCACTGGATGGCTGCAAGATGCGTGACAGAAGTGAGGCACTTAGCCCCCAGGAATGGGTCGTGAGATGCCTGTGGTTTCCACTCCCCCTTCTGGTAGACCGAGGAGTAGCATTGGCGCCAGCTGTGAAAGCAGCCACTAGCTAACCCCTCAGGCTGAAGTAAGGGACCGCCATGGTGACCCTGATTATGTAGATGGGGGACAGAGGGAGGGAGGAAGAAAGGGGCAAAATACAGTTGGTGCAAAAATAAAAATAACATTTTTCAGATTTCTGAAAACTGATATTTATAGCAGCTGATAACATGAAAAATTGTAGTTCTGCAGCAACTTGTTTACTGGGAACTTGCAAGCTGGTCTAACATCCCACACTGGACACTGCTCGATCCATTCTTCTTTTTTTAATGCTCGTGCCCCCTTCTCTCCACAGCTCTGCCTCTCCTCGGGGACTCCTATGGTGGGGGCCAGCCTAAGCCCCGGAGCTCAGTCCCAATCCTGCCGCAGATCACCCCCTGGGCAGGGAAGTGGGAGGTCCAGCTGCCTCCCCACTTGCTCCATATGTGTCGGGCCTTGACCGATGATCTGGAACAGTACCACACCCCCACTGGGGCCCGTCACCAGGCAGAGCTACGGGGCCATTTGCCGTTTTTCTCCCATTTCCTCTGAGGATGTCAGCAGCCAAGGAGGTCTGAGGAGACATGCACACATTGAGATGTGATACCACTCCGGACCCCAGCCAACATTCTCCCTTCCCACGTGGCGCCCTCCACTGCATCTCCATCTCTGTGCACCTAGGTGGCGGTGTTTTGCTTTGGGAGCGACACCCCTCCCTCTCTAGAGGACTCCCCTTGGGCGCTCAATCCTCCTTCCCTGGCTGACCTCCAGCGATCTGGGCTCATTCCCGACCCCTGGTTGCTGGCGCCGCAAGCGGTAATCCAACAGCTGCACCAGCGGGCCGGCTTACTGGATCCATACTGTATGGGGGTGTCTGCCTGTCCACCCACCCTGCCTCACTGGTTACAGGCTTGCAATTTGGTGGAGGGGGGCACTCCGTCCACCCACTTTGTATCACGTGTATCAGGCCTGTAATGGGGGTGGGGGACTGTCTACCCACTTACCCTGCCTCACGGTTAACAGGCCTGTAATGGGATGGGGGGGACTGTATCCATCAACCCACCCTGCCTCACAGGGTACAGGCCTGGAGTAGGTGGTGGGGGGGGACCTGTCTGTCCACCCACATTGCCTCTCGGTTAACAGGACTATAACAAGTGGGACTGGGACTGTATCCACCCACTCTGCCTGACAGGTTACTTGCCTTTACTGGTGGTGGTGGTGGTGTGCTATCTATCCACCCACCCTGCCTTATTATTGCACAGGCCTGTAATAGGTGGGGTGGGGGAAACCTGTCAATTCACCTAACCTGCCTCACAGTTGACAGGCCTGTCATGGGGGTGAGGGGACTCGTCTGTGCACCTACCCTACCTCACAGTTGACAGGTCTGTCATGGGATGGAGTGGGGACTGTCTGTCCACCTACCTTGCCTTTATGTTAACAGGTCTGTAATCTTGGGGGGGAGGGGGGGTCTGTCTATTCACCCACCCTGTTTCACAGGTTACAGGCCTGTAATCAGGGGGGTATCTGTGCACCCACCCTACCTCACAGGTAACAGGCCTGTAATGGGGGTGGGGGTCTCCTCTGTGCACCCATGCTGCCTCACAGGTAACAGTCCTGTAATTGGGGGGGTCTCCTCTGTGCACCCATGCTGCCTCACGGGTTACAGGCCTGTAATCAGGGGAGTATCTGTGCACCTACCCTGCCTCACAGTTGACAGGTCTGTAATGGGGTGAGGGAACTCGTCTGTGCACCTACCCTGCCTCACAGTTGACAGGTCTGTCATGGGATGGAGTGGGGACTGTCTGTCCACCCACCTTGCCTCGATGTTAACAGGTCTGTAATCAAGGGGGCGGGGGTCTGCCTATCCACCCACCCTGTTTCACCAGGTTACAGGCCTGTAATCAGGGGGTATCTTGTGCCTCACCCTACCTCACAGGTAACAGGCCTGTAATGGGGGGGGGGTCTCCTCTGTGCACCCATGCTGTCTCACAGGTTACAGGCCTGTAATGGGGGGTGGGGGGGCTCGTCTGTGCACCCACTCTGCCTCACTGGTTACAGGCCTGTAATGCAGGGTAGGGGTACTTGTCTGTGCATCCGCGCTGCCTCATTAATTAGAGACCTGTAATGGGGATGGGGAACTCATCTGTGCATTCCTGCTCTCTCACAGGTTACAGATTTGTAATGGAGGGTGGGGGTACTTGTCTGTGTACCCACCCTGCCTCACAGGTGACCAGCCTGTAATGGTGGGTGAGGGGACTCTGTGTACCCACTCTGCCTCGCAGGTGCCAGGCCTGTAATGAGGGTGGGGAGGACTCGTTTGTGCACCCACCCTGCCTCACAGGTGACAGACCAGTAGTGGGGGTTTGGGGGGACTCATGTCTACAGTCACCCTGCCTCACAGGTGACAGACCAGTAATGGGGGTGGGGGGGACTCATCTCTACAGTCACCCTGCCTCACAGGTAACAGGCCTGTAATGTGGGGTGGGGAAGCTTGTCTGTGCACCCCACGCTGCCTCACCGGTTGCAGGCCTGCAATGGGGGAGACTAATCTGTGTACCCACACTGTCTCACAGGTAACAGGCCTGTAATGTGGGGTGAGGAAGCTTGTCTGTGCACCCACGCTGCCTCACAGGTAACAGGCCTGTAACAGGGGTGGTGGGGGGACTAGTCTGTGCACCCTCCCTGCCTCACAGGTAACAGGCCTGTAAGGGGGGTGGTGGGGGGACTAGTCTGTGCACCCTCCCTGCCTCACAGGTCACAGGCCTGTACTGGGGGTGGTGGGGGGACTAGTCTGTGCACCCTCCCTGCCTCACAGGTGACAGGCCTGTAATGGGGGTGGTGGGGGGACTAGTCTGTGCACCCTTCCTGCCTCACAGGTAACAGGCCTGTAATGCAGACCTGAACAGAAACTGATGTGTTGTGAGATGTCCTGCTCTCCTTGCCGCCTCCGAGTGGACCTTGAATTTCCATAAATTATGATCTGAATCGTACCGTTATTTTCAGTCTGGTGCACAGGGAGTGCAAGTTAATAGGCTGTAATTCATTTGCATCATTTCAGTACTGTCTTGAGCACTTTTGTTGTAGCAGCTCTGCACACCACTTCGAGGTCAATCTGTACTGATCCGAGGCAGAATTAGAATGCCCTGCACTCTCTACCCCCCAAAACCATATTGGGCTCCCAAGGTATTGCTTTCAGTACCTGAGCCTGTATGGTTGCCTCCTCCCAACTGGTTTGTACTTGTTGAACTGGAGTTCTACTAGGGTCCATTGCAGGGATATACCTAGTATTCAGCAGTTGCAAGACTTTGTGCCCATTGCGTGTTGGAGGTGTCCCCTTTTCAGAATCTGTGACTTTGAAACCACTATACATTTTGTTCTGCTAAGTTTAAAAAAAAAAAAAAAAAAAAAAAAAAAAGCACTGAACAAAATCGCATTGCAGCACACTGTGGAGAGAGTCCTCTGGCAGAAAGTGACACTCGAACAAAGCAAAGGTGACATGTCTGAACTCTTGCCCACCTTTCAGGGCGTATGTCTGTCTGTCATGTTGTATAGCACAGCCACTGATTTTTAGGTTTTGCAGACTGCACAGGCTGGTGGGGGTGGGGGATTGCTTGTGGGACTGTAGCAGGGCATGGGGTAGGAAGTGGAGGCTCTGGATTGGTGTTGTACTGTAACCCATCTAAATGCAACTGAAACAAACAAGTGGCAGTGTGACTGCAGCAGGGTGGGACAAACTGGACATCCAGGTGGCCAATAGCCGCTAAACAAATTGGTTTGGCTACTACATTTTGAAAGCTGCTGGCCAGCTGGCTACCTGCTCACAGAAGGATTTTTGAGCTCTTAAAAAGGGTAGCCTCTAAAAAGTATTGATTTGGCTGCCAGATTTTGAAAGCTAGTGGCCAAACTGACCACAAGCTCCAAACTGATTTGTCCCACCCTGGATCGCAGTCCTAGATCCCGATACTGCATGGGAGGGTGACAGATGGTGCCACCTGATGGTTAAATATGGCTTTGTAGACAGAGCAGACTAGGATTATGTTGGGACAGTCTTCCAGGGCAGCTGAGATAAACTGAGAATGCTCTATTGGCAAGTTTCACTTAAAGACGGATTATTTGTAAGCTCACCCTGTCAGTGTAGCTTGCAACACCAGTGACCCAGGTCCAGGAATGAGTCTGGGACATCGAGGATTGGCTGAGGGTGGGGGGAGTGGAGAATGGAGCATCCCAGGATACTGTCTTACAGAGAGTAGTGCTGTCCATCTCCCAATGTATACATGACTGAGAAGTGGGGAGGGATAGTGGAGCATCGTCCGGGGAGAGGGGAAAGGATACTGTCCGTGAGGGAGTGTGGGAGAAGAGACTAGAGCATCCCAAAGGATACTGTCCTCGAGGCGGGGGAGAGGGAGAAGGAGCATCCTAAAGGATACTGTCCTCGAGGGGTGGGGGGAGAGGAGAACGGAGCATCCCAAAGGATACTGTCCTCGAGGTTTGGGGGGGAGAGGAGAATGGAGCATCCCAAAGGATACTGTCCTCGAGGTTTGGGGAGAGGAGAATGGAGCATACCAAAGGATACTGTCCTCAAGGGGTGGGGGAGAGGAGAATGGAACATTCTGAAGGATACTGTCCTCGAAGAGTGGGGGGTGAGGAGAATGGAGCATTCTGAAGTTTATTCTCAAGGGGTGGGGGAGAGGAGAATGGAGCATCCCAAAGGATACTATCCTATGGAGAGTAATGCTGTCCATCTCTCCTACATATGCATGGCCGAAGAGTGGAGGAGAGGAGAATGGAGCATCTTGAAGGATACTGTCCTGAGGAGTGGGGTGGGGGGAGAGAGAGAGAGAGAGAGAGAGAGAGAGAGGAGAATGGAGCATCCCAAAGGATATCCTCCTTGAGGTGGTGGGGGAGAGGAGAATGGAGCATCCTGAAGGAGATTCTCTTGGAGGGGTGGGGGTTGAGGGGAATGGAGCATCCCGAAGTGTATTGTCCTTGAGGGGTGGTGGGAGAGGAGAATGGAGAATCCCAAAGTATATTCTCCCATGGTGAGTAATACTGTACTGTCCGTCTCCCCTACATATGCGTCCCTGGTGACCACAGGTGGAGTTGTACGTTTGCATGCACATGCATGCACTCTTTCATCATCAGCATCTCAGGGATGGAGGAAAGAACAAGGTGAAAGCATCTGGACGGCAAGAGGATGGCAAACCCCCACTTTGCAGTGCCAACCAGGATACCATCCTCCCGCTTGACAAGAGGATGGTAAACCCCAACTCTGCCAACCAAGGTACCATACTGGCAGCTGACAAGAGGATGGCAAACACCCTTTCTGCACCACCACCAACCATCCTCCCGGCCAACGAGAGGATAACAATCTCCTGCTTCACACTGCTAACCGAGGTACCATCCTACCAGCTGGAGAGAGGTGGTAAACCCCCGCTCTGTACCGCCAACCAAAGTAGCATTTTACCGGCGGACAAGAGGATGGCAAATCCCCACTCCACATCGCCAGGCAATGTACCATGCACTGCTGGATTCAGTCTCTGAATGGGCTGAGGGAATCCTGATGGCCCCACTATTGGGGTATAGAGGATAAGGTCAGTCCCAGAGCAGGCAGGTGACAGGGCAAGGTCGGGGGGTGGCTGTAGGGGGCAGGCTGGAGATAAAGGGGAGAAGCTGTAAATAAGAGATGTATTAACAAAAAAACACCCCTTTAGGTTTGCAGCACTCCTGAAGTGGTACCCCTCTAGATTTGCAGCACCTCTGCATAACTGCAGCACCCCTGAAGCAGTACCCATCGAGGTTTGCAGCCCTCTCTGAAGCCGCACCCCTCTAGGTTCTAGCGGCATGGCTATGGTTCACTTGTCTACACTCTGGCAGTTCCACTGGAATGATGTTATTGGCTGGAATGTCTTTAAGCTAAGATGTTCCCACCAGTCAGGTGGTATATGCCCTGACTCCTCCCTGTAACATCAGATCTTTCTTTCTGCTGGAAGAACAAGTCACCTCCTTTGTACAATTGTAGTTTTGCGGTTCTTTTGACTCAGTCTTTTGACCAAAAATGGAACACAAGAAATTGGGATTTATGCCGGCCCGGTGACGCTAAGGGTTTAGGTGCAGGATGCCACACCGGCAACCTAAGTTTGGGAGTGGAAACGGGTTGCTCGGGGTTCGGCGGGGCGAGGAAGGATTGAGCATCTGTAGACAGCTCTCTTTCCTCTGGGGAGGGAGGATCACGTGGTGCGCTGTAGACTGGCACCCAGCGGTGGCTGGCTGTCAGCACAGGCACGCCGCCAAGAACGGAGAAGGGCCCACGTCCAGGGCCTTAGGCTGCCTCTGCGGAGGTGGAGACAGCCGGTCCACCCATTGCACGGTCGTGAGCCCGGGGGGAAAAGGCAGCACAAAATCAGGAGTCAGCAGGGAACGTGATGACCCGACTACTGGGTCGGAGAACGAGGCCCTCCGAGGGACTGGAACTCCCTGTCTGCATCCCCAAAAAATAATAAACAAATAGATGAATTAAAAAAAAAAAAAAGAAATTGGAATTCAAATTCTGTGTGTGGTGTTGCCAAAAAATGTTGGTCACCGATCTGCACGACACGTGTGTACTGCCTGGGAGGGCAGCATGACATGGCCAGGTGTGGCCTGTGCTTATCCATGCTTCCTGAGTCCCTCAAGGACAGGAAGCTCTGGCTCTTGCTGGGTTGGCCTTTGGAATTGGAACCAAACAATCACTCTAAGTGCTGCAAAAAGGCCTTGGCTGCAGTTGGGTCTGCTGTGCAGCTTGTGACCCTTGAAGTGGAAGTGGCGGCTGCCGCAGCGGGAACCTTCTCATTCTTGGTGCTGTTCCCTTCTAGTGACCACTGTCAGAGGGTCTTTCATGGACCATTTTTGTGACGTGTGCTGGTCTCTCCAGACCTTGGGGGAAAGCCCTACCCTCAGTGGTTCTAAGTCTAAGTACCGCTGCCAGTTATGGGATGGGGAGGGATTGTGGTTCTTCCAGTCCTTCAACTTGCCTAACTGCTCGATGGCTGTTGAGTACCCCTTGGCCGAGGGGCAGGTCAGGTCGTTTGAAGGCTCTTCGGCTCCACTGTCGAGCCACTTGACCTCAGCTCCCATTGACCAAGTCGTTGAGAGTTTTCTCGAGCCAGTTGATCAGTTGTCTGACAAGGCCGAGGAGTTGGCCTCATGGGCCTCGGTGCTCCCAGTCTTCACTCAGGAAGATGTGGACCAGACGGGGATCCCAGACAATCCTTCCAGTGACCAGCCTCCACCTGGCGTTGGATCTTTAACACCCTTCTTGGTTAATGTTGGTAGGCACATCATGTATGGTCAACTGCAGGAAGATCCCTCTCACCGTTGACCGGGTGATTGACAGTCACAGTTGCAGTTGAGGCATTCACACTCTTGATACCACTTGAGTGGGAGGCACCACCATTGACGCTTCTCGTCCTCCACATCCTCCGGTGAGGAGAGGGACTGGCACAAGATGCCACAAGGAGTTCCTCTGGCAGCAGTGGGTCATCATGGGGCAGGACAGGGCTCTACCCCAAGGAACTCCAGTTCCCTGGCAGCTGCCAGTGGTTGCCCTGCTTGGCTGAGTTCCACAGGTGCTCCCCACACCTGCTTTTCTGCCGATTAGGGCGGAGCCACCACCCAGACAGCTGCCAGTCAGCACTGCGACCAAGGAGGCTGGCTGTTTGGCTACCGGCTCGCCAGGCAGATTGTCTGTTTGGGTTACCACGGGTGAGGATTCCCAGGAGGTCTGTGGTGAATGGCTGAGAGCCGTCTTCAAGGAGTCATCGGACGACTTGGAACAGGATTCCATGGCCTCCTCAGGGACTCAGCGTGGCTTGGTTAAGGAGCCCTCCACCGACCATATGAACATACGAAACTGCCAGCAGGAACAGACCTCACGGTCTATCGAGTCTGCTTGAGTGTGCAGCTAGCACCTCATCTCACAGGTGCCCCTTCCGTCCCCTCTTCCCAGTATCCCTTCCTCTTACCCTGTTCCAGCCCCACTTGAAACTGCCCACCGTCTTACAGGACATTATCTCGTCTGGTAAGGTATTCCATTTGCCCACCACTCTTTTAGTGAAAAAATGTCTCCTCATCTTCCTCCTGAATCCCCATCAGTCTCAGTCCATGCCATCTCGTGTTTTTCCCCCATCTCATCTGGAAAATCCCTTCTGTGTTGGACTTGTTTATCCCCTTCAGATACTCCCCCTCCCCCCCAGCTCTCTTTATGCTCTCCCAGGACTGGGCATCTCTCGGAGGTGGTCACTCAGGCTGACGCCTCTACTCCCCTGCCTGAAGCCTCCTTCCCTTCAGCACCCGCCAGCTGGACATTTCAGCCCCCCAGATCACCCCCCTGGGGAGGGCCCTCCTTTCCCACCTAGTGGCCTTTCTGCAGTTAGAGGGTCTGTCCAGTGAGGGGCTCGGGCAGCCGTTGGGGAGTCGGACCAGCGTTGAGGATGTGGGTGCAGTCCACTGAACCCCTCATCGCCTCCCCAGTCCTGGGGGGGTTCGCTTGTTTATTGCCCCCAGAGCTTGGACGTACAATGAAGTCAGTGGCACAAGCGTGCGACTTTTGCGCAGCTCCGCCCCGCATCCGCTCCGCATACAAAGGCCTGGCCAGGAGTGGCGCAGTCCCGGAACCCTCCCCAGGAAGGAGAGAGGTTCCGGAAGCTCGATCCTTCCCTCTCCACCGACCCCGATGACCCGCTCGCTCCCGAACCCGGATTGCCAGTGTGGCATCCAGTACCTCAACCCTCTATGCCACCGGGCTGGCTCCCTTCAGATACTGAAAGGTCTCGATCTTATCCCCCCCAACCCTCCTCTCCTCCATCAAATACATATTCAGCTCTCCCAGCCTGTCCTCGTGGGGCTTGCTCTCTAATCCCGGGTCATCTTTGTGGCTCTTCGCTGCACCCCCTCCAACAATCTGATGTTCCTTCTTCAGGATTGGGTGCCAGTACTGCACGCAGTACTCCAGGTGGGACCTGACCAATGACCTATGCAGGGGCAGGATAACCTCCCTCCTTCTGGAGGAGATCCCTCTTGCAATACACCCCAGCATTTTGTTGGCTTTTGCTACCACCTTCCTGCACTGAGCAGAGTTGTTTATGCTCCCTGTAATAATCACTCGTAGGTCATTCTCAGTCAATCAGAATCTTTATTTAATAATGCAGACACTGTGAGCAAAGCTCATTTTTGAGGTGGACCTGGACATAAATATATAGTCAAGCATAGCAGGGTTACATACACAACATAGTTATAATGCAAGTCATAATACAATATAAATTGAACATAGAACAATGTACAGAATTCAGATGGAGAACAGTACTAATTCTTGGTAAAAAAAAAAAAATGTATACAAAAATGTACAGGAGATTCTCTGGACTGTATGAAGGAAATAAATACAAGGAATATACAGGGTGCAAGAGAGAGGGCTCTTAGATTAGGTAAGAAGTAGAAGGCTAGATCCATAAAGTGAGGGGGTAGTGGGGTAGGAGACTAAATGGGCAGTGGCAGCCATACGATGGGCATCGATCGCAGAGTGCTGCTGAGATCACCAGTGGAATGAAGATGGGCCCCAGGATGCTGGTCAGAGACAAGGGGAGGGAGGGGATGAGGGAACAGAAAGAACAGGGGTCAGGGGAGGACGGAGAGTGGGAGGCTTAATTCAAGTAATGAGGCAGGTCAGGTAAAACAATTACAGGATTCCTTGGAAGAACGAGGGTAAAGAGTTTTGAATGTTGATAGTTTGATAGGGTAGATCAATTTCAATGTTTTTTGCAGCTTCCTCTCTGTGGAGCTCCCCAACTGTACCCTATTAAAGTGATAATCCCTCACCTGGTTCCTGGCTTCCAAGTGCAGAACCTTGCACTTCTTGGCATTGAACCTCAGCTGCCATGTTTCTGCCCACTCCTGCAGCTGTGTCAGGTCCTCTTGCAACCCCTTCCACCCCTCCACATCATCAACCACAGCACCCATCTTGGTTTTGTCTGCGAACAGACTGATCCTGCTCCGGATCCCATGTGAGATATCTGCATTAAAAATCCTAAACAGCACCAGTCCCATTACTGATCCCTGTGGTACCGCTCTCGGTGACCCCCCACCACCACCCTTTGCTGCCTTCCCTTTATCCAGTTTGTGATCTGTTTCACCATATTTGGTTCCACCCCTGCATATTCTAGTCCTCCCCCAACCCCCCATGTGGCACTGAATCAAAGGCCTTGCTGAAGTCTAAATACAGGGCATCCACTGCATGGCCCTTGTCCAGTTCCCGTGTCATCCAGTCGTAGTACTCTACAAGGTTTGCCTGGCAGGATCTGCCTGCTACAAACCCATGCTGTTGACCAATCTGGAGACCGTTTTCCTCCAAGAAGCTCACTAGTATGGTCACCATGAGCTTTCCCACGATCATTGTGAGGCTCACTGGCCTGTAGTTTCCTGGTTCATCCTTTGGGCCACTTTTGTGGATGGGCACCACATGGGCCATCCTCCAGTCCTGTGGTACACATCCTGTTTCCAGGGAGGTATTGAACAGGTCGGTCAGTGGCCCGTCAGGACCTCTGCCAACTCCCTTGGTACCCTAGGGTGAATGCCATCAGGTCCAGGTGCTTTGTCCACCCTTAATGCCCTCAACCCATCTAGTACGCTGCTCTCTATAATCCCTACATCTGCCAACTCCCCCCCCCCCCGCCTGGGGTATCTGCCCCTCTCCTGCGTCAATACAGAGCAGAAGTATTTGTTCAGTGCCTCTGCCTGCTCCACCCCTTTCTCCACCCACCCCCTGTCCTTCTTAATCCTCACCAGCTGATCCTTGCTCCTTGTTCTCTCTCCGATGTAGTGGAAGAAGTCTTTCTCCACTTTTGATTCCCTGCGCCAGTCTCCGCTCCCTGAATGCCTTGGCCACCCTAACCAGTCTGGTAGCCTCCCTGGACTTCCCTATGTACGTGTCCTTGTCTTCACCCTGCCCCGATTTCCTGTACTTTCGAAATGCTGCCCTCTTGGCCCTCACCCCTTCCATAACCTCCTGTGTCAGCCAACTGTGTTTCTTTGTTCTTTCCTTCTTGCTTTTCTTCCTAGTGCAGGACTCCGTAGCCTCCGCTAGCCCTTCCTTTATGATGTCCTGTTTCTGGTCTGCATCCATGTGTGGTTGCATACCTGCCAGGTGCCTGCCCAAAATTTCCCCCATCTTCTTAAAGTCCGCTCCCCCAAAATCAATAACCCTTGTACCCATGCCCCCTGTTTCCCTCCCCATGCTGAGCATGAGCCACACTGAATGGTGTTCACTCCCAGCTAGTAGTTCCTCCACTTCTAGATTCCTTACAGCTTCCCCGTTCTCCAGTACAAGGTCCAGAGTCCTTTCTAACTGAGTTGGCCCCTGGACCAGCTGTGTCAGGAAACTCTTGAAATGCTTGAAAGGCTGTTGGTTAACTAGGATCTGCAGCTTATCCGTTGGGTAGGAAAATGGGCAGACTAGGTGGGCCAAGCGGTCCTTATCTGCTGTCAAATTCTGTTTCTATGCTTCTAACTGGACCCACTCCCTTGCACTCGTGGTGCCCCACTCCACCCCCGGTAGGTTGAAGTCCCCCACCACCACTGTGCTTTCCTTCCTAATTTGTTCAGCTAATTTCCTATCCAGGTCACTCCCCTGAGCTGGTGGCCTGTACGCCACCCCCACCCTCAGTGTCCTATTCTTTGCATCTTGGAACTGCATCCATAGTGCTTCTGTCCTCCCCTCCTCCCTTACTCACTTTATCCCCTCCCTTACATAGATCGCCACTCTCCTCCCCCCCATTCCCCTTAGTCCTGCCCTTTCTGAATAACCTGAACCCCGGGATCATCATATCCCAGATCTGGTACTGGGTGGCTCACGTTTCTGTGATGGCCACAATGTCCACTCCCTGCACCGTCAAGAGAGCCTGTAACTCTGCTGTTCTATTCCTTAGGCTTCTTGCATTCAGTGAGACCTCCCTCCAGCCAGTCTCCTTCCTCTCCCTATCCCTATCCTTCCCCCTCGTTATCCCTCCCTGTGCCGCTTCCCAGCTGCCTTTACCCATAACTTGGGGGTGAGCGCAATAGGCTCCCCTTTCCGGACCCTTTTTCCATCAGCGGTCCCCTCTCCACCCCCCAGTTTAAATCCACCTTTGTTGATAGATACCCCTCTATTCCCAGTTTTAAAACTCCCTTCCTCCTGCTCAAATGTAACCTGTTCCCTGCATGTAGGTCACTATTGTCCCAGGTGCTGCCCCAGTCTGACACTAATCCGTACTCCCTGATATGGCACCAATCCCTCAACCACACATTGAACTTCTCTATCCTTTTTTTCTCACTGTACTCCGACATGGTACCGGGAGTACCTCAGAGACACCACCGCCCCTCCCACCTCCTCATACTGCCTACCCAAATCCTTGAACATCCCCTTTACCACCTCTACCATCTTGCCCCGTCAAGTCATTTGTACCCACATGCATCACTGTGTGAGGTTTCTCCATCTCCTTCCGTGCGTACTTGAGAAGTACCCACTCGCCCAACCAGCGGTCAACCCGGAATAGCCTCGACCAGTCGACTGTGCCTTTCTCCTCTTCTGCCCCATCCGGCCCCTTTCAGTGTAGATACCCCAGCACTAGTACCCCCATCTTTTTCCCTCACCCCTCTCCTGTTTTCACTGTCCACATTTCCAGTGTCCACGCTGCCCTGCTCCTTATTACTTCTATCCGCACCATTTGCGACTCCTACATTTTCCCCTCCCTGTTTCTGCCTCTCCCTCGCCCTCTGCCCCTACCCTGCTCTTCCTCCCCCTTTTTTCTTTCTTTCTCAACCTGACTTCTGACTCCTGGGCCTTCACTGCCTTCTCTCCCCCCCAACACAGCCAATCTCAGACACCTCCCTGCCACTTCTGATGCCAACACTGCAAACCTATTACTTGCCCCCCACAGTGGTGCCCATCTCCTCCTTCCTCCTGCCCTGAGCCTTCCCTCCACTTACTGCCCCTCTGTTCTCCTTACCCCCATCACCCCTCCCTATCATGGGCTGGTGTCCTTTGATGGGCTGCTGCGACTTATCTTGAAGTCCATGTTGATCCCGTTAGATCCAGTCCACAAGGTAGCTCAGTACTCTCTCCCAGACATTTTGAACCATGATAAATCTTGGGGGGTTGCCTTTACGGTGGCTGAGGCCATCTTGGGACTGACCCTGGAGCTTTGGCAGCACACAACATCTTGCCTGGCACCCCTGGCCAGCATGGTCCGCAAGTACACAGTCGCTATGGACTCCCTTTCAGGGTTTTCAGATCACCCTTCGGTTGAAGATCTGATCATGGATTCAGTGTTTTGTAAATCTGAACACCGGGGGACTTGGTCAAGCCTCTGGACAAGGAGTCCTGTAAGATTGACCATGCCACAAAAAAAAAAGCGTATGCTGCGGCTACTTTGGGTCTCTGTCAGGCTAACGATGCCATCTTGATGGCTAATTCAGACAACATGAAGTCTTGCTGTATTCTGACAATTTGCAGTTAGCTGCAGCTCTTGAACTGCCCCGGAGAGTGAAGGGTAATTTCTGTGCCAGGCATAGAACGTTGGGCTCGAGCTTGGTTGAAAACTCCGTCTGTGTCCTTTCAGACCCAAACCGTCAGATTCTTTACTCTGCCTCCTGAACAGTCACTCCGGAGATTTCTCCTTCAGCTCGGTTCTTCGCGGTTAAAGTTTCTGTTGTAGTCTGATTTTCGTTTCGTTTTTTCAGTTCGAGACTCTGTCTGTGGTACCATATGTACTTAGCATTGTAGTTGTGTGTGGAAATTGTGCAATTTTTCCGATCAGTTCGGCTGAACCGATCTTGTAGTAAGGAAAAAGTTAGTGTTTGGTTACCGGTCCGTATCGGTTTAAAAAAAAAAAAAAAACCCGCAATTTTAGCATTTTTTTTTCCATCACCCGTGACATGGTGTGAAACTGATAGGGGAGTCTTGCCTGGCGGTTGCCATAAAAAGGGTAAGTTTGGTTAGGTTGGCCATGTCTGAGAAACCCAAGAAAAAAACCGGGCCCACTGGGTTTCAACACTGCAGTGTGTGTGGGGAGGTCTTTGCTAAGGCTGATCCCCACACCACCTGTGTTTACTGTCTGGGTTTGACCACCTCGATTCAGACTGCCAAATTTGTAAGAATTTCCTAAGTCTACCCTGGATAAAGGTTAGGTAGACTTGGGGATAAGGAGGCCGAGAAATCTGCTGACCCGGAAGGCCAGCACGGTTCGGTTCCTACCGAACCAGAAGGAGTGTCTTCTGACCAGGGCGATACTTCTTCGGGCAAGAGGAGAGCCGATCCTGAGGGATCGGTTCCTACGAAAAGAAAACGAATGGATAAATTAGCCGGTTCGGATCCAGAGCTGCATGTTCCGACCGCCGAAGAAATAGCCAAAGCGATTTGGATTGTGGAATCACTTCATCCGGTTCCGACTGATCCGGCACCTTCTGGCAGAGGTTCAGTTCGGTCGGTTCTCCCAGTTCAGGATTATTCCTCTGAAGATTTTTACGAACTGGAGTTTGATGAGGAGGGGGAGTTTGAAGAGGATGATTACGATGGTGAAAGTCTGGAGTGCCCGTGGAACCGGATATCTCCCCAGACAGACCTTCTGGTGTTTCCTCTCCTAGGCTTTCTGAGTCCCCTCACCACTTTCTGTTCAATAGAAAAGTGGCTCAAACCATCCAGCTCCCTGTTGAGAAGGCTGTAGAGGATCAAGAGGAGCCTGACTTCATAGAGATGATGGACATCCCAGAGTCTGAGACTGTCTGTTCCCCTTCTTAAGTCATTTGGGAAACAAACACGAAAAATTCTTAGGTCTCCTAATTCTGTACCTCCTGTTGACAGAAGAATTACAAGAGGTATACCTTGTCAGGCTCGGATACGGAATTTCTTTACCAACAATGCAGCCATGTTAGGTAGTGCAGGCTGCTGCCTGTGACAAGGCAAACATCCCTTGGCTTCACACCCCCCAAGACAAAGATTCTAGGAAGATCGATGCATGCAAAGAAACAGTACTTGGTATCATCTTTGGGACTCAGGCAGGCTAATTATATGGCCTATACAGCCAGGTACCAGAAGTTCAGGTGGGACACTGTATTGGCACTGGCTAAACAGGCTTCCCTCCCAGTTAGCCAAGGAGCTGGAGAGGGTGGCTGCTGATGGGATTGAGGCATCAAAGGTGCAGTTTCATGCTGCTGTGTCATCAAGAGTCATGGCTACATCTGTGGCTCTTTGGAGGATGGCTTGGCTCAGATGTACTAGCCTCTCGCAGGACACCCAGGCTAAGGCCATGGATTTTCCTGTAGTGGATAATTCTCTGTTTGGGGAGCAGACAGAGAATTACATGAAGAAAATGTATGAATACAGGACCACTTATAGGAGTGCCCAGGCCAAGGAGAGGCAGGCAACTCCTCAGAGGCAGCAGTCTAGGGGCAGGGGCAGGCCTTTTCACAGGCCTTTCTACCAGGCACAGGCCTCCTCTTCTTTTTCTCAGAGGGGTTCTTGAGAGGGAGTGGCAGGAGGGGTATGAGCATGGCTGCATCCACCCCTCAGCCTAAGGCTCCTGCCAAGCAGACACCCTGATGTGTCAGCCCGGGTTGATTCCCCCATTCCAGTAGGAGGCAGGCTGGCTTACTTTGTCCAGGACTGGATGTCTGTTACCTCAGACAAGTGGGTCCTGGAGGTTGTAAGCCAGGGACTGGTTCTCAGTTTCAAGAGTTTTCTGAAACTGAGACCCAGATCCTTTCCACCTCCAAATACATCAGAAACCCTTGCTCTAGAGGCAGAGGTTTTGTCTCTACTGGCTTTAAAGGCCATAGAGAGGGTTCCTACTCCATACAGGGGCAAAGGTCTCTACGCCAGGTACTTCCTTAACCCGAAAAAGACAGGGGAGTGGCAACCCATCCTAGATCTAAGATACTTAAACAAGCACCTAGTAAAGCCAAAGTTCAGGATGGTGACTCTGGGAACAATTCTTCCTTCTCTGAGGCTAGGAGCCTGGCTAGCCTCTTTGGACCTCAAGGTTGTCTACTTTCACATTCCCATCAGGTGCTCCCACAGAAAGTACCTCGGGTTCGAATTGCCCTCAGGCCATTACCAGTTCAGAGCAATGCCCTTTGGCCTAACTTCAGCTCCAGGGGTGTTCACAAAGTGCCTAGCAGTAGTGGTAGCCTTTTTAAGAAGAAAAAGGATTTCAATCTTTCCGTATCTGGACAATTGGCTCCTTGTGGGCCAGTCCCCAGACCAAGTCAAGTCAAATCTGCAGGTTACCCAGAAAGTTCTCACTTCCCTGGGGTTCCGTCTCAATCTCCCAGAGTCGGTTCTCGAACCAGTACAGCTCCTCATTTTTATAGGAGCAGAATTGGACACCCTCAAGGCAAGAGCCTTCCTTCCTCTGGAAAGGGCAGAAGCCATCTCTCAGCTGGCCTCTTCCTTTCTCCCTCTGGTTTCTCGACCAGCAAGGCATTTTCTGCAGCTTCTGGGCCACATGGCAGCTTCCACAGCAGTGGTCTAAGGGGCCAGGTTTCAGATGAGGGACATTCAGTTCCATCTGAGAACCTTTTGGTCCCAAAAGAAAGCTCCTCTTACCAAGCTAGTTCCTGTCACTCAGACCTTAATTCAGGCCCTTCAGTGGTGGCAGGACCTGGACAGTCTGAGGCAGGGTGTTCCATTTGTCTCTCAGACTCGCTCTGTGGTTCTTACCACGGATGCTTCCCTTTTGGGGTGGAGAGCCTATCTGGGGGCTCTCACTGCCCAGGGACTGTGGTCCCATCAGGATTTCCTTCTTCACATCAACCTTCTGGAGCCCAGGACAGTATTCCTTGCCCTACAAGCCTTCTCTGTCAGTACAGAACAAGGTGGTTCAGGTCAGGACGGACAACACTACCACCATGTGGTACATCAGCAAGCAGGGAGGCACTCGGTCCACGGCCTTGTGCACAAAGGCCATGCAAATATGGTCCCTGGCTTATTCCCCACAGACCTCTCTGGTAGCAGTCCACCTCCCAGGAAAGAACAATGTTCTAGCAGATGCATTGAGCAGGATTTCCCAGGGCCATCTCGAATGGTCTCTGGATCCTTTGCTATTGAAGGTGATTTTCTCAAGGTGGGGCACTCCAGAGATGGATCTCTTTGCAGCCCCAGACAATCACCAACTTCCTCTGTTTTGTTTCAGACCCCCAGTCTTGGGCTCAGTCCCTCTGGATGCTCTGATTTTGAACTGGGAAGGAAAATGTCTTTGTCTTCCCTCCCTTCCCTCTACTGTTCAAGATTCTAGTAAAGGTAAGGTCACAGTCTTGCAAAGTGATTCTGATTGCTTCAGATTGGGCCAGGCAACCTTGGTATCCCCTGTTGCTGTCTCTAACAGTCCATCTTCCCCTTTCTCTTCCCAGGAATTACAACTTGTTAACCTCCTGTCGGGAGGATTTGGTACCCCAATCTTCGGTCACTCAATCTCAAGGCATGGCTCTTGAAGAGTTAGAGTATGCAGATTTGCATCTGTCCCAAGGGGTTCTGGATATTCTTAAAGCTTCTGGAAAGCCTGCCACAAGAAAAATTTACAACTCCAAATGGAAAAGGTTCAGCATTTGGTGTGCCAAGAAGCATATATCCCCAGACACTGCTGAGTTGTCTACAGTTTTGGATTATATGGTCCATCTCAATGGCCTAGGCCTCAAACCAGCTACTGTCAAAGTTCATTTGTCAGCTGTTTCTGCTTTCCTGTTAGTGGGCAAGCCTTCCTCTCTGTCATCTCACCCTTGTATTCAGTAAATTTTTCAAAGGATTGCTTCATACCAATCCCCCTTTTAGGAATCCTGCTCCTGCCTGGGATTTGAATATTTGTATTGCTCAGCTGATGCGACCCCCCCCTCCCACTTTGAGCCTGTGTCCTCGGCAGAGCTCAAGTTCTTGACTTGGAAAACTGTGTTTCAAACACCATGAAGTCTTGCTATATTATGACTATATGCAGTCAGCCACTGCAGCTGAACTGCCCCGGAGAGGAAAGAGTTAACTCCAGAGAGTCCGGAGTTCCACAGCGCGAGGGCGCTATACCAAAGCTCTATCTGGCCAGTTTCAAATGAAACTGTCAGATTCTTTACTCCGCTTCACTGAACAGTCGCTCGGAATCAGCTCCTTCACATCGGTTCATTTCTCGGTTCAGCGAGTATTTTGATTCATTTGAACCGGCAAAGATATTTATTTACCGCATTTCGGTTAAAAGCTCTATCTGTAAACCGTAAGTAAAATATTTAAAGTCTGTGTGGAAATTCAATTATCGGTTGGTTTGAACCGATCGGTTCCTTAATTTAACGTTTTAAAGTGTGGTTGGGCTTTTAGTGCGGTTCCCGGTTCTTATCGGTTCTAAAAAACCTTGCTTTAAAATAGGTTTTTCAAATACCGTGACACGGTTAGGAACCGATAAGGGTGTCTTGCCTGGCACTGCCATCAAAGGGCAAGTTTTTGGTTAGGCTGGCATTATGTCTGAGAAACCCAAAAGAAAACCGGGCCCACTGGGTTTCAACACTGTGATGTCTGTGGGGAAGCCTTTGCCAAGGCTGACCCACACCTGTGTTTATTGTCTGGGGCTGACCACCTCCTGTCAGACTGCCAGGTGTATAAAATTTCCTGCAGCCACCTGGAAAAGAGATTGGGCGGCTCAGGGACGAGAAACCAAAAGTCCGCTGGCCCGGATGGCCAGCCCGGTCCAGTACCCACTGGACCAGAGAGTGCCCTCTGACCAGGGCGAGACTTCCTCGGGCAAAAGGAAGGCTGGTTCAGGGGAACCAGTCTCAGTGAAAAAGACTAAGAAATCAGTAGGCTTGGAGTCCATAATTGTCTCTCCAACTGCTGCAGAAATAGCTAAAGCCATACAGATTGTCCAGTCACTGTCTCAGGGTCCTGCCGACCACCTACAGTGGTAAAAGGTTGTTCGTTCAGTGCCAGTGGTTCAGGAGTATGATGTTGAGGAATTTTATGAACCACAGGAGAGGGAGGACGATTTGATCATTACATGTGTAGCTGGGAGGTCTGGACGTGCCCATTGAACCGGACATTTCTCTAGACAGACCTTTAGAATCTCCTCCTATTCTGTCTGAGTCCCCTTCTCATTTTATGTTTTACAAAAAGGTTGCAGAAACCCTCCAGTTTCCTTTAGAGGAAGCTGTGGATGAGCAAGAGGAGCCTGATTATGTAGAAATGATGGCTATACCAGAGTCTAGGAGGTTGTCTATTCCTTTGCATAAGTCATTTAGGAAGCAAACAACAAAGATTTTAAAAAATCCTCATTCTGTCCCTCCTGTAGATAAAAAATGGACAGAAGATATACTTGTCAGGCTCTGATACAGACTTCCTCACTGAGCAGTGTAGTCATGTAGGTGTGGTACAAGCTGCAGCCTGTGACAAGGCTAATATTCCTCTGGCCTCACATCCTCCTGATAAGGATTCCAGGAAGATTGATGCCATGGCGAAAAACAGTATATGGCAGCTTCTTTGGGACTCAGGCAGGCAAATTATATGGCTTATGTGGCTAGATATCAGAAATCTAGGTGGGACACAGTATTGCAGTTAGCTAAGCAGGCCCATGGCCAGCTGGCTAGTGAGTTGGAACAGGTGGCTGCTGATGGCATTGAAGCCTCTAAAGTTCAATTTCATACTGCTGTTGATGTTAATGATGTTTCCTCTAGGGTCATGGCCACTTCTGTAGCTTTCCGTGAGGTTGGCATGGCTCAGATGCACTAATCTGTCCCAAGATACTCAGTCAAAGGCTATGGATTTTCCTGTTGTGGGTAATTCTCTGTTTGGGAACAAACAGAAAACTGTATGAAAAGATGGATGAATACAGAACTACCTACAAAGTGCCCAGGCTAAGGAGAGGCATGCCACTCCACAGAGGCACGCTCCCAGAGGTAGGGACAGGCCTTTTTACCAATTTCAGGCCTCCTCTGCATTTTCACAGAGGGGTTTCTTTAGAGGCAGAGGTAGACGGGGCACAAGTAAACCGTCCCCCTTCCCTCAGCCTAAGGCTACTGCCAAGCAGGCACCCTGATGTGGGTGCCCAGGGCATTCTCCTGTAGCAGTGGGGGCAGGTTGGTTTATTTCAGCCAGAAATGGGTGTCCTAACTCGGACAGGTGGGTTCTGGAGGTAATAGGCCAGGGTCTGGTTCTCAGCTTCAAACAGTTTCCGAAGATGAGAGCCAGACATTTCCACCTGCAAATCCTTCAGAAGCCCTTGCTTTGGAAGCAGAGTTTCTTCTCTTTGACTGCAAAGCAGTAGAAAGGGTCCCTCCTTGCCATCAGGGCAAGGGGCTGTACTCAAGATACTTTCTTACCCCAAAAAAGACAGGAGAATGGCGGCCCATTTTAGATTTAAGGTACCTGAAAAGCATCTTTTGAAACCAAAGTTCAAAATGTTAACTCTGACAATGATTTTGCCCTCCCTGAGGCCAGGGGACTGGTTAGCTTCCCTGGACCTCAAGGATGCCTATTTTCATGTTCTGATCAGGCCTTCTCACCGAAAGTACCTCAGGTTCGAACTACCCTCAGGCCAATACCAGTTCAGGGCAATGCCCTTCGGCCTTACCTCGGCAAGGGTATTCACAAATGTCTAGCTGTGGTAGTGGCTCATTTAAGAAGGCAAGGGATTGCTGTGTTTCCCTACCTGGACGACTGGCTCACTAGTGGGTCAGTCCCCAGATCAGGTAAATCCCACTTGCAAGTCACCCAGCAGCTTCTCACTTCCTGGGATTCCTGCTGAATTTACCAAGTCAGTTCTCGAACCAGTTCAGGTACTAACTTTCATAGGTGCAGAATTGAACACAAAGTTAGCCAGGGCATTTCTCCCCTTGGAAAGGGTAGACAGACTCATTGCCCTGGCATCCTTCTTTACCCTGCGGGTCTCTCGACCAGCAAGGCATTTCCTGCAACTCCTAGGGCACGTGGCTGCTTCCACAGCTGTAGTGCAAGGAGCAAGATTCCAGATGAGGGACATTCAGTTCCATTTGAGGGCCTATTGGTCTCAAAGGAGGGACCCCCTTTCCAAATTGGTTCCAGTGACCCAAACCCTGATCCTGGCCTTACACTGGTGGCAGGATCAAAGCAATCTAAAACAAGGGGTTCCTTTCTTCCTTTCCCACTCCCTCACCCTCACCACGGATGCTTCCCTGTTAGGGTGGGAGCTCACTGGGCGACCTGTCCACTCAGGAGTGTGGTCTCCCAGGAATCTCTGCTCCACATCAATCTTTTGGAACTCAGAGCTGTCCTTTAGCTCTTCAGGCGTTTTCAGCTTCTGTCCAGAACAAAGTAGTTCAAATCAGGACAGACAACACCACAACAATGTGGTACATCACAAGCAAGGGGCACTCGGTCATCAGCCTTGTGCACGAAGCAATGAAGTTGTGGTCTCTGGCTTACTCCTGAACACCTCCTGATAGCAGTTCACCTTCCAGGAAGGACAATGTCCTGGACGGACCCCTCAGCAGGATTCTCAGGCCATCACGAATGGGCTCTGAATCTTCAGGTGCTGGGGTCAGTCTTTCCAGATGGGGCACCCCTCAGATAGATCTTTCGCAGCCCCAGACAACCACCAACTTCCTCTGTTTTGTTGCAGGCCTCCAGTGCTGGGATCAGTCCCCTGGGCCTTTCAGTTGGATTGGAAGGGAAGTTTCCTGTATGCCTTCCCCCCCCTTCTTTTCAGGGTACTAGTAAAATCAGATCTCAGCCCTGCAAGGTGATTCTGATTGCTCCAGATTGGGCCAGACAGCCCTGGTACCCACTGCTTCTGTCCTTGACAGTCCACCCTGCCCTGAGCTTGCCCAGAGTCCACGACTTACTGGCCTGTGCACAGGGGAGAGTGTGGTATCCGGACCTCAAATCCCTCCATCTCAAGGCATGGCTCTTGAGGAGTTAGAATTTGCTGACTTACACCTTTCTCAAGGTGTTTTGGATATTTTAAAGGCTTCAAGGAAGCCTTCCACTAGGGCCACTTACAATTCTAAGTGGAAAAGGTTTTCCATCTGGTGCTCTGAGAAGCAGATTATCCCAGAATCTGCTGATCTGCCCATTTTACTGGACTATTTGGTCCATTTAAATTCCTTAGGCCTTAGGCCAGCTACCTTAAAGGTTCGTCTGGCAGCTGTCTCTGCTTTTCTGTCAGCAGGGAAGCCTGCTTCCTTTCTTCTCACCCTGTGTTTCTAAGTTTTTAAAGGGTTACTTCATACTAACCCTCCTTTCGAGGAACCAGCTCCCGCTTGGTACCTGATTGTTTGCATTGCTCAGTTAATGCAACCCCTTTGAGCCTCTGTTCCTCAGCAGAGCTCAAGTTTCTGACTTGGAAAACTGTTTTCTCTAGTGGCTATCACTTCTGCCAGACGATAAGTGAACTACAGGCCCTGTCAGTGGAAGAAGATTTTATCTTTTCCACAGAGATAAGGTAGTCCTCAGGACTAACAGAAAGTTTTGCCTAAAGTGGTTTCAGATTTCCACCTGAACCAATCCATTCTCTTCCAGTATTTTTCACTGAGCATTCTTCCCTCAGATGAGAGGAGTCTGCACAGCTTGGACGCCAAAAGAGCCTTAAGCTACTATGTGGAACGTACTAAGGGTCACAGGTTCGAATCCTCCAACTCTTCCTTACCTATGGAGAGGTTGGCAAGGGAGACCTGCCACTAAGAGGACAATTGCAAGGTGGATTGTCTCTTGTATCCAAGTCTGTTATCAAAAACTAGGTAGAGAACCTCCCTCAGGACTGAGGGCTCACTCCCAAGGGTACAGCTGCATCTCTAGCGACTGCTAGAGATATTCCCATTCTGGAAATCTGTCAAGCTACTTGGAAAACAGTTCACACTTTTACCAAGCATTATTCCTGGATATTCAGTCCAGGAGAGATGCTCGTTTGGCACAGCTGTGCTTCAGAGCCTATTTCCTAAGTAGGTTCTGACCCTCCTCCATGGAGAGTACTGTATGTAATCTGCATATAGTCATAATATAGTAAGACTTCATGGTGTTTGAAGAAAAATTACTCACCTTAGTAATTGCTTTTCTTCTCATGGAGTCTTGCTATATAGACCACCCTCCCTCCTGCCCTCTCAGAACTCCTACTTGGTATGGGTTGGCAAATTAGTGCAAGCACTGTGTCATGCCATTTTAGTCTCTCTAGTTGGGTTAGGGAACTAGGTATTTCTGTTTTTGTAATATGTTGGCGTCCTTCCTGGACTTGAGTCTTGGGGAGGGGGTCTAATAGTGCTTGTTAGGAGAAACTAATAATACTATTATTCATTATTATTATTATTATTGCTGTTTATATTGTTGTTATTCCTACTAGTAGGTAGCCACTTGGCTAGTGTAGAGCTTCCACACAGACTTGTTGCTTAGTGTTAGCTTCGTAAAGATCTGACAGTTTCATTTGAAACTGGCCAGATAGAGCTTTGGTATAGCGCCCTCGCGCTGTGGAACTCCAGATTCTCTGGAGTTAACTCTTTCCTCTCCGGGGCAGTTCAGCTGCAGTGGCTGACTGCATATAGTCATAATATAGCAAGACTCCATGAGAAGAAAAGCAATTACTAAGGTGAGTAATTTTTCCTTTTGGTTGCTGTTACTTCTGCCAGACGTATCAGTGAATTGCAAGCCCTGTCAGTGGAGCTTGACTTCATCTCTTTCCATAGAGATAAGGTGGTCCTTAGAACCAGTAGAAGGTTCCTACATAAAGTGGTTTCTGATTTACACTTAAATTAATCTGTCTCTTCCCATGTTCTTCACTGATCACACCTCCTCGGTGAATGGAAGCTACATAGTTTAGATGTTAAAAAGGGCCCTTAGTTACTACATACAGTAGAACGTACAAAGGGTCACAGGTTTGACGCCCTTCAGTAGTTCCTCACTTATGGGGAAGTAGGTAAGGGAAAACGTGCCACCAAGAGAACCATTGCCAGGTGGATTGTGTCCTGTATTCAATTCTGCTATGAAAAGCGGGGAAAAACTACACCCTCAGGCCTGAGGGCTCATTCCACTAGAGGTACAGCTGCATCTCTGGCTGCAGCTAGGGATATCCCTTTGTTAGAAATCTGTCAAGCAGCCACCTGGAAAACAGTTTGTACCTTCACCAAGCATTACTCTCTGGATATCCAGGCTAGGAGTGATGCTAGGTTTGGCACAGCAGTCCTTCAGAGCCTATTCCCAAAGTAGGTTCTGTCCCTCCCCCTTGGAGGTACTGCTTGGTAGTCTGCAAATTGTCATAATACAGCAAGACTTCATGTTGTTTGAAGAAAAAATTACTCACCTTAGTAATTGTATTTCTTCTAATGGAGTCTTGCTGTATTCTGACCTCCCTCCCTGCCTCCCCTCTCAGAACCTGTTTTTGGGAAGTGGGTGGCAGCAAGCTGCACCCAGGGGTGTCTTTACCCCTCCTGTTGTGTTGGGTGCTTTGTATTTGTTTAAGAGTTTTAGTTCTTATTACCTGGTTTTGGTTCTTTGGGTTTCCTGACTTGAGTCTTTTGGGGAACCCAGAGTCTTTGTTGCCAGTTGGCTACTAGGAGTTTTTACAGTTTCTACATTTAGTCAGTGAGTTTTAGCTCGTAAGAATCTGACGGTTTGGGTTTGAAAGGACACAGAGTTTTCAACCAAGCTCGAGCCCAACGTTCTTTGCTTGGCATAGAAATTAACCCTTCACTCTCCGGGGCAGCTCAAGAGCTGGAGCTAACTGCAAAGTGTTAGAATACAGCAAGACTCCATTAGAAGAAATACAAATACTAAGATGAGTACTTTTTTTTACGGTAATTCCCTGATCAGAATCTTTGATGTGCTCCCCCACTTCCATCCAGAGCAGAGGATGGTGGTAGTGCTCATCGGAGACCACGGTCAGTCACTGGCTAAACACAAGCTCCAGAAAGCCTTGGACATGGGTGACTCTTGTGCCTGTGCCATGGCAGCAGCTCTCTACATGCATCACAGGGTTTGGCTCTGTTTGTCCACCTTCATGATGGACACCCAACAGAAGCTGGCCAGTATCCCTTTGCTGGGCGCCGACCTCTTTGGCCTTGGGGTGGAAGGGCATCTCACTTGGATTGCGAAGTCCAACGCCATCCTTGACTCTGACTTTGTTCCAAAAGGATCTGAAGAAAAGGTCTAAGAAATCGACTTTTTAGTACTTTTCCTTTCAGTCACAGCCTCCCTGATAGAAGCCCCAGCAGGGGCAGTTTCAGGCCTGGTGTCCTCAAGCGCAAGTTCCGGTCCCATGATCCTAAAGGGTGGGGCACGGGTAATGGTGCCCCTCTGGCAGCAGCCACTGGTGCCTCTCAAAAGCTGACTAGTGATGGTTTTGGGGGTGTCCATCCCTCCACCTGTTCTGTCCCCAACTGCTTTCCCAGTTGGAGGCCAGCTGCGTCACTTCTTGCCATGTTGATCCACTATCACAATGGACAAGTGGGTGTTGAATGTAGTAGGCAGAGGACTGTCTCTAGATTTCAAGGCTCTCCCACCCCACTGCCGCCACGTACCTGAGGAGTTCGAGGTGCATCTTGGAACACCCTGTCCACCCTAAGGGAGGACATTGCTCAGTTCCTTTCAAAAGGGACAATAGCTCATGTCCCAGATGCCCTGGTCAGTCAGAGTTGCATGTCCGGGTACTTCCTGATTCAAAAGTGGAGGAGGGGGAGGGGAGACTGGCGTCCCATACTGGATCTACACAATTTCAACCAGTATGCTTAGAAGTACAAGTTCTGGATGGTCACTCTGAGCCATATTATGCCATCCCCGGAGCAGAACATGTGATATTGCTCCCTGGACCGCCAGGATGCGTTTTTCTATATTGCCGTCTGTAGATTCCTGCTGCTACCTTTGTTTCCGAGTGGGAGGGGTCTTGTAACAGTTCCAGGTCATGCTCTTCTGCCTCTCTTCTGCACTAAGGGTGGTCTTCTAATGCATGACAATGGTGGCAACCCTCCTGCAGTGCCTAGGTGTCAGAGTGTACCCCTACCTGGATGACTGGCTGGTAGCTGGACCATCCAGAGAGGCCGTGGAGAGATCACAGACCTTACTCTCCAGACCTGCCGAGACTTGAGCTTGTTGGGCAACCTGGACAAGTCTGAACTGGTACTGAAGCAAGTGATCAAGTTAATTGGGGCAGAACTAGACTCCTTGTGGGCCAAGGCTCACCTCCTAGCAGACCAAGTACAGAATCTTACCTACTTTGCCCGATCATTTCTGCATGGTCTGCTGGCAGATGCGCCACCTTCAGTGGGAGCTGGGTTGTCAGTGGTCCCAGTGCCTAGACCACTTGGACCAGCCAGTTACAGTGACCCAGCTGATGTGGGACGCCATCCAGTGGTGGCTTGTTCTGAAAATATGGAGGAAGGAATCCCAGTTATCTGCCCAGAACTGACCATCGTGCTGGTGACAGACACATCTCTGGTGGGGTGAGGAGCACACCTGGGAGACCACACGGCCTACGAGTTCTGGTCAACCAGAGAGTCTCGTCACCACATAAACCTGCTGGAGTGCCATGTAGTGCATTTGGCTCTGATGGAATTTGCTCTGCTACTCAAGGGTCAGGTTGTTAAAGTCCAGATAAACAACACCATGAACATGTTTTACCTGAACAGACAGGCAATCTGCACTCCCTTCCTTTACGTCAGGAGGCACTCCGCACCTGGACCCTCTTGCACAGCCTGGGTGCCAATCTCCTGGCAATTCACATTGCGGGGGAGAGCAATCAGCTGGCAGATCCTCTCAGCCAGGTACGAGAGATGTCGCACGAGTGACCTCTGAATCAGTTTGTCTCCTGGGAGAATGCCAAACTGAGGCTGTCTAGTGCCCACCCCCCCATAGTCCTGGACACTGATAGTGGATGCCTTGGTGAGGTCCTGGACCCCAAGCCTCATGTATGCCTTTCCTCCCTTCCCCTTGATCCACAGAATACTGGTCAAGGTTAGCAAGGACAAGGCGCGAATGATCCTAACCGCTCCAAACTGGCAAAGGCAATTCTGGTACCTGGATCTCCTCGGCCTCCCGCAGCAAGCGTCTGTGGTGATTGCCTGTCCTCCTAAATCTGCTGACCAGACTTCAGGGGATGGTTCCGTCCTGCACCCGGACCTTCAGTTCCTGCATCTCATGGCCTGGTTCCTGAGTGGCTAGAGTTTAAGGCCTTGGGTCTTTCTGAGGATGTCCTCCAACGTCGTGGAGGCCTCCAGGAAGGAGTCGACTCATAGGTGCTATGTCTTTAAATGGAGGAGGTTTTCCACTTGGTGTCAGGGCAGGGAGCTTGATCGCCTTGCCTGTCCTGTGGGTAGCATCCTTGAGTACTTCTGGCCCCTTTCCCCCAGCTGGGACTGCGAGTGACACCCTTAAATGCACCTGGCAGCCATTTCTGCTTACCATGTGTGGGCCGGTATGCCGATGGTGGCCCAGGAGAAGGTGGTCGGGCACTTTTTCAAGGGCCTTGACCACTTGTCTCCTCCGGTTCTGAACCACCTCCACCGTGGGACTTACTGCTGGTCGTGGCTATGCTCATGGGCAAGCCTGGTGAGCCGATGCACAGGTGTGAGTTTTCATACCCGTCATGGAAGACAGCCTGCCTGGTGACAGTTACGTCTGCTAGGAGCATTGGGGAGCTCTAGGTGCTCTTGGTGGAATCTCCTTACTTCGTCTTCCACAGGGACAAAGTTGACCTTCACCCCAACCCAAAGTTCCTCTCCAAGGTGTGGTGTTGGAGTTTCACCCTAACCTGGTGATTAACTTACCAGCATGTTTTACAAACACATCTTCGGAGGCCAACTGCAGGCTGTATACCCTGGACCTGTGGAGAGTGCTGTCCTATTATGTGAAGCATACGGCTGGAGTTTGGGGACAGGCTTGCCAGCTATTTGTCACTTACACTGAGACCGACCCTGGCAGACCAGCAGCATAGCAGACATTTGCAAGGTGGATCACATCTTGCATTGACCTCTGCTATACTTTGGCTGCTCTGGAGCCTCCCACAGGGATTAGTGCTCATTCATAGGAGGCAGTATAGCGCAGTGGGTTAAGACTTTGAGCTGCAGATCTGGAGAACTGGGTTTGAATCCCACAGCCGCCTAGTTGCATACTGTGATCCTGAGCAAGTCACTTAATTTCCTTGTGCTCCCAGGTCGCATCTGGAAACAAGTTTTGGCTTAGTGTGCTACTCCTGCTTAAAGTGTTCCCTTTCCTTTCATTCCACCAGACATAGCACTGCCTTGGTGACTCCTTTCAGGGATGTCCCCCTAAAGGAGATCTGTAGGACTGCTACCTGGAAGTCAGCACACACCTTCATTTTCTACTACCGCATCGACATTGAATCACATTGGAATGCGTGTTGTGGGACATCGGTTCTCCAGTATCTGTTCACCAACTAGGGATGTGTGCCTTGCCTTCTTCTCCAGGAAAAATGCTGGGAGTCTGCCAGAGGGTGGATAAATGAACCATATCCATGCCCCTAGAAGAACAGGTTACTCACCTGTAACTGTAGATCTTCCACAGAGAGGTCTCTTGCAACAGGTATTACACTTGGGTTATCGCCAGAGGTCGCTGTGGTGCACAGCAGCTCTTCTAGCAGTCTTTCAGGGGCCACCCACACATGACATCAGCTTCCTGTTTCCTATACAAGTCTGGGCGGTCCCTGGTATCCTCTGTTCATTTTCCTGCCATGTTCAGCTCTGATGCAGCAGTAAGTGCAACTCTGTAGCAGTCATTGATGAGAATTTGAGCTTAGAAGCGGATTTCTTCCATTTCCCTTTCTACACTGATGAATGTCCAAAGGATCTACAAGCAAAACCGCACTATTTCGCTCCTGTCATTGCGGTAGAAAAATATACTGTTTCGACAACCACACCACTTATGTAAGGTGTCTGGGACCAACACACACCAACTCCTGCAGACATTGCCAGGATTTTAACCAGGCAACCCGTTGACGATGGCAGTAGAAAATTGAAAACTATTTAATGGAGCATAAATTTTCCCTGCTGGAGAATCGGGGGGGCTCATCCCAAGAGCTCCCCATCCACTGATTCTCATAAACAGCACAAAAAAGAGAAGGAGAAGCCCTCCTCTACCTGTGTGCCTAAACGCTCATAGATGGCTGTCACAGGTGCCCCACCGTCGACGATATGGTCCCACTCTGCTTTCCCATCAACAGGAGTTTTCACCCTATTGTTGACGGCGCTTTCCAGCATTCTTACGGCAGTCTGTGATTAACCCTTTATGGGTTCCAATGACGTCCTGTCAACGGGTGCTTCTCTCCCGTTGACGGTGACTTCATTTCAGCATTCTTCTAATGTTTCCCCAATGGCCCCGTTGACGAGGGGTTGTGTTTCAATGGGGAAACCTACAGCATTTGCTATACATTCCGCCCCTCCTCCCTCACATGTGCATTCTCATAGGGGCCAGGCGGACAATGATTGGGACCCTGGGCTCCACCACCCAGGTGCAAGACCTGCTTATACCGCTCATCCAATCCCCTTGGTTTCCCAGAAGCTCACCCTCCCTACCCCCTTCTCTCCTTGGACATTGCCTCGGTGGTTAAACTGGTTTTGCATGCCATTTGGCATACTCAGCCCTCCAGTCCACAGGAGCAGAGTCACCTGTCCCATTCCCCTACCTCTCCGTCTAAACGTTTCCAGGGTGCCAGAGACCCTTCACCACCCTGGTCACCTCCCTCATATGTGGATGACTACCTATCAGATGAGGCTGAATTTCCGGCAAATTTCACTGGAGATTTGAAGGATGAGGATTTTCAGGGTCTGGATTTCCAACCCCAGTCCCCTCTTTCAGATATTTCTTCACTTAACGAGAACCTATCCTGCCAGGTGACTGCCTATCCTCCTGATGACCAATCCTTTCATGAGATGATGGTCCAAATTCAGAAAGTCATGGGATTCTCCACTACCAAACATATGACAGACAACGTAAGGATATGGCAGACTATTTAGAACTACCAGAGGAACCAGTCCTAGTGGTACCCCCACTTATACAAACCACCCAAAATGCTATGCTTGCAGCCTGGAATCAGCTTTCTACTGTTAACAACTATTCCCTGCAAAGCAGATTGCCTCTGCCAGGCTCCTCTGGATCACACTTTTCTATCCACTACTCCTGAAGCAGATTCAGTGGTGATTACTGCCACTCGTGATCGTACTAAATGACCGAAACACGTGAGCCTCTTACCTCCTGATAAAGATTCCTATAGGATAGATTATCTGGGGAAAAAAGGTATTCCAAGCAGGTACCATGAATCTCAGAATCACAAATTATATGGGACATATGATCAAATACCAACGTACATTCTGTTCCTCTGCCATAGAAGTAATCAACAAACTCCCTCCTTCACAGGAAAGGGAACAATTACTGGCTACAATATCTACTGGCAATTCCATCTCCCGACAACTACTTTGTTCGGGATATGATGCGATTGATACTTCGCGGCCCACATGTCAGCAACTGGCATTACCTTGCGCCGCCATGCTTGGCTTCGCATCTCAGGCTTTACACCAGATGTACAGCATAGAGTGGTCAGTGTCCCCTTTAATGGGTATAAACTTTTTGGACCAAGTGCCCAAACACTGATAGATGATCTCCAGTCTTCAGGACGGACACTGCGTACGGTACATGGCCTTTTCCATACATCCCAGCCATCGTAGCATTCTCAGTCCTCCTTTTATACAAAAGAGGTGGAAAATACAGAGGCTCACATAGAGGCGGATTCCGAGGTCGTTCCCAGCCTTCTGGAACCACCACCTCTGCCACCAAGGGCTCCTGCTCCCACCCTTCGGGTGCTGCTGGTCAGCCCGCCTCCCAGTGACCAACTGGGGCTTTGCCCACGCTTCCTCGATCAGGCCTTGGAAGCCGTGGGAGGTCGAGTTGCCCTCCATTTAGAGGCCTGGCAAATGATCACATTGGACGAGTGGGTACTTCAGATTATCCAGAGGGGTCACACACACTGGAGCTTCTTTCCATCCCCCCTCCTCATCCCACCCACTCTCTCCATTATCCACCGACCACATTCCCATTCTCCAAGAGGAACTTCAGGCCTTCTTCTAACCAAGAAGGCTGTCTATCCGGTACCCTCCGCAGAGCATCAAAAGGGGTTTTATTCACATTTCTTCCTGGTACCCAAACGAAGCGGAGATCTCAGACTGATACTAGGCCTCAGAGAATTGAACCTACACAACCAGTACAAGATGTTCAGCATGGTCACCCTAAATTCCATCATGCCAATGTTGAAACAAGGGGACTGACTATGTGCCCTAAATATGAAAGATGCCTACCTACATATCCCCATCCATCCTGCCCACCACAGGTTTCTTTGTTTTCACCTGTTGGGACAATACAACCAGTTTTGGGCACTTCCGTTCGGCCTCTCATCTGCCCCAAGAGTGTTTACCAAGTGCGTGACGGTAGTAGTAGCAGCAGCCCTACGACGGGATGGGCACTTTGTCTTCCCATATCTGGATGACTGGCTCATCAAAGCAGGGTTCAAAACCTCTATGCTTTCCTCCATACAAGCAACCCTAACTCTTCCACTACCTAGGGATTACAGTTAATTGGCTGAAGTCCAATCCAGCCCCTAGACAGTTGCTCCTGATATATAAGAGCGGTCCTAGATACACTGTCTCCACCAGGGCTTACCTCTCGGCCGACAATCAAAACAAGCCAGGGGTATGTTATGCCTCCTAGGGCACATGGCTGCTACCATCCCTACGGTAGGGCTTGCACCTCTCCACATGAGGTCAGTCCAGTGGATTCTCCAGAACCAGTGGTCTCAAAGAACAGGAAATTTTGAAGACCGAATCAGTCATTCCTTCGCTCTGGTCCGCAATATTATGGTGGACCCTCAGAACCAATCAATGTCAAGGCATGCCGTTCCAGTCCCCCCCCAACCTCAGCAGACACTGACTATGGATGCTTCCCTAGAAGGGAGGGGTGCACATCTGGGTCCTTACAGGACACAAGGCAGTTGGACCACTTCTACCTCTCCTCTCCACATAAATCTCCTGGAGATGAGGGAAGTCTGCCTAGCCCTCCAGGTTTTTCAACCTCATTTATCTCCGGGACCATTACTGATTCAATCAGACAACACCTCAGTAGTGTTTTACCTCAACAAATGAGGTACAAAGTCCCATTCTCTATGCAGATAGACGATTGCAGTCTGGCAAGAGACTGTTCGGCAACACCTTGTATTGACAGTTGTCCATCTACCAGGATGCCACAGTCTCCTGGCTAACCTCAGTCGTCAGCTGTCCACACACGAATGGACACTTCATCATGACATGCTTCAGAAAATCTTTCATTTCTAGGGACATGGATATGTTGTTCATCCACACTTATTGGCAGGTTCCTTGCCGCTTTAAATCTTGCCAGAAGGTCTTCAGCTGGCCCTCCCACCCACCCGGTGGTAAAACTCGGCCCGCCCATGATGCCAGATCTTCCTTACCGCTTGGAAGCTCAGGTTCCCTCCTTAACGCTCTGCGATTAAGACTGGTTCCTAATTCTTCGAAAGTTCGAAATCAAAAGTTTTGCTAAAAAGACTTCGGTCTTCTTCTCCTCACGGCTGTGATGGACAAATCGACTCCTGGTTTCGGAGGTGCCCTTGCGGGCAGAAGATGTCTAGGACGGATCCGCACTCCACGTGCGTCTACTGCCTGGGCCTTGAGCACGCCCCGCAGGCCTGCGACTTGTGCTCTTCCTTTTCGGCCTACGTCCTTGAAGACCGTGCTGCCCGATTACAACTGGCGAGGAAAAAATTCCACGGTGAAATCTAAAGAGGCCGGTTGGCGGTGTCCCGCGGGCGGGCTCGGCGGATCAGCTCGAGCAGATGATCGCCCTCGAAGAAGAGGCGGCGCGGGCCGCTTCTACCTCGGCTGTGGCATTTGTCCCGCTCTCTCTCGGTGCCTCGTATTGGCTTCTTTTAAGGAGCTTTGTCTGACCTCTCGACGAAAGGTGAGGGTCCAACTTCTTCGACCTTTTCCAGGTCCAAAAGAGCAAACTAAGTCTCTCCATCGACGCTCTTGGGAGCGGAAAGATCCTCCCTGTCGACAGCAGTCCGACTCGGTCACCAGCTTGGCCACTGGCTTCACGGTGTCCCTGTCAGGCCAGTTGATCGAGACCCCTGCCGACGTGGTCGAGATTTTCTCGACCCGTTAGACGGGTTGTTGGCTGGAGAAGCTGAGAATCCCTCCCAGTTCCCGGTGGGGTTGAGGATCCCGTCGGCTCGTCTGTGCCTCCGGTTCTGGGAGCCTTGGTGGGATCGTCCGAGGCGAGGGTGCGTTTCGACACTTCTCCTCGCCTTCCGGCCTAGTCGAGACTCTCGAGTCTCGGACATCCTCATGATCCAGCCAGTCCGCCCGCCATAGGCGGTCTCGATCTCAGCACGCGGCAAGCGGCGCCGCCGCTCTTCCTCAGTTCGAGGGAGGCTTTGGCAAGTTCGTCAAGTGCGAGGAACTCATGTGGCAACCTCCTTTTGACCGGAATAGGCCGACCCAGTCGCCTTCCTGGCCATTAAGTGGCTGTCACCGGGCGGCGAAACAACCCTCGCTGTAGCCGAGAGCCTGTTCCCAGGCGGGTGTTGCCAGTTCCAGCTGCCCCACCGATTCTGGTGGAACCTCCGCCTCCACAGCCATTAGTTGGGGTTCCGACCAAAATTCTCGGTCGGCCTTGGGTTTGCCCCATAGGCTGTCTGTCACCCTCACTCCCGATAAACCTCGGCGGAGTGGAGGGTGGCTCAGGCCGAGGCAGCTCTTTGAGGACTCTTCCGAGTCCGATGATGGTTCCTCCCTCTTCTCCAAGCGCATGGACTTGGAGTCCTCGGGAGGGCAGTCAGTGGACGATAGCCCTTCGTCCTTCTTAGGGTTGCTTTGACTCATCTCGGAGTCTACCGGGATGAAGCTCGAACCCGTTTCTAAATGGGCCAGGTATCCCCTCACGGAGATTCTGGACCGAGGGGATTCTCCTACGGAGGCCTTTCCGGTGGCCGAAGCCATAGTGGGTCCGGCCTTGGAACTTTGGCAGCGTCCTGCTTCCTGCCCTGCGCCTTCGGCCAGGATGGCCAGGAAGTATGCGGTCCCTACCGGTTCCCTGTCCGGGTTTTCGGAACACCCCTCGGCCGAGGGGTTGGTTACCGACAGCGTTTTCCGGCGTGCCGGGAATGCCAGGGATGTAGACAAACCTCCTGACAAGGAATCCAAGAAATTGGATTATGCCGGGCGAAAAGTCTATGCTGCGTCCTCTCTCGGCCTTCGTCAGGCCAGTTCGGCCGTCCTCATGGCACATTTTTCTCACGCCCTGTTGGGCTCCCTGGATGGAGGTGGTCCTCATCTTCCGCAGATCTGCAGACTACGGTCAGGCAGGTGCGGGACCAGGGCAGGGCGGTGGCAAAACAGCAGCTCCAGACTGCGTTGAACATCGGGACTCATGTGCCAGGTCTGTGGCGGCCGCAGTGGCCATGCGTGCATTCGGGCTTGGCTGAGGATATCCACCTTTACCTCGATACCCAGCACAAGTTGGCGGATGTTCCTTTTGGGGATTGGCCTCTTGGCCCTGGGGTGGAAGGTCACCTGCAGAGGATCGGAAGTCCAATGCTACCTTGACTCGGTCTCTTCCGCTCAGAAGGACAAAGGTCATAAGCCACAGCCTAAGTCCTTTCGTCTCTTCTCTGCCTCGCGCGCGCCCGGCCCAGCAACATCAGGGCCAGCAGGCTCGAGCTTGGCATCCCAAACCCAAGCCGTCGGCTTCCTCCAACAGGAAGCAGGGAGGAAAAGGCCCAGGTGGTCCCTCGGCCGGTCCTTCCTCCAAGCCTGCCCAGTGACGGGCTGAGGGGTGTCGCCCCCATCCCTGTCACCTCACCCCTGGTTCCCCCCGTGGGGGGACGGCTCAGACACTTCCTTTCCGCCTAGTCTGCTGTTACCACGGACAGGTGGGTACTGGAGGTGGTGGGAAAAGGCCTACCTCTGGAATTTGAGCAGGCCCCGCCTTTCAGAGCCGTCGCACCTCGGGGGGCCTCGGGGTCTGCAGCCTCACTGGCGGCTCACCAAGCCGACATCGCTCTCCTCCTCCAAAATGAGGTGATCACGGAGCTAGAGGACCCCCCTTCAGACCCGGGGTTCGTGTCCAGGTATTTCCTGGTTCCGAAACGGACGGGGGGCTGGCGCCCCATTCTCGACCTACACGACCTGAACAAGTTCCTAAGGTCTCGAACCTTCAGGATGGTCACTCTGGCGCAGATAATACCATCTCTGGAACACGGCGTGTGGTTCTGCTCTCTGGACCTACAGGACGCGTTCTTTCACGTCCCTATCCGTCCGTCACATCGGAGATTCCTCCGCTTTCGAGCGGAGGATCCCTCTTCGAGTTCCGAGCCATGCCCTTCGGCTTATCTCCAGCTCCCAGGGTCTTCACCAAATGCATGGCAGTGGTGACAGCATTCCCTGTGGCGCCCGAGGTCCGGTGTACCCTTACCTGGACGATTGGCTGATAGCAGCCCCTCCAGGCGGGAGGTGGAGCCGGTCTAGAGATCTGGCCCTCAGGTTTGCTCTCAAGTTGGCCTTCTCATCAAGGAGCCAGTCGAACTCGAGCGAAGCAGGTGATCCTGTTCATCGGGGAGAGCTCGACTCTCTTCGAGCCAAAGCACGGCTCCCAGCGGACAGGGCCAGGTTCTTACCTCCTTTGCCCAATCATTTCTGGTTTGGGCAATCGTCCCTGCCGGGACTTCCTCGCCTCCTGGGTCTCATGGCCTGTACCAGCGTGGTCCGTTGGGCACGCTGGCACATGCGCCCCCTTCAGTGGGGACTGGCCAGCCAGTGGTCACAACACTGCGATCCTTTGGACCAGCTAGTGATAGTGACCCGGGAGATGTGGAACGCTCTCCAGTGGTGGACCGTTCCATCCCATCTGCAGGAGGGCATCCCGTTTGTCCGCCCCGAGCCGACGGTCTCTCTATCGACCGATGCCTCTCTGATGGGTTGGGGTACCCATCTGGGGGAACACCGAGTGCACGGCCTCTGGTCCCCGCGGGAGTCCCGATGCCACATCAACCTGCTGGAGCTCGGCGGTCCGCCTAGCTCTCACCGCCTTTGCTCCGTTTCTCCTGGGTCAAGTGGTCCGAGTCCAGACAGACAATACCACGACCATGTACTACCTGAACCGCCAGGGCAGGATGCGCTCCATGCTTCTATGCAAGGAAGCTCTCCGCATTTGGTCACTCGTGCGCAGCCTGGAGGCGGATCTTCTAGCCATTCATGTGGCAGGAGCCTCCAACACCCTGGCCGATGCCCTGAGCCGGATAGGGCTGCATCTCACGCAGTGGTCTCTCCTGCGGAGGTAGTACAAGATCTGTTCTCCCACTGGGGCACACCTCAGGTGGACCTGTTTGCCTCAGGGAGAATGCGAAGCTGAGGCTGTTTCATGCCCGCCCCCCTCAGCAGGGCTCGCTGCAGGGGGATGCCTTCTCGAGGCTGTGGACCCCGGGCCTCTTTTACGCCTTTCCCCCATTTCCCTTGATTCACAAGGTGCTTCTCAAGACAAGGAGGGACAAGGCGCAGGTGATTCTGATAGCCCCAGACTGGCCCCACCAGTTCTGGTACCCAGATCTCCTCAGCCTCAGCTCCAGGCTCCCGAGGCAGCTTCCAGCTCGCCCGGACCTGCTCTCAGTCAATCAGGGGAAGGTGTTCCATCCGGACCTTCAATCCCTGCACCTGACGGCCTGGTTCCTGAGCGGCTAGAGTTCCAGGCCTTGGGTCCTTCCCGACGAGGTCCTCAATGTTGTTGAGGCGTCCCGTAAGAAGTCGACCAGAAAATGCTCGCCTTCAAATGGGAGAGATTCTCCATTTGGTGTCAGGGCAAGGGCTTGGACCCTTCCTCCTGTTCTGTGGAAGCATTTTGGACTATTTATGGTCCTTTCTAGTCAGAGGCTTAGGTCGGCGACCCTAACTGTACACCGTGCCATCTCTGCTTACGGGCGCGGGCCGGGAGCAGTCGGTGCAAGGAAAAGTTGGTTGGGCGCTTTTTTCAAAGCCCTTGGTCACATTTCCCTCCGGTGTAAAAACCTCCACCTGCGGGATTTACTGTTATGGCTGGCAAAGCCTCATGGGCAAGCCATTCGAACCAATGCACAGGTGTGATCTTTCCACCTGTCGTGGAAGACCGCCTTCTGGTGGCTATCACGTCAGCCAGAAGGATGGGAGAGCTCCAGGTGCTTTGCATTGAGTCTCCTTACCTGGTCTTCCACAGGGACAAGGTTATCCTGCGCCCCCACCCGAAATTCCTTCCGAAGGTGGTGTCGGAGTTTCACCTTAACGAGGTGCTGACTCTGCTGGTGTTCTACCCCAATCACACCTCGGAGGCCGAATACAGGCTCCATACTGTGGACCCTAGAAGGGCGCTCGCTTATTATAAGGAGCGCACGGCTGAAATTCTGGGAGAGGTTCGCCAGCTATTGTTTGTCACCTCGCTGAAGCCGCACCTGGCAGACCTGCAGCAAGCGGACGATAGGCAGGTGGGTCACCTCCTGCATAGATCTCTGCTAAGTTGGTGGGCATGGAGCCTCCCAGAGGGATAAGAGCTCATTCTACCCGTCCATACTGCTGCATCGGTGGCTGCTTCCAGGGGACGTCCCTATCCAGGAAATCTGCAGGGCTGCCACCTGGAAGTCAGCACACACCTTTATTACCCATTACCACATCGACCTTGAGTCACGCCGGGATGCTGGTTTTGGGGCCTCAGTACTCAGTCTTTATTCCCTAAGTAGAGTGTGCACCTTGCCTCCCTCCTCCCGGAGAACTGCTAGGAGTCTGCCAATAAGTGTGGATGAACAACATATCCATGTCCTAGAAATACAGGTTACTCACCTGTAACAAGAGTTCTAGGAATGGTATATGTTGTTCATCCACCTGACTCCACCCGACCTCCTGGCTCGACGCACAACCTGAGCTTCCAGGGGCCAGATCTGGCGTCATGGGGCGGAGCCGAGAGTTTTACCACCCGTGTGGGTGGGAGGAGCCAGCTTGAAGACCTTCCGGCAAGATTTAAAGCGGCAAGGAACCTGCCAATAAGTGTGGATGAACAACATGTACCATTCCTAGAACTCCTGTTACAGGTGAGTAACCTGTATTTGTGGGGGAACCTGCAACTGGATCCATTTGCCTTCCCAGTCAGTCAGTCTCCCCAGATGCTGTTCCATTATCCTGAGCAAAAAAGGATGATCTATCCCAATCATGGACAGGACTCTTATTATATGCACCCCCCCCGTCCCTTTCCTGCAATGGACTATACTGAAATTACAACTTGAACCTGCCACTGTGATTCACATAGCCCCTCTGTGGCCTTGGCGGGTGTGGTTCCCACTATTTCAGCAGTTCTCAGTGGAGGACCCAGTCCTGTTACCAATAAGACCAGATCTGTTGACTCAGAATCAAGGGGCCCTTCTACATCCCAACCTGAAGTCACTACATCTTCACGCTTGGCTCCTGAGGACGCTTTCATAGCACGTCTCCAAGTGTCCTCCTCTGTGGCTAATATTCTACTGGCCTCACATAAACCAGCGACCAGGGAAGCTTATAGTGCCAAATGGAAATGCTTTTCCATTTGGGCTGCCTCCCGGTCATTGGATCCTTATTCTTGTCCACTGATGAAAGTATTGGATTACCTGGCCTTGATTGCTGAGATCGGATTGAGCTATTCCTCTATCAAAGTCCATTTGGCCTCCATTTCAGCATTCCATGAACCTCTTGATGGCAGATTACTGTATCAACATCACCTAGCCAAAATGTTTTTAAGAGGAATGTTACATATTAAGCCACCTATCAGGTGGCCCACTCCTCCGTGGGATCTCAGTTTTCTGATCAAGAAACTGACCCTTGAACCTTTTGAACCTGCAGCCACGTGTGACCTCAGTTTCCTTTCTTGGAAAACACTATTCTTAGTGACTGTCACTTCTGCTCAGAGTATCTCTGAGCTTCATGTCCTCATGAGTAAAGAGCCTTACTTAATTTTTCACAAATAGAGTGGCACTTCGTCGTACCATCCCTTCCTTCCTAGCTAAGGTAGTGTCCGAACACACCTTAAATCAATCCTTGGAGTTACCACTATATTACCATGAACACGCCAGTCGAGGTGAATACCTCCCACATACTCTAGATGTCCATCGTATATTACAATACTATATACCAATCAAACTTAATCGATTAGGAAGACCTCAACTTTTTGTCACCTTCACCTCAAACAGGGGAGGTCTCCCAGTCACTAAATGGACCCTTTCCAATTGGCTAACAAACTGTATCACATTTTGTTACACAGAATACAACAAGCCATTACCAGGATCTGTCAAAGCCCATTCTACCAGAGCTATGGCCATAACAGTAGATCTTTGAGGAGTGTCTCTTGCAGCAGGTATGATCTCACCCTCTGTCCCCCTCCTTCTCTAGGAGAACAAATTCTGGTCCAGTGACTTATGGGTTGGGATACCTATGGTACCTTGGCTTCCCCTCGGTCCTCGCTTAGCAAGCGGAATCTGGCGGGGGAAACTGAGGATACCAGGGACTGCCCACACTTATATAGGACACAGGAAGCTGATGTCATGTGTGGACGGCCCCTGGAAAAGACTGCTAGAAGAGCTGCCGTGTGCCACAGTGACCTCTGGTGATGACTCAAGTGTATTACCTGCTGCAAGAGATGCTCCTCAAAGATCTACTGTTACAGTATGTTCTTGCGTAACTGTACTTTCTAGGAGTGGTATATGGTTCACAGCCACACAACCCACCCGGCTTCCCCTGGCAAGTGTCACATGGATCCTGCTTCCAGCCTGCAAGATCTGACTTCAGGGGGCGGAGTCATGGGATATACGGCCCAGATGGTGGGGAAGCTCAACTTAAAGACGTCTGGCCAATAACATTGTTCCGTTAGAACTGCCAGTGTGGATAAGTGAACCATATACCACTTCTAGAACTATGGTTACAGGTGAGTAACCTATTCTTTGCAGCTTCTCCTGAAGCAGCAGCCCTTCTAGGTTCGCGGCCCCCCAAAGCAGTAGGCCTCTGGGGTTGCAGCCCCCAGAACAGCGCCCTTCTGGGTTTACAGCCCCTGTGAAGCACTACCCCTCTAGGTTTTCAAACCCCCCTGAAGCTGTACCCCTCAAGGTTTGCTGCACCCCCTGAAGCAGTACCCTTCTAGGTTTGCCACCCCCTTGAAGCAGCACCTTCTAGGTTTGCTGCCCCCTTTGAAGCACTCTCCTCTAGGTTTTCAGCGACCCTGGAGCTGTACCCTTCAAGGTTTGCTGCACCCCCGAAGCAGAACTCCTTTAGGTTTGCAGCCCACCGAAGTAGTACCCTTCTAGGTTTGCAGCCCCCTGAAGTAGTATCCCTCTAGGTTTTCAGTTGCCCTGAAGCAGCACCCCTCTAGGTTTGCATCCCCCCCCCCCGAAGCAGCACCCCTCTAGATTTGCATCCCCTGAAACAGCACCCTCTAGGTTTGCATCCCCACTGGAAGCAGTACTCCTTTGGGTTTGCAGCCCTCCTGAAGCAGCACACCTCTAGGTTTGCTGCACCCAGAAGCAGTACTCTTATGTTTGCAGCCCATCTGAAGCAGTACCCCACTAGATTTGCAGCCCCGAAGCAGTACTCCTCAAGGTTTGCAGCCCCTGAAGCAGTATTTCTAATATTATTTTTTAAGTAAACCGGCGAAAATTATCCTATTTGTTTGCTGATATATCCCAGGCACAACAGACTGTTGTACATCACTGGGGTTTGGGGCAGTTTGGTTCTGTAATTTTGTTGTGCAGACTGGGACAGCACTGCTGAAGTATTCCATAGGAGAATGACCTGGAGTTAAGTCTCTTCTCTCCACAGCCCTCTCTTCTTTGGACCTTGGACACTTGTGCCTGAGCGGCCCAGATGTAGTCTCTGTCTTCCACAGCCCTCTGTTCCTTCGACACCTGGACACCAGTGGCTGAGTGACCCAGATGTGAGTGGCCTGGATGTAGTCTCTCTCCTCCACAGCCCTCTCTTCTGTGGATACCGGTGCCTCAGAGATACAGGTGTGAGTGGCTCAGATGTAGTCTCTCCTCCACAGCCCTCTGTTCTCATCATTACTGTAGTTATTTGCTGAACTGACTACTTGTCACTGTTAGAATCTGTGAGGAACTTCCACACAACAATGATTTCTTACTTCCAGTCCCATTCTGGTTTCCCTTTCACTGGTTAAAAAGACTGAATTGTCATACTACTTTACTGTTTCACATTGAGGGACGCCCCTCAGTTTACCCCTGACAATTGCTCGGTCTCACATTCATCCCACAAAGAAACGCTTCTGCATACAGAGGATGGTGCTGTATACTCAGACTTTAAAAGCAGCAGCTTGTAATATATATAATCTGACTCAAAATTAAACTTGCACAAGTAAAGGCATTGGCTTTCACAGCGTTCAGTTTGTCCATATTTATCGGCTCCCAGTTTCAGAGAGCAAGTCTCACATTTTCACTTATTTTTTTATGTCTGTGTCCTACATTTTAATGACACTGAGTTGAAAGGTATGTGCATTTTCAAAGTCCAAACCACAACTGTGTGATCAGACTGTGACAAGTAATTAAAGCTAAAACCTCTTCCCAGATATCTTTATAGATGTTGGCTTCACGTGACCAGAGGGCTTGGGCTCCACTTAGGGTGTAGGCTCCACGTGGCCAGAGGGCGTGTGGGCTCCACATGGCCAGAGGGCATGTGGGCTCTACGTGGCCAGAGGGTGTGCGGGCTCCACGTGGCCAGAGGGTGTGCGGGCTCCACGTGGCCAGAGGGTGTGTGGGCTTCATTTGGATACACTCAGTTGTTTGAGTTGCTCTGTACTGTAGCTCTGCTGTTCCTCCTTACGAGGGAAGGCCTACAGTGTTTTACATTTCAGCGATGATAGGTTGAAAGGTATCTGCATTTTCAGAATCCAAACCTTGGCCATGTGGTAGTCTGTGACAAGTATTTAATTTTTATTTATTTATTTATTTATTTTTGTTTGCACTTTGTGCTTCCCGCACTGGTTGGCCCACGTTCATTCTGGTCCTCCCAGCCTCATCACCCCAACTTCTCCCAGGGCTTACCTCTCTCCTGGAGTCCCCCTCTTTGCCCTTCAATGACGAGGATGGCCAGGAGTCCCCTCTACCCACCATGACTTTGATCCAGAGTCCGGGGGCACCTGAGTCGTCTGGTGCGGGGCCTGCGGTCATCCAGCGTGACCAGGACCATTTTCCAGTTTCTCCCCTCTGGGACATGGCGTGTGCTGACATCAAGGCATGCATGCCGCTGTCTGCCACATCCCCACGTCTTGGAGCTCGGGCCGTCTTCCCTATGGCTTTCACCAGGGGCCAGTCTAGCGCCGAGATCGTCCAGACCTCCCCCTGGAGAAGGAGAGCAGTCCTTGGGACACTCGATCCTTCTCCTCCCCCTGGCTGACCCTTCCGAAACACTGCTGAACCCGAGTCATCTGTGCCGTAAGCGGTAGTGCTGCTGCTTTGACGGCAGGCCGGCATTGTGACAAGTATTTAATGATAAAGCTTCTCCCTAGATATCTTTACAGATGTAAAAATACCAAGAGGGCTTTGACTCCTGTGGATAGAGAGCATGAGTTACCCCTGGGCAGAGGGCATCGGCACCCCATAGCCAGAGAGTGTGGGCTTCCCATTTCCAGAGGACATGGGCTTCTCCTGGACAGAGGGCATGGGCTTCTCCTGGACAGAGGGCATGGGCTCTACATGAACAGTGGGCTCCCCATGGCCAGAGGGTGTGGGCTGCACCTGGGCTGGGCAAAGGGCATGGGCTCGTCACGAACGGTGGGTTTCATGTGGCCAGAGGGTGTGGGCTTCACATGATCGGTGGGTGGGTGGCTACACTTGGCCAGAGGGTGTGGGCTTCATGTGGACAGTGCGTGTGGTCTCCATCTGGGCAGAGAACGCGGGGTCCAAATGGACACACTTGCTTGTTTCAGTTGCTTTGCACAGTATCTCTCTGCTCTGCTGTTTCTTGTTACAAGGGAGAGTGTGCAGTGTTTTATTAACTGAGCAACCTATACTTGTCCGTACTCTGCTTTTCATTGTCCTTACTGTGTACAAAGCTTGGTAGTGGTACAATTCCTGGGTTTGCTATTGAGTGTTGATGCTCAGGAGCCTTAGTTTGACTGTTTGATGACTAAGCTGTACAGTTAGACTCTGCCTTGCGTCCGAATCTAGAGGTGTTATGTAACCTATAAGCCAGAAGGGTCCTTGATTGGCTGGCAGTGCTCTGAAATCTTGGTTCAGCTTTTAGCCCCATTTACTAGATTTTGGGGGGGGGGGGTTACTCTGGATTTGTTAACTCCCCTCTGAATACTCTTGGGGATCTGGGGAGGAGACTCCATGGTCTTTTTTCCAATGCTTCTGCCACTGAATACTATAGCACTGTGCAGCAGTGGGAACATGACAGTTCTGAACTGGTTGGGGGGGGGCATGCTCCCTAATCACTGGGGCTCTGATAGTGCTAGGGTGTTTGTACTAATACAGTCCTTTTGAGTTTGAAGAAGGACAAAGAGGAGATGACTGCCTGAATGTCCGCAGCTGCACTGGTCTACTGGTCCTGCTGCTCAGTCCCAACCACCAGACAGAATCAGGAGAGGGAGAGGTGATTTTGAAGGCCCTTAATGTAAATAGTCTATTTTTTTATAGTTTCACTTGTCCTCGCCCTCAGTCGCCTCTACAACCCTCAGCCTCTCAGAGCACTCTGTACATTTAGGTATATAATTGTAAAATCCTGCTGCACAAGTAAGAGCTAAGCCCCTGATATTCTAGAGCCCCTCCCCCCTCCAGCCTGTGCGATTCTACCACCCAGCTGCAACTATCACGCCCACTGGTGTTTGCATGCAGTCATTGCATCCAGCAGATCTTGGAGGCGGTTCTCCACTGTCACCAAATGGGGGCGGTCCATCGAGACCTCAAGGTGAGTTTCAACCCTGTGGCTGCACCATCCGTGTTTGTGCGCGTGTGTATCCTCTTGTGATGCTTTCTCTATGGTTCTGTATTAAAGTGGTTATTTTCTTGAGAGTCAGTCAGTACTTTTTGTTGTAACGATTCACAAGCGCTGGACTCCCTGAGTTCAGAATGCAGCTCTGTCTGAGGGACCTTTGGACTCAGCAGGGAGAATAACAATATTCTCTTGAACACATTTACAAGGTCCTTTTTTATTGACCCAACTCTCTCACCTAAATGTGGCTTTTCTGGTGGGCAAAATTCTAAATAAATGCAAGCTGAATCAGTAATATAGAAATTAATAGAAACCCCTTTTCATCACCGCTAAAGTAATAGTTTTGTTTCTACCTGTTTTTAGTTGTTGACGTGCTTTTGTTCTGCAAAAAAGTAAATAACAAGCACGTATGCTATGCAGTCTTGTCAAAATGGGGAACTGGAAAATATTTACTGTGTAAGTGAGAAAAATGTTCTTCACCAGTGTAAGAACCCATCCCAACTCTGAACTGGAGTCAGAATTAGATGGGTTCTAGGAAGAGAAGGGGAAGTCATAAATTACCTCTATGAAAGAGTCTGCCACTCTGAGTACTGTGGTAAGTCTTGTGAAACGTATTAGAAGAGTCTGACTGATTCCCTGGTGCCTACTGGTGATGGTGGTGGTGGGGGAGAGGCAGTATCCTTGTACCTGTGCTGCCATGCACTGTGACACACACTCACATTTTGTTGCCTTGCTGACACCGACCACAGTGCTAATGATTTATGCTGCTCGCCCCATCCAGTACAAGCTGAATAAGCGTGACTAATGCATACTCCTTCTCCTGGCCTCTTATTTCCTCTCGATGTCAGGTTTTGGTGGGGAAAGAAGTCGTTCTCCTTTTACGGTGAGCACCATTTCCCCTGTTTCCCTAGTTCAGACGGAGCACCTACAGCAGTAACCACACAGTCTTCTGTTTGCTTATGTTCTTGCTGATTGGCCAGAAAGGATGCCCACGTGTTCGGCATCCATCCATCCTCCAAGGCCAAGCATGTCAGTTACAAGGCTGCCGAGGTGGGGGGCCTTTATTGTGGTGCATTTCAACAGTGTCGTCATGCTAGTCCTGCTTGTGCCTTCTGAAGGATGACATTGGGCTCATTTAAAATATAAGGGGGAGGGTCTAAGGAAAGCAGACTCTGAAGCCCACCCTTTATCCACAGGCCAAGAGCACCATGGCTTGGTCAAGAGCAGGTTTCTGTGTGATGCTTTACTGCTGTACCTCAGAACCAAGCCTTCACCCCCGACTGCTGCATCTGCTCTGTGACCCCTGACCATTACACCTGAGTCATGGCTTTTTACCTTTACAACTGAGCCATAATCCCTGGCCACTGCAGTTGCAATGTGACCTCTGGTGCATATACCTGAACCATGACCCCCTGACCCTTACACCTGAGTTGTCACCCCTGAACCTGAGCAGTGACCACTAATTTACACTTGAGTTGTGACCCTTGACCTCTACACATGATCAAGACCCTTGACCCTTACACTTGAGCTGGAACCCCTCTTCCTTATGCATGAGCCAAGACAACCTGTTAATACTGCTACGCCAGTAACTAACATTCAGAGTCTGACATCATCCTAACTCATAAACTCCTAGGGCTTGGGCCATCTCTCATCGTAACCCCCAAAGTGATGTCCGCCCGAACAAACTGGTATAGTATCTGAACAAAGGTCCTAGGTTGATATCCCCGATAATATGGGGAGAGTTGCAAAAAGAAACCCCCTATCAACAGTTTGTATGAGTTTGCAGAAACTGGAGAGGCCTCTCCACAGAGCACTGCAGAGCAGCCCTAATGGCGTGTGTGTCACAGCCATACATACATGGAGAATGATACTGCCTCTCTGGTGACAGGATAGTGGGGGGACCTTGGCACACAAAATGGCATTTGTCTTTGGTGATCTAATTACTGATCCCACTCCAATGGTGAGTGCCAGGCTTCCCGTTAGATTCTTCAGGTTTCGCTGGTGTGTCTTTGAGTGTCTGTACTATAATGTGGTTTTTCTTCTTTGTATGGCGGGGTTGGGAGGGGTGATCTAAGCCTGCAGCTGTTGGACTGGGAATCTGTCATGTTGACCACCAATACCATTTTCCAAAATGGAAGTGAGGTGCTTTGACTCGAGGGCTGTTTGTTTATTGTTGGCAGGGACTTTATCAAAGAGATCAGCTCACTGACCACCTGGTGTCCGCAGTGTGAGGTTGTGCTCAGTTATGCATGCGCTTATCATGCGAATGGCGTCCTTCCTCCCTTCTGCTTTCGTATGTGCTGTGCTGACAATGTGTTTGATGTGTATGTTCTATGCTCATTGTTCAATATTTGACCAGACATCTTAAGCAAACTCTTGTGACACTTGCCCCTCCATGTGCCCTGACCTATTGTCGGGGGCACTTTAATGAGGTTAGTGTTGTAAATTGGATGGGTTGAGGGTGTCTAGTTCCTGACCTGGTGGATCAGGCAGTTGCCATGATTGATTTTGGAAGAAGTCAATCACAGTACACTGGTGAGCCAGGGTGGTGGGTTTGGAATCAAAGATTCACTGGTCACTTTTCCCTGTGGACTGCCTCAAAACGTCCACTACTTCATTCAAAAAGATTTCGGCTGTAGGACACCATGAAGATGAACGTTGCCTCGCATGTGAGGTGTGTGGGTCATACTGGTGCTGTTCCTAAACAGCAGGGACTCTAGGGATCCAGATTAAATTTTATTCCACGATTGAAAAAGATGGGATAAGAGATCTCTGAAGAGCCCGATTAAACCACTACTGCCCCCTGCCCCCGAAAGTGACCGGCATAGTTTCCATTACTTGTTAGGTTTACGTTGGACATCCTCACTGGTGGCTTGTTCACTGTCTGGTTCAGGTGTTTTAAATAAAAAAGTGAATTGTTCTCTTTTTTTTGGTCTTTTTGTGTTTTTAATCATTTTTCTTCTGGTCCTAAACACAGCCAGAGAACCTGCTATTGGCCAGTAAATGTAAGGGCGCAGCAGTGAAACTGGCAGATTTTGGCTTAGCCATCGAAGTGCAGGGAGACCAGCAGGCATGGTTCGGTAAGGTTTGTTTTTACAAAACAATGTTTTCCTTCCCTCTCTGTTTTCCCATTTGTTTGTTCTTATTTCTTTTTTATTCCTGTTTTCTCTCATTTCTTTCTTAGGTTTAGGGCTGTTCTAAGGGACAGGCAGTGGGTGGAAAGCCTTGGTTAACCGTCAGTGTAGACATTTATAGAAAGACTCCACACAGACCTGGCTGTCTTCTTACTGTTCTGCTGATGCAGCTTGCAGATCAAGCTAAGGGGATGCTCATTTGGTCTCTCAGGGGTCTTCCTTGAGTATGGACTGCCAGTTGAGCCAAGTTGCATTAAAAACTTTGCTCATGTTGACCCCTGCTTATTCACCTGATGGCATTACATGTTTATTTTGTTCAGAGTTGGCTTCCCCAGTAAAGAGCAGTCTTCCATTTTTGTTGTTTGTGCTGCATCCAGAACAAAATCCCAGAATCTGGGCAACTGAATCATATTTGATGGATTTCAGATTTTTTTCCATCTGCTCACTAGTATTCCCAGAGGCACCCCTTCCCCCACTTTCCCCAGAGGTATCCCCTACTGCATGTTCCCCAGAGGCAACCCCTCCCCCATGTTCCCCTAGTCTCCCCCCATGTTGTTACCAGAAAATTGTTGCTAGGCCATAATGGAGCCTCCAGAATGGGTGTTTAAACTGCTGCAATAAAGGAGCCTTTCGTACCCGACGTGTTTCTACTCCGCCCCTGCTGTGTCCTGACCTTGTAGATGAGAATCCCAGTTTCTCAGGACACTGAGGAGCTGATGCTTCCATGCTTAGGATCTGGGAGTGTGAATCTTACAGGGGTCAAAATTACGTTTTGAAGTCACTACTAGCCAGCAGGGCTAGTGACTGGGAAAATCCACTAGCCCCGCAACCTTTTCCACTGGCCCAGCTGATGTACTTAATAAAATGTTACCTTCTCCAATACAAGACCATAGGGCTAGTTAAAGGAAGATCTTACTAGCCCATTACAAAATCTGCCAGCATTTGGCTAGTGGGCCGGTGCCAGTTTTGACCCCTGATCTTAGTGCCCTGAGAAAAGCAACACCCTCTGATGAAGGCCTGCCTTTGGAAGTGATGGGAGAATTTTCCTGCATACACTGGGTCTTGTATGTGGAGTTTCTCTTCCCCAGTAACTCCCGGTACCTACTGAAAGGGTGACTGTGAAAATCATAGTGTTAGCTATACCAGTAGGGCTAGCATTGAAGGGGTAAGGGTTCTGTATCCTGGTTTCCTTTCTTTACTGGGTCCTTACTCTCGTCTCTTTCAATTTTCAGGTTTTGCAGGCACGCCTGGTTACCTCTCTCCAGAAGTCTTGCGAAAAGAGGCCTATGGCAAACCAGTCGACATCTGGGCATGTGGTGAGTCCCACCGGTGCTGTACCTGAAGGGGGGTGGGGGCATGCGTAGTCTGGGTTAGGGTACAGAATTCAAACAGCTTGTTGACAGATTCTTTTCTTGGTTGTCGTTTACACCAAGGAGCTACAGTTAGCTTCCTACACTGGGAACAAGCCTAATGTAAATCCAGTCAGTGCATGCATGTTTAAAGACCAGTGCTGTTGTAACATGTATTTTTAGGTTTTTAATATTGGTGAATTGCCAACAACCACCTGTCTGCACAAAGACAGGACTGTCACTCGTGATTCTGGTGACCTGGGTGCAGGAACAAACCTGGGTGTCAAGGTCTGGCTGGCGGCGAGGATTGTTTGTACCAGGGGATACTGTCCTTCAGGGAAGGAGACCAGCATCGTCTTCTGCAACACCAACACCTGGTGATCACATGTGGATGCCTGGTGGATGAGGTGGAATGTCTGGTTGGATGAGGCTTTCTGGGGCCCCACCACTCGCAACTGCCCACTGGTCCACATCCACCCATAATTAAATGGGCCGGTGGGAGGTCATGGCTGACAACACTCCTAAAAAGGAACCCACCAGAGGAAATGCCCTCTGTGAACCTCCTGGGGGACCAGGAAATTGGCAGAAATGGGGTGTGGATGGGACTGGATGGCAACCTGGCAGAGGTGGGCAGTGTAGGCGATGGGAGGACAGAAAACTTTGTGAAAATGCTGGTGAGTTGCCCTCTCTGCTTATGATAACAGGCCTTGTGTCTGTCAGGTGACGGAAAGGCAGACTTGTAGTTCACATAGCAAACACGGTCTTGGGGTAGGAATAGATAGGTAGATAGCTAGATCAAAACTTTATTTTTATACAGGAATACTAGTCATTAGGATTAATGCAGTCCTGTTTACAAGACAGTCCTGTTTGTCAATGTACTTAAGTTACTAAGACATTATAAGACATAGCCACATCATAAACAATCCATCTTACAACAGATACTATTACAAATATTTTAATAAGTCTCAAAACTACAAACACAGACTAAAAAGTAGGACACAGTTATTATACACAAACCGTTGGCTAATCACTGATTAGTTACAGCTACAACTCATCAGATAGAGTTTTGAAACTTCAGTAATGACTTCCTCGGTGGCTGGGTGGGTGGTAGTCAGTTGGACAGAAATGCTGCTGTGAGCTCCACCTCCTGCTGTGATGAGGGGCACATCTGTTCCTATATACTGCAGAGTGGCTTCGTTGTTGACAGGTGGAGGAAGTGGCCTTAGACTGGCCTGTGCCAAAGAGAAGTTTAGTGAGGTGCAGCTCTGTGGATGGGGAAAGGGCAAGGTTACCAGTTCACCCCAAACAAAGCAGACTGATGTTTTCAGGATAAGACAAGAATTTGCACTCAGCGGCAGAGGGCAAGGGGTGAGTATGTACTCAAAGTAAAATGAGGAAAACTAGAATCTTAAAAAAAAGTCTCTGTATTTGTAATGAAATGCTGGTTTTGGTTCAGGAGATTTTGGTCATGCTTACCATGTTATGCTCTTCAGTGCCATCCCGTACCCTGATCTCTCAGGCCCTCCCCACTCTAAAGTCCCTTCAGTCAGTTTATATTTATTTCTACTTCTAGTCTACCTCATTATGAAAAGATTACAAACAGAAGAGTACTCTGACAGGCCTGGTTCACACCCGGAGTCCAGGGCGACAGGAGCAGAAGGTGACGGGGAGGACGATCGAGTGTCTGCGAGAATGCTTTCCTCCTAAAGGAGGGGAGGAAGAGGCTTACTGAGCAGAGAGCTTCTCCTGTTGGTGGTGGTGTGGTGGTGGTGCCTTGGCTGGCATAGGTCACCATGCATTTGCCAACGTCTACTCCCTCTCCAGATGCTGACATGGGTACTCTCCCATGGACGGAAAGATGGACTAGAACACAAAAGATGTCACTTTGGCCTGGTTTGCCAAATGATAGCAGTCATGTCCCCCATGACACCCACCACCCCAGGTCACCGCTGTGGTTCTCTCAGCCAGCATTCTTAGAACCAAGGCACTCCCTCACCTGCATCAGCTGGGGGGGGGGGGCTTGGAAGGGTTACACTGCTGATTTGGGGCACTGGAGCATCTGGTTAGCCAGGACACAGTAAGCAGAAGTGAGGAGTAAATGGGGGGTGCAGCAAGGCTAAAGGCCCACAGGAGTGGAGTGCTGGGGGACATGAAAGTGAGAAAAAGTGGTCCCTGGAGTCCTGTGTGTTAATGGGAGGGGGGCACACTTGTCATGGAGGCAAGTAGCTGTGTTCATGAAAGGCATGTGGGCAAGATTCAGCCATACCTTCCAGGAAATTCAGCTTTAGTTAGGATCCAATATGGGGCTAATTGCTGTTTCGAGCTCCATTGAGTCTCTGTAATAACATTATATACTATCTACAAATCCCCTTGTGGTGCATTTTATCTGCTCAAAAGTTGCACTGTACTTTCACGTCTGAGGTCCACACAATGCCTGGCATTATGCATCGCGTTCCCATAAATCGCACAGTAACATTGATTGTGAAAGCAGTCACCTCATATCCCCGGTTGGAGGGAGGTGTACAGCATAGGGGTGGAGAAAGGGGTGGAGGGGAGAAGGGGACAAAAAAGAAAAGAGTGGGTTTGGCCAGCAATGGGGTTGGCACTGTGTTATGCTAATGTCTAGGAGACAGGATTCTTGTGTGAGCCCTGGAATCCTACTAAGCATGAGATAGACCACACCTCAAGTGACGTTCTTCTTTCTATAGAATATTGTGGCTCTGAGAACTCGGGATGAGGCAGCCATAACAAAAATGTAAACCAGTAGTATTTGTCTGTGTTACTTATTTACATTTTCTCAAGTGTTTTGTTACAAATATATATTGAGTTCAGGAGGTTTGCTTTGATAGGTGGCTAGGCACAGCTGTAGGCATCCCCACTGTGCGAGAGTACTGGGGAAATTCTCCCCACTGTGATAGTATACTGGGGAAATCGTCCCCACTGTGGGAGTGTACTGGGGGAATCGTCCCCACTGTGCTAGTGCACTGGGGGAAATCGTCCCCACTGTGATGGTGTACTGGGGGAATCATCCCCACTGCACGATTGTACTGGGACAGATTGTCCCCACTGTGGGAGTGTACTGGGGGATCATTCCCACAGTTGGAGTGTACGGGGAGAATCATCCCTACTAGGAGAAGCTGGGGGAAATCGTTCCCACTGTGAGCGTCTACTGGGGGGAATAGCCCCCACTGTAGGAATGTACTGGGGAGATTGTCCCAACTATGAAAGTTTACTGGGGTAGTTGTCCCCACTGTGAGTGTGTACCGGGTGAAGTCGTCCCCACTTTGAGAGTGTACTGGGGATATTGTCCCCACTGTGGGAATGTACTGGGGATATTGTCCCCACTATGAGAGTGTACTGGGGGAAATTGTCCCCACTGTGAGTGTACTGAGGAAATTGTCCACACTGTGAGTGTACTGGGTGAAATCGTTCCCCCCCCCATGAGAGTGTACTGTGGGAGTCATCCCCACTATGAGAGGGTATACTGGGGAAAATCATGGTAAAGATCTTAGGGGCTGTTTGACTTAAAGGTGCGCTCAAGATCCAGAGCTTCATAAGGGTGATCAGACAGTGTCCCCTCAGACCCAGACAAGGTCTACTTTGGAATTCTCTCACTTCACTGTTAAATGTTCCATTAGGTGTCAGTGAGAGAAGAGTGGCAGAGTGATTGAGATTGGGTGACTGTATACCAGCTGGGTGAGGTTTGGCGAGAGGGGCTGTGAGGGGTAGGGCATTCTGTGAGCAGTGGAGATTGTGGTGACTGTTAGAGGGGTGGAGGTTATTGCTGTGTGTGAAGGTGATGTTAGGGACATGAATGGGTGTGCTCATGGTGAAAGGCGTGCATTTAACTGCTCAGGGCAAGGGCTGGGGTGTTTAGAGTATCAGGGAGTTATGAGGGGCTACAAAGCTATGGAATGACCTGCCCCAGGACTTAGTCAAGATGATAGCATTTGATAATTCAGACTAGAGCTGGATAAGTTCCTAAGGGAATAATATGCCCACTATGTAGTGGGAGTCGGTTGCGATGGGAGTAATATGAGAGTAATGAGAAGAGGGATGGGCATGTGGCGAGGGACCATGTACCCCCTCCTGCTGTTGGCAGTACTTGTCATCACTCACCCCAGGCTCTTTCTTACAGGTGTCATCCTTTATATTCTGCTTGTTGGATACCCTCCATTCTGGGACGAAGATCAGCACAAACTCTACCAGCAAATAAAAGCCGGGGCATACGATGTGAGTGATCTCCCTCTTACATACAAACTCATTGTATACCATGTGTGTGGGGAAGGGCCTGGAAAACTTCTCTGAACTGGGAATGTTCTTCTGTGGGTCATAAAGGAAGGAAACTCTCCGGAGAAACTGATGGGGTAAACAAGGATTTGTATTTCAATTTCTAACCACTCTACTGTCCCCTGAAACTTTTACATAATCTTCTAAATGAAGAGAGAAGGCCTGGTCTCATGGCGCAGTGGAAGCATTGTTGCTCGCAATACTTGTGACCCAGATTGGGGAACGAGCCCTGGGATGCTGGAGGGTTGGCGCGTGGAGGTGGTCACTCACTAACCCACAGGCAGAATAACCCGGCGCAGTATGTGTCAGATTGCACAGGAGCACAGACAGTTGGAGACTTGTTGTGCAGTGTGCAGGTGCAGACTCGCAGCTGTGGTCCACCCCAGAGGTGGCTGCACATTTGGGGTCATTAGGACTGACTTGTCTGTTTATTGTGAAGAGCTTCAAGATGTGTACATAGATGGTGCTGTATCAGTACAGTTTTCTTCCCCTTTTTTAGCTTGAGCCTGAGATTGCACGCTTTCTCCAGGGTGGGAGGCTGCCTTTTCCTGTGCACTAGTGGCACCCGGGGTACCACAGGTGACATGGCAGACCTCCCTTTTCCCATCTACTAGTGGCATCCAAGGTACCACAGGCGTATGACAGGCTGGACGGCTGAGGGTAGGGAGATGCTTGGCTCTTTTCTGCACACGCCTGATCTTATCTGTGTCAGTCTTCACCATCACCTTTGGGTATAGTGGGCGGAGGTCACGACCCAGCTGGAACTCTTTTTTTTTTTTTTTAATGGGCTGAGTCGACACACCATCGGCGTTGCCCTCGAGGCCAACGCATTGCATGGCACTCGCGGGTTGGCTGTTAGGTGTTGTCGACCCCACCCTCCCGCCAGTTCTTCATCTCATGCCATAGAGGTCGCACCTTGTGGAAGCTCTGCTGCGCAAGAGGCTTGCTGTCTGTATCGAAGCCTTCGGCTCCGGTTTCGCTCGATGCAGAGTCCATTGACTCCGTAGTATTTCTAATCCTGTAATTTCCTGCCGGTTCCACTGTCCGCCACCACTCTACGTCGCCTGGTAAGACTGTTCGTTTTATTTAGCGACGTCGAGTCTTGTTTTGGTTGTTTTTTCTGTAGGTCATGTCTCGGTCGGGGGGGGCAAGAAAACTTTGAAGATGGGACGGCCCCCTACACATCATTGCCTGTGCGGCCATAAGTACTCCGTCACCGACAAGCATGACCATTGCTTTACATGTCTTGGCCCGCTACACAACATGGATTCGTGCAATGCCTGCTTCTCCATGGATCGTCATGTCATCGAACAATGTGTGTGGAAAGTTGGACAAGCTCCACCGACTTTCCGGGGATGGGCGCGCACTCGTCGGGCCAAGCCATGATCTCTCGGCCTTCCTCTGGGTCCCCTCCCGGTTCTACTCACGGACCACGGGGAGGGGCTTCTGCTCTAGTAGCCTCACCGTTGCAGAAGTCCCTTCCGTGGTGCAGGAGGCCCAGTCCATTCCCCTGGGGGCAGGCGGGAGGCACTGCACTGGCAATCGCCCCTTCGGGGGTGAAGGCTCCCCCGGTGTTTCCTCAAGTCAGGAGGCCTGGGTCGGCACCGTCCTCGACAGCGTCTTGGGCCTCGACGTCGTGGGCCCTGATAGTATCATCGGTGGCGCTGGTCCATTGCTCAGCTCCATCTCTGCTGTCGGCGCTGTTCGTGGCACCGATGGTGCAGACGGCGCCATGGGAGGCCCTACAGCACTGTCCTTCACTGTTTCTCGACTTGGCTTGTTCGCGGCACCATGGTTGAGCATGGTGCCGTGTCCAGCTCTGGTGCCGCTTGCATCGTCGAGTGAGGACACTGCGCCGTGGGGGTTTCCAATCAGCACTGTCTGGGCCATTGGCAGTGCCGCAAGGTTGGGACGACGCTGTGACAGGCCCCAGCCTCGATACTGCTGCTGTCCTCGGCACCGTGTCTTTTTCGCGCACCGTTCGCGGTGCGGTTGAGAGCCTCTGAACCAACTCTGGTGCAGTCACTCTATCTAGTGCCCCATTCAGTCAGGATGGCAGTGGGCGTCCACATACAGTCTGGCACAGGACTTCAGTCTCCACCTTCTCAGAGGTGGAATCGGACTCTAAGTCAGATAGGCAGTCTGACTCTTTGGAGTTGGCTGCTCACGTGGACACCTTGGTAGTGTCCTCGATAGACTGGAGCTAGACCCCCTCTGAGGAGTGGACAGTTGCTCACGGGTCCAGGGTCGGGTGCTGACCAGCAGGCAGTGGTGCAGGCCACCATTGCTCTGCAGCCTGGCCTCAGAGGGTTTTCTGACCCCTCAGTGGTGGTACCCCCTCAGGTGGTGTGCCTGGATCACCCAACTTTGGGGCCGATCAGAGCACCCACAAGAGGGGAGGGCGCTGCTCCCTGGATAGTCCCTTCAGAGACTGACCAGGGTTGCCAGCTGCCTAGGCTGGCTTTTTCGAGGAGAAGGGCTCTTTTGGACTCCAAGGGGTCGAGGGGTAGGGGTTCGACACGGCAACCCTTTTCTGGGACCCATCCAGGTTCCGGAAAAAGCCATAGTGCGGATCTCTGCCCTTCCTTTTCGGTTTCATTGAGAGGTTCCTGTTCTTTGGAGGTAGAGGACCGTCCTTTTGGACTTTCGCGGCCCCGGTTACCTCACAGGGGGGATTCTTCAGGGCACAGCCTGGGCAGTTCCAGTATGGTTGACCAGCTGTTGGCCATTCAGTTTTCTGGAGCTCCCTCTTCCCTTGAGGCTCAGGTGCGCTCTCTAGCCCAGGCAGAGGACAGTCGATTCCTGTTGTCGGCTCTACCCCCTCTCCTCTGCCACCTCCTCCTGCTCTCCCAGATATTCTTGGTCCAAGTGGCCCTCTCTCCTGGGAGCAGTTCAGAGCTGTGGCTGCTCGATTTCCCTCTTATGTTGGGGCCATGGACAGATAGGTTTTTCAACCTCCCCCTGAGCAGCCAACCTCTGAACCTTTGAGGTCCTCCGATTCCTCTTCCTCCTCTACTTGAGGAGAGGAACAGTGTGTCCACATCTGCCCAGCTGCTGATCTCGCTGAGTATCAGCGTTTCCTCGTGAGGATGTTGGAGGACCTGCATATCACCCTACCCACTCAGCACAATCTGGAGCTTCCGACGTTCGCCTTTTTGGGCAATTTCAGTGCGGACACTCTGTAGTGCCCCCCTGGCCTGCTCCCTCTCGGGAGGCATCAGTGCACTTCTGGCAGAGACCCTTTTCCATAGTCCCAGCCTCTAGGGATCTCCGCCAGAGCTGTTGTGCACCCCAGGAGTCTCCAGGTAGTCTGTCTCATCCTAGCTTAGGACTGACGCAACTGGATACTCCCGATGGGCTTCGTGCCCTTCACCATGACCGACCCCCGGATGCAGACTCCATGGATTTTGACTACTGGGGTAGGAGGACTTTCTACTCGGCACGGTTGCTTCTCTCTATATCTGCACATCAGCCCCACTACGCCACCTATGACAGGTTCCTGTGGTCCAGGCTAGGTCAACTCCTAGCCTCGATGCCTGACACAGAGGAAACCAGACAAGCCATTGCACGCTAGAAAGGCACCAAGCAAGGGCATCTTATAACGCCAGCGAGGTAGCTTCCAGGCTTGTAGGGACAGCGATCTGCACTAGGCGGACGGCATGGCTGCGTCTCTCCCGGTTGTCACCCTTTGCCCGGCGTAGGGTGATTACTTCCGCTTAGCAGAGAACCCACATTTTCTCCCGTAGGGTGAGACGACTTCTGTTGGGGCAACTTCTTACCCCCTCCAGGGGGTTCCTGTCTCACTCTTCCCACTCTCGGGCCTCTGCAGACCCGTGAAGGTTCTCTCTCTCTTGGTGTGCCACCCACTGAGAGCTAAGGGGGGGGGGGCCTAGCACTCACCCAAAGGTGATGAATGGTGAAGATTGACACAGATAGGATATGAAAATTACATACCTACTGTAATTCTGAGCTTTCTGTGCATCTTCACCGTTCATCACAATCCCACCCACCATCCCCCGGGTGCCTCAGTCTCTGGGTTCCCCTCCCTCTCTGTGCCCTCTCCCCAACCCCCCTCCTTTCTGTTGGTCAGGAGTGGGGTGACCTTGGGCACATAGGGGGATGTTTTTCTCTAGGGTGAGAGTGGTCAGGATGGGGGGTGCTCCTTCTTCAGTGCCTCGGCTCTACCCCTGTGGGGTGGGGGTTGGTAGTTGCCCTCTTTTCTGTCCGCTCTCTCTCTCCCTCTCTCCCCATCAGCTTTCCTTTCATTTCCTTGTCCTTTGGACACTCTATTTAATTTGAGAAACTAGTTTCTTATACCAAAATTTGATTTGGGGGGGGGGTTGGGGAGGTATTCCCTGTATCCTGTCTTTTCTTCCAGAATAGCCGATTCTGCTTGTGTTGGAGTTATCGAAAGTGATTCTGTTCCTTGAATTCTGACAGTTTAGCCTTCTGGCTACTCCTTTGCAGTTCCTATACAATTTTGAGACAGGTCAAGGTTCCAGGGTATGTCCCCCCACATCCTTACTTCTAAATTCTTTTAACTCTCCTTCCTCCTCTTCTGCTTCCAGAGGTTGGGTCCCCTTCTCAATCCCCTTAGTTTTCCAGCTTATTCTGTCCTCTCAGTTGTTTATTTCTCCTATTAGTTTGTATATCTTTTCCTTTATCTGTCCCTTGGACTCCCTTGTCCCCCCCCCCAACTTTCTTACTCTACGGCGACTCAGAACTGGTGGGAGGGTGGGGAAATGACACAACAGTTAACCTGCGAGCGCCACGCTATGCGTTGGCCTTGAGGGCGGCACCGATGGTGCATCGACTCCGTCCATCCAAACAAAAAAAACAAAAAAAAAGGAACTCCCGCAGTGATGAATGGTGATGATACACAGAAAGATCAGAATTTATGGTAGGTACGTATTTCCATTTACATGCTTTGTGGAACACGATCATGCCAACATATCAGGTAGGCCAGAAAAATCTGTAAACACAATAGCAGCAGGCAGGATAACGAGTGATTCTCCCGGGTCTCACACTGTGTAATGGGCACTCTGACATAATAGCTAGATTCAGTCACTTCTGGGGTCTGAACCACCCAAGGGTCACAGCATCGTTGGCATGCCATGGTGGCACTAGCCCTTAGAGAAGGCAGGGTGATGGGGCTGAGAGGAGGACACCCTATAGAGCATGGCTGCTGGAGTTAGGAGTATAAACAGTCACTGTAGGGGCATAGCTGCTGGAGTTAGGGCTAGAAACAGTCACTGTAGAGGCATGGCTACTGGAGTTAGGGTATAAACAGTCACTGTAAGGGGCATGGCTGCTGGAGTTAGGGGTATAAATAGTCACTGTAGGGGCATAGCTGCTGGAGTTAGGGGTATAAACAGTCACTGTAGGGGCATGGCTACTGGAGTTAGGGGTATAAACAGTCACTGTAGGGGCATGGCTGTTGGCATTGGGGGTATGAACAAACAGCAAAGCAGGTCATTTATTTTTTAATTAAGCAATAATGCATGACAGGGTGTGTCATGCTGGGATAACGTCATGCCTTGGGTGGTTGGGCATGAGGCTGCAGGCTGAGTGCGTCCAACAACCGAGAAATGAAAATTACTTGTCTACCGTAATTCTTGATCTTCCTGGATATCTTCACCATTCATCACTGGTGGGTCTAGTTGGAGGTGTTAGGACCCTGTGGGAGCTTGTAGCTTAGAGCTTATTTCTTAGGGGAGGAGCTGGCCGCATTGCATGGCACTCACGGGTTGGCCAGTAACCGACGCCGGCCCCTCGCTCCACCACCTCAGTTCTGCTTTCCGAAGAGGGAAAAATAGAGACAGAGGAAGAAAGTAGGGTGGGACAAGGGAGCCCAAGGGATAGCAAAAGGAAAGGATATAAACTGAAAAGGAATAAGCCAACCACAAGAGGAGGGGTAGGATGCTAGGAGGTCTGGGAGAGGGGACCCCAACCACCAGGTAGGCCAAAAGAGGGTTAAGAAGAAGAGAAGGGAAAGAGAAAAGCAAATAAGGAATGGAGAAAAGAAGGGAGAGAGCGAAGTGTGAGAGAATATCTGGGATCCCAAAAAGAGAGGGCCCGAAGGGGTACTCTGGTAAACCTGAAAATTGGACCCAGCTGCTTGTCTTGTGCCCTTTTTTAAATTTTTTTTGAAAGGGGTGGAAAGAACCCCAAGGCAGGAGAGAGAGAGAGGGAGAGAGAAACTACAGGATAAGGCTCCAGAGGTGTCGGGGCTAGGAGAAGCCAAAGATGCCGAAGCATAGCTGGTTACCGAACCTTAAGGCATGAGCAGCATCACAGGAAACCAGTGTGAGCCACACAAGGATGCGCCCTCCTGGACCACCAGAGACAAAAGGGAGGGGGGCCATTGCATCTCTCACTCCCTCTCCCTTATTGTGAATGGAGGTGGGGACAGGACCCACCCCAGGGCAGGATCCCTTCAGAAGTAGACTCCCTAGTTTAGGGAGGTCCCAGAACCTGCGAAGGATGCTAATCCCCTCATGCCTAGAACCGCTAGAAGTGGTGAAGGTGGAGGCCTTAAGCCCCTAGAAGAGGCCAGAACTCTAAAACAAGGTCAGAAGGGACCCTGCCCCAGAGGAACCCAGAGGTGGGTTACCCGAGAAGGAGTAAAGTGGAGTAAATGAGACTCCAAGAAAAAAAGGGGGGGGATGGAGGTCCCTGGAGCCCCACAGTGACAAATATGTGGACCCTAGAAGAGGGCAAGCTTGAACTTGCTTCATAGGCAGAAGAGCCAAGAAACCCTTCAAGAAAACTGAGGGCACCCTGGGAAAAAACCTCTGCATAGAATCCCCATCAAGGTCGTGAGGGGCCCCATGGAGCCCCTAGTACAGGGAGGGCAAGAGCCCCTTCTTGCCCTGCCCCCAGAGGTGGGTCCCTGTCACTTCAGTGAAGGATCAGTGGACCCGGAGGTGCCAGCAAGACCATGCCCACAATTGGCCTCAATTTGGGTGAAGGTAAGCAGGGAGGAGGCACTGCCCAGAAGCTGAGGCCCAAGAAGTGATGGTGGGCAGGAGGCAGTGATGAATGGTGAAGATATCCAGGAAGATCAAGAATTAAGGTAAGTAAGACATTTTCATACCTTACCTGGATTATTCTTTGCCATTCATCACTGCTGGATGTGTACCAAGCACCACAACCATAGCACTGGCACCTCCCTGAGGGTCAGAAACTTCCCTCAGCTTCCTGTGGTTGAAAAACACAGGGAGGGAGGGAGGGACACCTCACGGGGCGGGCGAGGCCGGAGACTGGTCAGAGTGAGGCTGGCACTCCTGTTGCCTGGGAGAAGGAAGGCATCCTGGCAGATCTTCCTGGACATAAGTCTCCACCACTCATTCACACTAGTGGGATTAGCGCCGGAGGCACTAGGGACCCTCGGGAGCAAACTTTTGCTGGAGGGTCAAGCGGAGGCAGCGCTGCAGAGGCCTGCTGCTGCAAGCAAGCTTCCGGCGGCAATGACTATCTCGACGACGCACTCCAACCACCTCAGTTCCTTTTTCCCGCCGCCGAGTGCGCTTCAGTGACGACTCAGCTCGCCTGTCGGGAGTCAAACTTCAAACCAGCGATAGTTTTCAGTTTATTTTTTGTAACATTATCCACGATAGTAGTATCGCATATTTATTCTATTTTCGTTAAATTTTTCTAATATTTTAAATTTAACTTACTTGAAGAAGTCTCGGCCTACTGGGCCGGGTGCGACCATGAGCAGATCAGGTGGCCAGTAGGGAGACTTATTATAAACTATTCAGTCAGCGGGCTGGGTCTGGTCAGCCTCCTTCTCCTCAGCGGGGTTCCGACAACGGTCAGTCCGATGCCCGAGGATGGCGGTCCCGTCGGCATAAAATAAGCGGTCGCATTCGGCACCGTTCGCCTCGAGCTCTTCTTCGGCCCCAGGTCAAAAAGAAGGCATCACTCGAGGTCGCCCACTGGTATGTCTCGCGTGCGGACGGTCGGTTATCGCTGCTGGTTGCCGTTCTCCTTCTTCGAGTAGCCAACTGCCAATGATCGTGACGCCGACAGCAGGCCTCTCGCCGCCAATAGGTAGGGCTCTAGATGAGCAGTTTCATCAGTGGCGCATCTTATGGAGCGATGGGCTCGGAGGTTGGTTCTCCTACCTGGCTCGGTTACCTCCGAGCCCCGGCTCCTCCGGTGATCGGTGGGGCGGTTGGACCTTCCTAGTCGCCTTGAGCGCCTTCTTCGGTGCGGTGACTCCAGCGCTAAGTGTTCCTCCCTCACATGGCTGCGCGCAGGGGCCACCCGATGCCCCTTATCCCTGGTTTTCCTTCTCAGCTTTCCAGGTTCCTGAGGCGTTTCGGCGCCTTCCTTGGTCTGTCGGCTTGTCGGCGCCGTTTCGGTGCCGCTGGGCCAGCAGCGGCGTCCGGTGGCGCGATAATGGTCTGTGACGCCGTTGGGTCTGGCAGCGCCATCGGCGCCGCTTGATCTAAGGGGCGCGCTTGGTCGGCGGCGGCGCCGGCTGCAGCTCGCGATGCCATTCCCCCCTCTGGTGCCGTTTTCAACGTTTTGCCTTCTCGGGCGCGAGACCTCGGGGACTCTCCTTGTTTCTCTTCCTCCTCTCCTAATTTTCACTCCTTTCCTGTCCAAACAGTCCTTTCTGGACCATCAGGAGATGATGTTGAGCCTGACCCAGACCTTCGGTTGGGTGATGATGGAGAACAGGATCTTTCTTTGCTACAGAGCCTGTGGTCGAGGACCTGTCCTTAAGTCTCTGTTGAAGAACCTGGGATCCACTCTTTCTCTCCAGACTAAGACATCGATCCTGGGAAGATATTAAGACTCCAGTATCTTCATGCTCGGAGATCCCTACGGTTTGACTCCTCCGATCCAGCCTTCCTTGAGCGCTGTCTCAAATGGTATGGAATAATCCTGCTCTTATTCCCTCAGTGGCTAAATCCATTGATAAGAAGTATTCAGCTCCCAAGGATCGTCCCATTTTGGCATCCCAAGCCTGCGGATCCTATTGTAGTCCTGGCAGAGAATGACAAGGTCGTTCTTCCTCAAACTACTACAGCTCGACCTATTAACAAAGAGTCTCGTAAGATTGATACATTAGGTAAGAGAGTCTTTGCTGCCTCCACTCTAAGTATGCGTATTGCCAGTTATCAAGGCTATTTTTCTCAGTATGAGTATATCCTGTGGCACTCTATGAAAAGAATGGTTGAAGCTCTTCCAGATTCGGACTCCAAGTCAGAGCTTCTTCTGACCGTTATTAGAGGTATTGAGTCCAATAACCAACAGGTCAAAGCCGCTATGGACGCTTTCGACACTGCTTCTCGCTCAGCAGCCACAGGTATTTGTACTCGGCGCCATTCCTGGCTGCGTACTTCTGGCTTCACGAATGATGCTCAGCAGCAGGTAATGGCGCTGCCTTTTGATGGCTCCTTTCTTTTTGGCCCTCAGGTGGAGCAAGCCTTAGAGGCCACTCAGAAGACTAGATCGGCCATTAAGTTGGCCAGACCTCCGCCTGCCCCCTCTCGGGGGCATGTGAACAGACGTCAGTTTCATAGTCGTCAGTCCTTTCGAGGCAGAGGCAGGGGAAGCTTCCATAAAAGCCAACCTGCCCAACCTCAAAGAAGCGCAGAAAGCGCAGGGGCCTAAAGCCCCAGCGCCACCTTATGAGTCGCTGGCCCAAGTTCCATCCACTTGCCCGAGGTGGAACTTTCTCCTCGGTGGGAGGTCGTCTGATGTACTTCTACAACCAGTGAAGTCCATAACCTGGACAAATGGGTCCTTCGGATAATTCGCGAGGTTATTCTCTCAATTTTTGAAACCCCGAATTGTCCTCCCAGGCGACAACCCAGGTTGTCGGCCTCTCAATCAGACCTCCTCACCGCGGAGATCCAGGGCCTTCTGAACAACAGGGCAATAGAACTGGTGCCCCGCATCTCGAAACACAGGGTTCTCTCCCATTACTTTCTGGTTCCAAAGAAATCTGGGGGATCGCCCCATTCTAGACCTCAGAAAGTTAAACAAATTTCTCCCCAGGAGAAATTCAAAATGATTTCCTAGGTACCCTGTTACCCTTGCTGCATCAACACGACTGGCTGGCCTCCCTGGATATGCAGGATGCTTACCAGCATATCCCATCCACCCGACCCACGCAAGTTCCTCAGGTTTGTAGCTTTGGGTCAGCATTATCAGTTCAGAGTCCTGCCCTTTGGGCTATCCTCGGCGTGAGTTTTTACAAAGTGTTGTGCAGTTCTGCGCGCATCTCAGGAAGATAGGACTCCAGTGTTTCCCTACCTGGACGATTGGCTTCTAGCAAGCCCTTCCAGCCAAGGACTTTGGAAGCCGTGCGACGACTCTCTTCTTCACGTCCATGGGAGTTCTGCTGAATTTGAAAAATCTCAACTGCAACCCTCCCAGAGGCTCCTTTTCATAGGGACGCTCTAGACACCTCTTCAGCGAGGCTTTCCTTCCAGAGGACAGAAGACTCGACATCCTTCGGATGGCCCGTTACATCAGGGAGAACCAATCGGTTACAGCTCTCGATGCAGCGCATGTTGGGTCTCATGGCGTCCTCGGTGTTCACTGTCCCCTGGCCCGATTGCACATGAGAACCACCCAATGGATGCTCTCCACTCAGTGGTCTCCGACCTCTCACCCCAGTCTTATCCCATCAAGGTGGCGAGCCCCTTGAAGGTCTCTCACCTGGTGGTCTCAAGAAGCAATCTCTGGAAGGATTCCCTTTGCTCCCCGGATCATCAGATCTCCATCACCACAGACGCATCGCTAATGGGATGGGGAGCTCACTGTCTCTCCCTCCACACTCAAGGTGTATGGACTCAGTTCGAAACTCATCTCCACATAAATGTCCTGGAGATGAGAGCGGTCCTCTATGCAATCCGAGCTCTGAAGGATGTCCTTTGTCACAAGAACATTCTCCTTCAAACGGACAACAAAGCAGTGATGTATTACATCAACAAGCAAGCGGTGCTCATTCTTATCCCCTTTGCAGGGAAGCAATGAGGGTGTGGGAGTGGTGCTTGAGCACAAGTCTCTGATTCAAGCGGTTTATCTGCCAGGTATACAAAGCGACCTAGCAGATCACCTCAGCAGAACGGAGGCAGACCCTCACGAGTGGTCTCTCGATCCAGCCGTAGCTCGGTCCCTGTTCAAAGAGTGGGGGACTCCAGACCTGGACCTTTTTGCATCCCCACTCAACGCAAAACTGCCTCTCTTCTGCTCCAGAAATCCAGGGCCTGGCATTTTCTGTCAGGATGCGTTCAGGCTGCGGTGGACAAAACGCTTTCTTTACGCCTTTCCACCGCTTCCTCTAATCCAGAGAGTACTCCTCAAGTTCGAGTCTCAGGGGACCAAGATGATTCTCATTGCTCCTCCTGGCCTCGGCAACTATGGTTTCCTCTGCTCAACAGTATGTTGGCAGCCTCTCGAGACCACTTCCTTTGCAAATCAACTCTTTGACTCAGGGTTCGTTGGTCCATCCCAACCTGAAATCACTTCACCTTCATGCTTGGCTCCTGAAGAGGTAGAAGTGAATCGGTTCAACGCTCTCGTAGAGTCTCAGACATCCTTCTGGCTGCTGAAGCCAGCCACCCAACGTCACGCTTCCAAATGGAAGCGTTTTCTCTCTGGTGTGCAAATCCTCTTGGAATCCCTTTTCCTGTCCTCCTGGCAAGGTTCTGGAGTATCTTTTGGACCTATCAAACTCAGGTCTTCAGTACTCCACAGTTAAAGTTCACCTTAGTGCCATCTCAGCGTTCCATGAGCGGTTTCTTCCTTGACTCTGGCTCAGCTTACCTATAGTGAAGAGATTTCTTAAGGGATTCTTCCATACCAGACCCCTGTTAAGCGTCCAGTTGCAGCCTGGGACATTAACCTGGTGCTGGACATGCTCACTCGAAGCCTTGAGCCTTAGCTACCTGTGAGCTAAAATTTCTTACCTGGAAGACTGCCTTCCTGGTGGCCATTACCTCAACCCATGGTCTCGGAGATTCATGCCTTGGTGACGGACCCTCCGTATACTGTATTCCATAAAGACAAGGTAGTTCTCAGTACTCATCCTAAATTTCTTCCCAAGGTTGTGTCAGAATTCCATCTAAACCAACCTCTGGTACTTCCCTCTTACTGCTAATTTCCAAAATGAAGGGAACGATCTCTTCATTCCTTGGATGTTAAGAGAGCCTTGCGGTTCTATTTAGATAGAACCAAGGATTTCATGAACTCAGCAACTGTTTGTTTCTTTCAGCGACACCGGCTGGGTCAACCTGTCGCTATTAGATGCATCTGTGTCCTCAGCATAGTTGAGGCATCTAGGAAGGAGTCTACCAGGAGGTGCTATGCCTTCAAATGGAAAAGGTTTTCCATTTGGTGTCAGAGCAAGAGCTTAGACCCTAGTTCCTGTCCTGTGGCCAGTATCCTCGACTACCTCTGGTCCCTCTCCAAAGGAGGTCTCCGGCGACTACCCTTAGGTGCACCTGGCAGCCATCTCCGCTTACGGGTGCAGGCTGGTCAGCAGACGGTGATGCAGAAGACAGTGGTCTGATGCTTTTCAAGGGCCTTGATCACATATCCCCTCCGGTGCATGAACCTCCACCTCCATGGGACTTACTGCTGGTATTGGCTAAACTCATGGGCAAGCCATTCGAACCAATGCACAGGTGTGAGATGTCACACCTGTTGTGGAAGACCACCTTCCTGGTGGCTATCAGGTCAATCAGAAGGACTGGGGAGCTCCAAGCGCTCTCGGTGGACTCTCCTTACCTGGTCTTCCACAGGGACAAGGTTGTCCTATGCCCTGACCCGGAGTTCCTTCCGAAGGTGGTATTGGAGTTTCACCTTAACCACGTGTTAACTTTGCCTGTGTTCTACCCGAACTACAGCTCGGAGGCTGAGTACAAGTTCCATACTCTGGACCGGAGACAAGCTCTCTTATTATAAGTAGCAGACGGCTGAAGTTCGGGGAGAGGTTCGCCAGCTATTTGTCATCTACGCTGAAGCCACACCTGGCAGACCTGCAGCAAAGCGGATGACTGCCAGATGGATTACATCCTGCATTGATCTCTGCTACAGGTTGGTGGGTAAGGAGCCTCCTGTATGGCTACGGGATCATTCCACCCGCCATACCGCTGCATCGGTGACTGCTTCTAGGGACGTCCCTATCCAGGTTATCTGCAGGGCTGCTACCTGGAAGACAGCGAACACCTTCATTACCCATTACCACATCGACCTTGAGTCATGCCAGGATGCTGGTTTTGCAGCCTTAGTTCTCCAGTCTATTCCTGAAGTAGGGTGTGTGCACCTTACCTCCCTCCTGTCAGAGAACTGCTAGGAGTCTGCCAAACAGTGTGGATGAGCAACATATCCACGCTCCTAGAAAAACAGGTTACTCACCTGTAACAGTAGTTCTAGGAGTGGTATATGTTGTTCATTCACACGGACCCACCTGACCTCCCCAGCTTCGACGCACAACCTTGCTTCCAGCGGGCAAGATCTAGAGTCATGGGGTGAAGCTGAGGATTACACCACCCGGGTGGGTGGGAGAAGCCAGCTTGATGACCTTCCAGCAAGTTCTTAAAAGGAAAGAGACATGCAAATTAGTGTGTATGAACAACATATACCACTCCTAGAACTACTGTTACAGATGAGTAACCTGTTTTTATCTACCATTAGATTCTGTTTCTATGTTTCCTGTAATCGGGAGAAGATCCTGCACCCAGATCTTCAATCCCTGCACCTCAAAGCCTGGTTCTTGAGCTGCTAGAGTTCCAGGCTTTTGGAGAATGTGCGCTGCATTGTGGAGGCTTCTCAAAACAAGCCAACTCACCGGTACTACACCTAAGTAGACAAGATTTTCCATCTGGTTCCAGGCCAAAGAGCTTGATCCCCTTGCCTGTACCTTGGCTAGCATTCTGGACTATCTTTTGTTCCACTCCCAGATAGGGCTGAAATAGACTACCCTCAAAGTGCAGCTACACCAGCCATCTTTGCGTACTGAGCATGGGCTGGTATGTGACAGTGGTGCAGGAGGTGGTGGTCCGGCACTCCCACCTCGTTTCCCCATTCCCAGATGGAGATGCCCTCCTGACTTGTCGCCCCTTCTATCTGCGCTGCCACCAGACCTCCACCCAATGGCAGCAGAACTACGAGGGGGGAGAGAGAGACAACCACCCCAGGAGACGAGAGCTGCCGTTAGGTGCTCGATCCTGCTCCACCCCTCCCCACGTGCCAGCACCCCGACAACACGAGGTCATCCCCGAACCCAGATCACCGGCATGGTGCGAGGTGTGGCATCCAGCACCTCAACCTTCAGCGCTGCCAGGTTGGCCTAGGTGGTACGGCACTTTTTTAAAGGCTCTGACCACTTGAACCTGCCAGTGCATGCACCACCACCACCTTGGGACTCGCTGCTGGTTCTGGCAGTGCTCATGGGCAACCCTTTCAAGCCTGTGCACAGGTGTGAGATGTCACACCTGTCATGGAAAACCACCTTCTTGGTGGCTATCGCCTTCACCAGAAAGATCAGTGAGCTCCACGTGCTCTCGGTGCAATCTCCATACCTGGTCTTCCACAAGGACAAGGTAATCCTTCGCCCTACACAAAGTTCTTCTCGAAAGAGGTATCGGAGTTCCACCTTAACCAAGTGATTAACCTTCCCGTATACTTTACCAACCCATCTTTGGAGGCTGACCATAGGCGCCATACTCTGGATCTATAGGATTTGCACAGCTGGAGTTCGGGGTGATGCTCGCCAGCTCTTTGTAACATATGCTGAAGCCACAGCAGCAAACCAGCAGCTAAGAGGATGACTGGCAGGTGGATTGTCTCCTGCATTGACCTCTGCTACAGGTGGGCTAGTAGGAAGCCTCACGCAGAGCTCATTCCACCAAACATACCGCTGCCTCAGTGTCTGCTTCCAGGGACATTCCCATACAAGAGATCTGTAAGGCAGCTACCTAAAAGTCAGCATACACCTTCATCTCCCATTACAATATCGACCTTGAGTCATGTCAGGATGCTGCTTTTGGGGCCTCGGTTCTCCAATCTCTGTTCCCCAAAAAGGGGTGTGCACCTTGCCTCCTCTTCCCAGAGAATGGCTGGTAGTCTGCTGGAAGTGTGAATACGTGAACCATATCAATATCCCTAGAAATGTGGGTTACTCACCTGTAACCGTAGTTCTAGGATGGGTATATGGCTCATATCCACACAACCCACCCAACCTCCCCTGGCAAGTGGCACAGAGATCCCTGCTTGCAGCTTGCAAGATCTGACGTCACAGGGCGGAACCGAGGCATATACCATCCAGATGGTGGGAAGAACTTCTCTAAGACAGTCCGGCATATCAGCTCTTAAAGGGAGACTGCCAAAAGGGTGGATATGAACCATATACCACCTCTAGGACTACGGTTACAGGTGAGTAACCCTCATATTTTAATATGTGTCCTGCTTGGGGGGTGCCTCGTGGACCTGTTGCTGGGCTCTCCTGCCCAGCCTCTATTTACAGCCACATCTGTTTTTTGTACAAATAGCTTACAAGTACAACAGTTAAACAGTTCACGCAGTAAAACATCAGATACTGTACACACCCTGCGGTCAGTGCCACGGCAGGAGAATATTTGTTAAGTGACCATCAGATACTGTACACACCCTGCGGTCAGTGCCACGGCAGGAGAATGTTTGTTATGTGACCAGATACTGTACACACCCTGTGGTCAGTGCCACGGCAGGAGAATGTTATGTGACGACTAGATACTGTACACACCCTGTGGTCAGTGCCATGGCAGGAGAAGGTTTGTTATGTGACCATCAGATACTGTACACACCCTGTGGTCAGTGCCATGGCAGGAGAATGTTTGTTATGTGACCATCAGATACTGTACACACCCTGTGGTCAGTGCCACGGCAGGAGAATGTTTATGTGACCATCAGATACTGTACACACCCTGCGGTCAGTGCCACGGCAGGAGAATGTTTATGTGACCATCAGATACTGTACACACCCTGTGGTCAGTGCCACGGAAGGGGAATGTTATGTGACCAGATACTGTACACACCCTGTGGTCAGTGCCATGGCAGGAGAATGTTATGTGACCAGATACTGTACACACCCTGTGGTCAGTGCCACGGCAGGAGAATGTTTGTTATGTGACCAGATACTGTACACACCCTGTGGTCAGTGCCACGGCAGAAGAATGTTATGTGACGACCAGATACTGTACACACCCTGTGGTCAGTGCCATGGCAGGAGAATATTTAAGTGACCATCAGATACTGTACACACCCTGCGGTCAGTGCCATGGCAGGAGAATGTTTCTGTGACCATCAGATACTGTACACACCCTGTGGTCAGTGCCACAGCAGGAGAATGTTTGTTATGTGACCATCAGATACTGTACACACCCTGTGGTCAATGCCACGGCAGGAGAATGTTTATGTGACCATCAGATACTGTACACACCCTGTGGTCAGTGCCACGGCAGGAGAATGTTTCTGTGACCATCAGATACTGTACACACCCTGTGGTCAGTGCCACGGCAGGAGAATTTCTGTTATGTGGCAAGCTGATGCTTTCCGGTGCCGACATGCCAGTCATACCATCATCACCCTCTCTACCCTGAAACACACTTGGTGCTCCCTGCTCCAATGCCACTTGTAATCACCCAGGTGGAGGTAAAGCGGCAAGAATATGGCCACCACTCTCAAGAGGAGGAGGGTGTCCTGTGTTTTTTTTTTTATTTGTAAATTTTGTAGATCATTTAAAAACAAAACCGAGATACAACAATGCAAAATAAGACATTTTCTATATAACATTAACAAAAAATGAAAGATCATGCACTTAAATCCTTGGCTAATAACAACAAACTAAGACTTGATATACTAAGTATTAAGAAACTATACACAAAAAATTAAATGAATAAAAGGGATTTTTATACATTTCTTTTAAATTAATCTCTCTCTGACACAGGTACAGTTCTTAGTAGATCGTTTATCAACAATTTTCACTGAATTACTTCCTCCCCCCACCCCAACATAAGAAAAGCATTCCATATTTTTTCGTAAAGTCCCCTTTATCTTGATTCAGTTAATCAATTTTCACTGGCTGCAAACTTCCCCTGAAAACGATCCATTCATCTACATAAGGGACCCCCGTGTCATTCCATTTGGCTAATATCAATTTTTTAAGGCCTAGAGAAGCAGCTAAGATCCAGTATTACTGCTCCCCGCCAACTGAAATAGACTAGTCGCATCACCCAAAATAAATATTTTTGGGTCATGGGGAATGTCAAAGTTGACAACCAATGAACAAATTCTGCATACCATGAGCCAAATATTAAGGCATTAAGGGCAGTTCTATAACATATGCATTAAAGAAGCATGTCTGTGGTTACATTTCCAACATTCAACCTCTGGAAGCATGCCCTTCTCTTCCAATCTACCTGGTGTGTAATAAGGAGGTAAGATTTTGTATGAGGGTGTCCTGTGTAACCCTCCGCCACCAAACCAAGGTGAAGGTGTTGGATTTTGGATGGGGTGATTTTAGAACAATGAGGGAGTATACTAGAGGGGGTGGGGGAATGCAGTAGAGTGGATGTTATTTGGGCTAGGATTAAGGGGGCAATCGTGGGGGCCACGGACCACTGTTCAAAGAAGGTGAGTAAGAGCAGGAGGAAAAGGAGGCCACAGTGGTTCAGTAGGGAAGTGGGGGAAAGCAGCAGAGCTAAGAGAAGGGCATTTAGGCAGTACAAAACTACGCAGAATGAGCAGAACCACGTGGCTTACCAGGATAAGCAGAAGGGAGCCGGGAGGGTGGTCAGATGGGCTAAAGTGAAAACAGAGGAAAGTATTGCCAAGTTAGTCAAGAGTGGGGACATGACTGTTTTTAGGTATATAAGAGAGCGAAGGAAAGGGGGGACTGGGATACCTGGCCTCCGAGCTGAGAGAGGAAAGGTAGAGGGGGATTGGGAGAAGGCTGAATTGCTGAACAGCTATTTCAGCGCACTATTCTGAGGGGAAGGATGGTAGTGATCCGGTAGGGAAGAGAGGGGGGTAGGGGTGGATGTGGGACCATTCCGGGAAGAGAAGATCTCAAAGGAGCTTAAGAGCCTGAGAGCAGACAAGGCCATGGGGCCAGACAGGATTCACCCTAGGGTATTGCAGGAGGTTGGTGAGGAGCTGACGGCTCCCTTGACCTCTCTGTTCAATGAGTCCTTGCGAACGGGGGTAGTCCCGAGGGACTGGAGGGTGGCAGATGTGCTTCCTCTGCACAAGGGAGGGGGGAGGCAGGATTTGAGCAATTACAGACCAGTGAGTCTGATATCGGTGGTCGGCAAGCTGATGGACAAGCTGCTAAAGGGCAGAATCACTGACTACCTGGAGGCAAGCGGCCTGTTCGACCCAAGACAGCATGGATTCACCAAGGGCAGATCTTGCCAGACAAACCTGGTAACGTTCTTTGACAAGGTCACTAGGGCAGTGGATCGGGGAGACGGTGGACATAGCCTACCTACATTTCAGGAGGGCCTTTGATAAGTCACCGCATGGTAGGCTGGTGCACAAATTGGAGTGTCTGAGGCTATAGAAAGTGGTTATTTGGTGGGTGCGGAACTGGATGGAGGGCAAGACGCAGAGGGTGTTGGTAAACAGGGTCCCTTCAGGGGAGGTGGGAGTAATGAGTGGGGTGCCCCTGGGGTCAGTGTTGGGACCCCTGCTGTTCAACATACATGTAAGTGACATTGCGGAGGGGTTGGAGGGAAGAGCAAGCCTGTTCGCGGATTATGTCAAAATTGGTAATAGGGTAGACATTATGGGTGGAGTGGAAAGGATGCAAGAAGACCTAGGGAGATTGGAGAAGTGGGCCAGGAAGTGGAAATTATCCCTCAATATAACGAAATGCAAGGTCATGCAACTGGGAATAGGGAATAAGGAATGAGAGAAGGGAGTACAGACTGGGGGCAGGCAGCTAGCGGTTACTACAGAGGATAGGGACCCGGGTATCGTCATCTCCCAGGACTTGAAGGTGGCCGGGCAGTGTGGTAGGGTGGTGGCAAAGGCCAGTAGAGTGTTGGGATGTACTGGGCGAGGGATCACCATTAGGAGGAAAGAGGTTCTGATTCCCCTGTACACCAAGCTGACCAGGCCTCATCTGGAGTATGGGGTTCGGTTCTGGAAACCTTACCCAAAGAAGGATGTGGAAAAGGTGAAGAGGGTACAGAGGAGGACAACCAAGATGGTGAAGGGGCTTAGTCAAGTGACGTACGAGGAGAGACTGGGAGCCCTGGATATGTACCCTTTGGAGTTGAGGAGGGAGAAGGGGGCCATGATACAGACCTTTAAGTACCTAAAAGGGATAAACATAGTGGCTACTGAAAACCCCTTCGAGATGAAGAAGTGTCCCAGAAAAAAGGGGCATAACCTCCAACTAGAGGGGGGCAGGTTTAGGGGCAACATCAGAAACTTATTTTTTTTTTTTTTACAGAGAGGGTGGTGGACTCATGGAACTGGCTGCCTAGGGTGGTGGTGGGAGAGAATTCTGTGGGAGAGTTCAAGAGGGCGTGGGACAGACACAGGGGGCTGTTGAAGGGGGGGAGAGACAGGGGCAGGCATAGGGATATCTACGCAAACGGGCAGACTAGGTGGGCCTGGAGGTCCTTTTCTGCTGACACTTTCCTATATTCTTAAGTACACCTACTGACCTTAGAGTGCCCTGTCCTAGTGTCGAAACCCCAGGTCACCAATGTCGAGGAGTCCGCCTTTTACCCATTAACAGTTTGAAGGGACTGAAGCTCTGAAAGGTCGAGTGACGTGCTCAAGGCAGGAGTGGGTCACCCGGGTGGGATTTCTATCCATAGGAGTCACATTAAACAGTGTCAGAGCGCTTGTTGTTGAGGAGCTCACCGCTAATATAGTCCCAGACTGTTACAGCAGGAGTCACTGTAGGTAATGGTGTAGGAGCACCGACTATGGGGAAGCTCACATTTACTGCAGTCCCAGTCTCTCCCTGCAGGAGTCACTGTAGGTAATGGTGTAGAAGCACTGACTGTTGGGAGCTCACAGCTACTCCAGTCCCTGCCACTCCTAGCAGGAGACATTGTAGTGAATGGTATAGGGGTACTGGTTGTGGGGGAGACCCAGCCTCTCCCAGTAGTAATCACTACGAGTAATGGTTTGGGAGCACTGAGTGGGGAAGCTCACAGCTACTCAGTCCCAGCCTCTCCCAGAAGGAGTCACTGTAGGTAATGGTGTAGGAGCACTGACTGTGGAGGAGCTCACAGTTACTGCAGTCCTAGTCTCTCCCTGCAGGAATCACTGTAGGTAATGGTGCAGGAGCCCTGACTGTAGGGGAGCTCACAGTTACTGCAGTCCTAGTCTCTCCCTGCAGGAATCACTGTAGATAATGGTGTGCCATCACTGACTGTGGGGGACCTCACAGCTACAGTTACTGCAGTTCCAACCTCTCCCAGCAGGAGTCACTGCAGGTAACGGTGGAGGAGCACCGACTGTAGGGGAGCTCACAGCTATTCCAGTCCCAGTGTCTCCCAGCAGGAGTGACTATAGGTAATGGTGTAGGAGCAATGGCTGTTTGGGAGCTCACAGCAACCCCAGTCCCAACCTGTTGCAGAAAGTGTCACTGCACTAACTGAACAAGGAATAAACTTAATGCATCTTGACCGATATTTATTTAAGGACGGTAGGACTGAAGGAATCACATATCAGACAGGAAGAGAAATAACTTCAAAGAATGCCAATGGTGGCACACGAGCATCCCATAAAACCCCTCTGTGCCTCCGGCAGTACAGGCCCAGCGTCAGCACCACGTACTCAGCTGTTAAGAGATTTGAACTGGTTACTCACCGCTTGGGCACTGCCACCATGCACTTCCAGAGGATGGCGTACAAGCAGAGAAGGAAACAGATAAATATGGTTGCAGCAATAATTCCTGGGAAAAGAAACAATGACAATTAATTATGAAAACAACTCTGCTCCCTAGTCACCAGACATGTCAATGCAGGCACTTGGAACTGGTCTTTTTTTTTTTAATTCTTTTTATGGTGTTTTTTCATCAGTTTTTACCCTGCCCAGCCGAGGCCCCGACACAGCCATGCATGTGTATGGAAGCATGAATGCGCACAGTCATGCCAGCTCAGCCCCTTCCACCCTCCCGTCCTTGTCGCCCCTCCTCTGCCTATGCTTCCCACTGGACCTCCACCCAGTGGGAGCTGAACTACAGGAGGGTGACAACCCACCCCTACCACCATCAGGAGAGGAGAGCAGCCTACCCGCTCCGCTCGATCCTGCTCCTCCCTCCCTCTCCATGCTAGCACCCCGACGACCCGAGCTCATTCCTGAACCTGAGTCGCCAGCATAGCATGAGGTAAGGCATCCAGGGCCTCAACCCTCAGCAGCACCAGGCCGGCCCCAGAATTGGTCCTTTTTAAGCATCAAACGAAGTTTGGAGCTTACTACCATTGGTATGATTATTTTGTGTCTCAGATTTCCTGAAGTGGTGTGTGTAGAGAACTATTCCTCACTGACACTCCAGCTCAAAATTGGTCATGTGATTTACCCAGTTTTGCTCCACTGACTGCATGGAGTCAACTGTGTAGGGGGATACAGTACATCTGCAGTTCTTTCAGTTGGGTCTTTTCCGTTTTTCATTTCCTTCTTGCAGTGATGCCAGTCTAGCTGCTGCCTTCCAATGATGGTGACAGTTTCATCTGCCACTCAGAGTGGCTAAGGGTTGAGGAATTCTGGGCAGGGGGCACTTCTCAATGTCCTTCTCCCGTGTGGCTGAGGGAGGGGATTTGGGGCAAAGAGATCCCCGAGGCCATGGTCTGCCAGCTGATATGACTTGGAAAAGGGAATACAAACCATCAGAGTCCCAGGACATGAAGAAGAATTAGCATTTATATAGCACTTTTCATACACAGTGTACCCAAAGTGCTTTACAAGCAATGCCAGACTGGTAGTGAAGTGACAATGTGTAGTGGCAGCCAAATCGCACATCAACACCCACACAAAGCCTTGGACAACTGCATGAACCAGTTTTCATGGCAAGGGGAATACTGGACAGCACACTAGTGCAATTCCCCTACTCACCTCTATTTAATACAGCGGGATTTACAGCGACAAGATTATTACATTACATCTAATACAGACAAGAGTATTACTGCTAGACATTATCTAAATCAAAAATGGAGACAGAAACCTTTATAACCCACAAATAAGAACCCAAAAGGAGGAAATATTTAAAAAAAAATACAGCCATATTTACATACTTATAAATCTGTGATTTTTGGAGGGGACTTCACAATTGTGTTCTTACTCTCTTGGATAAAACAGGGGCCACCCAAAAATTGTATAGCGATTCTGATTTTCTACGAACCACGAGTAGGGCAGCCACATTAATTGATAGTGCATGCCTCTTATGGCCCTTCACCCAATGTCACACTTTTTATAAAGGGCACTCATCCTTTGGAATCGACATTTTTTTTTTTTTTTTTATTATTTCTGAATGGATACCATGTTATAGTTGCAGGGTTATTCCCACAGAATCTTCCGACCATGGGTTACTGTATACCCAGATAGGTTCTGCCCAGAATAAATGTGGTACACAATTTTTGGAAAATTAATACTTCGATTGTAGAGGATGAAACTGGATAGGCAGATCTAAAAGAGGTAATCCCTGCAAAAAAAAACCACAGGTTACTCACCTGTAACAGTAGTTTTAGGAGTGGTATATGTTGTTCATCCACACTTCTTGGCGTGTCCCTTTCCCTTTAAGGGTCACCGTAAGGTCTTCAAGCTGGCTCCTTCCACCCACCCAGGTGGTATATACCTCGGCTCCGCCCCATGATGCCAGATCTTAGCCCGCTGGAAGCCAGGTGTTGTGCGTCCGCAGCCAGGGAGGTCGAGTGGGTCTGTGTGGATGAACAACATATACCACTCCTCGAACTACTGTTACAGGTGAGTAACCTGTTTTTCTAGGATCGTGGATATGTTGTTCATCCACACTTCTTGGCAGACTCCTAGCAGTTCTCCGGGAGGAGGGAGGCAAGACACACACCCCCACTGATACTCACTTGGGGAAAAGAGACTGGAGAACTGAGGCCCCAAAACCAGCATCCCAGCGTCACTCAAGGTCAATGTGGTAATGGGTAATGAAGGTGTTTGCTGACTTCCAGGTAGCAGCCCGACAGATTTCCTGAATAGGGATGTCCCTGGAAGCAGCCACCAATGCAGCAGTATGGCAGGTAGAACGAGCTTTTATCCTTCTGGGAGGCTCCAAGCCCGCCAACTCATAGCACAGACTTCTGCAAGATGTAATCCACTTTGCAATAGTCCATTTTGCTGCAAGTCTGCCAGGAGCGGCTTCAGCATAGGTGACAAACAGCTGGCGAACCTCTCCTCGAATTTCCGCCATCCTCCCCTTATAACAGGTGAGGGCTCGTCTCAGGTCCAGGGTATGGAGCCTGTATTTGGCCTCCGAGGTGCAATTAGGGTAGTATACCGGCAGAGTTAACACCTGGTTTAAGGCGAAACTCTGACATCACCTTCGGAAGGAATTTCAGGTGGGGGTGTAGGACAACCTTGTCCCTGTGGAAAAAACAGATAAGGGGAGTCCACCGAAAGCGCCTGGAGCTCCCCTGTCCTTCTGGCAGACATAATTGACAAAGCACACTTGTGCACTGGTTTGAATGGCTTACCCATGAGCTTTGCCAGTACCAGCAATAGATCCCACGGAGGTGGAGGTTCACGCACCGAAGGGGATATGTGATCCAGGCCTTTGAAAAAGCACCCAATCACTGTCTCCTGCACCAATGTCGGCGGACTGGCCCCTGCCCAGTAAGCAGAGATGGCTGCCAGGTGCACCCTAAGGGTCGATGACCGCAGACCCCCTTTGGACAGAGACCGAAGGTAGTCGAGAATGTTAGCCACTGGACAGGACAGAGGGTCCAGGTCCTTGTCCTGACACCAAATGGAAAACCTTTTCCATTTGAAGGCATAACATTTCCTGATCGATTCCTTCCTGGATGCCTCCACCATGGTGAGGATATCCTTGGAAAGACCGAAAGCCTTGAACTCTAGCCACTCAGGTACCAGGTTGTGAAGTGCAGGGACTGAAGGTCCGGATGGTATACCTTCCCCTGACAGAGATACCAGGTCCGGGCGTGCTGAAAGCTGCTCCGGGGGCCTGCAGCGGAAGCTGAGGAGATCTGGATACCAGCACTGGTGCAGCCAGTCTGGGGCTACCAGGATCACCTTCACCTTATCGAGCACCCTGTGGATCAAGGGAAATGGAGGGAAGGCGTAGAGGAGGCCTGGGGTCCACGGCCTCGAGAAGGCACTTCCCTACAGTGAGCCCTGCTTGGGGTGGGGGGAAGAGAGGCATGAAACAGCCTCAGCTTGGTGTCCATGGAGGCAAACAGGTCCACCATTTTGGTTTGCCCCAGTGGAAGAACAGGCTGTAAGCTACCTCTGGATGGAGAAACCACACGTGGGATGTCTCGCCTAAGCTGCTGAGAGCATCCGCCAGATGGTTTGAGGCTCCTGCCACATGAATGGCTAGGAGATCTGCCTCCAGATGGCTGACAAGTGTCCAGATGCGGAGCGCCTCCCTGCAAAGCAGATGGGAAGGCATGCCGCCCTGTTTGTTGAGGTAGTACCTGGTTGAGGTACTGTCCGTCTGGGACTTGAACCACTTGACCCAGGAGCTGAGGAGCGAAAGCTGACAGTGCCAGTCTGACTGCTCTGAGCTCCAACATGTTGATGTGGTATCAGGACACCTTGGTGGTCCAGAACCCATGGGCCTTTTGTCCCCCATGTGGACTCCCCCAAGCCCATGAGAGAGGCATCGGTAGTGAGAACACCGGTCGGCTTGGGGCGGACAAATGGGATCCCTTTCTGCAACCGGTCTGGGCGATCCACCATTCGAGAGCGTCCCACATCTTCTGGGTTACAGTGATCAGCTGGTCGAAATGACTGTGGCACTGAGTCCACTGGGCAGCCAGCTCCCACTGAAGTGGGATCATGTGCAACCGGATCCAATGGACCATGGAGGTGCATGCCGCCATGCAACTCAGAAGGCACAGAAAGTCCCAGGCAGGGCGCAATTGCCGAACCAGTAATGATTGGGCAAAGGAGACAAGAACCTGCGCCCTGTTCTACGGAAGCAGAGCTCTGGCTTGACGAGAGTCGAGCTCTGTCCCGATGAAGCACATCACCTGGGAAGGCATGAGTTCTGACTTGGCCTCGCTGATCAGGAAGCAGAGTTGGAAGCAGGTCTAGAGGGCAAAGTCCCTGGACCTCTCCACCTCATGCCGGGTGGGACCTGCTAAAAGCCAATCGTCGAGGTAGGGGAGATTCTGACCCCCCCCCCCAAAGAAATGGGCTGCCACCACTGCGATGCATTTGGTGAAGACCTGTGGGGCCGATGACAGTCTGAACAGCATGGCTCGGAACTTGTATAGGGTCCCTTCAGCTCTGAAGTGGAGGAACCACCAATGAGATGGACGGATTGGGACGTGAAAGAATGCGTCCTGCAGATTCAGTGAACAGAACCACAATGACCATATGAAAGGTGCGACACCTGAGATACTGATTCAGGTCGTGCAGATCTAGAATGGGGCACCAGCCCCCCATCCGCTTGGGCACCAGGAAGTACCTGGAAACAAAGCCTGGGTCCGCTGTAGAATCCGCCAATGGAGCTACTGCCTCCTTAAGGAGGAGCTGAACGATGTTGTCTGAGAGAGCCAACAGAGTATGGGCGGATACTCTTTCCTCCCGCGGGGCGCAGGCTCGGCGGGTACTGCTCGAATTCAAGAGGCAGTCCCTGACCGACCACCTCCAAGACCCACCTGTCCGTGGTGATAGCGAACCAGGTGAAAAGGAAGTGGCAGAGCCAGCCCCCCACAGGAGGACCCAGAGCTGGTGTGATGGGAGAGGGGGTGGCAGCCCCCGCCCTGTCACTGAGCAGGCTTGGAGGAGGAGGATTCAGGACCTGAACCTCAGCCTCCTTTATGGGCCTGGGAGAGCCCAGACTTGGGCTGGGGTCACCAAGCTTGAGCCTGCTGCTGCTGCCCTCCTTGAAAGAAGGGTTGCTGGGCCACAGGGGAAGAGTGCCAAAAGGCTTCTTCTGCTTCTTACTGGAAGAACCTTTAGCAGAAGTGGCGTCCAAGGTGGCATTGGACTGCTCAATACACTGAAGGTGACCAGCCACACCTGGGATGAAGAGATCAGTGCCCCGGAAAGGCACATCAGCTAGTTTGTGCTGAGTATCTGCCAGGAAAGAGGACAGTCTCAGCCAAGCCCTGCGGCGAGAAGCAAATGCGGCTGCCAACAAGCGGACACAAGAGTCTCCAATGTCCAAGGCCATCTGGAGCTGCTGTTTGGCAACAGTCCGGCTCTGGTCCTGGACTTGCTTGACCGTGGTCGGCATGTCCGTGGGGAGATGTGGGAGGACTTCATCCAAAGACCCCAAGAGGGCATGGGAGAAGTGTGCCATGATGACGGCCGAACTTGCCTGATGGAAGCCTAAAGACAAGGCCGCATACACCTTCTGAGCCGAATGATCCAAGTTTTTGGATTCCTTCTCGAGAGGTCAATCAGTGTCGACAGAACTGCCAGTATGCCTGAACACAGACGTTCACCAGGCTCTCAGCCAAAGGGTGCTCTGTGAACCCCGCAAGGGACCCCATGGGCACCGCGTACTTGTGGGTCATGCGGGCAGATGGTGGGGCATGAGGCAGGGCGCTGCCAAAGTTCTCAGGCTGGGCCAACTATGGCCTCAGCCACAGGAAAGGCCTCTGTCGGGGTATCCCCTCTCTTGAGGATGTCCGTGACAGGGTATGCCGCCTTTTTCTGGATGGGCTCCAGGGGCATCCCTGTGGACTCAGATGAGGTGAAGAATGCCTTGAAAAGACGAAGGACCTTACTCCGACTCAATCCCACCGGCAGATTCGTCATCCCCCCCCCCTCACACTCTAGTGATTCTTGTGAAAATATTTTCCAGTGCAATCTATGTTAAAAGGACATGCCTTTCACCAGTGTCCATGAGCAAGACACAACATATGTGAAGACTGGGATCAGGATGACCTACTGCAATGTGCACAAGACAAAGAAGGGGCCCTGTGCCCACGTGCCCCACCCCACACACACCCTCTGAGCAGGATGTTCTCTCTGGCCATCAAGAGGCAAATAGTCAAAAGGATTCAGAAATTAGAGATGAAGAAGAAAGGGAATCTCCCCCCGCCGCTTTTTGCAGGTGCAACCTGGGAGCACAGGGAAGTTAAGTGACTTGCTCAGGGTCACACAGTATATGCAAGTGTGGGCTGTGCGATTCAAACCCAGGTCTCCAGATTTGCAGTTCAGAGCCTTAAACCACTGTGCTATACTGCCTCCCCCCACCTCCCTATGAACAGCAGGGAAAGAACCAGCAAATTGAAGAAGATGAGGCGAGGCGGAGATACAAATAAGGAAACCGATGAGCAACAAAACCTGCCTCCCCTGGGGAGCAATTTACTCTCCTTAATCGTAGGGTAACTAGAGCGGCAGTGAAGTACACTCCAGTGCATTTTGTTGTACCTACACAGAACACATACACCCTCTTACAGAAGGAAGGTGGAGACTCTGAGGAAGAGTCCGATATTTCAGTTTAATGGAAATAATCTCAGAAATGGAGGAGGAGGAGGAGGACGACAAAAGAATATTGGACGCAACTAAAAAGAAAAAAGGTAAAACAGAAAAAACAAAGCCTTACAAAGGGAAAATGATTCTCTTTTGCTCCCTGCTTCCACTGTTTTTCCTGCCTGGAGCTAGATACCCCTGACCTTATCTACACCCACTCTGGTACCCTTCCAACCGAGCTTCTATATCTCACCATTCTCTTAAGGGGATGGCTGGCAACACCACAAAGAACCATGATAGGGTGAGTTTATGTTCCTGATCCTGTTCTCAACACTGGCTCATTGGCGGTTCACCTTCAGGGTGGCGACTGGTTTATCCAACCTGGCAAGCCTTATAGATGTACTAGGACCAGGATTCTTTAACTATCACCGCCATATCAAAGATATTACTTCTGTTACTGTTATGCTCTGTTAGCATTGAGCTAAACTCTGGTCCCATCACTGCCATTACACCCCCTTCAGATGTTGCTCGGTCTTAAGGCATGAGTTTCTGGCATGTCAATGTCTGCAGCCTCCTAAAAAGTTCTCCATGATTCAGGCATGGGTCAGCCATACTAAACCAGATATTCTGGAAATCTCTGAATCTTGGCTTAGGCCAGCCTCTCAGGACAGGGAGATTAGTATTCCTTCCTACCAGTTATTCAGAATGGACAGGCCTCCTAGGGGAGGTGGTGTGGGGCTGTACATTAAGGAAACGTTTACAACGTCCTGCCTGGATTCTACTTCTGTCAAAAGCAATTTGAGTGTTTGACCCCAAAGATGGATTTATCTACTTTCCTTGCCCTCAGAGTGACTGGTTGCAAGACCGCCATCTGCTGGTAAACTCCTTCTTACACATCTTGGCTCTATGAAAGAGAACCGTGAAACTATCATCCTAGGGGACCTTAATTTCGACTGCTTATCGAAGTCTGCTTCACCTGTAAACACTTTCTGCGATTCCCGTGGGTTGGTGCAACTAATTCATGAACCCAAACGTCCAAACTAAAAGAACATGAGCAACAGCTCACTGCTGGATGTTATTTTAGTCTATAAGCCTCATCTCTTCTCACATGCTGGAACCTTCTTTGCTGATGTCAGTGACCATTGCTTCATTGTTGCTGTCAGATCATTGCATCAAACAGGACCTACAGCTAAATTTCTCACAAAAAGGTCCCATCATAACTGATGTGGCTGCCTATGTCTATGAGTTGAAACACTCGCCACGTTGTCAAGACTTCTGCTTGGCTAACACGGTTAACTCGGCATATGATATTTTCCATTGATATACTTGTTGGGGCCCTAAATATGTATGCCCCTATGGTAAAAATCTGTGTAAAAAACAAAACATGTCATTGGTTCTCTGCAGGAGCTGAAAGCTGCATTGCTTGGTAGGGATAAGTTATGGAAAAAAGCTCGCCAGACTAAGCTTGACTCAGACTGGTGTCAATGCAGAAGGGCACGCAATGCTTGTACAAAAATGGTCAGGGATGCTAAGGCAGCATTTTATTGTACCAAATTGGATTCTGCAGCAAAGTGCTCCTCCAAACTCTGGAGGACAATCAAGGACATGTCCGGATAAATGTCTGGTAATTCCTTGCCACCCAAGACTACAACTGGGAGTACTACTATCAATGATAAACCGGGAATCCTAGATGCATTTAACAATCATTTTGCCACAGCTGGTCTTGCTTTTAACAATTCCCCTGCATCCCTGGTCTGCTCCCAATTAAGTGTCCCATGTTCAGACTCTACTGCCCCAGTACCTGGCTTCTCATTCCACCCGGTCTCTCTGAAAGAGGTTGAAGACCCCATGCTCCAATTGGATATTAAGAAAAGTGCTGGTTCTGATTCTTTGGATCCTAATTTCCTTAAAATCGCCTATCATGTCCTAGCTGTTCTTATCACCCACTTATTTAACTTATTGTCCCAAGGGCTTATTCCCCAGATCTGGAAAATTGCTCATGTCATCCCCCTGTTTAAATCAGGGGATCCCTGCGACCATAACAATTACAGACCAATTTCCCTCCTCCCAACTTTGTCGAAACTCCTGGAAAAGATTTCAGCAACCAACTAAGGAACTACCTCGAATCCAATAACCTACTAAACTCTATGCAATCTGGTTTTAGAACTAAACAGCACTATTTCGGCCTTTGCCAAAGTAACAAATGATTGGTACCGAGAACTTGACAGCAGAAACTTTGTCTGTGCTGTATTTCTAGACCTTAGTAAGGCTTTTGATACAGTGGATCATAGCCTGCTTCTCTCCTCTCTGAAGAGTATAGGCCTGGACTCGGTTTCTTTGCATTAGTTTACTGAGTACCTTGTAGGACGGAGTCAACAAATCAAGGCTGAGGGTGAGCTATCCTCACTCAAATCTCTGAGGGGAGTACCGCAAGGATCCATCCTTGGTCCCTTACTATTCGCTATCTATGTCAATAACATTGAGAGTATTAACAAGGCCAACATACACCTGTTTGCTGATGACACGGTTGTATATATAAGTCATCCAACACCTGAAGCTACTTGTGCTGACCTCTAGGAGGAATTTAATCAGCTCCAGAACCAGCTCTTCCATAAAAAACTTCTTCTAAATGCTAAAAAAACAAAAGCAATTTTGTTCTCGCCCTATAGCAGTGTGTTGAATCCGGCCAGCTCTGGAACACTACCTCAGATTACCACAATTCTTGGAGAGAAACTGGAGTTTGTTTTGAAGTTTAAATACCTAGGTGTGTGGTTAGACCATAATCTATCATTGACTGAGCACATTGAGGACCTTGTAAAGAAGTTAAGGCAGAGGCTGGGGCTATTCTTTAGAATTAACCAGTTTCTTACTGGAGATTCAAAAGTGCGCCTTGTCCAAACTCCTTTTCTTTTGCTGATCGATATTCAGATTTCCTTTATAGTCAATGTCCCAAAGCCTCACTTGCAAAGTTGGATACGCTTTACCACAGGGCCATCTGGTTTATTACTGGTCTCCCCATCTCTACCCATCATTGTTCCTTATACAAAGCCGTGCGGTGGTCCTCTTATGTTAGGCGTAATAGAAACGAGTCCTTTGGACTTATAGTCTCTTCTTGAAGTGGTTTCCACAATATATAATAGACTGTCTCCCATTAGAGTGAGCTAGGGCGTGTCTAGAAACATATCCTACATCACATTATGTATCCCCAAGGCTTCCTCTGGCTATGGCAGAGTGGCTATTAGTTTCCTATTACCCACACTGTGGAACAAAGTACACAAATTATTGAAATTAAGCTGCCTCCGCAGTATGAATGGCTTTAAATCTCTGTATGCTCGGTATGTGTGAGCGCCATGCAATTGCTACCACAGTCCCTCATTTTAGTCCGAAATATCAGGCTGCCGCCCTCTGTGCGTAGTTGAATTTATGATCGGTTGTAATCTTTGGTGACCTTAACTCTGTGAGCATCTTGTGCCTTCAATGTTTTTCACCCTCTAGAAATCCCTGTAGCGTTATTATCTCTTCATGGCTTTCGCAGCCGCTGCACCTTACTCACCCTGCTGTCTTTTACATATTGCTTAATCTGTGGCTCTTATTCCCCTACTCTGTACCATTTAACTGCCCTGTTTCATCTTCGTATTCCCTTTCCACTGCATTCACTCTTACCATCTCTTTCCTTTGTCCCCTAACTCTCTTCCCTGCTGTAGACTAGCTCAGGGCTACCTGCCTCTCAGGTGGAAGAAATGTGGATACTGGGCAGTTGTCACTTCCATAACCACCACCTGAGACACCCAGACCCGGACTCCCTACTAGCGAGGTGCGGCATTGCTGATACCCTATGTCAGACACGGCGCTTTTCTGCTCTGGCATCTGATTGGCTCCTGCAGTCTGCTCCTGTGTCTCCCTCAATACTAAGCTAAAGTCTGATCTTCTGTCTAAAACTTGCACAAAAAAGAGCTGTACTTACGTACTGCCTAACAGTTATGACCTCTATGTTTTCCTGTTTAGAGTGTTAAGAGTTGGGACTCTAATTACACTCCTTTCTGAATTTCTGTGGTTGGGCCAGTCTTTAGGCATCAAGGAATACCCAGTTCTGTTGTCTTGCTGTTTTTGGTCCTCCCACCGGTTCAGATGTTCCATTGTCTGTGGCCCAGTACTCAATACCGACCCCTTCCTCCATCCCCTGCCATGGATATGCTCTCCACGGGCTCCCTGGCCATACACGGGGGAAACCCAGGCACTGGGCAGTTGGTGCTGCCTCTACTGCCACCTGAGAACCTAAGCTTGGACTCTCCATTAGCAAAGCAAGGCATTAGCAGCCATCCAATCGGAATGCGAGTGCTCTTTGGCATTGGCTTCCGATTGGTTCCTGCAGTCTGCTTCTGTGCCCGTTCTAAACCAAACCAGGGGCTGTGGACATGGCCTACCTAGACTTTAGCAACACATTTGACACAGTCCCGCACAAAAAGATTAATAAACAAATTAGCCAGCCTGGGACTGGGTCCCAGGGTGGTAGCCTGGGTAAAACACTGGCTGGACAACAGGACACAGAGGGCAATAGTAAATGGAGTCCACAGTGAAGAAAGGAGGGCTACTAGTGGGGTACCGCAAGGTTCAGTACTGGGACCAGTCCTTTTTAATGTCTTTAGGTGATATTGCAGAGGGACTGGAGGGGAAGGTATGTCTCTTTGCAGATGACATGAAGATCTGCAACAGGGTTGATACACAAGGTGGGGTGGAAAGGATGAAAAGGGACTTGGCAGGGTTGGAGGAATGGTCAAATGTACGGCAGCTTAGATTCAATGCAAAGAAGTGCAAAGTGATGCACCATGGAAACAAAAACCCAGGGCAAGTGTACACAATGAGGGTGAGATACTGACAACAACAAAAATGGAAAGGGACCTGGGGATAGTCATATCAGATGACCTAAAGGTGGGCCAGCAATGTAAGAAGGCAGTAAGGAGGGCTGGGGGATACTGGGATGCGCAGGGAGAGGCATCACCAGTAGAAAACAGAAAGTTGTTGGCCCTCTGCACAGACAGTTGGTAAGACCACATCTGGAGTACTGTGTACAGTTCTGGAGACCCCATCTCCACAAAGACACAGACAGGGTGGAGGCTGTCCAGAGGAGGGCAACCAAAATGGTACAGGGTCTGCACCAGAAGACATATGAATAAAGACTAAAGGAGCTTAAGATGTATAGCCTCGAGGAAAGGAGGGAAAGGGGGGACAGGATAAAAATTTTCAAATACCTCAAGGGAATGAACAAAGTCCAAGAAGGTAGCATTATTCAAAAAAAAAAAAAAGATGTGCAAGAACAAGGGGGCACAATTTGAAGATAGAGGGAGACGGCTCAGAGGGAATGCGGGGAAGTATTTCTTCACAGAGAGGGTTGTAGATGCATGGAACAGCCTCCTTGAGGAGGTCGTAGAGTCAAAAACAGTGGGGGAATTCAAGAATGCATGGGACAGACATAAGGCAATTCTAGTGGGGGGGTAGGAGGAAGTAGGCTGTTGGTTAACTAGGATCTGCAGCTTATCCTGTAGGTAGGAAATGGGCAGACTAGGGGCCAAGCAGTCCTTATTCCTGTCAATTTCTATGTTTCTAAATCTGATTTCCATGCTGAAATTTGCCAAATAAAGAGCTGTAATTATTTTTCTCCTTGACTGTTAAGACCCTTATCCTTCTGTTTAGAGTGTTACATGTAGTGATGCTGTGTGATTACACTACTTTTGAAATTCTGTGCTTGCGTCAGCTCCCTACACGAGCAGCCGATCACTTCTCCCTACTGAAGTTCCTATTGAGCCTCATCTTATGTCCTCCTTAAATATTACAGAAGCACTCTGAACTGATATGACTGATGCAACATTGAGTACTTACTTGCATTAATTGCATTAATTGTTTTTTACTTGTGTTATTTGGCTCTATTGTAAATATCTCTGCATGCATTGTACCATTTGACCCGGCGCTAACCAGGTCCATCTTGTAAATGAGCTTGCTCAATGATATTCGCCTGGATAAATAGATTTTGATTGACTGATTAAAGTGGTCCTATTTAAACAAATTCACTAATGACTACTATAAACTTAGTCTCCTTTAATGTTTGTAGTTTAAAGAACTACAAAAAAAGAATTTCAACCTTAGTGCATCTCAAACAACTGGACAATGATGTGGTGTTTCAAGAAACTAAACTGAATTCCCCAGTCGAAACAGAACAATTGAGGAGGAGCCGGGGGTGTTCAGGACCATCTAGTGGACATTTAGGCACATGTTGCTGATGGAATAGGGAGATTTTCAAAGGTACTCATTTTCTATAACTAGAGTAATACACATCTTACCAGGTAGGGCACCGATATTAGACTGCAAATACAGAGGTTTTGATTTAAGATTCATCAATACATATGCCCCCAAACTGAAGGCACTTGATGCCATGAAACCATACCTCTACACTAGGAAGCATATAGCATGGGGTGGAGATTTTAACAGAAGGCCCACAGAATTCTCCAATCGCCACATCATTCTAGGCACCTTCAGCTTGGCAACAGCTTCACCTAGGGTTTCTCTCAAGTACAAAGGTGGAAACTAAATTCTTCAGTACTGCAGCAAAAGGAAATTCTAATTAAAATTTCCAGATGAATGTTATTACCTGAACTGTATATGTTGGTGAATGACCTTTGCCCTTGTCTTGCCTGTATTTGCACATCCTTGTTCTCATGATATTTTACTCCCTATATATTGTAACCCTGTTTTCGCTGTTTGCTCTGAATCCCTGTAATCTTTGTAACCTCCCAGGTCGTGCCTGAAAATAGTCATTTAATGGTTATAGCACCCACCCAGGTAACAAAAACTAACCGAATAAATAAACAGAACGAGTCCTGCAAGCTAGGGTTTTCACAAAATGTACTGTATGTCGGATGGAGGACCTGTGGAAATGGTGATATGATACCAAAAATGATTTAAAACAACTTTTTATATAATTTGGAAAAGAACAATCAAACTCAGAGTACATAAAATATTTAGGATACCAAAACCAGCTTTATAAATTAATGTCCTTCCCTCCAAAAGATAAAGCGAAGTAAGACTCAAGTTACAGAAATAAAAAAGTTAATGTGTGTACGTCAATATGACAGGGCAAAGATTTTAGAAGCTGAAATGAGATTTAGAAGTACAAAGCAACCAGCTTCTGATCCATACATTGCAAGTAAACAGCGACTGGATAAAACAATGACAGGTTTCTACAAACAGGATGGGATGTTAGTGAACACGGAGACTGGAATGTTACTTACTGTACAGGATTTTTAGAATCAGAGTTTTCTACTTGCTCTAAGAGTACCCGACAGTTTAGCTACTTTTATGACTGCACCTTTACCACAGATAGACACAGCCAGGAAGGATTAGAGAAACTAATTATGCAGGCAGAAATTTATGAAATCATTAAAACACTAAAATCAGGGACTTCCTAGGCATAGACGGTTTGTGAATGAATTTTACAAAAGTTTGCTCAAGAAATGAGTTATTTATTAGAGCCAGTTTTCAACTATGTATTAGAAAAGGAGGAAATACCCAAATTCGAAAGCAATTAGCAGCTACATCTACACATAGGGGACAGACATGATACTAAAATTGGAGACTGATTAGCATTTGAAACTGTGATTATAAAATAGCCGAACTGTACATGTAAGAGATTACAACAGGTAATAAATAACCTCATAGACCTGTCACAGACTTGTGCCATCCCTCAGAGGAAAATGCAGCACAATTTAAATCTGCTAAGGGAACTGTTTGGAAGTAGTAATTATAAAGATATCTGTTACATAATAGCATTATATCAAGCCAAAGCCTTTGACCGGGTGGAACATCATTGCTTAGTCCAGGTATTATCAGCATATGGTATACCAAAGATAATGGTGAGATGGATAAAGGGCTGTATGAAGCTGCACATTTCATAATAAATAAATAAATTTTATTTACAATAATCGCAATTCAACAAGTATCAAAGCTTTTTACAAATATTAAAACAAATAAACTTCAGCAATAAAACTCCTCAATTTAAAAGCAATCCAATATTGATCAGCTGAGAAGACCAGCGAGAATAAATAGGTTTTAGAGCTGCTTTAAAGCTCTCCACAGTCAGGCACCCTCTAACCCAGTGAGGCAGAGAATTCCACAGGGCAGGGGCAGCGAAGCAAAAGTTTGAGCCCAGGTGTAGTCAAACAAACCTTGGGAATCTCCAGCAATCCTCATCGGTGGACACCAGAGGGGCGGTAGGGATGAAGGAGATCTTGAAGGTAGCTTGGTCCCTGTCCGTGTAGGGATTTATGGGTCAGCAAGCCAACCTTGAAGGAGATTCGCCACCAAACTGGCAGTCAGTGCAGTTCGCGCAACACAGGTGTGATATGGCTAGATCGAGACAACCCAGTCAACAACCTGGCTGCAGCATTCTGCACCAGCTGCAAGCGGTGAACATCTACCCCCCAATGACCCTAGGTACAGGGCATTGCAGTAATCAAGGCGAGAGGTCACAAAGGCGTGGACCAAGATCTGAAGGTCGTGGGCGGAACCAGATGCTTGATCCAGGTGATATTTCTCAGATGGCAAAATTAGGTCTTCATGATGGAGGATACCTGTGATTTCAGAGTCATCCCCTTGTCAAGAACACCACCCAGATTTCGTACCCGTTCAGAGGTTGCCAGCTGGCAGCCATCAAGCAAAAGCCTAGCGGCCCATCCAGTTGAAGACCCCTCTACCCAACGGCCTTGGTCCACCACCAAAACCTCAGTCTTGCCAGGATTCAGCTTCAACCAGCTGGCACTCATCCATTCCTGGATCTCGGAGAGGCAGTTATTAAGCACAGAGACCGTATCACCCTGATCTGGTGTAAAGGACACGTACAGCAGAGTATCATCTGCATAGCAGTGAAAACTCAGTCCATACTGCCTTACAATGTCTCCCAACGGCAGCATATACACCGCGAATAGCATAGGTGACAATATAGAGCCCTGGGAACCCCACAGGGCAGGGAGAAAGCATCAGAGGAATAAATTCCAGATGCTATTCTCTGAAACCTGCCAGTGAGAAATTAATGAAACCATCTGAGGACTGTCCCTGATTGTCCAGAGATCACACGCAGGCGCTCAAGCCATGCGCCATGATCCACGATGTCAAATGCCACAGAGAGATCAAGGAGGACTAAGATGGAATGAGACCTCCAGTCTCTCACTATCAGGAGATCACTGAGCACTCAAACAAGGGCAGTCTCAGTGCTATGCCTCTTCCTAAATCCTGACTGGAGAGTATCGTAGATGTCATGGATGGTAAGGCGATTGTCCAGCTGCAGCACAACCACCTTCTCAATAACCTTACCCACAAAGGGCAAGTTACAGACTGGTCTTTGTAGTTAGCGAGACAGTCTGGGTCGAGAGAAGATTTTTTAAGTAAGGGAATCACCACTGCCTCTTTCAAGGGTGAGGAACTCAGTCTCTAATGAGCACTGGACTATCTCTGCAAAAGCCGGGCCATGACCTCAAGCACTCCCACAAGGAGGCGGGTTGGGCTCGGGTCCAAACTACAGCAGGTCGGCTGCATACTCTGGATGATCTTCATGACATCCACATTCTGCAGCTGTTCAAAAAATGACCAATCAAACTGAGGCTCAGCGACCTCCCACTGATCACCGCAGTGCCCACTGGAACATGCTGCGTGGATCTCTGATCTAATGTAGTCAACCTTACCTGCAAAGTAGCGAGCAAACTCGTCACATGTCTTGTGACAAGGTTCTTCGGACCTGCACAGCCTGTCCACAGTTCGAAAGAGCTGAGCTGGTCAGGTCCGTGCAACAGTAATCTCCCCAGACAGGAATTCTGCCTTCTTACGGGAGATAATTGATAGTCTGAACAATGGGCCATCAATCTAAGTCTGTCGACACCAAGACCAGACTTCAGCCAGCAATGTTCCATCCTTTGCCCCCCTCTCCTCATCTCCCTCAAAGTCCCATCAAACCACGGGGACCGAGGGGTGAGGGGCGAACACAGACAGGAGTGAGAGTGTCCAGTGCCTCTACCACAGCCTTAATATAGGCTAATACTAAGGCATCTGAACCCCGCCGCATTCGGATGCCCCAAGAGATCTAGTACTGTCATCAGACCTTCTGGGGTCACATCCCTTAAAGGCGGTACCGACCAGCTCCACAGGGCAGGCCTATAAAGGAGCCTGGAAACTGAAGCCGACAGTGCAAAGGTCAGACCAAATGACAGGTTCCATCACATTGGAGGTCTCCATTCCCAGAAGGAAGACCAGATCCAAGGAATGGCCCAATTTATCTGTCAATGGTAATCTTGGAGGGCTTAACTCCTTAAAAAGAGGGGGGTACATCAATAAGTCCTTTTTTTTTTTTTATATATACGTTCGCACTGGACCCTATAATATGGCAAATTAAGTGGGACAAATTATAGGTTTAGCCCCCAACTATGATTTACAAGCAGAAAAAGAACAGCATACGCGGATGATGTATGCATTTTTGTAACAAACGAATATTCAGGTAAAAAACCTCTGCAAATATTTCAGGATTTCTCCCCCTATATCAGGAGCAGAGATCAACAAAGAAAAAAGTGTTGCAATACCTCTAGGAGCTTTAGGGGAGGGCACTTGGGGTATACTGGGTATCAGAATAAACAGTTCTCCACAGAAAATATTGGGAATATGGTTTGGGAAAAACAACTTGAAATATGTGAATACAATTAGAATTTGGAAGAACTGTAAACTAAGAAAGAAAATAAGAGCTTTGATCATAAAAAAATGTTTATTGCCTATATTCACATACCTAAGCTATGGATGCGCCCCCATCCATCGAGAGCCTAAGATCCTGAGCAATTTTTTTTTCCAAAATGCTTTGGGGCAGTCGCCTAATCCAGTGAAAAGGGACTGCACAGATCTACCTTATAAAGGAGGAGGACTTAATAGGATAAAAAAAAAAAGTATGGTAGAAAACTGAGTTAATACTTTAACATGTTGGAACCCACCACCGTCTGCATTTCTCGCAACAGTGGACTGCACAAGTTTTCAGTTATACATGGGGAAATGGGAACAAGCCCCACCCAAATTATTAGCCCAGTATAAAGTCCCGAGTATGCAGTGCCCCCAATGTAAAATAAGACAATGGAAAATAGATAAAAGGACAATTCTAACATTAGGACGCTATAAGTTATATAACCATATTGTATTTACTATACAAAAAGTAATATTGGTTTTCCCAGAATGCATACCCACCTAAAATGTCTCAAGCTGCTAGCAATTTTAATAGATAACAGTATCCCATAGCAAGTATGGGACATTGGTTGTGTTGTCAAGGGAAATTAGGAATTAAAGGAAATCTCAAACATAAAGCTATTCAGGGAAAGTTGGCTGTGGTGCTGAGGGCTGAGGCGCTGGACGCCACACCAGCGACCCAGTTTTAGGAACTGACTCAGATCATCGGTAGGGGAGGGAAGGGATTGAGCATCTGTAGAACTGTTCTCTCTTTCCAGGGAAGGTTCTGGGGTCTGCGCTGCTCCTGGGTGGTCCCCAACGGTGGTCGGGTGAAGCACAAGGAACTTGTGGTGTGGGCAGATGCAGGGGAGGAGCTGTGGCGGACATCAGCATGTATGTGCCACTGACGTTACTGCATGTCCAAGCTCCGGGGGTAACAAGAAAGGAAAAAACCCTTGGTCTAGGGAGGCGACAAGGGGTCCAGTGGACTGCACCCACATCCCCAACGCACGGCCAACTCCCTGATGACTGGCTGAGCCCCTCACCGGATGGACCATCTAATTTCAGAAAGGCCACCAGGTAGGAGAGGCCGGCCCTCCCCTGGGAGGTGATCCGGGGTGCCGAAGGGAGGAGGCTTCAAGCAAGGGAGTAGAGATGTCAGTTCGAATGATCACCTCTGAGAGATGCCCTGACCTTGTGGGAGCATAAAGAAAGTTTGTTTGGGGGAGAAAGCCATTCAGGAAAGTATTTGTCCAAAACCCACATGTTTGAATCTAGAAGAATCAATTCAGTAATTTTATTTGCAATGTCCTGATAGTATACAATTCTGGTCAGATGTGGCTATCAGATGGAGTTGGCTGTTTGTAAAAATAATAAACTACAACACACTGGTATTAGGGGATTAATTTGGAAAACTTTCCACATTAGCACTTTACACGTGATATTTGCAATTATAAAACATTATCTCTGGCAGAGCAGGTGTCAGTATTTATTACAACAGATCAGTTTAACAAATACTGTAGTAAAAGATAAGGATAAACTGAAATATACCCCAGAAAACAGGATTCATCTATGGAAGAACTTGGATATATTTTTTAGAAAGGGAAGACGAAAAACTACACTTACTATATTTGAAAGGGGAAATAATAAGAGAAAGTTTGAGTGATGTATGACTCCAGAATTGTAAAAGAAATGTCAAGTTGTTTTCCTTTGGTTGGTTTATTTTTAATTTGTTTATCGCATTTATGTTATCACATTTATTTTCACTCATGATGTAATATTTGTTTTTCAATAAAAGTCCTCTACTCTTTGTGAAAAGTGCCTTGGGTTCTTTTGCTTCCACCTGAGAGCACCAGGATGGGTAGAAGGACCTCGGTTTAACATCTCATCTGAAGGATGGTGTGACAGAGAGAGCCTGCCACTCTTGAGGACCAACCTTTTTAAATCCGTTGTAACAAAGTTCTTCTATTTCTTAGTTTAATGTTCTGTGTTTGGTCTGTGTTATCCCAACAACCCTCCACAGATGGCACACCCCAACAGTAAAGCACCCCCCCAAAATACTGCACTCGGTGCCAGTGTTTTAGGCATGAGCCCAACTCTGTGTGGGACTAGAATCACGACTTTTCTGGCCTAGAGGCGGATATGCTACCAACTGAGCCACGCTAACACACAGGTTGAGACGGTTTCTAAAACAGTAAAAGTAGTCCACTGTAATAAAAGTCCTGACCCTGGGGAAAGAGTGCATGGCACAGAGCCATGCGAGACACGCCTGCTTAGTACAGTGCCATTGTCTGCATCTACATACACACTCGCGCTGCGTGTCTCCAGACAGAAATCCACAGTACTAAAAATCACAATACTGCTTGTGTGTGCAGAAGTACAGGCACCTGCGGCCACAAATATCCACGATCCCCAAATTACCAGAGTTCTTTTGTTTGCAGAAGTGCAGGACCCATAACCACAAGTAGTCATCCACACAGGAAGACATACACACAGTTCTGTCTGCAAAACTCTGCCCTGTTCCTCCTCAAAGATCCTGTATGCGGATGATATGGTATACTGCTTGAGTGCTAAAGACCTGCCCTCCAAAAATGCAAATCTGATTTTAGCCGTCTACAAGCATGGTTGCTACTAAACAAAGTGGCCATGCTTTTTGGCTCCTCACCTAGAATCAAATCCTGTACCTCTGCCCTCTCAATCCAGGGCCCGGAAGGCACCCCCCTGGAGACAGTCAACTCTTTCAGATGTCTCGGGGTTACACTTGACCCATCTCTTGATTTCACCCTTGCTTCACGCTGTAGCCACGTGCAATGCAGTTAACATAAAACTGGGGCTGGCCTATAAAATCAGGTACTCTCTCAATTCTACTGCCAGGCTTATTTATTTTATTTAGTTAGTTTTTGTTGATCGGGTAAGTGCACTAGACAAGTTCTGCCTATTTTCAGGCACGACCCGGGGGAGGGGGATACCGATGAACACCAACTGACCTTGAACCAGATTAAGCTGTTGGTGGTATTTTTAGTGAATGAGGGAAATTTGGCCAGGGCACTGGGAAAATTCCCCCACTCTTGCTGTAGGGGAACTCTTGGTCATTTTCTTCCAAGATGAACACCCCAGTGGATCCAGGAGGAGGAACGTTTGTTGCAGAGGCAGAGGAGATGGCCTCCTCTGCTCCTTCCTTGTTAGAGACAGACCCACAATTTAATATTGAGGAAGACGATGTTCCGGTATGCTATTACTATTCTGAAATGGAATGGTCCCAGCAAGAAGAAAAACAACAAGTAAAGCACAGGTACTATCCCACTGTAAACAAAATGGTGAAAGTACAAGTGTAAAAGAAAAATTGTTAAAAGAACTTGTTGAGAAGGAAGAGAAATGCAAAAGACAAAGGAAAGCGCTGCAAGCTGAACTGACAGCGCTACATACCAGTGCCAAGACAGCAGGCCCCGCTGACTCATCAGCGCTAAAAACAACTGAGTGGTGACGTGGTCACATCAAAGGATGCCGCTGGGACAAGTTCTGACATCAGATGAGAGAAAAAGTTACCGGCTGGCAGTTCTGAACAGCAATCCGCTGTGTGCCAAAAGCTAAAGAGGCAGGCCATCGTAAAAAAATCCTCAGAGCGCTGAGAAAGGACACCGCCTTCTGATGTCTCACCCTCCAGGGGCCAAAAAGAAAAGTAAATTCCTGTAAACCAGAAATTCCTCCACAAAGAAAGATACTGCTTCACCAGACACAGACATTACAGGTACTGAATTCAAGCCTGTAAACACAGTAAACTCAAATCCGCCCAGAGTTGCAAGTGGGAAACAAGGAGTCAGCGTCAATCGATCATGCTTTGTTACCTGTCGAGCATTACAGGAGCAAGATTGTTACAAAAAGAAGACCGAAATGGCTACCGGAACCCAATGATCAGGATGTACAAAGAGTCCACAAGCAGATGCACACCTCACAAGCAGCTACCACCTCTAAAATGATAAACGGAACGCCGCAACCCAAGGTCTGTAAAAGAAGCAGGTAGAGACACAGTAATAATGGGCCCCAACAAAAATTACAGTTTAATAATGCCGCACAGGTCAGCACTAACATCAGTAACTTTACAAGCTTGGTTGAACTTATGTTTAAATTATCTGACCTTTTCAGAATAAAGGGAACCAGCCCAGTGGAAGAATGCTATTAGGTTAGTGTTTAGGGGGCCTGAAAACCCACCAGACAGGCTGTATGTAGAAAACAATTACTGAAGGGTACTATGCATTTTTTTTCCTTCTGCGATATTTGCTTTAATTCCCCAAGGAAATGGCAATTATGATGTTAAGTTTCAAGACAGTTTCTAGCCTTAAAAGATTTTGGTCACAGTATCAGACAGTCAAAAACAATCCATTCTGGATCCCCTGCACGGCCATGCCTCCTACAAAGCCAGCTGTTAAGCACATCACGATCATGTTTCAAAACGAAAGAGTCCATGTTGAGAATATTCTTTTCTGGCTCAGGAAAAGATGTGAAGTCTTGGACAGACCAGCCCCCATTTTGGATAGAGAGTTGATTTGGAATGGGGGCTGGAAAATCATGGCGAAGCTTTATTCAACCAATAACGGTCCAGTCCATTTGCCTAGTGCTTTTTTTCTAGTAAAGATAGGGAGGTATTGTTTTACATAGGGCAACCTAAGTCCTGTTTCAAGTGCGTGTTCTATATGCGCCTAGTTCTGCATGTGATACACCAAGGTGCAGTCATTGCTTAGATTATGGTACCCCTTCTTCTACCTGTGTCAACCTGTTTAAATGTAATCTATGTGAAAACACTGAACATGGGTACGGCAAAGTGCCCTTGGGCCTCCCATAATAGGGAGGACTGCCCTTCTCAGGAAGGGCTGATCAACAAAGCCCAAAATATGCAGGCCCAGAAAGTTGCATACACAATAGCTTCTGTTCCACCTGTCCCCAACCCCCTCCCCCATGCAAAGACCCCCTTATAGGAGAAATGAGGGATGCCCAGAAATACCATTTTACAGTTAACACCAGGTAATCAGGCAGAAGGGATTCCCACACCAGAAAGCAATAACGCCAAAGTGCCAGGCAAGATAGAGGAGAAGGACATGCGCCGCCCACCCCCCCAGTCAAGAGAACAAATGCAAGAAAGTGCCCGCAAAGAAAAGGAATCGATCAGGAAAAGCTCTAGCGGCTCTAGGGGTTTCAGAGAACTCCACGGAAACATGGAGAAAGAGGAACAAATTCTCTGCCTTGGCCACTGACAGATCAGATGAAGACACGGGGAGAGACGTCAGACCTCCTCAGTAACGCCAGTCACCACAGAAGTTACTTCAGACACAGAGGGAGGAAGGAGATATCCATATACCTCAAAGGACTAGATGGAGGAGATGTGGTAAAACTCCTGAACTTCTGGCTGCTTGTTTCTTCCTTTTTCAGTTCTGCTTTTTCCTGTTAATGAGCTCACTTACCACAACTACCATCAATGTTAACAGTATAAGAAGTCATGCAAAGATGGTTATTGTGTTAAGCTTTTTGTTACAAGGGAATAGTGACATTAGCTGCATACAGGACACCAGAATCAAAACTAGCCTAGAGTTATAACAAGCCACTAAACTTTGGACTAATGGACCCTCTTTTTGGTCCACAGGCCAAGAACTATGTGATGGTGTCGAGATTTTGCTGAATAATCCCAACGTCAGAGTTTCCAGATTGGTAGATATTGAGCCTGGAAGGGTTTTGATGTTAGACGTTTCAGTGCATTCAGAAAGGTTCAGAATTATTACTATTTATCCCCCCCCCGCCCCCCGCTGACTAAAGCACTTAGAGTAGCTCTATTTAAACAGATCCAGCCATATGTTTACTTCTAGATTGTTGATCCGGCTGGAGATTTTAATTATGGGTAGAGAAAATCGGATAGGGGTATTAAAACAAACTTCTGGTGAGACTATTGCCCTCAATAATATCAGCTCTAGTGCCAAACTAATAGACTCCTATAGACACACTTTCCTACAGGAGGCAGTACATACTTCAGAGGACACCCATCTGCCAGGATAGACTTCATCCCTGGTTATTTCAGAAGTAAAGGTTCAAGCCTGGGAATTTAGACCATAGATCTGTCATACTCCGCATTAACTGGGGTCAAGCCCAGAAATGTAGGAAGAATACCGGTACATGGAGGGTAAACAATTCTGTACTAAGCAATGATTACATCAAAACAGCTTGGAAAAAAGAAAGGCATGCAAGAGTATCTGTAGCTGAATTATATGGTAATGCTGCCACCTGGCGAGCAGAGACAAAACTATCATGGAAAGACTACCTTCAAAAAAACAGCTCTGCGACTGGTAATAACCTCTCATATCTGCAACCAAAAGCCCAGTTGCAGAAACTCATTTTACTTATTGAAACCTCTAGATTAAACTACGGACCCCAAATTTCAGAAAAAAAAAAAAAAACATGTTTAAATGCAATAGATAGAGCAAAATCAATGGAACAAGAATTAAGATTTGGAACCAATATGAAGAAAGGTTCCATGGATCCCTTTAAAGAGTGTAAAGATAGAACAGATCACAGAGTTATCACTAAAATAAGAAGAGTCAGGTCAAATCTCTCTCCCTGAAGGAATATTAGAACAGGTAGGTGTACATCTTTTTTGTAGACTCTTTCTGTGCCACGACATGGAACTCTCAGGCATCCTCCACTCCCATGTGCTCTGCCTCCTACCTGAAGTTCTCCTCCATTACCTGCTCCAGCCAAGCAGATCCCCCAGCTCTGCACCCCCCCTCCCCCAAGGTGGGGCCGACCTATCCTCCCAGGACGCTCTATCTCACAATCTAATGTGCCCAGCTGGGCAGTCTACCCAGATGGAGGAGAAGCCCAGTACTGGAGTGTGGCACAATGGGGCAGGGTGCCGTTGATGGGGATTTTCACTTTAGGTTGCCCCAACAAAGCACGGCGTGCAGTGACACCTGCACATGGCTGCCCTGCTGGCGTCTGCCGGGCTCTGCCCCTCACATCTGACTGGTGTTCCTGCAGTGCCCCAATCTCCATCAGCGCCACCAGGACACTGAGCAACCCTGGATCCCTCCCCAGGAGAGGAGAGGAGAGCTGTCCTCCGGACGCTCCATCCACTCCCCCCCGCTGACCCTCTGCTCCCTGAGTCAGTCACCGAATCCCAGGTCGCCAGTGTGGCATCCAGCACCTCAACCCTCTGCGGCACCAGGCTGACCCGGCAGAGGTATGTTTTAATGAGACATCTGGACACACGCCAGATATTTTGGAAGGTAACTGTATGTTGGAAAACCTACCTCAAATTATGGAGGAGGAGGAGGAGGACAGACATTTTCTATCAGCACCCATAACTGCAGCAGAAATAGAAAAATGCCATAAATGGGCTTAAAAATGACTCAGCCGCCACTTGAACTGATGGTATTGGAGCAGAATTTTACAAAACTTTACCAGGGGAAATAATGACCCTTGAATTGTACTTAATTGTATGCTACAAGAGGAAACGGCAAAATCTATGGATCCAACTTCCTTAATTTTGTTGTAAAAAAAAAAAAAAAAAGTATGTGAAAACCTAAAGAACTGAAACCCCAGAGTCTGTTAAACACAGACTTAAAAATACTGAGCAAAATCCTTTTAAACGGACTAGTGACAATAGCAGACAATGTTATCAGCCCCTATCAGACATGTGCCATTCCTAGTAGAAAACAAAACAAGGTGCTGCGTCAGCATGTGGTCTAAAAGCAAAACAAAATGGTTTATTCCTAGTAGAAGGCAATGCAGCAACCTAATCATGATTAGAGAAATATTCATAAAGCAGAGAAAAATGATTTGCAGGGATACATATTTGAAATGGATCAAGAGAAAGTTTTTGACAGAATTTCACATCAGTATCTATATAAAGTGCTCAAGGCTTACGGGATCCCTAACGGATTTGTATACAAGTCATGTGTAATAATGCTTCTCTCATTCCCAACATAAATGGCTGGATAGGGAAAGAAATAAGGTTAAAAGCGGGGTTAAGGCAAGGATGCCCCCCAGTCCTTTGCTTTATGTATTCTGTAGATATTTTTGTGAGAAAATTAGAACAAAACAAGATTCAAGGACTAGCTTTGAATCCAGCATCCCCCTCCACAGAAATACTAGCATATGCAGATGATCTGGTGTTATGCACAAACCCTATAACAAAAGAATCCCTGACAGATATTTGTCAGGCCTTCACCAAATGATCAGGATCCAAAATTAATTACACCAAAAGCACAGGTGTTGTATTATGTGCAGCCAGTACCAGAAAGGACACATTTGCAGGCATTAAAATAACCAGAGGGAGAGTCACGATCTTAGGAATCACCTTTAGGGGAGAAGACATGGCAAAGCAGAACTGGGAGGCGGGAATGCAGAGGGCAGATAGGATAGTAAACTCCTGAATGGGACAGCATATTTCAAAAGAGTCCTTTTAATCAAAACTCTCTTACTACCTGTATTTTTGTACATTAGCTATAATATATATATATATATATATACATATACACATAATATACACACACACACACACACACACACACCTACACCTTCATTGTAGCCTTTATACAGTGTATTTTCCAAGCCCTGTGGGGCAGCCGATTAAACCCAGTCAAAAGGGAAATCTCTTATAGGAAGACAGAGGAAGGGGACTGAATAAGGATAAATCCAGTGGCATTCTATTGGAGCATATTTTTGACATGTAATTTTGGGAATGCTCTGAAACCAGGGGTAAAATATGGAAGAATCAGGTATTAAGCTGGATTAACCCTGGTCTAGCAGTCTAGGCCCAGAAGAAAACAGGGTCCCTGCATAGAACCGGCTCCCAAAGTGTGGTTTGGAGCAGGTGAAAAACTGGTTAAATGGGACATTGCTAGTGACTGCATACAAATTAAACCAGAAAAGAAATATACAGGCAGACTGTCCAGAAAGAAAGTAGGAAGATACTTCCCTAGGGAACTGGCCTCAGAGAAATTACAATTCAACTTCAACATGTTAAAATCAAAAGGTTACCGAATTTGCATGGGACTCAGTTTGGCTTAGTCTACATGGTAAACTGAGCATTAGAAACAACAATAAGCATAAACAGAGCCAGGACAGGTATTGTTTGAGGCATTCATGTATAGAAACATTAGAAACGCAAGATCATTTATTTTTAGGGTGAAAATATGCAAGACAATTCTGGTTATACTTGGCAAAAGAACGGGGAGAACCTTTATTTTACAATTTGTCATACTCAGTGCTGATATATGGAGGGACTAATGGGGGTGGGATAAATATTGTCCTGAAACAATACACACAGTATTGGTGATGAGATATTACACATGGAAGCTCGTGTGTGGTTACACAACAAAGGCTAGTGTCTTATGCAGAACTGTTTAGGAACATCAGTATCTCTCTTCAAAAAATATGGATATTGGATGCTAAGAGATACAATGATGAGAAACTCAAGATATTATGGATAAATTGTGAAAAATGGTCTAAACCCCCATAAGATAATGTTGTAATATTATGGGTTGTTTTTGGTTTTCCCTTTTTTTGAGTTATGGTTATTTCCTTTTGTATGTATAAATTAACAAGAAAAGTGTATACAAATTTGTGCTATTATATTATATGACTGTTTGTCTGTAGTCCTCTCAATTAAAAATTCCCCTACGCTTTCAAGAAGTGCCATGCGATCTTTTACATCCACCTGAACTACCACCAGAACAGGCAGATGGGACCTCAGTTTAACATCTCATCCAAAAGACGGCACTCAGGAGTGCAGCACCACCCTCGTGCTGCACTTTAGTGTCAGTATTAGGATTTAACACAAGTGTCTGGTGTGGGATAGAACCCACAGCCTTCTGATCTGCCGGCCTCAGAGGAGAGTCGCTACCTGCTGAGCCACTGACAGCTTACTATAGTTCAAGGTATACTCTGTCCTTGTCTAACATATGGCTTTATGGCCTATCTGAATCCGAGCAAAGGTGCTTTCCAAAAATGGAGCACCTGGTACAATAGCATATGCCAATTTGCACTCTCTCTGCTGCCCAGTCTAATTCATCGCTGCCAACTCTACTCCTGTCTCGGCTGGCTCTCCCATCCTCACATCAGCTCTATACTGCTAACTGTCTGATTAATAACATAGTCAGAACTGGAGCTCCAGAGTTCCTTTCCAATATGTTAAACCATCCCACTCTAGCTACCCAGAGATCTTCTGAACAATCTCCTCTTGAAATTCCTAGACATTGCACAAAAAAGGGGAACTTTCCTTTGGATATCTGTGCCTAAACTTGAATTCCCTTCCTCTAAATGTCAAACTCTCCAAATCCACTAAGCTTTTTAAAAGAGTATTTGATCCTTCCTTAAGGACTCTGACATTTGCTCCTGCTCTGACATTCTTGTGCCTCCCAACTAGTTGCTATACCCATTCCACTAAATTACATTTACTCTTATATTTTCACTGCATCATCTGCCCAAGTACTGCCTCCTCAATATTATACCAAAATGTTATTTGACCCACTGAATAGACCGTCTTGTGGACCCACTGCTGCACAAATCAGTCAGTGACTTGGATACTGTACTCCTGCCAGTACCGCCACATGTCACTCTCCCTGGCTGTTGCCTGAAAATAGTTAGCATTCTTCTCTAGTGCACTTAATTTATTTTTCTGTTCTTCTTGCCATTTTAATTGTCCTTGTCCAAATGTAAACACTGCTTTGTTGTTCAAATTTTGCTTAAGGTTCTGTGTTGTCACCCATGTTTTTTGTGGTGTATATGCTGCAGTTAGGAGACATTGTGAGGTGGTATGGGCAGAGTTTCCACTGCTATGCAGACAATACTCAGCTCTACATGTCCTTTGTGTCCGGGCAGGATGAAGCAGTCTCGGTGTTTAATAACTGTCTCGCTGAGATCTGAGACTGGATGACAGCCAACTGATTGAAGCTGAATCTGAACAAAACCGAGGTACTGTTTGTGGACCCGGGTCATCAGGTTGAGGGACAACTGGCTGGGTGGCCCTCCAGGCTTTGGCTCAGGGCAGCCAGCTGCTGACCTCGGACTGGGTGCATAATCTGGGCACCATCTTTGATGAAGGACGGACGCTTAATTCACAAGTGTTGGCCGTCGTTAAAGCCTCTTTTTATCATCTGAAGAATATCGCCCGGGTGAAACACCTAGTCCCCCCAATGACCTTCCAACTTTGGTCCATGCCTTTGTGACCTCGTGACTTAATTATGGTAATTCCCTATATCTAGGGCTACCAGAGGTTGACATTCGCCGCTTGCAGCTGGTGCAGAATGCGGTGGCCACATTGCTAACTGGCTTACCTCGATCGTGCCATGTCACACCTGTGCTCCGCAGCCTGCACTGACTGCCAATTTCGTGGCGCTCACTTGCTGGACCCATAATGCCCTACACGGACAGGGTCCACGCTATCTACAAGAACTCCTGTGTCCTTATTGCCCCCTCTGCACTTTGTTCTGCCAATGAGGGATTGCTGGAGATTCCCAGGGTTAGTCTAAACTCATCTGGTGCTAGGGATTTTTCGTTTGCTACCCGATCCTGTGGAATTCTCTAACTCGTTCGGTAAGGGAGTGCCCAACCATGGAGAGCTTAAAGTCAGCATTGAAGACTTATCTGTTCAGACTTGCTTTTCTGGAATTCTGATGACCTAGTTTAATGGATATTGCTGTTTTATATGTTTTATTCTGTGAGGTGTGTTATCCTGCTGTTTTTATTCTTTGTACAAGCGCTTAGATACTTTGATTTGCACTTGAAAGAAATGAAGTTGGGTTGAGTTAATTCCTGTTGTGACATGCCCATTGTTGGTACAATGTTCCATTGTTCGTAACTCTTCTGGGTTGTGCCTGAAGATAGGCAACATTCTTGTCTAGTGCACTTACCTGGTAAACAAAAACTAACTAAAGAAATAATAATTGCAGCTTTATTTATTGAGCGAAATAAATGTAGAGGCCCCTGAGGGGCCTGCCCTTCTGCAGCCACAGGTGTAAGACATACATGCTGACCTCTGCCTGCAGAAGTACAGAGCCACGAAATTCATGATACCAAAACTGCAACAGTACTTTTGTCTATAGAAGCACAGGCCCCCGAGTGACCTGCACCTCTTCAGCTACAACTGTAAGACATACACACCAACTTCTGGCTGCAGAATGGCAGACCACTGTGGGGCCTGCACTTGCGCAGCTGCATACAGAAACCCATGCACTAGCAGATCCAGCTATGTAACAAGGTAGCACCCGCTACCCTCTTAGGCCTGCAAAAAGTAATCATTTTACCTAATCTGAACCTTCAAAGGTAATATTTTACTTGTTCGGGGAAAGTGGTACCCCTCAAAAAATTGCTACCCCTTGAAAACTGTCTAGATCTGCTGCTGAAACCACGATACCCAAATTGCAACAGTACTTATGTCGGCAGAAGCACATGCCCACACAGGTACTCATGAACGCTGTATAACATACACTGGTGCGACTGCATAAGCACAGGCCCCTTTAAGGCCTGAGCTTATACAGCCACAGATACAAGTCCACTGCTACTGCATTTGTGTCATCTGGAAACAGCTGCATGTTGTTTGTCTTACCTGATAACTGTCTGTGGTTGCTTGTATGGTCTTGTCCTTTTGCTGCTTAGGGGGGAGTTGGGGCTGAAACCCTAATGCCACATTTCCTAATTTGTGGCATTAAGCTGAACCTAACTGGTGCATTAACACATTCTTCTGCAAAGTTTCCTTTCTTGGCTGGCCCAGTGGCATGGAGGGCGGAGACATCATGCCTTCCCTGCTGCCACACGGCAACCTGTGTTTGCGATGAGAGCTGGTTGCCAGGGGAGGGAGAGGATCAAGCATCCAGAGGACAGTTCTCCTCTCCTGGGAAGGGTTTGGGGAGACAGAGATCGGCACCTGCTTGACACCTAGCGCAGTGGGTGTTGGCATGCTGGGTCCCGCACAATGGGCGGTGGAGGAGCAACCAAATGGTGTGCTGCATGTGGAAGAGGGCACAGCTCGGGCCAGTGTGGGTATTGCACACTCCCCCTCTGGCTAAAGGGCGAAAATGGTCCTGGGCACGTCAAATGACTGCTGTCCTCCGCAGACTCCACTACCGATAGCAGGCACCTCTCCAAACTGGATCCGGTCTCGGTGGGTTGAGGGGAACTTCCCACCGCCCTGCCATGGAAGGCAAGCCCTGGTGGAAGAAGGGAGGGAAGTCCTGTGGGTTGGGGCTGGAAGGACGGCACAAATGTGGGCCAATCGGGATGGAGGGAAAAAGAGAAAGAAATTTTTGAAACATATCTTTATTCACACAGGTCCCTTTGGGAGCTGTGTGAACAGATCTGAGACATGCAGAACCCTGTGGGTTCTAGCCAAGGAAAGTCCAACTGCCCGGGAAGTGCAGGGCCTTCTTCACTTTATGATACTTGGGCATGTGCTGGCAACTGTGCACTCCTTCACAGGCTGGGGGTGGTGCCACATGACAGTGCAGTCCCCGAGCTCGCCCATACAGCTGGCTGAAGTGATATGATTCTCTGTGCTATCTGCTGTAAAGTATGATACTGCACCTGGCAAAGTCAGACATGCAGCCTTTAATAAACAACTGATCTAACAATTCTGGCTGCCTGCTGGTTTGTTGCAGATAAAAAGTGGCAAAACTGTGTAATGTATCATGTTATCTCTTGTAGATTGTTTCCACTGAGAATTATTTCTTGTAAAACATCTGAGGGTACACAGTTACTAAGTTACATGTCAAAAAGCTACAAAGTTAAAACACGTTAGATCAACAAAGTTAATATGAGGCTACAAAGTTAGAACAGACAACAGAAAAAAAATCTAGCAAAAACACGTTCCATCGGATATACTTACATGCAGAAGGTTTTAACCAGTCTGCATTTGGGAAGGTATTGGTATGAACCAGGATTCTACATACATGTAAATACACAGCTTGGTAGCACAACAGCAGTTTTGTTTTAGTAGACAACAGATGAGTACAAAACACGCGTACATCTCTAAACTATGTAAACAGGTTTGATGTATACTCGGATAACAGTAATTCATCAGCCAGACACACTAAACATATGACATGAAATTAGTTTAGTTTATTGTTCTAGGAATTACTACCTTTGAGCCAGAGGCTCTTTTACAAAGGTTCCATGTCAATTCGGTACAGTACAAAAGGTTACATAGATAACACAACAATTTGTGTTGTGTCAAGAGCAAGAAAACATATACAAATACATATCAAATCGCTTGTGCAAAAGGACATGAGATATCAATAATCACATTATTACAAGAAAGAGGTCATGCCAGATTAGGAGAAACAAATAGGGAAAAAGTCCAGAACAGAGAGGGTAAGTGAAAGGTGTGGGGAGCAGACAATAGCAGGAGAAAAGGTTTCCCAAACATGTCTGTCAAATAACGGAACAGGGTGGGTAGTGAGAAAATAGGAGGTTTAATCAGGGCAGTCACAGGAGCTGGAGGTGGCAAGGTGAGAGAAAAGCCTTGATTTGAAAATACCTAGAGAGGTGGAAGCAGTGTCTGAGTGCTGAGGCATTTAGCCAGCTGGGGGCCACGATAGGCAAATGATCTTTGTCCCTGAAGTCCGGCATTGGGGGACTTGGAGGCTGGTGTTCTGATCTTCTGGTAAAGCAGGTGCTAGCGCTCGGGCATAACAGGTCTTGGATACAGGGTGGAGTGAGGCCCAGAGTGGATTTTTTCGCCATCAGGCAGGTAAGGTACTTTATCCGGTTTGAGAGTTGCAACCAACCTGAGTCAGCATAGAGTTCAGGCTGTGGGCACGCCGATGTGCACCAGTGAGCAGCTGACAGGCCTTATTTAGGGATGTTGTAATGCAACTAAGTGTTGTAGTAGTGGCAGATCCATATATAACTAAGCCATAGTCAACGACTGAGATGACAGAAGATTGGATGGCAATCCTCAGTGCAGAATGGGTAAGAAGCTGTCGGTTCCGATACAGAATCCCAATTCGCTGATTAATAGTTTTTACTGTACTATCAATGTGAGTTGCAAAGTTAGGCCTTGATCAAAGTTGATTCAAGATATTTGAAAATTGGCACTTGTTCAAGGGCATTTCCCAGGTATGTATTAATGGTGAGTGGGACTTGCCGTTTCTTGTTTTCTTGGGTTAGAGAAGAGCATGGATTTAGTTTTTGTGGTTTAGAACCAGCTTATGTTCAAGGAACCACATCTCAACTTTGGAAAAAGCATGCTGAAGGTTGGGCGTAAGAGGTTCGGATCTTTATGAGTGGCAAGAATCACGGCATCATCGGCATAGAGGATTGATTGTTCAGGGCAGGATTTGGGAGGGAGTTTAGGAAAAGGCTGAAAGGAGGGGCCAGGATGGATTCCTGGGGAACTCCTGAGCTAACCAGTTTGAGTCTGGAGAGAACTGCACTACTTACAGATTGAGAGCACTGAGCAAGGTAATTTTTACCCAGTCACCAGGACCCCACGTAGAGCCCTAGGGATAGCAGTTGTTTGATAAGTAGACCATGGTGAACTGTATCAAATGCCTTGGTTAAGTCAATGTAGACTGCTCAGTTAGGTTTCCTTTGTCCATGGCATTGTGGATTGCTCCTGAGAATTCAAGTAGGGCCGTCGATGTGCTGTGCCTTTCCTAAATCCATGCTGCCGAGTGCATGGATGTTGTGCTTTTCCAGGTAGTCTGAAAGTTGGTCCGCCACCAAGCGTTCAAGGGCCTTAGAGAGAGGTGGTAGTATTGATATCGGGCGATAATTACCAGGCAGTGACTTATCACCACTTTTGTGCACCGGAGTGACACCTGCAGCCTTCCATTTCCTAGGGAATTGGCTGTAGCAGAGGGAGAGATTGAAAATTTTTGTGAGGGGGAGCAGTACTTCCTCCAGAGTGAGGGACAGAAGTTTAAGGTCAATAGTGTCGCTGCTTGCTCGGGACTTCAGAAATTCAGCCAGCCTCTGCCCCATACACATTTTCACTTTCATTTGTTTTATCAGGAAAAGCACCACTGAACAAAGCTCATTTGCAAGGAGGTCCTGGTTAGGACAGGATAGTACAGAGATATCACCGTGATTACAAGGGTGCAAGATAAGGAATAGAACAAAATTTACAAGCAGCGTATAATCTAAGAAATCAACTACAGACATACAGCAATAAACAGGACACAACATAAAACATAGTAAGAGAGCAAGGGTGTTGCAGTTGAGACAGCTTTTACCATATAGGTTGTGTTCCCGGTTCCCCTTCTTGAGTAACTGAATATAAGTTTAACAACTTGCTCAAGCTCTTCTCCAACGATCTTTAGCAGTTATTTAGACTAGTAGCCATTTGTTTAATTCTGGGTTAAATAATACGACTTGGTACCACTCTGGGAATGAGATTAGCTCTGATCTGCCAATATTTTAACATAACATTTTAGCTGCAACGCCAATGACCCAAGTGCAGAAATAAGCCCGCGAGTCGAAGGGCCAGTCTGGGGTGGGGGGGGGCCACGGATTGCTCTCCTCCTACAGCGAGGAGAGTGGGGAAGCAGCTGGTGTTTGACTACTCCCTGGCAGAGGCCAGAAGGCAGCAACTGAAGCTCGCATAGCTGGGGAGGCATGCCAGATGTCAGTGCAAGTGCGTCTCAAGCCACTGCATGCCACATCTCCTGCCAACAATAATCTTGCAAAAAAAAAAAACTTACTGGGCTATGCAGGAGGACGTCTGCCCCCGAACCCTGTGCAGCAGCCCGAGGCACTCTGACCCTGGATCACCTGCAGTCTCTGGTCAGGAAATAGCGCTCCCCTCCTTGGGGGGAGGGGGTAAGGGTGCACTCTGGGCAGAGGAGTCCCAGGGTATGGGGTGAGGGGGGGCTGGACTGAAATGGGGAGGCCCAACAACAACAACAACTATAACTTCTTCTGGCTAAGGCTGCAATAACAGCGATGAAAAACCTCCATTCCCTTACAGGCACACCACTGAAGTCTCCCAGGATGCATGTTTCCAGAGTGAGCAGCTCTTCCACACTAAGCAATGGATCTGCCTACATCTTTACCGAGTCCCACAAGCTGTGAACCTTTCCATACTCCCATAGGATGTGCAGCAGGGAACCTCGCTCTTTATTACATCTGGTTCAAGAATCTGACTGAAGTCTGCCCATTTTGTGCAGCTTTACATATGTATAATAAAGACTTTATGATGCTGAATTGGGTGAGTCTGGACTAGTCATTTCCATGTAGAGATAAACATCTGCCCAAACTCGTTCCTGGTTGATTTGCCTGCCAGGCAATTCTGTTTGTCAACAGTCAGAACAACCAATCTGACTTGCGGGAGTATGCAAAATGCTCTGGGTAACAGGAATGGAATGTTGCTGCGTGGCTGTGGAGCTCAGGGCAGCATAGGGATCAGTGCCATCTTGTGGCCGTGGGGGATGACCTAGGTGTTGGGTTAGGGCACGCGCAATCTGCAGGAACTCAAAGCTGTACAGATTGTTTACTTGGGGTTGGGCATTAAAGGTCCTAAATGGGACAGGCTGGCCAACTAGTATTAAGCATCCTACAGAAAGTAGATTGACCCCAGGCCAGAAAGCAGGTTTGATGGGAGCCCCAGCACTTCTGAAATTAGGGTTACTGAACACTGGCTGATATGGGTTTTTGGTGTACGGTATGTTCACCTTTTTACACACACTGGCTGGTGCACTCTACGAGACACTCCCAAGATAGTATTTTTTCAGAGATTTAGGGAGGGCTTTAGGGGCTATATATGTAGGGTAGATGGGTCAATCCCCTCTTTCTTACGGAGCTGTTGTTCAATGGTCAGCCACTGAGGCGGATATACCTGTGTGAAATCTCCCATCTCCTCATTCTACCATCATAGATATTTACCAGACTGGGCAGCAAAATAGTACGTGGTAAAATGTGGGAGGCATAGCCCTCCCTGTTACATAGGCCCGGCCAGCTTAGAGTATGCCTATTTTAATTATTATTCACCCATATGAAGTTGCCTATGTGAGTGTGGAGGGTCGCGAAGCATTGCAAGGGAACACAAACAGAATTTGATGGCAGATAAGGACCGCTTGGCCCACCCAGTCTGCCCATTTCCCTACCTGATGGATAAGCTGCAGATTCTAGTTAATCAACAGCTTACTTCCTCCTACTCTCCACTAGAATTGCCTTATGCCTGTCCCATGCATTCTTGAATTCTCCCACTGTTCCTGACTCCACAACCTCCTCAGGAAGGCTGTTTCATGCATCCACATCCCTCTCTGTGAAAAAATACTTTCTAACATTACCTCTGAGCCGTCCCCCCTCTATCTTCAAATTGTGCTCCCTTCTTCTTGCACATCTCTTCTTCTAAAAGATACTATCCTCTTGTACTTTGTTAATTCCCTTGAGATACTTGAAAATTTCTATCATGTCTCCCCCCCTTTCCTCAAGGGTTTACATATTAAGCTGCTTTAGTCTCCCTCGTATGTCTTCTGGTGCAGACCTTGCACCATTTGGTTGCCTCCTTTGAACAGCCTCCACTCTGTCTATGTCTTTGCAGAGATGGGGTCTCCAGAAGTGCATGCAGTACTCCAGATGGGGTCTCACTGTCTGTACAGAGGGATAACAACTTCCTGTTTTCTACTGTTGATGCCCTCCCTCTGCATCACAGTATCCCCCAACCCTCCTTACTATCTTCTCACATTGTTTGCCCACCTTTAGGTCATCTGATATAATTACTCAAAGTCTCTCTCAATTTTTGTTGTTATTAACTCACCCCTCATTGTGTACTCTTCCCCTGGGTTTTTGTTTCCCAGATGCATTACCTTGCATTTCTTTGCACTGAATCTGAGCTGCCACATATTTGACCATTCCTCCAACCTTGCCAAGTCCCTTTTCATTCTTTCCACCCCACCTTGTGTATCAACCCTGCTGCAGAGCTTTGTGTCATCTGCAAAGAGACATATCTTTCCTTCCAGGTGCTCTCCAATGTCACTTATAAAGATATTAAAGAGGGCCGGTCCCAGTGCCAAACCCTGTGGTACCCCACTAATTATCCTCCTTTCTTCACTGTGGACTCCGTTTACCATTACTGTTTGTGTCCTGTTGTCCAGCCAGTTTTTTACCCAGGCTACCACCTTGGGACCCACTCCAAGGCTGGCTAACTTGTATATTAATCTTTTGTGTGAGACTGTCAAAAAGGGAGATGTTCATCATGATAAGAGTATAATATTCTCTGGATGATACTTTTTTTATGAGGTTGATGTGGCCCCAAAGTGTAAGGTGGGGGGTACACCACCTTTCCAAGTCCTGTCTAACTTTAGCAACGAGATCATCCAAGTTTTTCTGCCTCACCATGAGCTTATGATGGCTCAACTCTATGCCCATGTACTGTATCTTAGTGTTTTGGGAGCCCAGGAGAGACCCATGTTTGTTGTATCCTGTTCTGAAACAGCTTCATTCAAGAGCATGACCCGAGTCTCGCTGATGTTTAACTTGTAACCTGATCTAGGGCTGAATTCTTCTATAGTGGCTAATGCAGCTAGGACTGATGTCACAGGACAAGTGACAAAGTAATTTATCGTCAGCATAAACTGATGCAGCACAAAGCGTGGACCTGCGGTGACACTCTTTAAGGTAGGCTGACTATTCAGCTTGTGGATGATGGGCTCCAAATAGAGACTAAACAGGAGGGGTGAAAGGGGCATCCTGTCTGCTTCCCTGCAGAGAGATAAGGGGTTGGATAAGATTCGCTACAGTAGACCCTAGCCTGTGGTTTTAGTGTACAGCTCTATTACCCACTGGATAAAGTCTTGGGGAATGTGAACTTGCTTAGCACTGCAAAAGAAAGGCCCATGACACCCAACCAGAAGCCCTTTCTGTATCCAGAAAGACCAAGGCTGCTTGGATGTCAGGCTCCCTAGTCGCTGAAAAGACATGCTCTAGTTTTCTTAGGTGATCCGAGGAAACCTTTGGGCCATAAACCCCACCTGTTCTGGTCCCACCAGCTACCCCCACACCTTGTTGACTCTTGTTGTCAGGATTTTTGCCAAGAGTTTCATGTCTTGGTTTATCAGAAAGATGGGACAGTAGCTGGTGACTTGTTCAGGGTCCTTCTCAGATTTGAGTATCAGTATTATCATAGTACTTGTTAGTGATGTGCCATGAACACCCTGGGTGTGTCGTGGAATGTCTGTGTTAGGACAGGGTCAGCTCTTGTTCTAAGGCCTGACAGAAGTTAGCTGAAAAGCCATCTGGCCCAGGTGTTTTATCGGGGGTCAGGCTCCTTATGGCTCCCTTTATGGATCCTGGTCTCTCAATATCGGTTCAGCCAGGAAGGTGTGCTGTTTGGGGGTTTAAAGTGGGCAGCACTGTGTTAGCCAAATTAGCAGTCTCAGCCTGTTGTGGTGAGGGTGTTGACTCTGCATATGAGGTTTGGTAGTATGACTGAAATTGGCTAGCTGTCTCTCTAGGTGGCATGTGCAGTGTCTGGAGGTGGCAGACTTACTTTTTTAAGCTGCCTCTAGCTAGTTGAGGTGAAGGGTCATAAATGTCCACTGCCTTTTCACCTTAATCAATGTATTTAGTCTGGGTGTTTAGCTTGTTCCACTGGTCCCCATTTTTTCATATTTGGGTTTTAGGTTATGAAGAGTTTCAGTTGTATTTGGACTAAGTTTAGTTTCTAGTTGTCCAATTCCTCCAAGTAGTTCTTTGATTTTTCCCTTTTCCATGCCAAGACTAAGCGTAAGAGCTTCTCTCTGAGGCAGCATTTCATGGCTGCCCACTTAGCATCAATTTATCTGTGTACCCAACACTGGTTCACAGTATGTTTTTATAGATTCCGCCACCTTCTCCAATGTTTGCTTATCTTTAAGGAGAAGGCTGTTTATTCTCTGGCAGATATCTTTCTCGGAGCTCTGTGGGAAGCCATGTTGGAGAGAGACCAGGGAGTGATCCAAGATGACCCTTGCAAGGATCTGAGTTCTATGCAGGCCACACAACATGGATTGGCAAATCAACAAATGACCAGTCCTGGTTAGTGTGCCATGCGGGATGGAATGAAAGGTATAATCATGAGTTTGTAATCCTAACAGTTTCCATGGGTCTGACAGGGCTACAGAATCAAACATTTCCCTCAGTACTCTTTAAGCTGGAGACAGGCCTCCCCTCTTCCTTTTAGATGTATCTAGTTTGTCACCAAATACTAAGTTCCACTCTCCAGCATTTAGTAGTCAAGTGGGAAATGCAGGAGTATGTTGAAGCAGATTTGTGAAGAAACCAGGTGTACCATTATTAGGTCCACAGACATTTCTGATAACCTCTTTCTGATGGGATGATTAGATCATACAGATTTAGTTATCGACCAAGAATGTTATATTTCTGGCTACGAGTGTTGTCACCCCCTTTGGGCAGTGTTTTCTCCAGCTGCATATGCCTGGCCCACCCAGTCCCTTCTGAACAGAAGTGCTTCCCCTTCCAGCAGGCATGTGTCCTGGAGCATTACTGTCCGATCCTCTTGTTTTGTAACGTGTTTTAGGATCTGATGGCACTTATTTTTGGACCTGGCCTTTGACGTACCACAATAATTATTTAATATTGTTATTCATCCTCCGTTAGTGCAGATATGAAGGCCTTGCTCCGTCCATTACCTGTCTACCTGTTCTACCGATGAAGTGAGTTGTGGTTCCTGTTAAAAACAAAAAAAAAAAAAAACTTTCCCTAACAGTTTGCCCCTGTGAGGCTTTAAACGTTGAAACCAGGAAAAAAAAATACTGAACTTGGGAAACATGAAGAACGGGAAACATGCAACTTTCCCTTCAGTAATGATTCACTCCAGAATGGCCTACCCAAAGGAGAAGTAGGATCCTGACACCCCCAGTCCTGGTGACCGACCCTCCAAGTGATTGGTCTGTGGTAAAGCTACCAAAGGATCACCGCTGGTCACCTACCCGAGATGCCCTTCATGTCTTATAGTCCCTGTCTGTCCATTCTGTGATCAAGTGTCACAACCCCACTCAGCAGGTCAGGCCCTCTGCTCCCACAGTGCCAACCTCCAAGCATAGTACTGTGAACAGGAACAGAAACAGGGTAACCGTCTTGTCTGTTTTGTGGGTTTGAATAAACCTTTGGTCTCAAGTTCTGGAGGGATTCAAACTGTGAACCTCTTGCTAGTGCACCCAATGTACAGGCTCAGATAATTCTGCTCTTCGGGGGGGGGGCCAGATATCTTTCGCCTATGGGCACCTAACCAGATGTACAAAATGAACCCTTAAAACTCTATGAAAGGACCTCAGATAAACTCTTACCTTTTCCCAGTTTGGTATTACTAGTAAGCTATGCATAATGTCACTTTTAACCATATATGCTTCACTTGTCAAAAAAAATAATTTCAAAGGCACACCAAGTAGTCTCTTAAAATAGAGGTTTACTTTAAAATAGATAATATGTAAAATGTAACTAAAGAACAATATATCACAAAAAGATACAATCACTTAAAAAGAACAAGGTTTAAAAAGTGCAAATTAATTCCTACCACCAGACAATTAGACTTGTCTATCTAAAGTAGATGTTTCTTCTTCAGAGTCCAAACATGAATGTAACTAAGTGGAAAACAGAATACTGTTTAAAACTGGCTTTGCCTACCTCTTTGCATGAAGTAAATAGATGACATCAGCAAAAACTCACTTCCCCATAACCCTTTGATCTAGTGGGTCTTTCTGCCCTTCACAGACATCAAAGGAGCGTTTATGACTTAGCACCTAAGTGACATAGCCTGGTTTCTTCCTCTAAACATCATAAAAGTTTAAGATTTTCATCCTAGCAGCTTGCAGCTCCAATTAAGCCAGATAAACAGGAGATCCTTAATGTGTGTCTTATCTAGCCTGTAATTATCTCCTGGCTTTTAGGTTAACAGCTAGTAGTTGAAATCTGGGGGTGTGTGGTCATCCCACAGGCTGTCTCAGCACACTCAATAACACATTTTTATATTACAAAAATCATAGAGTAGTCAGAACAAGCTGTACAAGTGTTACAATCAAGTCAAGAGATCACCAAGAATGTACTTATTCCTTCTATTCGGAGGCTGTAAGCAGAATTAGAAAGCCCACTGAGCCGCTGCTATTTTGCCTCATGAATGTTACACTAAAGATGAAATCTGGTGCACCCCCTGGACTACGGCAAGCCAAGCAATGTTGTAGAGTGCATATCAACATTCCATCCCCCTTACATCATCAAACCAGTGTCTATAGACATTCTGTCCCTCCCCCAACAGCAACATAATTAATCACAGTGTGTACGTCATTCTGCCCCCCCAATATCAATGCTAACAACATCATCCCCGTGATTGAAGACTAGGTTGCGAGGGACTGGTGCTCTTCCTAGTTTAAGTTTATGGTCTTGTAGGCATTCCCCAGTCCTCAGGAACATGATGCGATTCAACTGTCCGTGCTCTGAAATAGAGCCATTTCTGTGGTCCTATTCATGGTAATCTACTCAGGCCACAGACTGCAATGGAAACTGATCAAAAATATTGTCCTGAGTTCATAGAGAGCATAAGCAGTGTCATTATGTAACAGTGCAACGAGGCCTTCACATGTATTTGGGAGGGGATGTCATGCATGGAGATTTCAGTTTGCTGCTGGGCTTCATCATTACGTGCGCGTGTATACACGTCTCGGGAGGTCATTGTTTGAATTAAGCAGGTCTAATAATGCATGACTGACGGTGGCAAGTTTCAGCTGATGTACAAAGGTCCAACTGGATCTCTGGTTCTCAAGCTCCCGCATCCCAATCTTGGGCTCTGTTGTGCATCTTGAAGGATTGCTGGACTGTGAAGTTCATGAAGAGGCGGTGGATCATGCATCTCTCCATGATGGTGACTCTCTATATTCTTGGATAGGGGCCAGGCTGGTTATTTAGCAAGGGAGCAAGCACCACTAGCAGTTTAAAGTGGAGGACTTGTTCATAGCAGTGTTTCACCCTTGGCTGTCAGCTGGGCCCATCTCCCTATGGTAAGAGAACTCACTGCTGCTCCATTTAACTGGATAGTGACGGTTGCTTGTACACTTATTGACTATAAGTCCTAGTTGGGGTGATCTCTGATTAGTAGTACAAACATAACCACATGCAGGAGTTAACGGAGGAGTTGGCTGTTACTGTTAGAACAGCGAGTTGTACCCTCGATGTCTCTGCTATCTTTCGGAGGGCAGGCTGCAGGAGGTGGGAAATAAGTTTGGGTGCAGTTTAGGCAGCTCTGTTTTGTTTCCATGGTGGACTGAAACTCCTTTGACTATTTTTGTGTGGATGATGAGCTGAGGCGGGTATACCTGAATTGTACACCTGCTGTGTAGAGCTTTACTTTAATCTAATGGCATTTGTTCTGCTTAGCACATTTTGCTTTGAAGGGCCCTTGACCCAAGTGAGACAACTTGCCCCTGAAAAAGGGTCTGCATGGTTTCAGTGGGCTTACCCGGTTACCAAATTTACAAGTACTGCTGGCATAATTTTCAGAGGGCTGCTAAATGCTCCTACCCCTTCACCTCAGAGGTAATAACATAAAAATTTGACTTAAACGGTTACTGCATGGAAACGGGTACAGGTGGCATTAAACAAGGCCTGCAGGCTAGCCCTAGATTTACAGCATGATATGCACACCTGTACACTGTATGAGCTCACAAATTGGCTATCCCTAAAAAACAGGGTCATTCATCAGATGTGCACCCTAGGGAAGAAAGAGTTTACTGGGAAAACACCACCCTGCGTTGGCAATCTATTAGTGGCTGCAAACAGGCCACCAGGGGGAGGACAAGAGGGGCCCTGTCCATCCCCTTCCATCATACCTCACTCAGGCAATGGGCATTTGCCTACCGTACCCCAGTGTGGCTGAATGTATTACCCAAGCACCTCCTTGCCACCACCCGTCTAGCCAAATTCAAAACAAATCTCAAACAACACCTAAGTACAATCTCTAAGTGTTTCTGCAACTAATCTCGGGTATCTCAATCCTCTGCCAATTTATGATTGACACAGCACTTGTCTCTCCTTGTCACACGCTCTTCTGGCTGCACTTGGTCATGACAAGGCCCCCACAGCCAACCCTTAACACCCACCTATTGCTATGCAATTTCCCCTGACCATCCCCTTCCCCCTACCTGATGACAAGGCTCCTAGGAGTTGCACTATTCTCTGCCTTTATAACTGCATTCATGTAACTCACCACTCTAACCTGTAATCCACAATGTCTGTGTACATGTTTAAACAGGGTGTTTTTTTCTGTTTTTTTATGATTACTACTTTGTACCTTGTCTAGTCACTGACGTGGAACCTTTGTAAAAGAGCTTGGGCTCAAAGGTATCTTACAAATCAATAAAATTGAAAACTGAAATTAAAGCAATATATTTATAAAAACTACAGATGGTTACATTTTGATTTAAGCAAAAAAACTCTGGGCCAGTCTGGTGGCGCTGAAGGCTGAGGTGCTGGACGCCACACCTCGTGCCATGCCAATGACCCGGGTTCAGAAGCGAACTCAGGCCATCAGGGGTCAGCAGGGGCAGGAGAGGACCAAGCCTCTGGAGGACTGTTCTCTCCTCTCCTCTCCTGGGGGTGGGTGGGCGCGCTTGCCACAGTACCAGCAGCTCCTGGTGGTGGCCATGAGTGGCGCAAATTGTGGCATGCTCTTCTGGGGTTGGGGGTGATGGCGGCCACCTTACACATGGGTGTGGGAGCACGCCCATTGCATGCAGGGTGTCACTGCACATCCACACCCCTAGGGGCAACTGTAAATGGAAAAAGCCCTGGCACCCAGACATGCGAAGGTGGAGCCAAGTACTTCTACATGCCCACAGCTGGGTCCTACCTGGCCAGTCACTGCGTCTCTCCTCCACTCACCGGCCACCCTTCTGGATTATACATAGAGCGCCACAGGAGTAAGTGGCGGTCCCACCCCGGGGAGGGGGGGCTCACAGCCAGGGGTAGGGTGGTTGGTGGAGCTGGAAGAGAACTCCCTGGAGCACTGAACCAGTACAGGAGGACCTCAGGTGGGGCAGGAAGCAGCTGCCCCCACACCCCACTGGAGAGAGGTCTAAGGGGCCAGTGAGGGAGTAAACAGAGTTGGGGGGGAGCAAACAAACTCTTACATATAATCCCATCTCACACCTTTCTAGGTATTTTATATCTTCATAAACATTGCCTAAGTGGAGAGAGAAGGGAATGTATGTGCCTGTCACCAAGTATGTACTCACTGAAACAATAACTGAACTTGTGACAATCCAGCACCAGTGAGTGAGATGAGGCTATACTAAAAATATAAAACAAACCAGGCACCGAGTTCTGTTAATGAAGGCTGCCGACCTGCTCATTGAACCTGAACCTGACATGTGAATCTCTGGTCTGATCTCATTTAATCTGTCTCTCTCAGATCCTCTGTGGACACAATATCCCATCAATGAACAGTGATTGGAGGAAAATGTGAGGTGGTGCTCCCAAACCTGAGCAGCCAGTGGAGAAGAGCAAAGCATTTGGTCAATGTGTTAGACAATGGCAGACCCACATGAGCTGCTGAGAGCATGTGGGAGTTTTGCTATGGTATGTGACTGCACGCCACCACGCACTTCACCTCTGCTGCAACCTGCAGAGCAGGTCAGATGAACGCAGTACTTCATAATTATCCACTTTCAAGTCTAGCAACTGAATAATGTACATATATCACATCATAGGCCTTGTGGGTGCTTAAATGCCATCTTTTAATTTCAAAATTACAAGCTACCCCAGCCATGCCCCTTCCCAAAAATCTATCAAAGCCTTATTCACGTGACATTCTTCAGCAAACCTTTTTCATACAGCAAACAATCATAATTTGGATTTTAAAAAGTAGTTAAAAAGGGAGTTTGGACAAAATTTCTAGTAGTAATACATTCAAAATTTGGATCAGCATATCTCAATCTGCCCCACACCAAAAGCAGAGGGTTTTCAAACACCACAGAAGCCAAGTACCACACAGCAGCCCCAGCCGCAGGACAAAATCTTTGCACCTGCAGGTTTCATAGTTTCAGCCAACGCAGCTGTGGATGATGTTATGTCTGGTCCACCAGGTGTAATGCTTACATGCAGCTGTGCTGAAAAAATGGCCAAACTGCCGTGAATTGTGCAGCCGGTCGCAAACTGGCTCCACTTTTGAAAATGCCGCAGCTATAGGAAAAACTGCAGCTCCATAATTGGAGACCCACTTGCACCAGCTCCCCCCACCCCAGCAGCTCTGGGATTTTCAAGGGCTTTGAAAATCTAGCCCAAGACCTCTAAATTACTTTGTTTAAAAGTTGCAAGTCTTTCTGTAACCCTAATTTCACTGCCTGTTTAAAAAAAACTAAGTTTCACAGAACTCACAGCCTAGCCCTGCCTGCAAGCTACCCCTTAATGGACTTAAAGAGCTAGTGGAACCAAAACAGGCAGAAATGTTACAAATTTTAGAGTAGTCAGCTGTAACTTTTTTCTCCTTTGCTCATTAGAATGTTTCATGTGATAACATTGTGCTGGATATGTGAAATAGCTCTCAGCCAGGCTGCTGACATATCGCTCTCTATTCCCTCCACTACGTCATCAGCACCTCGACGTCACTGACTGCGAGATCACAAACGACTGACCTAACAGCTACTGAGTGGCTATTCCTAAGCAGCAGTGATGTCACAGTGAGTCAGGTCATAATGCTGATGATGTACTGGGGGGGAACAGAGATAGACAGGTCAGCTGCCCCACACATCACACTTGTCAGCATCAGCTAAAGAATCTTCTAATTAACCAAAGGGAAAAGAAAAATAACCTCCGATATAAAAAGGTAATAGTTGGCTGCTTTTAAAAACTAATATTCGTTTTAGGCAGCACACTGGCTCTTTAATTCTCCCCCATTACCTAAAACTGCAGTTGTAGTAAACATCTGAAAAAGGAGAGATGATACTGAGTGGGTACAGGGCACGCATCTCCATAATGTGCAGATGCAAGGTACTTAATGTGAGAAGGGTGTGGGGTGGAATGCAGCGGCAAATGTGGCTTTGGAATGCCAATGTTGTGTGCAACTTTTAGGATACTGCCAGGATGAGATTTCAGAATGCCACCAGGCCGCAGCTGTGGAATGCAATGACGACACAATCTCAGAAAATAGACACACAATTTTTGGAATGTGGCAGGGGCACAAATTCAGAATGTGGCGGTGTTATACATTTTTAGAATGCAGCAAAGATGTGCAATTTCAAGATGCAGGCGACAGTTGCAGAATGTGGCAGAAATGTGCAATTTCGTTATATGTCATGGATCTGTCATTTCAGCATGGTGCTGATGACGCACAATTTCAAACCGTGGCAGGGATGTTTGATATCAGATTGTGGTAGCAACGTGCAGTTTCACAATGTGGCGTGGACACGGAATCTCAGAAAGTGGTGGGGGTGCACAGTTTCAGAATGCAGTAGTCGCATGCAATTTCAGAATGTGGCAGTGGTGCAAATTTTTGGAATGTACAGGGACGCGTAATTTTGGAGTGCGACAGGGAAATACATTTTAAGAATGTGACGAGTATGCTCAAATTTCAGAATGCGACTTGCCAGCCCGCCGACACAGTGGTAGAGAGACTGCTTGCGATGCCGATCACCCAAGTTCAGTAGCGAGCTCGGGAGCTGGAGGTCCAACCAGAGGAGGAGGATCTAACGTCCAAAGATCTGCTCTCCTCCTCTGGGAGGGTGGGACCAGTGCCGGTGTAAGCCTGGCCCCTAATGGCGGCTGGGGGTCAAAACACTAGGATCGCACACAGGGACGCGGAGGCAGGGCAGATGTCCCACATGCTGCATACAGGAACGTGGATGTAGATGAGCAATTTTGGAGAGCAGCGTTGGGAGACAATTTCGGATTGTGGCGGGAAAGTTTACTTTCAGAATGTGGCTGAACACACTGTTTCGAAATGTGATGGGGACTCCCAGTTTTGGAATGTGACTGGGAGACGAATCTCAGAACGTGACAGAAACACATAATTTTGGAATGTGGTGGTGATGCACAATTTCAGAATGTGGCAGGAATGCACAATCTTGGAATGTGTCAATGACACACTTCTGGAATGTCATGGTGACAACTTCAGAATGTGGTTGGGACATGCAGTTTTGGAATGTGGCAAGGACGTGCACTCTTGGAAGGTGGCAGGAACGCACAATGGCAAAACGTGGTGCAAATGTGATGCGCAGTTTTGAAATGTGGTGGGTGTCTGCAACTGTGGAATGAGCAGGGTCAAACAATTTCAGAGTGTGATGGTTTGTCCTGTCACATTCTGCTCAGGTCTGCATCACCATTACTGTATATTCGAAACGGTCAGTCCCTGCCAAATCCTAAATATCTGCCTCTGTTGCATTCGGATATTGAGTGCCCACCACATTTTGAGACTGTGTCCGGAGACATTCTGAAATTACACATTCCCCCAACATTCTGAAATTGTATGCCACCATGACATTTCATAGCTTTATCCAGTGCTGCATTCCAAAACCACCCCAGCCACATTCTCGAGTACAGTACAATGCATACACTAAGATCCTGTCAGGTTTTGGTTTTGTTTTTTTTTTCAGTTTTTTTAGGCTTACTAAAACTACAGCTTAAGCTTTGGAGAAATGCCCTATAAGGTTGCTGATAGGGACCGGCCTGCTGGCACAGCAGTAGAGCTACTGCCTGCAACGCCGATGGCCTGGGTTCGGGAATGAGCCTCGGCTGCTGGAAGGCTGGCCGGGGCGCGGGGAGAAGGATCAAGCATCCCATGAACTGCTCTCCTTTTCTGGGGAGGAAGGTAGCCGTTCCCACCTCAATACCACCACCTGGGTGACCACAGTAGCAGAGCAGTGGAGAACACCACGTTGGGAGGGGGTGACATCAGCTGGGAGACCTGCACTCACCGCACTGGTCTCTCGTGGGTGTGCTGATGTTGCCAGGGGACTGTGGGCACCAGAAACAGAAAAGCTTGGCCCTGGTGCTGGCTTCCGGCGGGGACCCCTGTTCACCCGGGTGAGCCCTGCTGCCACACTGCTCAGCTGCCCGACGACGTGCATGACCAGGGGTGTAGCCAGCCACCTGCTACTCCTACCCAGAGGGTAAACTGAGGCTCTGTGGATGTGGCTGTGGTGGGACCAGCAGGAAAACCACGTATGGCCCAGTGGCTCCTCAGCCTGGAGGACCAGCCCAGTGAATTGGGGGCAAAAAAATTAAAAAAAAAAAAAAAAAAATAGGTTTCTGACAGGGAGAACTAGGCTGTGAGTTCTGGTTATGACATTATCAGTAGCTCTTCGATGGCTTTTTTGACTAGGGAGTGAAATCAGGGTTACAAAATGGCTCAACTCTCAAGCTAAATAACTCAGTGGTATGATTTTTGTTATGAAACTTATTGGGGATATGCAGATTCTAATTCTGTAATGTAGCACTTTTGGTCTAATTCCTCTTTAAGGCTTTCTCTATATGAATTGCTATATACTCTTCACACTTCTTGTATTAATGGCACAGACAGAAGCACAGGGCAGGAATCTTGAAGCAGCCAAGTTAAAACTAAGGCAGCAATGTCAGGGTCACTTTAATAAATTATGTCCGCATTTCATATACTAAGTCTGATACCATCAAAGATGGTTAGTCATTGTGGTTGAATGTGGGTACTTATTTACGCCTCTTATCTCGGACGCTTACTGTAAGGCATAACATCTCCTCTGCTCTACTTCTGTAAAGCCCGATGGTTTTATTTTAAAGCATCTGCAAGTTTTAACTTGTAAGCAATGTAACTGTTGAGCCTCTATATCAAAACGGAAGCCTGAGAGAGCAGTTTACACGTCTCATTCTGTGCGTACATGCGCTGTAAGTGCATCTGCTTTCACAGCCAAGATAAAAAGCAACACTTGTAAGTTGTGATTGCTTATCAAATTAAAGTAGTTGTACTTTAAGGACAAATGCTTGAATCACATGATTTTATGATTAAAGACTGTACTCAAATGTGTTTTGACTGATCATTAAATGTGACTAGCGATTCTGAATGAAATTGATGGGTTATTTTATGCTTTTGTGTGTGTTTGGGGGTGGTACTGCCAACGTGAAGCACACAACACATTACAACACACTCGGTGAAAACAAAAACACACACCTTGCAGATGACTGGTACCACATTAGGCATTAAACAACAATACAGGAAGCAGGTTTTTGTTTTTTTTTGGACACCTGTCAAAATAGGAAATGAAGCCATTGCAGGAAATAATTATAAACGGAGCCCAGCCATTCAGAATTCAACATTGCTCCGAGACACCCATTATTTTATCTGAAAGGGATGAGATCTATTGCGGAAAGGTAATATTAAATTTAATCACATGGTACAGCACACATCTCGCCACCCACTAACAATCTGGCACTCTTATCTAGATGGAACACTTGTTTGTTTCTTTTCAGTGGGGCAGCCCTGAACTGCCTGATACAATTAATAACAGTACAGTTATAATTGCACTGTCTGCCTACAGATCCGTTTATTGCCCCCAAAAAAAAAGTCATTTTAAATCAAATGCATGGGTTATGTTGATTGCAGTAATAAACCATTTGACAACAGTCAGCCCCATTCCTATGTATGAAGGCAGCGGCATCACAGTCCTTTTGCCAAATTCACACACTGAGTAAAGTGGGAATGTAGAGAGAGAGAGAGAGAGAGAGTGAGTGCTTAAACTCTGATGGCCACGCAGAATTTAAAACCAACACTGCCAGAACATGTGTTTTTTGGGGCAGGGGCAGCTAGTGCAGCATAAAAACTATTATGAAAGTTGCACTGGCCAAAGTATGCAGTTTAATGATGGGAGCGGACAGAGATCAGGCTACCAGAGATCTGCATTTCAACACGAACAGATAAAGCTGCCCTCCCCACTCCACAGCAACTACTTCACTGAAACCAGTCACTTTGAAATCACGTGCTTCTTTCCTCAGCCAACATGTTTCTGCCTTTTTTTTTTTTTTTTTTTTTTTTAATTCTTTTTCTCCCGAGGACTGCTGCTGCTGGCAGGCGGGCTTTAGCCCTCTCTCAAGAGGGCACACATCTACCTGGGGTGGCCACGTTACTTCTCCTGACCCCAGCCCACATCCAGTGAATCCCCACGTGCGCAAATCCAGTTTTGCCGGGTGAGCCATGGGTCTGGAGCATGGTCGAGTGTCCTGCAGCCTGCAAGCATTCCCATTTTCTGTCCCTCCCCATTGCTGGGAGTGCATGCGTCAGCGTGCACATGTGGAACGCGCGCTGAGGGGTACTGCAACACCTCCCATCCTCTGGGTTCCCAACCCAAACTACCCTCAGGCCTCCACCTGGGGTAGTCATTCGATGGGACTGCCAAGCCATTTTCCCAAGGAGGTAAAGCTGCCCTCCAGATGCTCAATCCTCTCCCAGTCCCCGGCCAATTCCCGGCAACCTGTGTTCGCCACTGAACGTGTGTCATGGTGTGGCAGGAGGTAGCACAATGACTCAGCCTTCCACGACACTGGGCCGGCCTGGTAGCCGCTAAAGCACTAAGTCCATGAAATGCTGTTTGTCGGGCCATTTGTAATGAGTCTCCAGCACAATACTGGACTCCATGCTACAGTCGGAAAACTCAGAAGTGTGAGTGAGGGGAGGCGGGTTTGCAAAAATAAATACAGTCTCGGGGAAGTGAAGCTTGCACCAAACTACAGTTTACTACCCTATGTCTGCCCGTAATGGACAACCTGTGGAAACCCTATGCTAATTACAGTACATTACCCTCACTATGGTTCAGCCCCAGCATGATACAGGACCATATGCTGTAGCGGAACATTCAGAGAAATGAGAGAATGGGGCGTTATCTGAGGAGGGGATTTTTTTTAAATTTGCATGATAGTCTGTTCTGAAATACTTTACACCTATCCCTACTACCTGAGGACCATATTTCTGCATCTCACTGAAACAAGCTTGCCTGTGGAAGTGATGAAGTGAGGGACACAGTAGCTGTACTGCCACTGGGCATTATCTGCATTTTAATTCAGTTCCTACAGAAACAAAACAGAATCATAACTTGGGGAAAATAAATATTTGAAGGCTGGATCAAGGATGAGTGAGAGCAGAGCTGCAGGGAGAGGAATGGCATATTTCCATAAAAGGCACGCACTTTGGGATCCACTGCCATCAGAGGAAAGAAAGGCATGTATTTTTTTTATTTTATTAATTAAAGGGTCAATGACCATCTGTTAGCTTCCTCACTGGTTGGAGCCAGGACTGATTATGGAGGGAAAGTTTGTTTTCATAATTAAAGGATCAGGAGTCCAGTTTATATTTATCCTTTCATTTTAACAAGGGCATTTTCCTCCCTGCATTGTCAAATAAACTGTTAAATGACAGATACCACTATCACGCAAAGATAAAAAACATGTAGAAAGGCCATATTATATTTGAATGCTTTTGCCTGAAGAAGAATGATCAGTCCTATAAAATGTCCCAATTTCCTAGCAGAAGCAAAATTCCACGACTCACCCAAATTACAGTTGAGACAGCTCAGTCTAATTGTCTGTTACTACCTGTTTTTAATTTTAAAATAATCGTTACCGGCCCGGTGGCACTGAGGCACTGGATGCCTTACCTAGTGCAACGCCGGTGACCTGTGTTCGTGAATGAACACGGGCCGCCGGGGATTGGCAGGGGCGGATAAGGATCGAGTGTCTGATGGACTGCTCTCCTTCTCCGGGGAGGCGGGTTCCCAGATGGCGCCAGTCTGCTCCCTAGCACAGGCTGGGGACATGGCTGCCACACTGTAGACAGGAGAGAGTCTGGGCAGACGCTGGAGGCAGCGATGCGATGTGTGCACGCCTCTCTGCAGGCGCACTGCACACTCTACTCCTGGGGAGAAACTCTAGAAAACCAAGTTGCTGCAGCAGAGTAGTGAGTACGCCTTGCAGGCTCTGCTCCCAGTCAGCCACGGCACTGGGCCCTTGAATCCAGTCTCCAGTGGGGGTTAGGGAACTCTGCTGGCCCCACTGAGGGGGGTAAGCCCTGAGGCTGGGTCAGTGCAGGATGGTGGACATTGGGAGATGGGGGCTGGAGGCTCCCTCTGGAAGGAAGCTGGCAACAACAAAGCTACAACTAAATAAAAATGATCGTTGCCTAGCACAGGCATTAGTTTGTGATAACCACTACACAGAATATGCTGTTAAACGCGTTATAAAGTGTAATATGATTATACAACATTCTATAATATTGCACATACATATGTAACCTTCTAGAGCTAGAAACATAGAAACATAGACTTTGACGGCAGATAAGGACCGCTAGGCCCATCTAGTGTGCCCATTTCCCTACCTACAGGATAGGCCGCAGATCCTAGTTAACCAACAGCCTATTTCTTCCTACCCCCCACAAGAATTGCCTTATGTCTGTCCCATGCATTCTTGAATTCTCCCACAGTTTTAGACCCCACAACCTCCTCAGGAAGGCTGTTCCATGCATCCACTACCCTCTCTGTGAAATAATACTTCCTCACATTGCCCCAGAACCGCCCTCCTATCTTTAAATTGTGTCCCCTTGTTCTTGCAAGTCTCTTTTTCTGAAAAATGCTACCCTCTTGGACTTTGTTGATCCCACTGAGGTACTTAAGTTTCTATCATGTCCCCCCTCTCCCTTCTTTCCTCAAGGGTATACATAATAAGCTCCTTTAGTCTCTCCTCATAAGGCTTCTCTTGCAGACCCTGCACCATTTTAGTTGCCCTCCTCTGGACTGCCTCTATCCTGTCTATGTCCTTGCAGAGATGGGGTCTCCAGAACTGGACACAGTACTCCAGATGGGGTCTCACCAACTGTCTGTACAGAGGGATAACAACTTCCTGTTTTCTGCTGCTGATGCCTCTCCCTATACATCCCAGTATACCCCCACCCCCTACTGCCTTCTCACATTGCTTGCTAACCTTAAGGTCATCTGATATGATTACCCCCAGGTCCCTTTCCTTTTTTGTTGTTGTTACTACCTCCCCACCCATTGTGTATTCTTCCCCTGGGTTCTTGTTTCCCAGGTGAATTATTCTGCACTTCTTTGCATTGAATCCTAGCTGCCATACTTCTGACCATTCCTCCAACCTTGCCAAGTCCCTTTTCATCCTTTCCACGCCTCCTTGTGTATCAACCCTGTTGCAGATTTTTGTGTCATCTGCAAAAAGGCATACTTTTCCTTCCAGTCCCTCTGCAATATCACTGATGACGACATTAAAAAGGACTGGACCTAATACTGAACCCTGCGGTACCCCACTAGTAACCCCACTTTCTTCAGAATGGACTCCATTTACAATTACCTTCTGTGTCCTGTTGTCCAGCCAATGTTTTACCCAGGCTACCACCCTGGGTCCCACTCCCAGGCTGGTTAATTTGACTATTAATCTTTTGTGTGGGACTGTGTCAAATGCCTTGCTAAAGTCTAGGTAGGCCATGTCCACAGCCCCTCCCTGGTCTACTACTTTAGTCACCCAGTCAAAGAAATCTATTAGATTCGTCTGACATGACCTTCCGCTGTGAACCCATGCTGCCTTGGGTCCTGTGCTCCACTGGCCTCTAGGTACTCGACTATTCTTTCCTTCAGAGTGACTCCATCACTTTCCCTACCACAGAGGTCAGACTGACAGGTCTGTGTTTCCTGCCTCTGTCTTGGACCCACTTTGTGAAGGGGAATCACATCCGCCTTCCTCCAGTCCTCGGGTACCACACCATCCTCCCATGATTTATTAAAAAGAGTAGCCAGTGGTTTCACTAGTTCCTCCTTAATTCTTTTAGAATTCTGGGGTGAATTCCATCAGGACCCATTGCTTTGTCCACCTTCAGTTTTAGGAGTTCTTGCAGAACCCTTTCTTCTGTGAAAGGACTGGGATCGACCCCCTATCAAGAGTGCTTCTGTTAATTGGATTAGGCACTTCCCCCTCCTCTTTTGTGAATACTGAGCAGAAATATTCATTCAGTATTCCTGCTTTTTCACTGTCCCCCTCTGCCCACCCACTGTTCATTCTATTCAGCCTCACTATCCCTCCCTTTGTCTTTCTACGCTCGCTGATGTACCTATAAAAGGTTTTATCCCCCTTCTTAACTGAGTTGGCTATCTTTTCCTCAGTTTGGGCCTTTGCTATTCTGACTTCCCTCCCTGCTTCCTTTTGCCTTAACTGGCACAGCTCTCTGTCCTGCTCCTTCTGTGTTTCCTTATACTTCCGGAATGCTATCTTTTTCTTCCTGACTTTCACAGCCACCTCTTTTGAGAACCATAGTGGCTTTTTCTTTTGTTTTGATTTGTTCATTTGCTTCACACAAAGGCTTGTTGCCTCTGTGATGGAAGTTTTGATAATTCCCCATTGTTGCTCCACACCTCCTTCTAGCCTGTCTGCTAGTGCTTTTCTGAGGCACTCTCCCATCTTGCCAAAGTCAGCCCTCCTAAAGTCCAGTACCCTCACTTTTGTATGGCTTGACTCTGTGCGAGTTTAACGTGAACCACACTGTTTGATGGTCACTTGTCCCCAGATGGCAACCCACTTCTAGATCCGAGATCCTCTCACTGCCCCGTTTGAGTACGAGGTCTAAGATTGCTCCCTCACAAGTGGGTTCCAAACTAGCTGTCTAATGCCTGCCACTTGTGGGCATCAAGAATGGCCCTGCTTTGGATGTGGCTGCAGCAAATGTGCTCCAGTTAACATCAGGCATATTCAGGTCTCCCATCAACAGTATCTCCCTTTCTCTGCCATTCTAAGAATGCCTTCTATCATATCCTTGTCCATTCCTTCCCCTGACATGGGGGTCTGTACACAACCCCTGCTGGATTGTGGTGCCCTTTCCAGTCTCCAAGGTGACCCACAGTGCCTCTCCTCCCTGTTTACTCTTTTGTTCAGTTGCTTTTATCCCTTCCTCACATAGAGAGCTACTCCTCCCTCTTCTCCCTGCCTGTCTCTCCTGTGAGTTATGTACCCTGGTATTAACATCCCAGTCATGGTTCTCTGTGTACCATGTTTATGTGATCTTACAATATCCAGGCATCCCTCTTCCATCAAGGCCACCAGTTCAGGGAGCTTGTTGCCCAGACTATGGGCATTGGTACTCATTACCCTCCATTTCCTGATAGCCTTACTCCTTTGCCCCATCCCTGTCCTTCTTGCCTTTGTCACTTTCTCCATTTACCCCTGCCCTTCTCCCTATCGACACCTCTATGTTGGTGTTTGCTGCACTTACTACCATGATTATTTGGGGGCGGCTAGGATTTCCCTGCTCCTTTCCAGTGCCTCCCCCCTTGGCTAGTTTAAAAGCTTGCCAATGAAGCATTTAAACCTATCACCTAGGATCCTGGTTCCCCTCCCGGACAGATGCAGCCCATCATGCCAGTATAGGCTTGTATCACTCCAGGTGGACCCCAGTCCCCATGAAGCCAAATCCTGAGCTCCACACCAGTTTTCAACCACTGATTGAATCCATAGTGCGGAACACCTAGCCTCTCCTATGCCATAGATGGGTAGCACCTCCGAGAAGGTTACCGTGCGTGCTACTTGACTAAGACCCCTCTCCAATTCCATAAACTCTTCCTGCACTTCTCTAATCCCTTTCTTAGCCAGGTCATTTGTCCCTAGGTGGACAATGACATCCAGCTCCCTCCCCTGTGCAGCTGCTCCGGCAATCCTGAGGATTCGCTTCCTGTCCCTGCAAGCCATGGCGCCAGGCAGGCACCTTACCTCCCTCTCCCCTTCCTCCCCCAGTTCTACCTTTCTAACAATGGAGTCCCCACCAGAGTTGTTTCCTTCCCTGCAGGGTCCCCTGCCACCCTCCTGTGGGTCTCCTTTGTGGAGGTTCCAGCATCCTCCTTGTTCTCCACTGTGGGTGCCTCCATAGAGAACCACACTTTGCCAGAATGGCATAGGAGTGTGCAGCAGTACAATGGGAGGATGCACCTCTGTTCCCCACCCTCACCCTCCCTGAGCCCACTGTGGTCCAACCGCTCCTCTTTCTTGGCAACCTCTGAGGCAACGGCAGTGGCACTGGTGGTCCCTGGATGGAAGAGGGGGTCCCATAAATCCTGGCCAACTCAACCTGGAGATGAGCAACCTCCTCTTTCAGCCCAGAGAGGTGCCTGCAGATGGGACAACACCGCATCCTCCAGGACATCTCCCGGAAGACTGCTGCTCCACAGCCACTGCACTGCACCACTCCAATCATGTCTTACTTCTGGCCCCTTAACTGTTTGCAATCCTTACTCTTTCCTCTGTTTTTTTTTTCTCTCTCCCTCTCCTTACTTTCTGCTTGTGTGCCCTTTAAGCTCCTGATTGTCCTGTTCTGAGACAAGAATATCCTATATTATGAGTAGACCACTTACTTGCTCAGAGTCAGACCTCCAGCAGCTAGAGGGGCGGGAAAGCTACTCTTGCCCTTCTAGGATGGTGGGTCCTTGGTGGTTCTGTGATCACTCACTTCCTGCCCCTAAACAGGAAGTTCCTGTTGTCAGTCAAATCCTGTGCCTATAAAAATAGAACTAGCTTTGGGTGGAGGGGGGAAGGAGTGCAATATAGTCCCAGCAGAGAAGTTCAGTCACACAGCAGTCCTTTCTCCTGGTGTCTTCTGCCAAGCTATTAGCAGAAACTTTTTAAGGCAGTCTTTAAATGTAGCTTCCTTCTAGCTAAGCCACTCCCCCTACTTACCAGATCTTTCTACAAGTAATTTAAACCTCACAGCAGTTAAGTCCTTTCAGTCACCTGAGATTTACACCTAGATAACTCTTCAGATACCCATTCAGTTCAGTTAACCCAAACACACACTTTTTTTTGGTATGTTAGTTTTTTTACCCTAAATTAAAAGTCAAATACAAAAGTTCTACTTTAGTCCCAGCAGAGTTCAGTCACACAGCAGTCCTTTCTCCTGGTGTCTTTTCCTTTAGTAATTAAAAAATAGACTTATGTGAGGCTTACTGTGGGGATGAGGGAGCTGGCCATGCAAGGAGGAGGGGTAGCTGCAGTATAAGGGCTGCTAGCTGCACAATCGAGCAGACTTGATAGACCATAAGGACTTTATCTGCAGGCAATTTCGTATGTTCATGTGTGTGGATGGGGGAGCTGATTGAAGAGCTCTCCATGTGGATGGGGGAGTTGATGGAAGAGATGGCCGTGTGGTTGGGGAGCTGATGGGAGAGCTATCTGTGTTGATGGGGGAGCTGGCCATGTGGCTGGGGGATCTAACCATGTGGACGAGGGAGCTGATGGGAGAAAACTGTGTGAGTGGGGGATTTGATGGAAGAGATGGCCGTGTGGATGGGATAACTGATGGGGGAGCTGGTCGTGTGGATGGGGGAGCTGACAGAAGAGCTCTCCATGTGGATGGAGGAGCTGGCTGTGTGGATGGGGAGCTGATGGGGGAATAATCCAGGCCCAGGCAAAATTCCAGTTCCACGGTGATATTTAATTCAGTGCATACCAGACCAGAGGTACACAGAAATAAGGAGCTTACTTGCCCAAGCACTTAGACTGTAACTGAGTCTTCATCACCCTTTGAGAGGTATCAGAGTGCTGGTGCATTCGTTTGTGTGTGGTTTGACTGTGGACTGGCAGCCCTGAGCACCAGCACCACCCAGTAACTCGCCGATCACAGTACTAACCATTTTTGCTTTGCTTGAGCTGATAGGAGAGCTCTCCGTGTGAGTGGGGCCGGTGGGAGAGCTCTCCGTGTGAGTGGGGAGCTGAGGGAGAGCTCTCGTGTGAGTGGGAGAGCTGGGGGAGAACTCTCCGTGTGGATGGGGGCTGATGGGATAGCTCTCCGTGTGGATGGGGGAGCTGATGGGACAGCTCTCCGTGTGGATGGGGGAGCTGGGGGGAGCTTTCCATATGGATGAGGAAGCTGAGATGGGAGAGCTCTCCATGTGAATGGGGGAGCTGGCCATGCAGGTGTGAGTAAGGGAGTGAGTCTGGGTATCAAATTACTACTGAGGACACTATAGAACTAAGCAGCATATTCATTTTAAATATACAACACTGCCAGTCCTTTCTGCCCCATAACGCACTAGTATTTGTCTTAAAAAAAAAAAAAATTAAGAAAGTGAAGCAGTAGCCAACCCATCAGCGTATTGGTAGAACCACCGCCTCCTGACACATGTCAAATCAGGTTCAGGAACAGCCTGAGCCATCAGAGAGCCAGCCAGGAGAGGATGGTAGAGCACTGCAGAGGACACTCTCCTCTCTCTGGGAGAGGTGTCACATCCGCTGCTTTTCTGTCACTTGGGTGAACACAGGAGGTGGTGCAGGGGATCCAGGGCTTACAGGAGGGGCCTTAGGTGCAGGGTCTTGGACTGGCTGCATCAGGGTCTCCCAGCAGCCTATCCCATTGTGGCAGGACATCCAGAACAAGTAAAATGAAGGCACAAGTTCAGACAGGTGAAGTCTCTGCCAGTCCACCACTGGATTCACGCCCCATCCATCAAGGACAACACTGGTCTTCAGCTCTGCTGTGGGTTGCCAGATGTCTGTGGGGTAGAAATACTGAAGGAGTTTAAGGCATACCTGACCCTGGGGGTAGGCCGGGGGCTGGTGGTCCCACTGGGTGGCTGGCAGGATCTCAGCCACCGGTGGTGTGGGCACTGGCAGCAGGTGGAAGGAGGTCTCAACCCGTCCTAAAGTCAATGAGAATAAACAAAGTTAAAAAAAAAAAAAAAGGGGAAGCAGCCTGGCCCTCTCTCACTTTTTCTTTCAGTCTCTCTCTTTCCCTCCCTCCCTCCTATCGCAGAGTTTGAAAACAGAATTCGGTGAAAAACAAACCCTTGAACTGCAAAGTGATTAACTGAAACAAGTACACTCCATAATGCACACCCACTTGTGTAATGTCCGAAATTTCTAGCTGTTTTGCTGGTGGCAATGGAGCACAGGATGCGAAAGCTCCCCATTCTGAGCTCTAACCCCTCTATCCTGAGAGTCGGTATAAGACTGCATAAAGTAATGCTGGAATCTTTTCATATACAAGCGACAGAAAAGCGCCTGATCAGACTGATTTTAATATGCAATTTGGTGTGTGCTTCCTTTCTAGTACAGTATGTGCTCACTAAGAGGAAGCGATCTCCTGAAGCCAAGATTTAATACAGGAGTTTACCAAATTTCAGTAAGTATAGTTTTCTATATCTCTAAACTGTGGAAATAGCTGCAGGACAGGGACGTGCCTCTCCACAATTTGCCACAGAAGTGTGAAGGAACACTGGCTATTAGATGTCAGAAAAGGTCAGACACTGGTACCCACATAGTGACACATCGTGAAAAGTACAGTTACGTAAGAACTTACCGTAACAGTAGATCTTCGAGAGATGTTCCTGCAGTAGGACATTACTTGTGGGACTAGTGCCACCTGGCATCAGAACCACAAAGCAAACTTTCCAGCAATGCCTGGTGGGGACCGCCACCCGGCGTCCGTGACCTATGTCAGCGTGACCCTATATAGTGGGTGGTCCTCATGCCCCCCTCCAGTTCTCCCACGGAGTTCCTAAAGGAAAGACAGGAGAAAGGAATCAGGATCTGGAGTCCAAAAGAAATTTGGGGAAGGAGGAGGAAAAATATGACCTACTGCAGGAGCCTCTCTCAAGATCTACTGTTACAGTATTTCTTTCATAACTCTACTATCTTACTTCGAGAGGGTTTCTGCAGTAGGTCACTACTTGTAGGACTGAATCCCATGCAGTCTCTCAGAGAGAGACCAAGACAAACATGGGAGGAGGAGCCACAAAAAGGACCCCCTTAGGACAGTAGGCCCTGCAGAGGCAAGGCCGAACCTGGCCCTACACCTAGAAGCAATGCCCAGACTGTAATGCTTGGTGAAGGTATGGACCGAACTCCAGATAGCTGCTGCACAGATCTCCGCTGCAGACACATTATGCAGAAAGGCCACTGATGCAGCCATGCCTCTTGTGGAATGACCTCCAATTGCCCCCGAAAGGGGTTTGTTGAGCTTCTGACAGCAGAAGCGGATGCAATTAGCCAACCACTTCGAGAGACACTGTTTGGAGACAGCCATCCTCAAGGATTTGGGAGTGAAGGACACAAAGAGTCGGTCAGCCTTATGGGACTCCTTAGTCCGATGGACATAACATCTCAGGATTCTGTGCACATCGAGGGTGTGCAGAGCACCTCACCTTTGTTCACTGGTACTGGATAATAAACCGGAAGTTCCACCAATTGATTTAATGTGAACTCCAAAACCACCTTGGGAAGAAACTTAGCATTTGACTGCCCAGTCCTTGTGGATAATCAGATAAGGCTCCTTAAAACCAGGGCCTGAAACTCAGAAATCCTTCGAGTAGAAGTAATGGCAACTAAAAACAGCGTTTTAGAAAGATAAGCATAAATCACAGCTCATCGCTGGTTCGAAGGGAGGAAGCGTGAGCTTCTCCAATACAAAATCAAATCCCAGGGCAGTGCAGGGCTGCGGACAGGGGTTTCTTACGGAGAATTCCTCAGGAAAGCAGTTAGTTTCTTGAAGAATAGCTTTTCCCCCAAAAAGTGCACTCTTTGAAACAATTTAAAGTTGAGTAGCACAGGTTATGGATTTGCAGCTTTTTTATATGCGGTTTTGAATTATAAATGTTAAAACGCATTAGTTATTTGCCAGTCCACATAAACCTTGAGGATATATGCCTAGATTTGAAAAAGCTAGTGAACATCGGAAAGGAAAGATGTCATTAGAAAATACACCAAACTTAATCTTCACGGACACCCCAGAGACCAGCCATATAATCCATTAGCCTATGTCCAGTCTGAAATCTGTCAGGTGGGAGGTCTGGTGCCTTCAGGAAAGTTTTGAGATCTCCAACTGGGCCATGGGCTTAACATCCACAAGCACATGGTATGCTGAAATGGCAGCCAGATGAACCTTGAGGGAGGAGTAGGATAACCCAGAATCCAAAAGATGGAGCAGGTAGTTCATAATCTGTGAGTCTGAACAAGTAAAGATCCCACCCTTGGAGGCAGCCGAGATGGAGAAACATTTCCACTTCATAACATAGTGGACCTGGTAGAAGGTTCCTCACTTCCGCTAGAACCTGGGCCACCTGGGTGGAAACCCTGAAATGAGACTTAGCAATGTCTGCAGGAGCCACGCATGAAGATGCAGGGTCCTTAGCCCCAGATGCACAAATCTACCCCCGATTCTGGGTGAGAAGGTTGGGCATCAAAGGAAGCTGAACTGGAGGTTCACTCGCCAGTTGCTGTAACAGCAGGAACCATATCTGCCTCAGCCAGAGAGGGGCAATCAAGGTCATTCGGGCCCCTTCTGCCCGAAATTTGAGGAGCACCCTCCTAAGAATGGGAATGGGAGGGAAAGCATACAAGAATCTCCCCATCCAAGAGAGCGACAATACATTGTGCCAGAAAACACCATGCCCTGGAATGAGCAAGCAGAAACAGGGAAGTTTTGCACTGGAAGAAAGGGCCCCACCTCTGAAACAAAGAATCTGCCACTTCCTAGTTTAGTTTCCATTCGTAAGCGAGGGTGTAAGTATCGACCAGAACGTTTTGCACTCTTGGAATGTGCACAGCTGTGAGTGACAGCCATGCTGGACTGCCCAGTTCCACATTCTCATCGCCTCCCTGCAAAAGGGGGTACGACTGAGTGCCTACCTGCTTGTTTATGTACCATCTGGACTAACGGTAAACCCCTGGGAAGAACGGCCTGAAAGGCGTACAGGACTGCCCTCATCTCCAGGACACTGATGTGTAGAGACATCTCTAAATGGGACCAAAGGCCCTGAACTTGGTGGTCCCCCATGAGCCCCCCACCCCAGATTGGAAACATCGGTGGTCAGCATACAGAGGGGCTGGCCCTCAAATGGAAGGCCTTGGGACAAATGAAAGGGATCCCTCCACCACTGCAATCCCTCTAGAGCAGTGGAAATCAGGACCGGATGGTCCGGGTCATCCCTGAACTGATCCCACTGAACTCGCAAGGTCCACTGAGCAATCCTCAAGTGGAGTCTCGCTAGGGAGACTGGAGATGGATGCAGCCATCAACATCAGCAGACTGAGCACAGTCCTGGCTGGGAGAAAGTTGGAGGAGGCTACCATGGTAGCCTGCTCGATAAGGGCTTCCACTCTGTCCGGAGGAAGGAAAGCCCAGCCCTGAACTGCATCCAGCACTGCTCCAATAAACTGGAGCCTCTGAGAGGGAATAAGAATGGACTTGGGGATATTGACAGTGATCTCCAAATGGGAGAACAAGTCCAGGGTAAGAGAAAGAGCCTCCGAAAGACTGTCCCTGGATGGGGTTGAGATAAACCAATCGTCCAGGTAGGGAAAACAGCAATGCCTTGACATCTCAAGGCTGCGGCCACCACCACTAGGCACTTGGTAAAACCCTGGGTGCTGATGAAAGGCCAAAGGGAGGGCCTAAAACTGGAAATGCTCCCCTGGAAGACAAAGCGCAGGAAGAGGCGGTGGCTGGGAAAATTCTGGGATGTGCAGATAGGCATCTTGTCTATCCAGTGCACAAAGCCAATGAGACTCTTGAAGGAGAGGCATTAGGCTCTGAAGGGACAGCATTCTGAATTTCTTGTACTAGACAAACAGATTGAGCCTGCTAAGGTCAAGTATGGGTCTTAGGTTGCCAGACTTCTTTGGAACCAGAAAGAAGTGGGAGTGAAACCTCCGCACTCTGTAATGAAGAGGGACTGGCTCTATTGCCGTTTTGTGTAATAGAACCTGAACTTCCTCCCTTACAAGTATGATCTGGTTTGGGGAGTAGGATGACCTTTGCAGCGGAGACTCTGAAGGGGTTTCCAGAAACTCCAAGGTGTGTCCTTGGGACACGAGTTGCAGGACCCAAGCATCTGAGATTATGCCCTACTATTTCTGCACGTGACAGGCGAACCTCCCACCCCTCCACTAGCTCTTCACTCTGGGGTTGAAGAGGAGGTGGGGACATGGAGTCAGGAGGTGGCAAAATGTGCAGGAGCAGGACCCCCTGAATGTCTCAAAAGTCTTGGAGGCGGGAGAAGGAGGTGCCCGTGGCCCTTCACTTGCCCCGACGGTGTGTCTGGGTTTGCTTGCCCCACCTCCTGATCCATTTCTGAAAGGACTGCTGACCCTGTGTGCCCTATCGGTACATGGACCTGATGAACCAGAGGGCCTGACCTCGGTCCTGGAGGCCTGTAATAATATCTTTGGCGTCCCCACCAAAAAGCACTGAGCCCCACAAGTGGGCATCCTGGATCACAAACAAGTACAGAGATGCAAAGCCAAGCATGCCTCCGAAGGGAAACTGTGGTCACCAAGGTACACACCACTGAATTGGAGTTATAGGTGGCCCGAAGAACGTGTCTACAAGAGACTTTGGACAGGTGACTGTCCTAAGCAAGTTCCTCCTTGAGGTCCGAAGGATCCATGGACTCGACACAGACCTCAAGCTTGGCCAGGGTGGCTTTCTGGAAAGACACCATATGGGCTACATAGTAAAGGGAATGTAAAGCACATGTAGTCGAGGAATAGACTTTTTTCCATACTGGTCAATCTGCCTGGATTCCTTGTCCAGAGGACAAGTGCTCATGTGCTTCGCGGTCGCCAAGCCATCATGAGCCGCCGTGATGACCACGGAGTCCACCTTGGGGTGCACATCCAAGAAAAGAGGGCCCTCAGGTGCATGGTAGAGCCGATCTGCCTTTTTAGGGACTGCCGGGACAGAATGAGGTAGTTGCCAGATGGTCGTGGTGAGGTCTTCATGAGGGCCTATCCAGGAAGGAACCGAGATCGAGGACGACAGCTCGAGTTCGAGATGCTCGGTGAGCCTCTTCCTCATAGGATCCTGTTCCTCCATCTCCCAACTGTAAAACTCTTGGATGGACCTTAAGAGGTCCATAAAGGAAGGGTCCTCTGGGGGGACTTGGGAGAGCCTTTCCTTGGGGACCGGTGACTGCTGGTGGAAGAATCCTCAATGTATCCTCCCCAGAATTCGGATGGTGTTCTGGGGTTTCCAAAATCAGAAGAGAAATCTCGTGGGTGGCAGTCCCCCAGGCGTGAACCGTGGAAATGAATAGAGCTCACAGGGGATGAAGACCTGGGATGAGAATGCACAGGTACAGGAGACAACTCTCCAGGTCAGTGACCAACTCCGTCCTAGCCTCCTTCCACCAGGACTGAATTAAGGTCCCAAAATCCTGTTGCAGAGCCGGAGGAGGAGGAATAATACTGGCATGTGGATAGTGATACCCATGAAATCCTGAGTAAGGTATGAGAAATAACCAGGAATGCAGGAGTATCCCGGGGTAGTGAAGTCCCTAGGGATGTGAGAACATCCAATCTAGTGTGGACCCACCGGGGGAAGGTCCATAGGGAACCCCAAGGGGCAAGCCAGGACACTGAAAGGTCTCTGGTAATGCCCAAATGTCAGGGTACCTGACATCGGAGGTGCCGATGGAGGCCCTGTCATCATATAAACAAGAGACGGGACCGGCGTTAGAGCTGCTGATATCAGAGCCACAGATGTCTGAACCAGCGTTGCCAGGCTCGGTGTCAGAAACAAATCCGGCATCAGGCAGGCTGGCGTTGGAACTGGATGAAGACATCCAGATGTCAGAGCTGGGTCAGACTTGGAAACTGGGATTAGGCGCAAGGGCTCCAGTGTAGCCAGAGAGTCAGACGTCGGATGAGCTGTCGTCGGGATACTCTCCACGGGCTCTGAAGGAACTGGATCTGATGCAGAAGGCACAGGGATCCATTCCAGAGAGCTTGGCAGAGTCTCCGTAGTCAGAATCTGTGTAGCGGAGGGACCTCCTGCCCGAGACCCCATCAGGTGAGTGAGGAATGGAAGCCAGAGAGTGTTCAACATCCAGCTGTTCCTGACTCTTCTCTGTCAGAGGAGGCCAGGCGTGATGCAAGACTACCGGCAGAGAAGGAGGAGAAGGGGAAGACTGGCAGTCTTCCCTGAACTTGACTGGGCATCGGGTGATACGGCGGAAGCCCCCTCCGGGCGAGCTGCATCGGAGAGGGTGCTGGAGGAGACAGTCTTATCAGACGATTGGGCCAAGTGGGAAGGGGAAGAACCCGCTGCCTTCACATCGGCAGAGTCCATGCTAGTCCCCAAGGGCTGGGGAGTTGGCTTATCGAAAGCCATGCAGTCTCCAGAGGAGCCGGGGACTGACTTATCGGCATTGACGGGGCAACCGCTAGAGGAGCCGGCGGTCCACTTACTCACAGAGACTGGAAGCAGAGTCTTGGATGGTCCAGAAAAATGCCCCAGACGCAGCCTGAACTACCAACACTGGAGGCGGCAGGGGAGAAGCCTTGCTCATGGAAGGCCTACTGGAATTGGCCCAGGATCCATCCTCTTGGTGCTCCCACTCCCAGCGTTTTTCCTTCTTGTGCCGCTTCTTGTCCGGAGAAGGTGCAGAGGCGGACTCCCGAAGATGCTCCATCTGTTTTTCGAGCATGGCCAACTGCAACTGCAAAAGGTGGGCCTCCAGAGCCTGCTGCCTCCTCTTGTGAGTGGCCTGGCTGAAGAGCTGGGAGTCTGGGCAAGTCACGGTGTTGTGGTCCAGGCCTAGGCAAAGAAGGCACTTGCAGCGGCCGGCAGTGTGGAATCCGGGCTCCACAATCTTTACACTTCTTTTTCTGGGGAGGAGAAGTCATAAGAGAAAAGAGAAAATCAAGAAAACCAGGCAACAAATCAAGAACAAACTAACGGCGATCGGCTGGGCAGTTTACTAGAGGTATCAGGCACAGAACCACGGTGGGGAAAGAACTGGAGGCGGGGTGGGGACTGCCCTCTATATAGGGTCACGCTGATGGTCACATGACATCAGGTGGTCGGTCCCCTACCAGGCACTGCTGGAAAAGTTTGCTGTGCAGTCCTGATGCCAGTGGCGCTAGTCCTACAAGTAATGTCCTACTGCAGGAACCTTCTCAAAGTAAGATCGCTGAAATAATGACAGTTGTGCAACATGTAACTGTGATTTAGCATCATATGGTATGAGTTCCATACTACAAGGAATTTCTGCTTTTACATCTGTGTTTACAGCAGGTTTCAATGTCGGACAAACACACTTTTCTACATCGGATGGGCGTGGGATGGAGTAATTACTACCAGTTATGAGTGACCATTGCAAACCCTGGCTTGACTTCCTGGCTACTAAATAATTTCACCGAATAGTGGGATATTCTTATCTCTGCAATGAGCACTGCTTGCCATTGTAACTGGTTTATTTAAATCTCTGTAGACAGCTGCTTGTTTATACATTAATTACTCTGCAGGGATTTACTGGTAATTACGCAGCAACAGACCCCCAAATACTCATTCTCTCACTTCCTCTCCATTGAGTGTGTGTGTGTGTGTGTGTGTGTGTGTGTGTGTGTATTTATTATATAACAACAATGTTCAGTGATTTACATGGAGATTAAAATCAATACACTGACTAGTCTAGTGCTTAGTGTTACGCATGACACCCCCTCCCTGAGACAACTGCATCTCACACACGCCTTTGTGGCAATCTGTTCTCTTCTGTCTAAATTAAAGGTAGTGGCTAGTAGTATTTAATGATCTACGCACTTCCAAAGCAACACACACAATCTGCCATCGTTTTGATGGTTATAGTGTTGCATTTTCTACCTTACAGGAATGAAAAGCAAACTGATTTGTTTGCCTTTCTTTATTGAAATACGGCGATTATTCACTCACATAAAAATCTGCATGCTTTAGACACATAAAATAAAAAGGAAAAAAAAAAATAGTTTTGCTTGGTGACCTTGGAAAAAAAAAAAAAAAAAAAAACATAGTCCCCAAAACCCAGTGAGAAACTGGAATCTTTCTCTACAGCTGCAGCAGCGCCAGACAGGGGTTAGTATTTCAGCAGTTGGAGTGAGGGCACAAATGCCAGGTCAGTGGTCAGACTGACCAAGTACTAACAGATGGGGGCATACTGCCATTAGAATACAGAGATTAATTTTTCTTCAAACATTGTGAAAACAAAAAGCTATAAACCTGAATGCCAGATTGGGTAGAAAGGCGATTATATAGGTGCTGCTACTGAACTAAACTCTGTGACAGGAGATAACGAGCAAGTCGGCTAATTAAACGCCAGTGCATGGTAGAGTGGGGTAGCAATGCTGGTGTGGCTATCAGAGTGGTCAGAAAAAGGTGAGTTTTGGAGAGGGGCAGTCATACTGCAGACTCTCCTAAAGCTACTACTGAGGTGTTTCAAAGGGGTACAGTCCCTCTGTGGACTACCTGGCACTGTGGGTTTTGGGGGAAGGGGGGGTACAGTCACATTGCTGAGACCCTGGCAGCTGGCACTGTGGGTCTGGAGGGGTATAGTCACATTCCTGAGACCCTGGCAGCTGGTACTGTGGGTCTGGGGGGGTATAGTCACATTGCTGAGAACCGGCAGCTGGCACTGTGGGTTTGGATGGGTACAGTCAAATTGCTAAGACCTTGGCAGCTGACACTGTGGGTTTGGAGGTGCAGTCAAATTGCTGAGACCTTGGCAGCTGGCACTGTGGGTTTGGGGTACAGTCACATTGCTGAGATGCTGGCAGCGGGCACTGTGGGTCTTGGGAGGAACAGTCACACTGCTGAGATGCTGGCACTGTGGGTTAGGGGGTACAGTCACATTGCTGAGACCCTGGCAGCTGGTACTGTGGGTCTATGGGGTACAGTACCATTGTTGAGACCCTGGTAGCTGGTACTGTGGGTCTAGGGGGTACAGTCACATTGCTGAGACCCTAGCAGCTGGCACTGTGGGTCTAGGGGGCACAGTCACATTGCTGAGACCCTGGCAGATGGCACTGTGGGTCTGGGGGTACAGTCACGTTGCTAAGACCCTGGCAGCTGGCACTGTGGGTCTGGGGGTACAGTGACATTGCTGAGACCCTGGCAGTTGGCACTGCATGTCTGGGGCTACAGTCACATTGCTGAGACCCTGGCAGATGGCACTGTGAGTCTGGGGCTACAGTCACATTGCTGAGACCTTGACAGCTGGTGCTGTTAGTCTGGGGGTACAGTCATGTTGCTGAGACCCTGGCAGCTGGTACTGTGGGTTTGCAGGGTACAGTCACACTGCTGAGAGCCAACAACTGGCACTGTGGGTTTGGAGGTACAGACACATTGCTGAGACCCTGACAGCTGGCACTGTGGGTTGGGGGTACAGTCACATTACTGAGACCCTGGCAGCTGGCACTGTGGGTTTGGGGGTACAGTCAAATTGCTGAGACCTTGGCAGCTGGAACTGTGGGTTTGGGGGTACATGCAGAACATATGAAATTTGCCAGCAGATAAGGCCTAGAGGGTCTATCAAGTCTGCTTTCGAATGTGCAGCTAGCACCTCTTATCTGCAGCTGCATCTCCTTCCACCCTTCCCCTTCATTAACCCTCCCCCTTGTCCTGTCCCATCCCCTTTTGAAGCAGTCCACTGTTCTACTGCATACCACTTCAGCAGGTAATGCATTCCACCCAGCCACCACCCTCTCTGTAAAAAAGTGTCTCCTCATCTCCCTCCTGAACCTTTCTCCCTCCAGTCTCATATCATGGCCCCTGGTGGCCCTCCCCTCCCTTACTTTGAACAGCCCCCTCTGTACCTGTCTTGTTTATTCCTTTCATGTATTTAAAGGTTTCAATCATGTCACCCCTGTCCCTCCTCTCCTCCAGTGAGTACATGTTCAACTCCTTCAACCTCCTCTCGTATTATAAGTCCCCCAGCCCCTTGATCATCTTTGTCACCCTGCGCTGCACCCCCTCCAGTAACTTAATGTCTCTCTTCAGATACGGGCACCAGTACTGCATGCAGTACTACAGGTGTAGTCTAACTAATGACCTATACAGTGGCAGAATCACCTCCTCCCTCCTCGAGGATATACCCCTTGCAATACAACCCAGCATTCTGTTGGCCTTTGCAGCTGCCTTCCGACATTGTGCAGAGTTGTTCATTGACCCTGTAATGAGCACCCCCAGATCCTTCTCCTCCTCTGTCTGGGCTAGCTGCACTCCCCCTAGCTGGTAACTCCTCCTTGGGTTCTTCATCCCAAAATGCAGCACCTTGCACTTTTTGGCATTAAACCCCAGTTGCCAGGTGTCTGACCAGGTTTCAAGTTTTGCCAGATCATCCTGCAACCCCTGCCATCCCCCTAGGTCATCCACCACCGCGCCTACCTTGGTATCATCAGCAAACAGACTGATCTTGCTCTTGATGTCCCATGATATGTCTGCAATGAATATCCCAAACAACACTGGTCCCAACACCGAGCCTTGTGGAACACCTCTAGTCACTGCCCTTGGGTGTGAGAGCTCCCCACCCACCACCACCCTCTGCTGCCTTCCCTGAAGTCAGATTCCTACCCATCTCACCAGCTTTGCACCGCCCTGTGCCTACTAACTTCCTTCCCAGCCTTCCATGCGGCACCGAGTCGAATGCCTTACTGAAGTCCAGATACAGGACATCCACTGCATGGCCCTGTCCAGTTGCCTGAGTTACCTAGTCATAGAACTCCACCAGGTTGGTTTGGCAGGATCTGCCACATATGAAGCCATGCTGTCTGCTGTCCTGTAGTCCTTTGGCCTCTAGGAGGCCACCAGCCTCTCCTTCAGGATAGTCTCCATTAGCTTACCCAGATGGATGTGAGGCTCACTGGTCTGTAGTTTCCGGTTCATCCTTGGGGCCACTCTTGTGGAGGGGCACCACATGACCATCCTCCAGTCTGGGTACATACCCTGAGTGTGAGTGAGGCATTAAATGGGTCTGCCAAAGGTCCTGCAAGGACCTCTGCCAGTTCCTTCAGTACCCTGGGGTGGATGCCATCTGGGCCTGGCACCTTGTCCACCCTCAGTGCCTTCAAACCCTCCCGAACTCTTCCCTCCATGATTTCCCCATCCGTCACCACCTCCCCCACCGTTTCGGCCATTTCTCCCACCATGGGTGTCACCCCCCTCTTCTCTTTAGTAAATACTGAGCAGAAGTACTCATTTAGTGCTTCTGCCTTATCGCACCCTGCTTCTACCCAACCCCCCTCCTTCCTAATCCTTACTATGTGGTCCTTACAGCTCCTTTTCTCACTGATGTACTTAAAAGTCCTTCTCCCCTTCTTAATGCTTGTGCCAGCCTGAGTTCCGTAGATGCTTTGGCTCCCCTTACTGCCTTATCACCTCCTTCGATTCTGTCAAGTACTCCTCCTGTCCTCCCCTCCCTGTTTCTTGTACTTCCTAAAAGGCAGCCTTTTCTTCCTTACCTTTTCCATGACCTCCTTGCTCAACCAGATCGGTTTCTTAGCCCTAGCCTTCTTGCTCTGGGCTTTGCAGCAGGTTTTGTTTGCCTCCACTATCCCCAGCTTTGAGCTCCCACCGCTGGTTAGTGTCCATACTAGATTGAATTCTAGCCAGGTGACCCTTTACCACTTCCCCATCCTCCCAAAGTCAGCCCTCCTGAAGTCCAGCACTCTTGTGCCAGATTCCCTCCTTTCTTGCCCATATCCAATGTGAGCCATACTGAGTGGTGGTCACTCCCTGACAGCGGTTCCTCCACTGTAAGTTCTCTCACAAAGTCCCCATTTGCCAGCACAGGGTCAAGGGTATTCCCTAACCTGGTTGGTTCATTGACCATTGCAGAAGGAAGCTGTCTGGAAGGCATCCAGCAGTACCTGCTCCCTTCTGTTCCTGGTTTGTTGGGGTACTCCAGTCCACTCCTGGCATGTTGAAGTCCCCACAATCACCACACTACCCTTCTCACAGGTCCTCCTGATCTGTCCCGCTAGTTCCTGTCTAACTCCTCCGTCTGAGATGGTGGCCTGTACACCACTCCATTCTAAAATCCTATTCTTGGAATCCTGGATTACATCCAAAGTGACTCCGTACTACCTCCTCCCTTCCTCCCTTACACATTTCAGTCCTTCCTTCACATGAGTGCCACCCCTTCCCAATCACCCAGTCCCTACGAAATAACCTGTACCCTGGTACAGACAGGTCCCAATCATTGTATTGGGTGGATCATGTTTCTGTGATGGCTGCAATATCCACCTCTCCCTCTGCCATGAGAACCTGTAACTCTGCAGTTTTCCTCCCAAGGCTCCTAGCATTAAGGGTAACCACCTTCCACCCTTTTCCCATCCTCCCCTCCTGCCCCCCTTTCCTAGCATCACCAATAGTACTTGCCATTTGCCCAGTCAAATTGCTGACACCTTGGCAGCTGGCACTATGGGTTTGGGAGGTGCAGTCAAATGCTGAGACAGCAGCTGACACTATGGGTTGGGGGTACAGTCACATTGCTGAGACCCTGGCAGATGGCACTGTGGGTTTGGAGGGGTACAGTCATTGCTGAAACCCTGACAGCTGGCACTGTGGGTTTGGGGTACAGTCACACTGCTGAGACCCTGGCAGCTGGCACTGTGGGTTTGGGGGTACAGTCACATTGCTGGACCCTGTCAGCTGGCACGGTGGGTTTGGGGGTACAGTCAAATTGCGAGACCCTGGCAGCTGACACTGGGTTTTGGGGGTACAGTCACATTGCTGAGACCTAACAGCTGGCACTGTGGGTTGGGGTACAGTCACACTGCTGAAACCCTGCGCTGGCACTGTGGGTTGGGGTACAGTCACATTGCTGAGACTCTACCTCCCACCCACAGTGCCAGCTGCAAGGGTCCCAACAATGACTGTACTCCCACAATCACAGTGCCAACTGCCAGGGTCCCAACAATACTGTACCCCACCCACAGTGCCAGCTGCCAGGGTCCCACACGATCAGGTGTTTAAATTAGTGTTGCGCCAGGGTCCCAATACGTGATCACCATTGCCAGGCTACGTTCGCACTTAATGACTGCCAGTGCCAGCTGCCAGGGTCTCAACATGACTGCTAAATCTCACACCGCCAGCTGCCAGGGTTCCAACAATGTGATTAGATGGCACTGTGGTTGTGAGGGGTACAGTCACATTGCTGAGACCCTGACAGCTGGCACTGTGGGTCAGGGGATACAGTCACATTGCTGAGACCCTGGCAGCTGGCACTGTTTGGGGGGGTACAGTCACACTGCTGAGACCCTGGCAGATGGCACTGTGGGTTTGGGTGGATACAAAATGTGGAAACGCAAACATCTTAAAGCCTTTGGAGCAGCCCAGCTACTGTTTTCCTCTTCCTTTATGTCCGTCCACCCCACTAAGCCTATGGTGACTGCCATGCAGTCCCTAAAACCAAATGAGACATCAGAATCTTCCTCTATTCATGCTATTTAATGTGACAAGTGCGAACAAGTAAAGCAGCTACCTAAATGCCAGGTTGGGGGGTGGTAATGGTGTTAGATTGGTGCAGCTATGTGTGAGGTCAGGAAAGGGCAAGATTGAGAACCTCCTATATACTCATTATTTAGAATGTCCTGTCAGACTCCTGCTGAGCCTGAAGCTGGGCTCGCCCATCACCCTCCCCTTTTTTATTTTGATATTATTGGCTCTGCTGCCGACATCTTTTCTTTTAATCTTTTTCTTTTGTTTTATAATTAATACAGTTGACACTGATGATACAGTCACTTGGGCCTGTTCTGGTTGTCTGCCACCCTATCACTCATGATTTTTAACATAAGAAATGTAACTTTTCTTGTGATACTGGCTGCTCCAACACCACTGCTGCAGTACATGCAGACTGCGATGTGTCATTTCTGTTACATATGAGCAGAGTGTTTACCATCTGGTTTCTTTGTTTTTTATTTGTGTGAAATGACTCAACAGTTAGAGAGAGTAGGGATAGAAGGGAGTCTCATATGATGATATGGGGCAGCGGAGGACATAGTCGGGGGTTGGGAAACTGGCTTCAGGGTAGGCAACAGTGGGTTGTTGTCAGCGGGGTTAAATTGGTGGAGGAGGAGGTCCCAAGTGGGGTACCACAAGGATTGGTCCTGGGCCCGGTCCTTTTTAACATGTTCTTTAGCAACATTGGTGAAAGAATCCAAGGTACGATTAGCCTCTTTGCAGATGACACTAAACTCTGCAGAAGGGTGGATAGGGTCGAAGGAGTTGGGAATTGCAAATAACCTCAGAGACTGGAAAGATGTGGTACAGTGTGTGGCAACTCAAATTCAGTGCCAAGAAGTGCAAGGTAAAGCACCTGGGGAAAAGAACTCTAGGCCACAGTACTTGCTGAATGGGGTTAAACTTGGTATAACAGAAGAGCACGACTTGGGAGTCATTATCAGTGACATCCTAAAGCAGTCAAGCCAGTGCAACAAAGCCTACAGCAAGGCAAACAGGATGCTGAGGTGTGTGTGTGGGGGGGTCTAGACAGTAGAAGGAAAGAAGTAATACTCCCCCTTTTATAAATCCTTGGTGAGGTCACATCTAGAGTACTGTGTCCATTTCAGGAGCCCTCACCTCACAAAGAATACAAATAAGCTGGAAGCAGTACAGTGTAGGGTGACAAAGATAATTCAAGGCCTACGAGAGGAATCCTATCGTCTGAAGGTATTAAACATGTACTCGCTAAAGACCAGGAGGGAGAGGAGAAATGAGAGAGACCTTCAAGTTTCTGAAAGAGATGAATAAAGTAAACTGCTGTGAATTATTTCATAGAAAGATCAGCTCACTGACACGAAGGCACGAAGTGGAAACTGAAAGGAGGAAGAGTCAGGAGGGACTTGAAGTATTATTTTACCAAAAGGGGGGTGGAGTCATGGAACAGCCTGTCTGCTAAAGTGGTGGGTGCCACAACTGCGGAAGGCTTCACGCATGGGTGGGACAGAGTGAATGAAATAACAGAAAGCTCTGCAGAGTGTGCAGGGAGGGAAGGATGACCTGGGGAGAGAGGCAGAGGTCCCCAGACAGACGCTAGGTCTCAGACAACTGTTCACAGACTGGATGGACCTCTGATCTTCTGCCATCACGTTTCTACAGTATATGCACATCCACTGCTTGCTCCAGTACAGCATATGGACGCATTTCTGAGGAAAAATTGTTAAGATGTATATACTTTTGTTTACTGTTATTGCTGTTATTTCAGTCTGATATCTTGATGGGCTGTAGCCAGAGATTTGGAATTCAACGGGGAGCTGAATCTAAAACATGGTCACAGAAAATCAGCCGCAGTTCCCTGTCCAATTGTACTATTGCTCTCAGTGCTATGCTGCTCTCATTGTAGTAAGCCGGTCTTTCTTTCTTCCCCTTTCAGCCCCCTCTCCAAATGTCACTTTGGCTGCTAGTCATTTGCTCTAAATGTTCCTGTGCTACTATCATTGCTGCACATACTCCATGGTACAGTTTAGCTTTTTGTTTTTATAATACATAAAACAGACACTGAACCTGCTTGTATCTGTTCCTGTCACTCCCCCTGCTGCCTGGTTAGTCTCACTTTTCTTTAATCAGAATGCCTCTGAAGCAACAGTTAGCCCTCCTGCTCGCCGGTTCCAAGCCCTCACTTCCTGGTGTTAAGCAGCTCAGTCATCCCCTGCCCAGTCGGGTATCCAGTGTCTCCCCCTCCCTTTTACCGGCTATCTCCCATTTCCAGGTTTCCAGCAGTTCAGCCATCCTCTTCCCCAGACATGTATCCAGTAGATTAGCGCTCCCTCTTGCAGTCCTGATTCTCCACGTTTTGTTTTCTACTGCCTTACACATCCTCTCCAAAACAGGAGATCCTGTGGGTTAGTTGCCCTCCTTTTTCCCCCCATAACAGTTTTTGTGATTTTATATAACAAACAAAAGAATATTACAAAACAAAACAGTACAAAATACATTATGATTACAACCAAACTGCAAGAATTTTCTCCACAAATCTGTTATATTGGTATTGGCACTGCTTTATCTTCTATACAACTCTAGGGAGAGAAGAGCAACTAAAGTGTTACAATGGTATGGTGACCAAAAACAATTCATCCTATGTACACAGCAGCTATTTCAGTACAGAAAAAGGTGTCCAAATTGTCTGAAAAATATCTAGTCTGTCACTAAGTAACAAAGGATGGGGCACATGGTGTATTTAAGTTGAGGAGTGGGAGAGTCACTAGGGGGCATGCACTAAGAATAGAGGGGGGAAGATTTAGGAAGGAAATTAAGAGACACTATTTCACAGAAAGGGTGGTAGCAAAATGGTATCATGTAAATCTGTCAACAGTTTCAAAAGGGCAGGGAACAGGGGAGAGTGAGGTTGGGGGTGGCAGCTGGATGACAAATGGGAGGGGGGTGGTGCAGCTGCAAACTAGGGGTGCTAGCTGCACACTCTGGCAGACTTGGATAGACCGGGTGGTCTGTTTCTGCAGGCACATTTGTATGTTCGTATGTAAATCCTCTTGTTGTTAGCTAGAAATACCATCTGATGGTACCACTGCCTAAGGGAGGGTGTAGATCCACCCTTCCAGTTCTTTAATACAAGAAGTTGTCCTTCACCACTCATGACCTCTCACTTTCTGGTGTCCAATAGTTCAGCCATCCCTCTTCCTGGCTGCACACCCAGGCACTGGGTTCAGTTCCTGCCCACTTCAAACATCAGATACAAGTTCCCCCACCCAAAGACTCTGCAGTATCCCCCTGCTTAGATAATACTCTGGTAGAGGTGGTGAGCCAGCCAAGATCACTGCCTCCACACCAAGGAGGGAAGCAAACACCAGAATGACCCAGGCCTGCTGTCACCAAACTAAGTGCCCCCTACTTCCCCCCCTCTCCCATACCTGAATGTGGTGCCATCCACAGGGACAGGCAGCAGGAGGGAAGAGCAGTGTGATCTGTTATTGCCAGGTGCTCTGGCCTTCTGACCAGACTGCAAGACCTGTTCGATCTGAACACCACAGAAGTAGAAACTCACAGAACTTGGGTCTGCTCCTCTGGAAACTACTTGAAGTGGGCTGCATGCAAAATAATCAAACAAAAACTCCCAAAGATGCACAAAATTAAACAAAACCCAAGCTGCACAAAATTAAACAAAAACAACTTGCACAAACAAAAACAAGCCAAGCTGCAAAAAAAATAAACAAAAACAACCCAGGCTACACAAAATAAAAAAAAAATCTGCACAAAATTAAACAAAAACAACCAAAGCTACACTAAATTAAACAAAAACACAAGCTGCACAAAATTAAACAGAAAAACACCACAAGTTTAAAGGGACACTCAGGTTTTTGCGCTATTTTTGGTACCTCTAAATCCTGGTGCCTTTTGCTCCCCATATGTACACTGAACCCATATCTGTTCACCAGACTGCTGTAAGACACACACACAAAAAAAAAAAAAAGCTATTTTTACTGCAGCATTACATTTTAGGTGACGTGACTGATTTTCCTCCCACCTTGAGGCTATGGCATGTTCACAAGTGTAAGCGGCGCCGGAGCGTCTGTAAGGTCGTTCATGACTGCTTTCATTTTTTCACAAGGCATTTCAGTTTACTGGCAAATGTAAACCTTTGGAAGTCACCAAGCTTGCCAATCTAGGTTTTACCTGAAACGAGTGGTATAACTAAAAGAAAAGCCTTTGAAAAGTGAAGCCGTGACTGGGAGAGAAGATGTGTATGAGTGTCCACATTGATTGTTCATGCCCGAGTCATGGCTCATTTTTTCAAAGGCTTTTCTTTAGTTATACCGCTGCTTCAAGGTAAACCCTAGATTGGCAAGCTGGTGACTTCAAAGGTTTACATTTGCCGGTACACTGAAATGCCTTGTGAAAAAATGAGCGGTCATGAACGCTTTACAGACGCTCACAAGCCCATTTACATGTAAACATGCTACAGCTGTGGGCGGAGGAAAAAAAATCAGTCGGGTCACCTAAATGTAATGCTGCAGTAAAAGTAGCTTTTTTATGTCTTGTCTTACGGCAGTCGGGTGAACAGATGTGGTTTCAGTGCGCATATGGGGAGCAAGCGCACCAGGATTTGGTGGTACCAAAATAACAAAACCTGATAGTGTCCCTTGAAGTCAGTTCTTTTTCTAGAACAGATTTATGCTACAGCAGCCAGCTGCCTATTCTGTCTCCCGTGGTCGTAACATGAGCCTGTTACCTGTCTCATCCAGAAAAGACAGAAACAAGTGAGGTACCAAAGAAACCGGGCAGTTATTATACCTACTATTTCGTTTGAGACATGTTGCTAATTTGAATGAACTCAGTTTTTATTAAATGTTAAACAGTGGCTATACAGGTATTTCATATTTTCACTTTCCTCAGATTAACTCAGCATATTTTATTTTTAACACAATTGAGATATACAGTATATAGGCATGCTGCAAAATTATTTCAAGCAGACTGACTGCACATCAGCGACGTGTGCAGTTATCTCCTGCAAAGAGAGACACTGATCACCAGCTCAGAGCTCCCACTCCAGCTGGCAGCACGACTCCAGCTGCGGCAGCACGAGTCAAGAAAGTCCCGCTCTTCACATACAGAGAACACGAGAGAATGACTCCTGGCACTAAGCTGGGAATCCTGGATTTTAGGGTGCCCCAAACAGCAGTATCTAGGTAAATGGGTCTGGTTTAGCCATCTTCAGGTGTTTTTTTTTTTTTTTTTTTTTTTAAAAAGGTATTTTCCAAGTGCTTTCGTGGAGGAAAAAAACAAAAACAAGATGGTGACCGTCATGAACCACAATTGGTTTGAGAGAGCGGTTTTTGGTTTGTGACAACTTAGTGATGCGAACTGAAGATACTCTCTCATGAATCGAAACATTTTCAGTTCACATCAGAGGGTTATCGAAACCCCACTGAGCATGCTAAAAAAAAACGGTTCCAGACACAAAACCTTCAAAGGGCACTACCTTGGCACAGGCCACGCCTACCCTGAAAGCCTTGTGGAAGTTCCATACCATTTAAGCTGTAGGTGAGAGCAAAAAAAATGTGTATTAAGTATAGGGAAAAGGCACCACTTTTCCTTTTTCTTATTTTTAATTCAATATGTTATTAAAAAGTTTTTCAGTTACAAGCATATAGTACGATATGCACTACTTGCATATAAAACAGTGATACTAACCCCCCCCACCCCAATGACAGAGTCCCACTGAACTGACATGTTTGGAAAACAACTGCCCCAAAGTAGATAAGTTACACAATATAATCATTTTTTGATATACAATAAGGCAATAGTAGTAAAGCATAGTATAGGACTATTTTATCCTAGTTAAACAATTGGGGGAAACAAATGTATACCTCTATGCACTAACACACAATCCTGTTCCTACTCTTCCATGTTATCCCTTTCAGTCTGCAGCTGCTGGCGCTGTATCAACAGACAGCAGTAGATAGAGTATGCAGCATTTTCCATTTCTTTCTATAATGGGGAAGTCTATTGTTAGTGCTGGCAATTTTTTTTTTCTGTTCTTGAGGATCCAAAATTTCACTGTGTCATTCTGCGTAGGCTGGAACCTTGTCATCTAGCCAGTGTCTCAAAATAATTTTCTTCGCCACTCCTGCTATCAGAGCAGTGTGGTACTTTTTAGATGATAGAATCTGTGTACCATAATGCCCTGTCAGATGGAATTTAAGAGTAAAGGCTGACTTCCAGGCTTAGCAAAAGGTCTAGCCTGGCTTTTATTGTGTCCCACAGGTACAGTCCCATGAAATTCTTTTTATTTTGTAGAATTTTTCTTTTTCTGGAATTGTGTGTTTTTTATGTTGTCTTGCGTGCGCAGTGCAGGTGACATTTTGTGACAGCTTGCTGGAGTAGCAGGTTGTGGAGGTGCGGCAGTGTTGTGGTCAGTGGCACCACTGCTTTTTTGGGCTGGTCTCTGTGGTACCAGTGAATGAGCATACTGTGTCTATGACAGCAGTTCAGAAGCGTGCCACCAACTTGAAAAAAATCCATGCTGCAATGAGACAGACTTATTGCAGCGGCGGATATCAGCCTCAATCGTGCCCCTGGTGAAAGATTTCAATAAACATGGTGGCGGCTCCACCATCTGCCTCCACAGTCCCTACAAAGCAGGCGTCTGGTGTTCCCAATCCTCCTGTTGGCATGCCCCTTCCCAGTTCGTTTACCCGACAAGGAGGCCAATTCCATCGGCACTCATGCCACCCCGAAACACAGACATGCTTTCCTTTGCCAACAGGGCCCAAACCCTGTATAGCTTCAGTCCCCTGTCCCCAAAACACATAGGTGGCACATTGGGAGCCCACCCAGTGTGCCCAATGTAATTACCTGAAAAAAGAAAACCTTTTATTATTTTTTTTTTTACCTGTAAACAAGAAAACGGCCCTCACTGTCTGTGGCACCCCTCCCCAACCCAGCACCCACCCTTATACACCCCACCTCCTGCAGCCCCTCTCACCCCATACTTACCTCTGGAGCCTGGCACGATGATCTTTGGTGGAGCGGGAGCACGCCTGCACTCTTCAAAGCCAACCGTGAACTGAGAAATGCCGGTAAACTGTATAATGGCATAAATGGGGGCAGCCAACAAAGTGAATATATTGGCCATTTTTGTGACTTCTGGCTCCAAACTTTCAACATGGGGTTCTTGGGACCCCACCTCATGAACTCTGTCAGTGTTATTTCATTATTCAGTCCCGAAAGGTGGTTTTGCGGTCACTGAGCGGAATCACCTTTTGGGACCGATTATCGAAATGACAGTGTTACTATTCATGAGGTAGGCTCCCAAAAAGCCTATGTTAAAATTGTGGTGAAAAAATTCCAAAAAATGGCTGGTGAGTGTGCCTTGTGCAGTTTCCATGCTCTCGGAATCATGAATGTTTTAATATTTTCACTCCAGATTTTCAACACTGCCATTTCTTCACACCTCCTTATGAAAAGTACAGCTGTCATTTGTCACATCCTGCCCGAAATAAGTTTTCGCACATCTGGTACAGAATGGCATGGTCGCTGTGGGAAATCAACATTCGGGACAGATTAACAAAATCACAGTGCCACTGTTCATGAGTGGAGGTCCCAAATGCTTTCAAGAGGTGGGGTAACAAAAAGCCCATGTTGAAAATTTGCACTGCAAGTACCAACAAACGCCCAGGGTGTTAGGGTTTCTAACCATTGTCACAGATTCGCTCAGCCTATCAGCCCTCTACTCCCAAAGTGCCAACCTCTGAGCACAGGATCTGTGGACAGTTAACAGTACAAGGTAACCCTCTTGTCTGTTTTGTGGGTTCCAGTCACCTTAGTCTCAAGTTCTGGAGGGATTCAAACTGATAACCTCTTGTTAGCATACCCAATTATCAGGCTCAGATAATTCTGTCTTCGGGGCCAGATATCTTTGCCACGGGCACCTAACAGGTCTACAAATTAACCCTTAGAACCCTATGCAAGACCTTAGAGAACTCTATCCATTTCCCAGTTTGGTATCACAAAAAGCTCATATACAGTGTCAACTATAACCTTCACTTATATAAAACGAAGTTTCAAGGCACACCAGGCAGTTTCTGTTTTTAAAATATATATTTTTACTTTAAAATAGATAAAATAGAAAAACAGTAAAATACAGAACAAAATATCCCAACACATACAGCCTTAAAACAAACAGGTTTGAAGTGCAGATTCCTACTAGTAACACCACCCAGACTGAACTTAGCTAATGTATTCTTACTTTCTTAATCTTTCAGTGCTTTGATGTTCCTCCTTCTCTCAGTCAGAAATATGAGTGTGTCTGTAAGGTCTGCTCAGTAGGTTTAAAAAAAAAAAAAGTCTTGAGCGCCTTCTCTGAGGTTACCTAATCACCTTGGTGTAACAAAATCTATATTTTATAACACAGGATGTCCTCCTAAGATATTTAAAAATAACAGGTGACAAAATGAATTTCCTCTTTTCCTGTAACCTTTCAAACTGGTCTGTGATCTACAGACATCAAAGGCTCTTTGATGTAATGCTGGCTTCCCTCCGGCCCCCCACCCACCCCCTACCCCACACACACACACACACACACACACACACACACACACACACACACACACACACCATATTGGACTACAATGCAGTCTGGGACCTGTACATCAAAGGTCTCTGATGAAACAGGCTGGCTTCCTGGGAGACACCCAAAACAACTTTGCTTTCCATTATGACACCTAGTGCAAAATCAAAGGATTTCCCTGAGGACGTCATGAATGTCTCAATTTTATTTTCTGGGATCAAAGCAAATTGACAAGGTAACTGCATTTTAGAAATCTGTAGTTTAAAATACCTCCTGTCCTTTGAACTTATCCCTGGGGTTTTTTAGTGTCAACGTCAGCAAGACAGCATTTTCTCTTGACACAGTCCACCACACATTTTTTTTTATATTTACCCCCAAAAAATGATACAGGGATCAGAACCAGCTGTCCAAGTGTGACAATTCCTCCCCACCTAGACTGAATCTGGGGGCTCCATCCCCCTGCATGGGATGAGCTTCCCAAATCAGTTCACTACTCATACACCCTGGACAACCCATCTGAGTTCTGATTTTGTTTTCCAGCACTATGTAGAATGGTCATATCATATCCTTGCAAAGCAAGACTCCATCTTAGTGATCGACCATTGTTTTTCCCCACCTGCATCAGCCAAACTAGAGGGTTGTGGTCAGTCTGCACCACAAAAATGCCCATACAAGTCTGACTCCAATTTCTTTAGGGCCCCACACCTTGGCGAACCTCCTTTCCGCTGTGGAGTATGACTGCTCCTGGGGAGTAACTTTTACTCAGGTAGGCTATGCGTGGTCCTTCTTCGCTGGATGTCTGGATCAGTACTGCCCCAATACCCATGTCTGAGGCGTCAGTCTGAACTATAAAGGTTTGCTATAGTCAGGACTTGTCAAAATAGAAGCACTGCACAGTGCCTCCTTTGGAAAAGGCTTCCTCACAGGCTGGGCCCCAGGTAATTTTCTTGGGCATCCGTTTCTTTGTCAGGTCAGTTAGGGGAGCAGCCAGGGCATTGTAATTGGGTACAAATTTTCTATAGTACCCTGCTGTCCCAAGAAAACTCCTGACCTGCTTCTGAGTTTCTGGTCTGGGCCATGCCTGGATTACCTCTATTTTTATTTGGTTCGGACGGAGCTGTCCCTGGCCTACCACATGCCAAAGGTATGCCACCTCTCAGCTTTGACAGTGAGCCCGGCCCTCTGTATCCTGACCAGCACTTCCCTAAGGTGGGATAGATGTTCCTCCCAGCTGGTACTAAAGATGGCAATGTCATCCAGGTACGCCACAGCGTACTCCTCAGCACCATTTAACACCTGGTTCACCAACCTTTGGAAAGTGGCCGGGGCGTTCTTCATTTCGAAAGGCATTACTTTAAACTCAAATAAGCCTATCAGAGTGATGAAGGCCGACCTCTCCCTAGCTCTGTCCGTCAACTCTACCTGCCAATACCCCTTTGTCAGGTCAATGGTCGTTAGGTCACCCCTCCCAACTTGTCCATGAGTTCGTCCGTCCGGGGCATCGGGTGGGCATCTGACTTCGTGACTGCATTCAGTCCACGATAGTCTACACAGAAATGAGTAGAGCCATCTGGCTTGGGTACAAGTACTATGGGTGAGGCCCAGGGGCTGTGGGATCTCTGGATTACCCCTAAATCCAGCATCCCCTCCACTTCCCGCCTAATGTCCTTTTGGACAGCCTCTAACACCCGATATGCTGGCCACCGTATGGGCGTCTGTGTCCCTGTCTCCACATCGTGTGTCACTAAGGGGGTTAGTCCAGGCTTGGCACTAAACAAGGGGGCAAAGTCTGCTAAAACCTCCCTTACTTTCTGGATCTAGCCCAGGGTCAGCTGGGGAGACAATTTTACTGCCTCCACAGAGAACTCCCCTTACTCTTCCAGCAAATCCAGAAGGGGGCCTCCGTCAGTCTCCTCCCCATGACTACATACTTGAACACCATGTCAGCCCCTATTTGCATATGGCTTCATCATGTTGACATGGTACATCCTTTCTGTCTACGGTCGGGTAACTCCACAATGTAGTTCACGTCATTTACCTTCCTAACCACTTTGTACGGTCCTGCCCACTCACCTTGCAGCTTGTCTTTTCCAGACTGGAATAAGGACTTCCTGACCCACCATGTACGAGCGAGCTCTGGCTCTGCGGTCGTACCATACTTTCTGTTGGGCAGCTGCCAGGTTGCTCTGGGCTGTCCCCATAAGCTCTCTCAGCCTTTCCCTAAACCTAAGGACATAATCCTCAATGGGAGTTCCCTGGGTGGCGTGCTTGCCTTCCCAGTCCTCCCGGATCAAGTCTAGGGGACCACGCATTAGCGTGCATATAGAGAGTTCAAAGGGGAAAATCCTGTCAACTCTTGGGGCAACTTCCTGTATGCAAACAGGTGGGATGGTATTTCTCCCAGTCCCTCCCATGCTGTTCAGCAAACGCCCGGAGCATTGACTTTAGGGTACCACTGAATCATTCACAAGCCCACTGACTTGCGAGTGATACAGTGTCATGCATCTCTGTACCACCCCACACTTCTCCCTTAAACATTTCATCAGGTCCGACATGAGGAACCCCTCGATCGGTGATTAACTCCTCGGAAACCCAACACGGAGAAAATCCCAAGTAAGGCATCTGCCACTCTGTCTGTTTTCAGAGGATAGGGCGACTGCTTCTGGGTATCGGGTGGCATAATCCACCACAGTCAGGATGACTCTCTTCCCTGAGGAGCTGGGGGGGGTATTTAAAGGCCCCACAATATCCATTCCCACCCTCTGGAATGGCTCCTTTACTATGGGCAATGGAATCAGGGCGGCTTGGGTTTTCTTGTCTGCCTTCTCTATTTCTTGGCACCAGTGACAAGACCTGCAATACTCCTTCACCTGCAGGGTGAAGTTAGGCCAGTAGAAATTCTGGGTTAACCGCTGCGTAGTGCACGCGATTCCCAGATGACCAGACAAGGGAATAACATGGGCAATTTTGAGCAACTGCTCACGATATCCCTGGGGAACGACAAGCTGCCTGCCTAGCATCCCTCCCTCTGTCTGTACTGCCTGTGTATACACAAGTCCATTTTCCCCAATAAATCTAATGTCTGCCGTCACCTCCCTGTGTGCCCTCTGAGTCTGCCCAAGCCCTCAGCTTCTCTAAACTAGGGTCACTCCTCTGAGCAGCTGCAAACCCCTCACACAGTCCCAAGGCATGGGACAGGTCCCCTTCAGTTGCTAAACTAGGGTCCCTAGCACTAGCGTCAGGGCACTCAGGATCATGTCAATCCCAACCCTCTGACAAGGGGTCACCCTCCCTCTTGAGTAACCCTCTGTAGCTGTTGGTTACTTGCTGCTGAAATTTCTACCTTTTATCAGTCTCCCCATCTGGAGACAGAGGCTGGGGAACCAGCCTCTCAGTGATTTCACACTGGTTTCTGTGGGGCTCAGAACTACAATTTTCCCTTGCCGCTTGGCTACAAGTAACTGCACATACCATCCCATGTTGGAGATTGTTAACCCAGGATCACATCCACAGCTAACGTTTGGCTACAGCCACCTGTTGTACAGTTCCCCAGTTTCACCCCAGTCTAGGAGAACACTAGTGAGGGGCAATGTTTTCTCCTCACCAGTAAAGTCCTGTACAGTGATGTATTTACTGGGTATAAGTTGACCAGCCTCTACTAGATCCCCCTTTACCAGACTGAACTGAATTCCCTGGGTGTCTGTGGTGCTGTTTCAGCCCGGCCTGATTTCATTTTAAACTGCCTGCTTGTTTGAAACCTTTTTGCTAACTCGAACCCTGCGTTTTGTCCTGTCCACCCTCCCCGGCCCCAACCTCTATTACATGCTCCTTCAAACCCCGCCCTCTCTCTGGCAGTCCCCTAATTGGTGCATCATCTCTCTCTCTCTCCCTCCTTCTTAAGGGAACACCGCCAGCAGCACATTGTGCTCAACCCCCTGGTGTGACAGCTGTTCCATCTACTGTTCTCCCCTTTCGTCTGCCTTCCGACCAAGTCTCCTTTACAGGCACTTTGTGCCATCTTGTCTTCCCACCTCTATGCAGCCAATACCCCCTCTCTACTTAGCGATTCCTCATGCAGCCTTGCTGACTAAGCGTGTACTGCTACTCACCCTACTAACAACCCCTCCTCCCCCACTCCAAGTCTGCTAAGGACTTGCCCTCATGGAGAGTCACTGCCTCTGGATACACAACTCTGCTACATCATCCTAACCTCATGCCTTTCCCAACCAGATCCAGGTGGTTGCTCACGCCATTATGCTGGGTAATACTTACCAAAGTCCCAGTATGGCTCCCTCCCATGGCTCTCTTTCCAGAGTTCAGTCTTAAAATAAGATATCTAAACCCCCCTCACCTGCAGAGAAGACAAGCCAAGCTTAGCAGCAGACAACTAAAAGAATACCTATGCAGGATTGCCCTGCTGTTACTACTGCTCTATGGCAATATGCACCCAAACCCGGGCCCCCCGCGAGGTACCACTATCTCTCAAAAAAAATCAGGGTCTCTCACGTTCACTTCACTTAACATTTGCAGCCTCCTCCCCAAAATGGACAGGCTGAATGCTTGGAACCTACAGCACAATTCTGACAGTTTCAGTGGTTGAGACGTGTCTCTCCCCAAAGATAACTGACACCGCTGTTTCCATACCAGACTATACGGTTTACAGGCAAGACCGACTATCCAAACATGGTGGCAGTTGTGCGAATTACCCAAGAGACAGTCTACAAGGTCTAGTCCTGCCACTGCCAAACGCTGGCGAGCACTAACAAGCACTGGCATTTAAGGTTCTCCTCGGCGATCATAAGAAAACGATCACGGTTATGTCGGTTTCTATTCCTCCCAGGCATACGACCGGCTGCCTTGAGGCTATACTGGAGAACATAAGTGCTCTGAATCTTCATTCCGAACTAATTCTACTTGGGGACTTTAATGCCAATTGGCTCTCTTCACAGGCCAACCACCTCAAAGATGCTGTCTCAGTTGTCCACCTCACTCAGCTAGTTGAATCACCAACAAGGATAAACTACCAAACAGGCACCAGTACCTTACTGGACTGGGTCCTGTCTAACTGCCCTGATCACATATCTGGGATAACTGTACTACCCGACACCCTCAGTGACCACTCGCCTGTCCTGTTTCAGTGGTCAATTAAATTCACAAAGTCCCCTGCTAGAACAGTAACTAACAGGGTTCTTAAGTGGGGCCACCTTGATCTACTAAAAGTGGACCTTTGAGGAGTTGACTGGTCTCTAGTCTAACTCCTGCGATGCTGGACTGCTCTTGAGCACTTCAGCCATGTCAATGATGCATCCGATAAGCATGCACTGTTTAAAGAGGAAAATCAAAGGCCACAGCAACCCTCGGTTCTCCCCGTACCTGCTCGAACTGTTGAAATCAAGGGACCACCTATGGCTAAGGGCCCGGGCCTCTGGGAAACCAGCAGACACGCAGAACTATAAGAAAGTTCGTAACAAGTGCACTAGGGCAAAACGTGCAGCAAAAAAAAAAAAAAAGTAAGTACTTTAAGGAAGCTCTCTGCCGTACTTGGAGTGATGGTAGGAAATTCTGGAACAACATAAAAGAAGTCACTGATAAAGAGCACAAACCTGCCCCCACCTTGCTAAACACAGACGGTGCACCGACTCTGGACCCCACAACAATTGCGAATGCTTTCAACAGTGCCTTCTCAGACTTGAGTGGAGTACCTCCCCTGGACTTTTTCAGTCAGCTTAACCAGGAGGGCACTAGCAGGAAGAGGGACTCAACCCCTCCACCCACATTCCACTTCAAAGCTCTTAATACCAAGGAAGTTAAAAATACCTCCTAAAAGTTTTAGACAAGTCAAGGCACGTGGTGATACCTAAACCTAAAACTTTTTTTTTTTTTATTCTGTTAGTCTCCCCAGGCACGGAACTCTCTCGGGGCCTATCCAGCTCGCCTATGCCGCTCTACCGCCCACTGTGAGCCCTGTCATCTTCAAGGGCATTACGTTCTGCACATGCCCGGAGGAGGATGAAGGGCCCGAGGAGTATGAAAGGGCAGTGGCAGGGCTCCAATGTTGGGCGTGTGGTGGGTTCGGCACTGGGAAGGCACTCGCCTATCCGGGCTGGTGGGGCTTTTATACATAGGTTTTACGCCCCAGACGTGGGACGTGCAATGCTGTCAGCCTGCGATGTGGGTGCTCCCACTCACGTCCAGAGGCAACGTAGCGTCTTCCCGTTGAGCCTATGCGCGCGGTGCAGCTGGTCTCCACCGGGGGCCACTACTGCACCGGGCTACCCTGGATCCCTCCCGAGAAGAGCAGTCCTCCGGATGCTCAATCCAATATCTGTCTCTCTCTCTGTCCTACTGACCCCCGGTAGTCAGGCTCCGTTCCCGAACCGGGTTGCCAGCGTGACATGAGGTGTGGCATCCAGCACCTCAACCCTCAGCACCACGGGCCGGCTAACCTAAAACTTGTTGAACCGGCACTGGATGAAATCCTGGTTCCTCCAACCCACATCATTACCACATCACTTAGGTTCTCACAATCCCTGACATATCAAGCGGTGGGGTAACTACCCTGGAGAGGGAGCAAAGGTGGGCCACAAACTGGTGTTTAAAATAAGAATGGCTCCATACGAGGAAACAACGGAGAGCTCAAGACTAACGTCACTGAGACCAGGAGAGTGAGGAGACCAATTTATACGTTATGATAAAACACATAATGATTGTTTAGTAAATGAATTAAACCCAACCTTTAAAACCCAGAAATCAGTACCAGAGAATATCCCTTATAGTTTAGGTAAAAATTAAATACAAACAAAGAAAGGCTTTTTTTTTTATATAAACACAAAGGATAGTGGGGCCATGGACTGGGCTAGCAGAGGTGGTGACTAGCAATACAAAGGCACAGTTTAAGAAAGGTTGGATAAACACACACTAGAAGAAACAGGATAGCATATTCTGGGAAATGGATAGGAGCACAGAATGGACTGATCCAGAGGCCTAGCTCCTCTAGCCACAGTGTGTGGAAAGCGGCCTCAGTGACACCTATCTTTAAGAGTGGCGATCGGACCCTTTGTGGGAATTACTGCCCAATTTCTATTCTTCATCCTCTTCGAAAACATTAGAGGTTTCGCTGACCAACTGGTCAACTACATGGAAAAGTACCAGCTACGATGCCATGAGCAGCATACAGCGCTGCTAGAATTCACAGGATATATTCACAAATCTCTTGACCCAAGACCTCCTAGTTGGCGCAGCCTACATCGACTTATCCAAAGCATTTGACACGATTAATCATGCCCTACTGGTCAATCAGCTCGCCAAGCTTGGCCTCTCAACTGATACCGTTACATGGTTCAACAGCTACTTAATGAACCGGTCTCTTCAAGATTGGTAATACCTTATCGGACAGCCAACCTATCTGCTCTGAAGTTCCGCAAGGGTCCATGCTGGGCCTGCTTTTATTCAGCATTTTTCTAAACAAACTCGTGCCAATGTCTCCTTTTATTGTACACCGATGATGCTGTCCTGTTTACCAATGACTCTGACCCCGCTGCCCTGCAAACCAAGCTGCAGTGCAGTTTCACTGCTGTAGAACGCAGGATTAAAGAGCACAAACTAATGATGAGCTATGAAAAAAACACACAATAACGATGCTGTTCACCACCCACAATCGGCACATATCACACCTCTCCTCATCGCCAATGAGGCGGGTACTCCCCTGAGCTTGTGCATCACTTTAAATACCAGCGTATTAGAGTGGACAGCACCTTGTCGCTTGCCCCAATATGTCGACAATGCTGCCAAGTCCATCGATATGCACGTTAGGCTGTTATAAGCACAGCTTGACCCCAGAGGCACTCAAGCTAGCAGTCCATAGTTCCTTGGCATCATTCATTGACTATGGGCTAGTAATTTATGGGTCAGCCTCTGACACCACCCTTCATCATATAAAAGTTGCCCTTAAAGCCTGTCGACATTACTGGATCTGAAGGTTGACTCACACCTGTGACCCTATGCGCAGGGCTAACTGGCTACAGTACTCAAACAGACTTATGCTCCAGTCCGCCTCCTCGCAAAAAAAAGTTAGTCATGGCTTGATGCCCACAGGTGTACAGAATCTCCTCTCTCCTTGTGACAACACATGTAGCACTAGCTCGGAACGTCAAGTCTTCAAAAATCCCCACTATAGGACTTCCATGGGTCAGAGATCCTTCGCGTATCGAGCACCACGTTGGCTGAACTCCCTTCCCACAGACATCTCCTCGACTTCCTTATTAGGCCCTTTCAAAAGAAAATGGAGACTCAAGCTAGTTGAGAGCTCCAGTTGAGACTGCTTCCTATAACCTAGCTCCTTGCTGACTTAGCCACCTATTTCCATCTGTTTGCACTTGCTCTACCTCCAGCAGACCTTACCTGCACTCAGCCTTCGCCTATCATTTTCCTTAGCTCCCCCTCCTGATCACCTACCCCACTACACTCAGACCTCACACCTCACACCTCACTCACACACTCACACACTCACACACTCACACACCTCACACACTCACACACTCACACACCACACACTCCACACACCACACACTCACACACCACACACTCACACACCTCACACACTCACACTCACACACCACACACCCACACTCACACACTCACACACTCACACACTCACACACTCACACACTCACACACTCACACACTCACACACTCACACACTCACACACTCACACACTCACACACTCACACACTCACACACTCACACACTCACACACTCACACACTCACACACTCACACACTCACACACTCACACACTCACACACAATATCCTCAGTCCGTGTTCCCCTCATGCCTTACTCACCCACAACCTCTCTCCCCCTACTTCTTTCTCCTGCCCCACTGACGATACCTCCTGGGCTGATTTCTTCCACTCCCCCGCCCCGGTTTGGACTTCTTGCTCCTGCTTACACACAATTCCTAAATCCTGTTAACCCTTGTGTACCTCTGCACTGGCTGATTACCCACTGCCTACTCCTTTCTGCACTTGCTCCTGCTCATACAATGATCTCCCTCTGTATATCCTGGTATTCTCTTAATCTGCTTATTTAATGTTTGAGATGTACTTCTACAACTTTATTTTTTTCTTTAATCACTTTCTACAACCTCCGACATGGAGCCTATGAAAGTATTTTGTTCTCAAAGGTATTAATCCTAGACCATAAATACATAAAATGGAAAGTAAAAGGACTGCCTGGGGTTTGCACAACCCACAGCCCAGGAGGTGCTTACGTGTCTTTCACTGAAGGGAAGAACAGTTTTCCAGCACAAAGAGGTTGTGTCTGAAGCAGAATCAAGGTCATCGGCTGGGGTTTCCAGAAAGAAGAGGAAACTGCCTGTGAGGTCTGCAAATGTATGGTCTGGCTTGGGGCTTGTGGAGCCAGGAATAGCCAAGAGGAATCTGCCTGAAATTTCCAGTGTGATGGAAAGTGAATCTGATACTACACATGATCGGCGAATTGTTCTTCTGGTTCATCAGCACCTGCATGGTGAGAAAGAAAAGTGTCTTCTGTTATCCAGAGACCGTTTGCCAAGGTCAGAAGGTCCTCAAAAGAGCCTTGCTAATGTACCTACATCTCACTGGCACTCCCTGCCCGTGAGTTCAGAGACTGTGTGCTGTAAGCAACGGGCCACAGCTGCCAAGCTGGTAGGTGGTCGAAAATGACTTTTCAGTCACCTGATGTGACTACAGATTTCTTCTAAAGTGACGTAACAAAACTGACTGAAAAGCTATGAGAGACTGTGAATTCTTTCCTCAGCCATTTGTCCTAAAGAAAGTACTGCTGCAGATTTCAGTGCAGGTGAAATAACAAGACTGCAAGCTGCAACCTAGAGCTATGTAGGGAAACTGCCAACCCCTATTCAGCGAGGCCAACTGGCCACATGGAGCAGAGTGCTAGGGTACTCTGATCCATCAAAGGAGCTGGACCATGGGGTCACTCCTTGGTCCGGGTTCTCTGTGGTCTGGGATGCCGTGTGCTGTGCTCTGCACCTGGCCTGCTCAGTGGAAAAATATCTGACGCGTGAGTATATTAGCTGGAGTCTCTAATTACAAAGTTATAGAAAATGTGATTTTTGATTTCAGGTATGCCACGTGTGTGGGATGACTGCAAGGGGAGGTGGGTAGGCACAGTCTCCCAGGGGGCTGTACTGCTAAAACAACATCTGACCCACTTTATATTTAAGTCTGGGTGGAGGCACCGCATTATTTAGCTAACTTTTGGGAAAGAACACCCTTATTTCAGAAACTGACCCCAGGCCCCTCAACCTTGTTTGAGCTGGTCCAAGTTGACAAGCCAGAGGTAGTAGCCCTTCTTTTTTACACCCGCAGACCAGGGAAGGGGTAATATAGAAAATATGTGTGCATTTAATCGCTATAGTACATATATCTAAACCTATAACTAGACACACTCAAATATACACAACTAGATATACAGTATGTGTGTACATATTAGAAATTTTTTAAACTGTCGGTGCAAGATTTTACTTATTTCGTTTTTGTTGACCAAGAAAGGAGGACTAGGCAATTCTGCCTATTTTCAGCCTCATTCTGAGAAGGTGAGGGAGAATACAGATGGAAACTAATTGGCGTTGATCCAAATTAAGCAGCTGGTGGTATTTTTTAGTGAATGTGTTATTCAGTGATACCTATTACCTTTGTGAGTGCCATAGTTATCTAGGTCACTTTTGCAGGACTGTTTTCTTCACTTAGATATCCACCTGATAGTGCTAAGCACCACACTTCCCTGAAACGAGCGGTGTTACTTTGTGTTTTGCCTGTACTAACAAACCACAATATACAGTGCTCCCTCATTTACCCACCCTCCTTTAGGGTCACCCTCGCCACCACTCGTGTGAGGTCGGTCCCATTTTCCAGCAATGTTATCTCCCCTTTTAACTGCCACCCTCCTTATCAGTCAGAATGTAGGATGTACGGAGGCTGGCAGATAAGAGGGAGCACTGTACGTCCCTCAACAGGTGGGATTCCCATGATGTGTCTGACAGACAACAGCAGGCCCCATGGCTGCATATGCCACCAAGCTTATGAGTAGTCCACAGGGCACAGGGTGGGGGTGGAGAAGCGAAGACACAAGCAGATCGGAGTACCCATAATTCAGTACAGACAGGGAGGAATGAAAACTAGGTTATGCTAGTGTATGTTCCAGGTGCCCACTCAGTAAATTTCCCCTGTGGTCCCAAGGTACTCCGGTCAGACAATGGTAGGGAGTGAGGGGCAGTGCTGGGGTAGTTTGGGGCAGTGCTCTGCTCTTGTCAGTGTACTGGTTAGGGGAGCAGGGCTGTATGGTTGGCAAGTTTTCTGGCTTAATGAAATTCTATTAGTACAGACTCTGGTCAATTGCCTTTCAGTGCACTGGGGTAATTTCGATTTTTTTTTTTTTTTTGCCACTCAAATTTTATGAAAGATTTTGTCATGCAACATCAACCAGACAACACAAACACAAGAAAACATACTGAGAACAACTAGGTACATGCATTCCGGATTACAGCGATAATCCAAGCAGAATATTACCACAGCTGTAATATAATAAGGGCTTTTGCAAACTGTTCTGTCATTTACCAACGAGACCAGTCTACCCGTTTGAGAACCCATTACTTGATTCAGTATACCTCGATGACCTGGCTTGAAGCACCCAGCCGGCCCTTATTTTATTTTGCAGTTTTTGCCCAAGAAAGACACAATAAGCGGAATCTTGTTTCGAGGTGTGTCCTGGGTGCACAGGGAGGGCACGTGACTTGCTCATGGTCACAGCATGCAAGTAGTGGCTGTGGGATTCAAACTCAGTTCTCCAGCTCACTGTTCTTAACCAGTATACTATACTGCCTCCCCAGGATATTATTGGGACAGTGAGCTTCGGGGAAGTGGTCCTTTTTTTACTGACTTTTACTTTATCGCAAAATGTTCTGTTACAGCAGTTATACAGAGCCATAATATAACATACAACAGATATACAGAACTATGATATAGCATACAGTAAATATATACAGCCATGATATAACATACAGCAGTTATACAGAGCCATGACATAACATACAGCAGTTACAGAGCCATGATATAACATACAGATATACAGAGCTATGATATAACATACAGCAAATATACAGAGCGTGATATAACATACAGAAAATGTACAGACCATGATATAACATATAGCAAATATACAGAGCCATGACATAACATAGATATACAGAGCTACGATATAACATACAGAGCCATGATATAACATACAGAAGTTACAGAGCCATAATATAACATACAACAGATATACAGAGCTATGATAACATACAGCAAGTATACAGAACCATGATATAACATACAGCAGTTATACAGAGCCATAATATAACATACAGATATACAGAAATATGATATAACATACAGCAAATATACAGAGCCATGATATAACATACAGTAAATATACAGAGCCATGATATAACATACAGCAGATATACAGAGCCATGATATAACATACAGTAAATGGCAAGAGTTAAACAAAGCAAGGTAAGTAACCAATCATAGAAACATAGAAGTTGTCAGTAGATAAGGACTTTTGGGCCAACCTGATACGCCCTATTTTCCCTACCTACTGTGCCACCACAGACCCTACTCGCTCTCCGGTCTCCCCGGCCCCTTCTTTATTTCTAAGGTCCCCCCCTTGTGTCCATCTATGCATGCTTGAATCCTGTTACTGTTTTACCACCCACCACCTCCACTGGGAGGCTGTTCCAGGCGTCCACCACCCTTTCCGTAAAGAAGCGTTTCCTCACATCCCCTCAGTCCCCCCCCACTTCACAGTGTGACCTCTTGTCCTTGAGCATCTTTTTCTATGTAAAATGCTACCCTCACGTACCTTATTAATACCTTTGAGGTATTTGACCATTTCTATCGTGCCCCCCCCTTTCCTTTAGAGAGTACATATTTAACTCCTTGAGTCTTTCCTCGTATGACTTTTGATGCAGGCCCTGCACCATTCTGGTTACCCTCTTCTATACTACCTCCACCCGATCTATTCCTGAGATGGGGCCTCCAGAACTGGACACGCTACCCCAGGTGGGGCTTCACCATCAATCTATACAGGGGCACCCCTCCCTATACACCTGAGCATCCTGCTAGCTTTCCCCACTGTCTTATCACACTGCTTTGCTACCTGCAGGTGATCAGAAATGATTACCCCCAGGTCCCTTTCTTATTTTGTGGTTGCCAATACCTCCCCTCGCCCAAATGGTACATCGCCCCAGTTTTCTGTGCCCCAAGGCATGATTTTGCACTTTTTTGCACTCAAACCCAGTTGCCAAATCCTTGACCAGTCTTCCAGCTTTTTTGGATCATCCCTCATTTTTTTTTCCCCCTCACACCCCCAGTGTGTCCAGTCTGTTGAATATTTTTGTGTCATCCGTGAACAGGCATACTTTCCCTTCCAGCCCTCCTGCACTGTCACTAATAAAGACACTGAAGATGACCAGGCCTAGTACTGACCCCGTGGCACCCAGCTGATCACCTTGCCTTCTTCAGAGTGAACACCACTTACCACCACCCACCGACTCCTGTTGCTTAGCCAATTTCTTACCCATTTTACTACTTTTGGACCCTCCTGGGGACCCACTCCTGGGGACCCACTCCTGGGCTGCCCAGCTTGCTCACCAGTCTTCTATGTGGAATGGTGTCAAGGCCTTACTGAAATCCTGGTAGGTCACAACCACCACTCCGCCTGATCCACTTCACTGGTCACCCAGTCAAAGAACTGGAAGAACACCAGTCAGAGAATCAAGTGGAACCTGTTCAGCTGCATTCAATAAACTATAAAATAAATTTTACTAAATAAACAGAAGTCACAGCAGCAGGAGCTCCGAGATTATTTATTTATTTATTTATTTTAACTAGAATTTTGCTTATCCTCACTCATTTGCCATGGACTCGTTGCCACTTGCTGCTCCGCCAGTCAAGAAAAACAGTTCAAGGTAAACCCCAGTCCTATACCTAAAGGCGGCACGACAATATGCCACATATGTAATCCTAAAAGGGGGCTTAGGACGGAGTACTGTAGGGGCCACAGAGAACGACAAAAATTAAAACACCATTAATCCAGCTGACATCTTTACTCAGCTGCGCTGCCTGCGACAGGCAGGCTAGTACAGCAGCCATCTCCATGGCATTGCCAGGACTGCCATCTATCGACAGCAGAAAACACAGGGTCGAGGAAAGGATTGGTAAAAATATTTCACCACTCCCCAACCCACGCACCATTTTTTCCTTCTTGTCTGCTAAGAAATAGCTCTGCACAGAACAGTGCCCTATACTATAAACAGCTGCAAATGACAGTCTTATGGTGTTGGGGAAATCATAAACAGCAGAGAAACACTCTGATGGTGGTGGGTAAGCAGACCACAAAGTGACAGGAAGTGCATCAGCTGCTGCACAAACACCCGATTAGAACTTTTAGCATAAAAAAAAAAAAAAAAAAATTTATTTAAATACCCACAACATTCGTTTTGGACAGTGAACGAACTGTGACAGCAGTCATGTCTGCAGCGCTGACCGTGGCCATCTCTCACATGCCAGACGGTTTCCGTCACCTGGGTTATGCTAATGAGGACTACCAACTAACGTATGAGCTGCCCCATGGCCCAGCAGCAGCACAAGCAACTCTGGTTTGGGGCATAACTTAGGTCGCTGCCTCGGAGGCACGCTGGCTGGGGTCGCTGCCTCGGAGGCACGCTGGCTGGGGTCGCTGCCTGGAGGCACGCCGGGCTGGGGTCGCTTGCATCAGGGCAGGCTGAGCCGCTACAGTGCGGCAGTGTGCTTTGGTCAGGGAGAGTAGACTGTGAGCACCAGTTCCACATCGACCCCTGTGGCTGGGCTATTGTGGTTTCTTGCTCCCGCCGCAGGGACATGCTGTGTGCATAACAAACCATCCAGAATGCTAAGCTCATGTCATGGGAGGCAGGGCGTCGACGGGGCAGCCGGGCAACTGTCCCGGGCCTGGTGGCTCAGGGAGCCTGGCCGTACTCTTTGACCGATCATCAATTTTTTCCCCCACGGTCAGACAGTCCCATTTGAAATCAATACAGGGACGCCTGTTATCCCGTATTTTGGAGTTGGCTCGGCTCAGGTCCTAAGAACTCAATGTCCCACTATTCCTGGTAGTGTGCAACTGCGCATGTGTGGGACAGTGACTTGGGGTCATGGCATCACGTCCAGGAAGCGGGCTGTGGAAACGGATGTGGCGTGCCATGCTTAGCCTGTGTGCTGACCGCTGCCACATGTGCTTCAAGATGTCCACCCCTGGGCCCCGTCTAGAGTGCTGACCGAGGAGCAATATTTTAAATTGTGATGGTGAAGCCGGCACTTTGCTAGAACTCGGAAGAAGCCCATGACTCCAACTCTCCAAGCGCCAGCGATACAGTGCTGCTGGACTGGTTTAAACTTTGACTGGTGTTGCTGGAACTTACGGAGAGGAGAAGAAAAAGCTGCCCTGTGGGTGCCCCCCCCCCCAAGCTTTTCTGAGAGAAGAGACTCGAGAAACTGACACTGGGACTTAGGAGTCCTGACAGAGTGTGCCAGCCGCTGCTGTGACTGTCAGACACTCCATCTCAGAGGGACAGATATGCAGAAGCAGTGAGCTGAGCCAGGCGGTGACTGGGCTGGATAAGAGAGAAGCAAAGGACTGGCACAAACACCAGCTGCATAACAAGTAAGTGCTGTGGTGGGGATGATACTCGGAGGTTGGCCTCCTCTATCCGCCATTCTGCAAAGCCTCCTCCATTCATGATAGGCACATTCCGAGGCGCAGAGACTACCTGGATGGAGCCTGAGGAGGACAGCCCAGAGAGCCTGGTTTAGTGGCTGGCTTTGACCTGCAGGAGGAGGAGGACTGGGTCATACCCCTCAAGTGTCCCTTATTAGGAGAAACATGCCTCATTTTGCCCTGTCCCTCATGGAAAACGTTGGCACACAGAGGAACATGCTATAAATTTAGACTTTAAAGCAGTAGCAAAAATTAATATTATTCTAAGATGCTAAATAAAAATATACATTTTACAAATAAGATAATGGTTTCCACAGTGTTCTGAGCTTGCATCTCCATGTTTCAGGATGTGTCCCTCATTACGAGAGTCATTGTCCCTCATTCTGAGTGCCCGTGTCCCTCATTTCAATGACAAAAGGTTGAAAGGTATGGACGGGGTGTTTGGTCTGGAGCAGGACTTGTATGCTGTGCGTCGAGAGAGGAAGGGAGTGTGAGGGGGCCTAGTCCTAAAGATGCGTCCCAGGCCCAGAAATTTCTATCAGCGCCCCTGACGGGAGGCAGAAGGAAGCTAATGGACAGAAAAACTATGTCTATCTATATGTCAGTGTAGGACTCAGAGATTGCCCTGGGTTCAAGAGCCTGCCGACACTGGCCCCTAATCCCCACAGTGGATTGCCCAGAAGGGGGAGGAAAGCCCACTCCTGAAGCCCTCCCAAGGAGGGAGCGCCATGAGGGTAACCAGTGTGTTACTGGGGTGGTCAGAGGACACAGGCTTGAACAGGGGACATCTCTGAAGGCACAGCATGGTTGGGAGAAAAAATGTACAAGACAAAAAGATTGTAATGTATGAAGTCAAAGGAACACCGATAGGAATTTCCCTTTAGCTTTCTGGTTCGAGCTTTGCCCACCTTTGGGACTCAGGGTCGCATGTTTGATTCCCAAAGAAGGCTTTTCGCAAATCTGCCAGAGTAAAAGGGACAGACAGAACCTCCATACCAGCTGTTCCATTCTGACAAGGAATCAACAGCTACACGGATACTCACACAGTTGGGCTGTATCTGTCTGCGCAAGCAACCTTGGAGGAGTTATGAAGACCACAAAGAAACATGGAGGACAACTATGTTGCAGCCAGCATGGCAATGACGACTGTGGCAAGCAGAGCTATTCAGAGCCAGAGTCACAAGTGGCAGGGAACAGGACCCAAAACGTCTTACCTTGAACAAGTCCGCTTTCCTGAGCTGGTGCTCCATCAGCACGTTTGGATTCTGTGAAGTGCAGCTTGGTGTACAGAGCCCCACCTGTTTGTACAGGAAACAACAAAATCAGAGTGTCTACAGTGCACCAATGGCCTGAAAAAGGGCCACTCAACTGAACACAACCTCAGGCCACTGCCAATCTCCCACCCCAGACTCAGCAGCCCACTGTCCACTCTCCCACCCAGACACAGCTCCATGTTCACTCCCCAACCCCCCAGGCACAAAAGCCCACTGTGTCCAGTCTCCCACCCCAGACACAGCAGCCCGCTGTCCACTCCCCACCCCAGACACAGTCCGCTGTCCACTCCCCACCCCAGACACAGCCCGCTGTCCACTCCCCACCCCAGACACAGCCCGCTGTCCACCCCACCCCAGACACAGCCCGCTGTCCACTCTCCTGTCCAATTTATTTAATATTTGATGCTTTATTAACAGAAGACTATATTAATTCATTTAATAGTTATTTATTGGGTAAAATAACTGGACCAAGGTCCATTTTCAGATTTGACAGAGGCAGAAGTATAGCACATACACAGTGACATTAAATATTTTTACTCAAAATAAACATGACCAAAGATAAACTTTAAAAGCAGAGCACTTAGTTGGCCCACCAGTGCAGCGGCCACACTACCGCTTGCAACACCAATGACCCAGCTTTGGAAGCAAACGTGGGGTGTCAGAGGGCCAGACGGAGGGAGGGAGAATCGAGCCTCCTTAGGACTGCTCTTCTGGCGCAGGAAGGTGGGCAGAAAGCTGCACTTGCCTGGCTCAGCAGAAGCTGGAGGAAAGGCAGCCCAGGCCAGCACATATGGGGACATGGTAGACGACTGGCATGGCATGCATCATGACCTCACTGAAGGCCACACCTCCTGGGGCTAAAAAAAAAAAAAAAAAAAAAAAAGGGAAATGCCAGCAGCAGGATCACACCAAGCACTCACAGGTGCTGCACCCAACCAGCTGGGCACACCACCCAGAACAGGATCCTGACCACAGCAGGGGTTGGGGAACCCTGCCGGGTTGGGGGGGTAGTCTTGGAGGAAGATAAGGGAATGGGAAAACTGTTTAACCAGGAAAGACGCACTAAGTTGAAGTTTGTTTCCAAGTGCAACCTGGAATCACAAGGAAGTTAAGGGACTTGCTCAGGGTCACACAGTATGCAAGTGGGAGCTGATGGGATTCAAACCCAGGTCTCCAGGTTAGCAGCTCAGTGCCTTTAACCACTACGCTATACTGTCTCTGCTGGCAGATGATGGCTCAAGATGGCTTGCAGTAAGTCCTGGGGGATGCTGGGGTGATGCGGCTGGAGTGCTCAGCAGATGGGGGCTGACTGAAGAAACAGAAATTGGAAAAAAAAATAAAAACACTGTAGGTGTTACCGAGTTCTGACTGTGAATCTGCATGTTTGATGATGTCTCACACTGACAACTGAGAGGTAATGAACCAGACACCACCCTACCCCCCAAAAAAAAAAAAACACACTGGGAAATCTATCAATATTGGGGAAACCTGTAAGATATTATGGAAGAAATCAGGAGCTGGCACTTCAAATCCCTGAGTGTAGAAAACAAGAAAAGGTCCCACACTAGGTCGATGGTGCTCCTTGACACACTAACTGTTCAAATCACGAAGTCAGGCACTCCACTCATCATTACCTCTAATAACCAGGCACTTGAAACTGCTGTGTTGTCATTTACCTTCCTGGTTCCTCATGCTAAGACTTCACTTGGACAGAGATCTTTCTGCCATAGAGCCCCGCTTGGTACAACACTCTTCCTCAGGCCATCACTGATACCCCACCATCTCCACTTTCAAAATGCCCTCAAAAGCGAGCTATTCAGCAAGCGCTGCTGCTCCTGTGCCTAACGGATGCTCAAACCCCCCTCTTCTCTGACAATGCCCTCTGGGCAGCTCCGTCCCCTCGCTTCCTTATTCCTAACAACTTATCTACTCCCATGATTCCCCCTACCGACTGTATCACAACTGACTTGAACGAACCACGTTGCACTCCTATGCTGCTTATACTTATCTTATTTGCTACCCAGCCCTATACGGTTACCCCTGTTTTCCTGTACTACTCCTGTCCCAGGCCCTACACTTAGTGTAATCTGATATCATGTCACCGGTGTACTGCTCTTTCGAGTTACCTGTACTGCGACTGCCTCATGCCGTACGTTCCTTGTAATCTGGCACACTAGACCTGTTTGGCTGTAATCACACCTACATGACATACCGTTATGCTGCTAAACCCTTTTATTCTACTGTTGTCAATTATACCATATTTTGCTCTGTATCACACTACCAATGTTGCTGTTACCATGTGCCATTAATGCGTGTCTGTTTATATTCATGCGCTGCTCTGTATGTACCCTTCTTTCTGTATTATCTGTTTTATTTGTATTATTCTGTATTTTCTACCATTGTTGACGAGGTACCTTTGGAAATGAGCCCTTGGCTCAAAGGTTGTAAACTGATTGCTTTATATAACAATAATAATTTATTTATTTAAAGACAAACTTGCCGTGGTGGGTTTTTATGTTGCAAGACTGTCTTTAAATAAATGACAATGTATCAATTCCAAGTGTTTAGTGTTTATATTATTTGAGGTGATGATGAGTGCCCGACTTCCGTGATTTGAACACTTCAAATCTCTCACGTGCCAGGTCACTAAATGTCCTGGGTCTGGCAGGGTCTCAGACATGGCAAAACATTTTTGAGTGATGGGAGAGGGGCTCAAACTAGGCCGTCACTTTATACTTGTTCCTGCCTACCATGACTTCAAGAGACCAGTATGCAGCAGAACGAGATATAGACAGGTTTATGTTAAGTTCCTTTCCTTCTCATTGCTCTTCTTTGTAACACTGTGTTCAACAGTATCTTTGTGCCTATGTTGTGTGTTTAATAAAAAATGAATTAAGGATATAAAAGCAAATTCTGCAATATGAAGGAAAAAATAAAATAAAAAGGACTTCCGCTGCAGAACTTCATCCATCTTCCCCAAACTAGAACCGCTGCAGACCCGACAGTTTTGTGTACATTTTAGCCCTTTACAAAACGCCAGCGAAGACAAAAGGTGGAAGGAAAAGAAAGAAAAGAAAAGAAAAAACAAACAAAACAACACAGGTCTAAAATGAGGTGAAAGATGAAATAACTGGAACAGTTCCACACACCCCCCAGTGCTCCATATTCCTGGTGCAGCTGTCTGTATGCTGTTTGCACAATATCTCTTTCTTGCTTCTGTTATGTACTCCTTGGCCAGAGGACAGCTCAGAAATGCACTCCAATAGAGACTGACCACTCTGGCAAATATTTTCTACAAGCACAAAAGCATTATGTTTTCACTTTGAGCAGGAATTCAAGACAATTCCCACAATCACCAAAATATCACTAGAGAAAGCAGCAATTTGAACAGAAATGTATTATACGCTTGGGGAGTAAATGTCAGTAAACGTGAGGTTCTCTTCCGTTGCTGCTCTAGTAGCGTTAGCACAAGTGGGCAGTTCTTTTGTTTTACTATTCTAATTATATCGCATCTAGCTCCTGTGGCGTGGATGACTGGAATCACACCGCGCCACCCTTCTCTGGCTGGGTTAGTGGTGCCCTTCTGTCGCTAATGCCAACACTGCTCCTTGATCAGCTAGCAGATGGAGTGAAAACTCTGGGTGACCAGTGCCTGCCCTCCCTCCCAGAAGTGGAGTGCTTTGCCTCAGCAATGCACATGGCTGCCAAAGTGGGTGCCTTCTGGTACTTTGAGAATTAGTCCGCTCCACCACCACACTGTGGAAAGTGTCTTTTCCCTCTTTGCTGCTGTTTGCATCACAGCACACAGCAAAACTGTCTTTATTATGACACATCAAATTGCTGGATGGGACAACCTCTCGCTTAAAGCTATGGTTTCAGAGTCAACCAAATGATGGTACCCGAACCGCCTGAATTATAACCATTTGCCTGATGCCTACTGAAGTGGCTATACAGTGACTCTAATGCAATTAAACAGCTATACATTATCTAGTTCCAGCTCATATATGGGGAATTTACTTGTCCTCGTTATGCTGCTGTAACTCATGTCTCAGAAGCCCCTGAATAGGTGCGTCACTCAATTGGCCTCTTCCAGCAATAAACCTATTAGAACAACAACATTAGTGGGACAAAGAGCCTTGCTAAATTTTTTTTTTTTTTTTTTTTTTTTTTTTTTAAACACAAACTGGTACTGAAACACCTTCCGCAGCTGTCCCGCTGCCACAGCGGTAGCGCTACAGCTTGCAACACGCCTGTGCTCCAGGCTCAGAAACGAGCCCAAGTTGAAGTGGCAGGCAGAGCGGGAGGAAGGACGTATACCAGGTTCGCAGTCGGCGTGCCTTCATGCAGGCTCCTGCTTAAGCCCCGAGTGAACCGATGTTCTGAGAGCGGGGCAAAATAACGTGGAATAAGGGGCCCCAGCATTGTGGACAATTGACCTTGGGGCATTCAGGCCTCCAGCACCACCAGCGAAGCATCACCCTAATGACGTTTTGTTTCAGGGGTACATCCCGTCCTGTTCTCCAGCCCACCTGGGGGGGTATGACCACGGATCAATGGAGGGCGAAGAGCACTGACAGAGGTATGTGTCATGGCACAGAAATGCACTATGGGTGTTCCTGGGGGCAGTCTGCACAGGAGTGATTGGGAGGGCATTAATAGTAAGTTACAACAAAAAACTCCTACTCCCCAACACAAGAAAGATCCATCTCCAAGGAAGCCAAGGTCCTCACTGGAGGACCGGCCTGGATTGAAGAGTATGCCCATACCCAGCCCCGCTTAAGCACTGTTCATGCAGTATATACTAGCATCTCTCCGACTGGCTTAAACAGCAATACTCACCATCCTGACTCTTCGTGGTACCAGAAAACTGGGACATCCAAAAACTCTGCCCCTCAGGAACAGCCTGCCAGGGTTGGAGAGAAAAAAATAGTGAGACTGTGTGATCCGCCATGATCATACCAACTTGTAATTCTTTTTAGATGTATCCACCACCTGTAGCGTGAGTTTGAGAATATGGGTTCCCAGTTGCCTCATGCAGCTCAGTGTACACACACTCCCACACCCCCAACCACTCCCACACTCCCTCCAACCACTCCCCCACACTCCCTCACACACGGTATCACTGGAAATATATTTTTAAGCTACTCAGCATGACAGGCCATCATGTGACAAATGGAAAACATTTTGACAACATGCCATCGTTGCAACAGCAAAGTGCAGAAAATAAATATTTGTGGTGCACCATATTCATCCCCATATGCTACTCCATTTTCTCTTTAGGGTTGTGCATTGGATTTTTGTCACCATCTTTAAAGGGGAACAGTCAGCACCGAGAGTCCCACACCCCAGTGGTGGGCTGGTCCCAATTTGCAGTTTGTGTGCAAAAGCAGTTTGTTTTTTGTTTGTTTGTTTGTTTTACTTACTGTTCACTGCAGTATAGTAGATTGTATTATACCAAGCCTGCTTACACGTAAGCTATTTTCTTTAATTACAAATCCCATTTTGTTTGCTGGGCCAGCTGCTCTCTCTGGCTAAGTGCAATCACAGAGGACTGTACTTGGCCCTAGGAGGACAGCGGGACCAGCAAACATCTGACTGGGGCTTATGAAAGCCATTACATGCACTGCAGACTGTTGAGTCCCTCACTGCAGAGGATTCTGGGATTTGTCATTACAGAAAATGTCAGATTGGAAGTGAGTAGAATCAGTCTGTTACAATCTACTACACTGCAGTAAACAGTAAATAAAAAAAAATATTTTGCACACAAAATGCTAATCAGGACCTGCCCCACACTTGTGTGTGGGGATCTCAGTGCTGATCGTTCCCCTTTAAAGGAGCCCTGCATGTCGTCTGTAATTGTATGATGTTTTATGTACATTTCAGCCACAGAGCTCAACAGTAGAACACAGATGCATTAGGAAAAAAGGAATAAAATAGGCAATACTTTTATTGGCCCAGCAAGTAATGTTCATAGAAACATAGAAGTTGACGGCAGATAAGGACCGCAAGGCCCATCCAGTCTGCCCATTTCTTTTTCTACCTTATAAATGTGCCATCGGCCTTTGCTCTGTCAGTGACCTATCTATTCATAGTCATTTGTATTGCTCCCTTATGCCTATCCCATGCCTGTTTGAAGCCCTGCACTGTATTCATAGCCACCACTTCTTGTGGTAAGCCATTCCATGCATCTACCACCCTTTCTGTGAAAAGAATTTCCTCACATTCCCCTTAATCGGCCTCCCTCTAATCTCATGCTGTGTCCTCTTGTCCTGCTATTTTTCTTATATTTAAACATGTTAGACTCTTTCACCTTGTTTATGCCCTTAAGGTGTTTAAATGTCTCGATCATATCACCTCTCTCCCTCCTTTGCTCAAGGGTATACATTTGAGCTCCATTAATCTGTCCTCATATGTCTTCTGATGCAGTCCCTGCACCATTTTGGTTCTTCTCTGGACTGCCTCAATTTGGTTAATGTCCTTGTGAAGGTGTGGCCTCCAATACTGCACGCAGTACTCCAGATGGGGCCTAACCAATGTCTTGTACAGAGGGATTATTACCCCCTCTTACGACTTGTGATACCCCTACTAATACACCCTAACACCCCTAGCCTTACCTACTGCTTTAGAGGTCTGCTTGATGATTTTAGGTCATCAGTGATGATGATGCCCAAGTCTCTTTCTTCCTTTGTGACTGCTAGCAACTCCTCCCAGCCTATAAGTGGCTTCAGGGTTTCTCTTCCCTATGTGCATGATTTTGCACTTCTTGCATTAAATCCCAGTTGCCACTCTTCTGACCATTCTGCTAGTTTATCCAGATCTCTTCTCATTCGCCCACCCCATCTGGATCATCTACTCTGTTGCAGATCTTGGTGTCATCTGCAAACAGACAAGCCTTACCCTCTAGTCCATCTGCAAGGTCACTAATGAAGATGTTGAATAGGACTGGCCCCAGGACTGATCCCTGAGGTACCCCACTTGTGACTTGCATCTCTTCTGACTGTATACCATTTACCACCACTCTCTGTTTTCTGCCAGTCAACCAGTTTGCCACCCAGTTGACCAACTTGACCCACCCCGAGCCTACCTAGCTTATTTATCAATCTTCTATGTGGAACAGTGTCAAAAGCTTTGCTGAAGTCAAGGTAGGCGACATCAACTGCTCCCCTTGGTCCACCACTCTGGTTACCCAGTCAAAGAAATCTATGAGATTAGTTTGACAGGACCTTCCTTTGTAAACCCATGCTGTCTTGGATCCTGTGCCCCATGGATTCCAGGTGTTGCACTATCCTTTCCTTAAGGATGCCTCCATAATCTTGCCCACTACTGAGGTAAGACTGACGGTCTGTAGTTCCCGCCTCCTCCTGCTACCACTCTTGTGGAGGGATCACATGAGCCCTTCTCCAGTCTTCTGGGACCTCTCCTGTGCTCAGAGACTCACTAAACAATTCTGCTAATGGCTCTGCTAGTTCCTCCTTTAGCTCCTTAAGTACCCTGGGATGTATGCCATCAGGTCCCATTGCCTTATCCACCCTGAGCTTAGCAAGCTCTTGTAGGACCCCTTTCTTTGTGAAGGAGTAGTGCTCACCTCCCTCCCCCTGTGTCCATGGTGCTGAGCTGTGGGCCCTGCCTACCTTCTCTTCAGTAAATACTGAGCAAAGTATCTATTTAGGATAGATGCCTTTACGGGTCCTCCTCCTCACATGCTCCCTTTTCTCCATTAAGCTTAGCAATACCCCTCTGGACTTTCTCCTTTCACTAATGTATCTATAGAAAGTCTTGTCACCTTCTTTTACTGTTCAGTAGTGTTTCCTCAGTTTGGGACTTTGCCTGCCTTACTGCCTTACCTGCTTCCCTTAGGGCAGTTTGGTATGCCTCCCTATCTTCATCCCGCTGTGTTCCTTTATATTTTCTGAAGGCCAGCCTTTGGCTCTGACCTTTTCTGCTACTGTATTTGAGAACCAAAGTGGTTTCTTCTTCTTTGCACTTCCTTTTCTGTCTAACACAATGGGATGTTGCTTCAAGTATTGTATCCTTAATGCTTGCCCACTTTGCCTGTACCTCCTCACCTGTGTTTCTTTTTGCCAGGGCTAGCTTAACTCTGTTGGCCATCTTATCAAAGTCAGCTCTCTGAAGTCCCATTATTTTGCTTTGGAATGGGATGATTTAGATGTAGTAGCCAAATTGAACCATACCATGTGATGGTCACTGGCCCCCAGGTGACCTTCTACCTGGAGATCTGTGATCCCTTCTTTGTTAGTCAGTACTAGATCTAGGATAGCCCTGTCTCTTGTGGGTTGCTGTACCAGTTGTTTGAGGCCCTCCCCTGCAGGAATCCACTATGAGTCTAGTTCTGGCAGATGTTCCTGCTGGTATTGACCAATCTGTATCTGGCATGTTGAAGTCTCCCATTATCAGAACCTCCCTTTAGCTGTCATGTTTTGTATATCTTCTAACAGTAATGTGTCTATGTCCTCCTCTGGTCTGAGGGCCTGTAGACAACCCCAGTTCTTATGGCTGTCCCATTTCCTGTTTCCAGGGTGACCCACAGTTCTTCTGGCTCCTTATGTGTATTCTGAATTTCTGTAGCTTTGACATTTTCATTAACATACAGGGCCACCCCTCCCCTTTTGCACCTCGGTCTCTTCTGGAACAATGCATGGCCAGGTACTGAAGTCTCCCAAGTGGTTACTGGTAAACCACGTCTCACTAATTGCTACTATGTCCAGTTTAGCCTCTGACATAATTGCCTGCAGGTCTGGGATCTTATTTCCGAGGCTGTGAGCATTGTGTACATGATTTTCCATTGGCCAGATTTTGTGTGTTAGTTGTTGGGTGAAGTTTGGCATTACCCCGTGCATCGTATGGGGAGACGAACCTTTTTCTTACCTGGTGATGCAAAATGAACGGCAAACACGCTGAATTCCTGTTTGACTCACTAGCTGAGGGGAGGGGTGTTCTTCCCATTTGACGATGGGGTGCTGCACCCTCTCCCCATTTCTAGTTTAAATATTCTGCAAAGGACGCCAAACTTCTGCCCCAATGCACTGACTCCCTCTTTAGTCAGATGCAGTCCATCAAATTTAAAGAACTTTCGCTCCCAGAACTGTTGCCAGTTCCCTACAAATCTGTGTCCTTTTTCCTGGCACCAGTCCTTGAGCCACGTGTTTAGCTCCCTATCTCCCTTCTCTGACCTTCCGTCCATCTGCTCCCTTCTCCCAGACTGGCAGGATCTCAGAGAAGGAGATGCCGGACGAAATAGATGATAGTTTGTCACCCAGCCTAGTCAGGTGTTCCTTGGTCTCCACAACTGACCGGCTGGCGAGATCATTAGTCCCTATGTGTACTAGGACATCAATGTTTTCTCCTGCTTTGTGAACAATTTTAGCAATGCGGTCAGTGTCTCTCCATGCTGATGTACCTGGGAGACATCTGACCATCACCCCTGGCTGGAGATGGGTATCAACTCCCCGAATCATGGAGTCTCCTATGATCAGAAGTTTTTTGGATTTCCTTTGTGCTTGTTTAGTTTTGGTTCCTGATTTGGGTGAGTATTGTTGTGCTAGCTCCTGTGCCACAGTGTCCTGCTCTGCAGTGTCTTCTGCCTCTTTATTTGATTTCAGAGATAGAGGCAGATACCTGTTTGTAGTGTTTATATGGTTTTTGAGGTAATGTGTTGGAGAGTAGAGTGGATGGGGGCACCTGATTTGTCCTCCTAACCACCTGCCAACCTCCTGGACCAACTACCCTCTGCGTCGAGGTTTTTCTGTTGGATGCTGGGGAAATGGCGGGTGTTCTTATAATGTATTTCCTCTTCAATATGAAATTTGAGGCGTGCAATCTTCTGCCCATGCTGCCTGGAGCTGAGACCTAAGATCTCCAAAGGCCCAGCATGTAGGACAGTGTCCTAAATCTTGTAAGACTGTCCTTCTGAAAATTGTTCCACAGTACCTGCAGTTAATGAAATCCATTCCAAATAAGTTGCTGGGTTTGTAACCTAGTCAGAGTAATTAGAAGGAAAAAAAATGCAAGTAATGGTTTAATTGTGCTTTGTTTAACTTGTTATAACAAGTTAAATTACTAGTGCCCTGTAAATGAGATCACCTTGTGGAGGCCCCACTGATCCGCCCCTTCCTGCTCTGCCACAGGAAATGTCACAACTGTGGTACCCTCTATAAAGGAGTGTAGCTGGGGTGGTTGGGGATGGGGTGGGTGGCTGGGCCCTTCCCTGCCTAAAAAGAAGAACCACGGACGAAAAGAACAAGGAGGTAAGAGCAGAAACAGTCAGTCAACAACAAATGCAGTAACCCTGAAAGCTTATCCAATGTTAGATAAAACTGTAAAACCTGTAAAGCACCACCTGTAATAATTTCAGAGAAGATATACCTGTAAGAAACACTTTGCTCCAGAGAAAAAATAAAGCAGTAACAGAAGATATACCTTGCAAAAACAATTTGACTCAGAAGATTACAGCAGTAATCTGTTAGCACACACCTGTAGGCACACCTTGTAATAATGCAGAAGAAGGTATACCAGCAACAACAATTTGAATCAGAGAAAAAAATAAAGCAATGAAATGTTAGCAACAAACAGTAGCAATCCCTGTGAGTAAAAAATAAAAACACCACCACACAGTAAATCTGCTTAGCCAAACTAAGTCTTAATCCTTCTCCCTTGCTCTGGTAAGTTTCTCTACTCTGCCTTTCAAGCAGTCTTAGAAGGAAAGAGCTCAGGTGAAGCTCAGGTTCAGTACACAAACTGTCAGATCTCCCCGTGCCCTTCTTCGGGTGATAGACAGCAATGTAAGAGCTTAAAAAGAGCAGCTGGTACCTTATGAACCTCAAGGCAGGCGACTCATGGCAAGGATCTGCCTGCCTGCGGACCTCATTCACTCACAAGCTGAATTTTTTTTATAAAATGTTATTAAAGTTATTTAACTTACAAAGCCCTCAGAGGTATTCCGAGATTAGCCAAGCCACCCAATGCCTACTACAACTTCACCCCCCCAAAAAAAAAAACTTGGTTCTGATGACATGAGGTAGACAAGGGGATGCGGTGCCATACGTAGTCATATCATGCAATGGGGGAGAGCAGCGGTCTTTGCATGCTGTTATTTTACCTGCAACTATTCATGTTAAGGGGGCATATACTAACATACTAAAATGCCAGCAGAATAGGCCTAACGGTCCTTCATGTCTGCTCGTTTGATCAACCCCCACCCTGGGAGCTGATATTGCTGCCCCCTCTCCAGCTTCTGCCTTCCCAGTCCCGGACAGTCTCTCTGCACTGGTTTTTGCTTCCAGAACCCTTCCCCTGTACCTGTCCCACCCCCTCTTGAACCCCTCCACCGTTTCTGCCTCCACCAGCCCCCTGGGCAGCACATTCCATGGCTCTACCACCCTCTCAGTGAAGTAGCACCTCCTCCTTTCTCCCCTGAATCTCCCCCTCCAGCTTCCACCCATGCCCTCTAGTTGCCCCCTCTTCCTTCGGAGCACCCTGACTGCTCCTCCCCTATTTACCCCCTTCATGTACCTGAAGACCTCTATCATGTCCCCCGGTCCCTTCTCTCTTCCAATGTGTACATATTTAGCTCTTCGAGCCTCTCCCCATAGGTCCTATCCCCCAAGCCCCAAATCATTTTGGTTGCCCTCCTCTGGACCCTCTCCAGGAGTTCAATGTCCCTCTTTAAATGTGGCCTCCAAAACTGCATGCAGTACTTGAGGTGCAGCCTCACCAAGCAGTTATACAGTGGGAGTATCACTTCCCTCCCTCTGGAGGAGAGCCCCCTAGCAATGCATCCCAGCATCCTGTTGGCCTTGGCTGCTGCCCTCCTACAAGTCTCCGAGTTGTTCATCTTGACAGGGCCACCCTCCCCTCCTCCCCATCCACCACCGCCCCCAGTTTTCAGTCATCCACAAAGAGACTCATCTCACTCCTGATACCCTTCCTTATGTCAGAGACGCAGGCGTTGAGCATGAGGGGCCCAAGGACCGATCCCTGAGGGACTCCACTAATGACCCTCCTTGGGGATGAGACTATCCCTCCAGCCACGACCCTCTGGGTCCTGTTCTGCAGCCAATTTCCTAGCCATCTGATCATCTGGTTCCCCACCCCCATTTCTCCCAGATTATCCAACAGGCCCTCATGAGGAACAGAGTCAAATGCCTTGCTGAAGTCAAGAAAGAGGACATCCACTTGTCTATCCAGGTCCAAGGCACTCATCACCCAGTCACAGAACTTCACAAGGTTTGTCTGACACGATTTCCCCAGGACGAATCCATGCTGTCTGTCATCCAGGCACCCCAACTTTTCCAGGTCTCCCCCCCCCCCCCCAGTCTCTCCTCTCCCCTCAAGTGCCCTACCAACTATTTGGAACCAGCTGCAATCCACTCTGAAACTATCCAGTGTAGACTCAGTAAATTTCTTCAAAAAACTGGTGGCTTCAAAAATAAAGCACACACCTGTAACTGTTTCTAAACTCCCTCCCTAGCTTTCTCCTTACTTCCTTAGTTTGTTCTCACTACACCGCCTTCCTTAAACAACTTGTACTAAATATTTTTTTGGCTTTTGGTTTTCACCCAGGACTGTTTACCCATGTACCTTGTAGGACCTGGTCCGCCATGTATGTATTGTTATGTTATTGCCTGCATTGAATATTTGTTGTAACCATGCACCCAGGACCTTCTTGTGAATGAGCTTGCTCAATGGAGCTTTCCTGCAATAAACTTGAACTTGACAATGCCCTCCATCACCTTGCCCACCACCGATGTCAGGCTGACAGGCCTGTAGTTCCCTGCCACCTCCCTTGATCCCCCCTTGTGGATAGGCACTATATGCGCCACCTTCCAGTCCTGGGGCACCCACCCTGTCCTCAGAGAGAGATGCTGAAGAGCTCCGCCAGCGGTTTCGCCAGGACATCCGCCAGTTCCTTCAGCACTCTGGGATGTAATTTATCTGGCCCTGGTGCTTTCTCCGTTTTAAGGGACCTGAGGGCTTCCCATGTGATATTACCCCACTCCCGACATGTATTATTGCCAGTAAAATAAACAGTATATAAAGGCCAGCACAACCCCTGTTCCCACTGTATGTCTGTTTAGCTCTGCAGTCCCAGCCCTACTTTACCTCATCAGAATGTGTTGTACCAGCTCTGTAGCACGGAGGACAGAGGCACCCATTTTGCATCACCTACCGACATGCCAGTGATCAGAGTTTGGTGATGGACACAGCTCACCAGGAGCTGATTGGGGAGAGGGGGACAGAGTCCAGAGGATGGATCTCCTCCTCTGGGGTGGGAGGGTTGCAGGTCCTGGCCCCTGTCTGGTCCCTAGCGGAGGTTTATGGATCAGTAGCCAGTGCCTTCACGATGTGGGCTTGAGGGGTTGGCAATAGTCAACGTCCCAATGCTAGCGTGCATAGGGCGTCTAGACAACATTGCACGTCCATCCATCCATGAGTAATTCGAAAATAGGCTGGTCACAGCATCAATGAAGCTGACCCTCTGCAGGCTCTGCGACAGACAACAAGTCCCCTCTTCCACACAGGATCCAAAATGTTGGCAGGTGGCCCCTACCGTTTGACCACACGGGGGGGGGGGGTAAGCCGTGAAGGAAGCAATCTGGATCCAGTTCTTCGGTGGTGGTGAGCCCCACTGACACCCTGCCATGGTGGATAAGCCACGGGGAAGACTGGGTGAGGTGAGCACCTGGGCACCAGCGACAGAGCTTGGGGGAATTATTTTGGAGTGAAGCTGGTGGGTGCTTGGCAGTTCGCTAATCTTAGAAACACGAGCTCTAGTAAGTTGAATGACTAAACACCACTCCCCAAAGATCTTTTCTGCCATCAGGGTGCTGGCTTGGCTCTTCAGCCCCTGCCCACCTTTACAGCTGGCCATCACCTCTCCCCAGGACTCAGCTGCCTACTCCCCACGGCTTCTGGCACCCTGTGGTGGGACTGCAAGAGAAAGAGGGCCATGCTCACCCCCCCCCCCGGCTCCCGTTCAGCAGGGTCCCAGGGCGATGGCGTGGATCAAGGCATGCAAGTGGGGCTTCCTGGGTACACAGCCCCCGCTTTTCCCATTTTTCTGGTTCCCCACCCCAAGACTCAGATGCTCGTGTCCGACCTGCAGGGACATGGTCTGCATGCTGTGTCAGCCAGTCTCCATTGTATAGCAGTCAAACAGTGGCTCACATTGCCCCCCTCCTGGAAGGGAGGCAGTCTAAGGCTCACGTCCGAAGTGCAGAGACATGGTTTGCATGCTGCACTAGCCAGTCTCCGCTGCACAACCATTCAGCAGTGGCTCACATTGTCTCCCCGACAGGAAGCAGTCCAAGGACACTTGATCCTCCTTTCTCAGATGGTCCCAAGCAACACTGGTCTGTTCCTGAACCCAGATCACCAGTGTGGCAGGAGGAAATGCGCCAGCACTTCAGTCCTCCACAGCACCGGGCTGGCTATTTACAAACACTTATTAAAATCAACGTATGGTTGCCAGAGATCCTCAGGCAGACAGATCCTTGTGATGAGCTGTCTGCCCTGAGGTAATTAAGGTGTCAGATACACTGCAGAATGGAAACAGTCTATAAAGAAGATACTGGTTATGGGTGGAGCAGAGTTCTCTAATAAGCCACACAGTGAATCCCGAAAGCCAGCAGTAACCTTTGTACTGATGCCCCAGCTGTGTGGTTGTTTGTTTTGTTGAACAAACTTTCCGCGCAGATGGGTCACCCTGTCCAAAACAGTTGCTGAAACAGGGAACAGTCTGCAGAGCAATAAAGATCAGATTTTCTGTGCTATACGACAACCCGTCCCCATGTCATAGTTGGTGCTTTAGGTAAAATTTTATGGTGCGAATAAAACTCCCCACCCCACCCAAATGGGAGACTGCATTTGCAGCTCAGGGTGAGAAAGCCTAAACGAGACTCGTGTGAGTTTAATGACATGTTTCAGCCAAGTACTGGATGCAGATCAAAAATGTGAGAGATGTGGTTTTACAAGCCACTGCACACACAGGCTAGGAGATCGTTTTTATAGCAAGAGTTCCCAGGTTGGATAGCTTTTCAGAAACAACTCCTAAACGTTTTGTTGGGCACACACTGCCCCTCCCCATGCTGCCCATTCTCTCCTCCCTGGGGTCAGCCAGGAGGGAGGGGGAATCCTAAGGATAGCATTCTTCCTTTGGGGAGAGTGGATTGTGTGGCCCACTATTTTGCTGTTGCCAAGTACAGGTTAGTGGCATGCAATTTCGGCAATTCCAAAATGGCAAGTGCACAAGTCTGCGAGTCAATTTCTGCGAGGATGAAACAGCGATATAAGTGTTACTCCCTCCCCGAGGTGCTACGACCTCAAGAGTTAGTTATTTAAATAAGGGGTGTAGGGGACAAGGGGCAAACCCCTGGAAAAAGTTTATCACCAAAATTGCTTCGCACTTCGGACTCACCATTCCACAATCGCTTATAAATCGCACAGACGTGTCAGAACATGCCCAGTGCTGACCTGTGAATGCACAGCTGCTCACCCATATGCACCACAGAACTGGGTATCCTGCATGCAGCTTTCTTTCTCCTGGAGCCCGAGTGGCATCCGTAGCGGAGAGGTGAAGAACTCAGCGTCAGGATAATATCCCCCCTACCACTCGACTGGTATTTTATTTTAAACTAGTACCTACCTGCAACACACGGCACATTACACTAGCATAAAACGCTTATGTATCTATTTGCTGAAATTTTCGGAAAATACCTTTGAGCACAAGTGCTCGACTACAATGGCTCCACGTCAATACCAGAGATTATAAAGCAACGTAGCAAACACAACAAGAGAGTTCCAGTAGAATGAAGTCAGACAAGTACAAATCAAGAGGCTGCATTAACTATATGCAATGTTACAATAAGGCAGGTAGACAGAATGGGTGTATAACAAGCACAGTAATGGTACGTGGCCTCGGAGCCAGAGTTTGACACAGTTCAAAGCATATACTGTTAACGTTGTCCCATATAGTGATCTCGAACTGATCAAACTTCAGTAGATCAAGCAAGGTATCAAGCAGCTCACTGAACCAGCCAGCAGCCCTAACTGCGCGTGAACGCTTGCCCAGCTGAGTACGGTGAAGAGACAGTTCAAGGGCATTCTGAGCCTGCTCCTGGTGTTGCACAGATTAGTAACAGGGCAGAAGCAGTAAGTTAGGGCCAGGGAGGGGGGCCCAGTAGCACCCTCGTGGCTAGCGACTGGTACTTGATGCTGCAGGGCAGATGTAACCAATTTGTTTGGGTGTAGAGGGTGAAGCTATGAGTCTGCCTATCAGCCCTAAGCACAAAGCAACAAGCCTTATTACAGATCAGATGTATTCTGCAGAGAACCGAGTTGCAGGCAGTTGCATAGACAGAGTGGCCATATTCAACTAGTGCCAGTACTGAGCTTGCCACTATGAGGCATCAGGCATCAGCGGTGAGGCTGCCCCAGTTACGGTAGAAGACACGCAAGCAGTAAGATGGTACAGAGTGTTGGTTGTCTAGGGTTAATGCACTCCCAGGCATGTAGTGAGGTGCAAGGCGACTACACACGATAAACGGCAATCTAAAGAAAGACTGAAAAGGTGTCATACCAACACTGTGCTGTACACGCCAGTCCAGAAGCACAGCAACAATGCCATCGCTCAGTATGCTGGTGACTCCACTTCGTAAGTACTCTTGTTGCATAGGGCGTTCGCTCTGGGAAGGAGGACTGTGTCCTAAGCCAGCTCCCTTCCTTTAGGGAGGGTGCACTGCATGGCCCGCAATCTGACTACCACATAAAATGCTGGGTGGAAGCACGGCTAGGTTTGGCAACCTGTGGGAGACTGGGGGCGTGGCTGGCACAGACCACGGGTGCTCACCTATGCATCTCTTGGCATGGCTGCATCCCAGGGGAATCACAAACAGCTAAGGAAAAATTACAACTGATTGGAGAGATAATGCCCACCCCACCCCACCCCCATACAATGTCAGGCTCACTGTCCTGGTTAGCTCCCATGCTTTACTTCCTCCGTGAGCAGCTGGATACTGAGGGCAAAGCCGCTGCCAGAACTAAAAGTTAGGTTCCACCTTCAGGGGGCTTAATCTGAGAAGGCAAACCAGGGGTGTGTCACAGGTGGTCCACAGATTCCCAGAACCATTACATTAGAGGGGCCTCAACAGACAAGGCATGGTGCTGGCAGAGGCCACAGGAAGTCCTGGACAGGAGGCCTACTACAAAAACAGAATTAAAAGGAAAAAAAAAAACAAAAAAAAAAACTGTCATGCTGTAAGCTGCACTGCTGTTTTCAGCTTTTCCAAAGCAGTCTTCTTTAACAGACACACTGATACGATAGTCGGCTCAGGTCTATCCCTTGACAGGATTTCAGTTAGGCAGCACCAAAGGCATCATCTCATCCTGATTGGAAGTGTTCCCCATTTCCTAGAAGGTCGCTGGCGGAATTGTCTTATAGTGGGGGTTGTGATTGTAAAGGACTTCACTGAAAACAGGGACAGTAAAGTAGATTCTCAGGTTAGCATCGAATGAGAAGCAGCACTAAAATTGCAACATGTCCTTTCGTTTTTTGTATAATTTTTTATTAAATTTTAGATGTTCCATACAAATAACACACACACACACACACACACAACATAACGACATAACACAATTTATTAACTCAGTCCACAATAAATATCACCATTCCTATTACACCTACACATTCAATTCAACATGTATGTAAAGAAAAGGACTAATTTGTGTTAGTATCAACTACAAAATTAATTCTGCTCAGTAGTCTTATTAACTCATTATTTCCAATAGCGTCATATGAAGTTCAAACTATCCACTGTTTACCCAAAACAAAATGGCCGCCTAGGCAGCCATTTTGTCACGTACACAGTGGATAGTTTGGACTTCATACGAAGCTACTGGAAGTAATGAGTTAAGTAGCACATCACTAACTCATAGTAAGCCCTAGGCTTGGGTCATACAACAGCAGTACTTTACTCCCCTCAATAAGTCACATAAACACCCTTCCTCCCCCACCCTTTGATATTTATCAACTGAAACCCCTTTACATAACCTCCCCTCTGCTCTGCCTCCAACCTTAATCACTATCCACCTCCTCTACTACCGCAATCTGGTAGTGGAGGTGGTGTGCTCCCTAGATATCCCAGGCTTGGCTGCTCCTAACTCCCAACTACCCTGCTCCCGCTGGCTTACTGTCCTCTTCTACTAACCAACGTCATCCTAGATTCCAGATTTCTTTTGGTATTAGATGCCTCTAATGGTGAAGCAACTCACTGACGAAGTACTGTTTTGTTTTTGAAGTATCCCTTGAATTCTGTATGTATTATGTTTTTCCTGTTCTTCATTCAGTTGTCTGCCTTGACGTGGAACCTTTGTAAATGAGCTTTTAGTTCAAAGGTTGTAATCCGAGATTGTAATAAAAAATAAAATTAAAATCAATCGAAAAGAAATAGATATTGGAGGCCAAATTATAGTAACGTAATCTTAAATCAACTTGTGCTCCTCTGTCCTGGAATTTATGGTTGTGCGTAAATTGTACTGTCTATAACAACCTTTAGGAAACTGGGGAGGGGTCTCAAGCAAGTAGCTACTTCTGTCACTTTCTCAGAAGTACTACCTGTGAGAGGCAAGGGAGAGCATAGGAGTGCATGCACCAGGAACTTTAACTCATGGTTGAAGAACTGGTGCTGTGAGGAAGGGTTTGGATTCATTGGTGACTGGGGACCCACCTGGGTGGATGGAGGTTTGTTCAAGCCTGACGCCTGCATCCATCCTGAGGGGAATCCAAGCACTCAATGATAAGTTTAAATGCTACATTGAGGCATTTAAACTAGCAAAGGGGTGGCAGGCCAGCAAGGACGGTACCTACTTGCTCACCCCCACAGCTAGTAGTGGAACCAGTGAACCACAGGAGTGGCTATCTCTGCAAAGCAGTGTGCAAAAGATGGAGATTAGTGTCCAAAAGGTGGATAAGCAGAAAAGGGCAAATTCAGCAGAAGGGCAAACAGCAAGGAGAACCAGGGATAAATGACAACCAAGGAAGGGCTTGAGTAGAACAGTGAAGCAGTCTAGGAGGTCAAATCATGGAAAGCCATGAGTGCAAATGCCAGGAGCCTTAGCAACAAGATGGAAGATCTGGAGGCTGTCATGGTACAGTCAGACCTGGACATTGTGGCCATCACTGAAACCTGGTGTAATGATAACCACGACTGGGAGATGGCCATACCTGGCTACAGCATATTCAGAAGAGACAGGGCAGGCAGGAAGGGAGGAGGAGTGGCACTGTATGTGAAAAATGACATAAGGGCCACACAGATCCAGGAACAACAAAATGGGGGAGAGATACTGTGGGTTAAGCTTGGAAAGGAAAATGGGCCAGCCATCCGCACAGGTGTGGTCTATAGACCACCAGCCCAGGAGGAAGAAACAGATAGGAGTTGATGCTAGCCATCCAAAGGATGGCAGACAAGGGTGAGGTAGTACTGGTTGAGACTTCAATATTCCAGACGTGGACTGGAGCATCCCAGCAGCAGCATCAACTAGGAGCAGATTTATCCTGGACTCCTTCAGGGTGCCTTCCTCAAGCAACTGGTCATGGAACCAACTCGGCAGAAGGCAATACTGGACCTTGTGCTCACAAACAGGGACAGTGTGATGGGGTAACAGTGGGGAGCACCTGGGTAACAGTGACCACCAGTCATTGTGGTTTGAAATCACAGAAAGGGCAGAACCAAACCACACAAAAAACACGTATCCTGGATTTTAGGGGCAGACTTTGGGAAAATGGGGAGATACTTGAAAAGAGGCATTAAGGAGAATGGACAGGAATCAGGGGTTGAGGAACAGTGGGCAGCATTTAAAATGGGGATTATAAGAACAACAGAATTATGCATTAAGCAGGTTAGCAAGAGAAAAGGAAGAGGAGACCATTATGGTTTTCCAAAGAGGTAGCAAAGAAAGTGAAAGCCAAAAAGATTGCATTCAGGCAATACAAAAAGACACAGGCAGAAGGGGATAGGGAGAAGTACCAGGAGAAACAAAGGGAGGCAGGGAAGTCAGTAAGGGAAGCCAAGGCTCAGACAGAAGAACACATTGCAAAATCAGTGGGTAAAGGGGACAAAACCTTTTACAGGTACATAAGTGAAAAAAGAAAGACAAAGGGAGGGATAGTGAGACTGAAGGGGAGGATGGGAGAGCGTGGAGGATGACAACAATAAAGCTGACATATTGAACAGGTATTTCTGCTCAGTCTTTACTAAGGAAGAGGGGGTAATGGGTCTGAAGGGAGTACAAGGGTGAGAATGGTGCAGAAATGGACACAAGTCCCTTTACGAGAAAGGGTCCTGAAGGAACTGGAAGTAATAAGAGCTGATAAAGCAATGGGGCCAGATGGGGTGCAAGCCAGGGTCCTTAAAGAACTAAGAGAGGTGGTGGCTGAACCTCTGGCTATCCTGTTCAGCCAATCACTGGAAACAGGGAGGTACCCAAAGACTGGAGGACAGCAGATGTAGTCCCCTTATACAAAAGTGGGAACAAAGAGGAAGCAGGGAACTACAGACCAGTCAGCCTCACCTCGGTAGTGGGGAAGATCATGGAAGCACTACTGAAGGAGAGATAGGTGGAACATCTGGTTGTCAATGGACTACAGGACCCAAGGCAGCATGGTTTCACCAGGGGGAGGTCATGTCAGACCAACCTCATTGAATTTTTTGACTGGGTGACTAGGGAGGTGGATCAGGGAGGGCAGTGGACATGGCCTATCTGGACTTCAGCAAGGCCTTTGACACTGTGCCACACAGAAGACTATTACACAAACTGGAGAATATGGGTGTGGGCAAGACAGTAGTGTGGTGGGTAGGTAACTGGCTGGGTGGCAGGACACAGAGGTGGTGGTAAATGGCTGTCACCCACAGAGGGAAGAGTAACCAGTGGGGTACCACAGGATCAGTGCTGGGACCGGTCCTATTCAACATCTTCATCAGTGACATTGCACAGGATCTAGAAGGCAGAATTTCACTGTTCACTGATGACACAAAGCTCTGTAACAGAGTAGACACACCAGAGGGTGTAGACAGAATGAGAAGGGACCTGCAGAAACTTGAAGAATGGTCAAGGGTTTGGCAGTTGAAATTCAATGCAAAGAAGTGCAAGATAATGCATATGGGGCACAAAACCCTGACACAATATATCAGTTGGGGGGTGAGGATATAGCATGCACCAAGCAGGAAAGGGATCTTGAGGTTGTCATCTCTGATGACCTCAAGGTAGGAAAACAGTGTGACAAGGCATCAGGTAAAGCAAATAGGATGCTGGGATGTATAGGCAGGGGCATCACCAGCAGGAAAAGGAAGGTCATAATTCCGCTATACAAGACACTAGTGAGGCCCCACCTGGAGTACAGTGTACAGTTCTGGAGACCATACCACTGTAAGGACATAGGCAGGGTAGAGAAGGTTCAGAGGAGGGCAACAAAGATGGTGCATGGGTTGCATCACAAGTCCTATGAAGACAGGTTGAAGGAACTGAACATGTACTCCTGGAGGAGAGGAGGGAGAGAGGGATATGATAGAGACATACAAGTATCATACAGGGAGGAACAGGGTGCAGGAAAACACTATTTTAAGCGAAAAGATGTTTCAGGACTAGAGGGCATGGGATGAAGTTGGAGGAGGACGATTCAGAGAAACATGAGAAAATTTCTTCACAGAACGGGTGGTGGACAAGTGGAACACCCTGCCAGAGGAAGTGGTGGGGGGCTGGAAACAATCACGGGATTTAAGAATGCATGGGATAGACATAGGAATTCTAGAGGGCAGGGGTAAGGGGAAACAGACTTCTAGGAAAACAAACTGAACTTACAAGCTCAAATGGGCAGACTAGGTGGGCCATAGGCCCTTATCTGCCGACACTGTCTATGTATTTATGTAACCTGACTGTACATATTATGGTCCGGGTCACATCTGAAAAAGGGCCTTGGCTCATATTGCTTACCTGGTAAACAAAAGTCTACATACAAAATAAACACAATATTCTTCTATCATACCTCTTCTTGGTTACTTTATGGTCCACTATATAGGGTGTATAATGGACCCGACCCATTTAACTAGCTCTCTCCTCCCATCCTTAATAAAAAGAGAACTTCTCCGGATGTAAGAGTGTCAAGAAGTCCACCCCATTCAGTCAGGAATCACTCCTGTCTGCCGGCCCAGTGACGTAGAGGGTTGAGGTGCTAGTGCCTTAGCTCGACCCACGCCAGCAACCCGGGTTCGGGAACAAGCCCGCTGCTGGAGGTCAGCACGGGGGGAGAGGGCGGAGCTGTATAGAGCTGCCAGCAGGCAAGCTCCCCTCCGGGGAGGAAGCATGGTATCCCTCAGCTGATGGCGACCCCCAGTGGAGGCTGGGGGTGGCATGGGCCCGAGGGTGCCTAGGTATTAGGCCATGGGGTGGTGGAAATGGGTTGGTACCGGGGCTGTACAGCGCATGCGCGGCTCCACACACATGCGTGCATACTCCCGGGGCCCCTGGGAGAAAAATCAGAGGGGAAAAATATACCGGTCAGCAGGATGAAGACAGACTCCCGGCAGGTGCTGCTCCCGGGCCGGGCAAGGTAAGCGCTGGTAATTCTGGGGAGGGTCAGTTGGATGGGGGCTGACCAGCAAGGCATCAGTGTCAGTGACTCAGCAGGTGGCACACTCGCCTCTGAGGCCGGGAGATCAGAAGGCTGTGGGTTCCATCCCCACACCAGGCACTTGGGTTAATATCCCAATACTGACACTGTAGTGCAGCATGAGGGGGGTGCAGCACTCCTGAGGTGCCGTCTTTCGGATAAGACATTAAACCGAGGTCCCACCTGCCTGTTCTGGTGGTAGTTCAGGTGGATATTAAAGATCCCATGGCACTTCTCGAAAAGAATAGGGGAAGTTCCCCGGTGCCCTGGCCAAATTTCCCTCATTCACTAAAAATGCCACTAACAGCTTAATCTGGATCAAGGTCAATTGACATTTCATCTGTATCCCCCTCCCCCGGGTTGTGCCTGAAAATAGGCAGAATCTGCTTAGTGCACTTACCCGGTCAACAAAAACTAAATAAATAAATAAGTTAAATACAAAATAAAAAAAGGAATCCCTCCTGTCTCAAGACACAGGTGAGTCTGTCCACCGCCAACACCTGAATTACCAATTTTCTCCACTGGTCTAGTGTAGGCACTGTGCAAGCCACCCAATTAAGTCAGATACCCTGGCGCGCAACAACTAGGGAGGATCCCAATCCATCTTGGGTAAAGAATCCACTCTCCTTCCCAAAAACAAGTGACAAAGGAGACACCTCTACATCCATGCTCCTCATCGCTGAAATTTCACTGGCTATCCCTTTCCAGTATATGGCTAGGCGTGGGTAATCCCAGCAGTAACGAAAACAGGACCACGGGCCACCTTACATGTCCCAAAATTTGGAGATGTCCCTGGGTAGAATCTATGAACAACACTAGGAGGGTAATACAACTGATGTATAAACATGTTGCATTTCCTTAAACTTATTGCAGATAAGGAGACCCATGTGTGAATCCAAAATTAAATTCCCAATTATCGTCCGTAATTTGAATACCAAGATCCTGTTCCCACCAGAGCTTAACTTTGTGGGAGCCATCAGGGAAGAAGTCCCTACCCTGTCTGGCAGCTCTTCCAATTAGCCCCTTCTCTTTCATTCTAGCGCCAGAGATTTCTTGCTCCACACTAGCAAGAGGCGAGTGGGTAAGGGGCAGCCCTCCCATACCCCCAATATAATTCCTTACCTGCAAAAATCTAAAAAAGTGAGGGACTCCTAAGCCCAGTCGAATCTCCTCAAAAGTACTCATGCAGTTTCATGAGAATAGGTCCCTTGAACACCAGACACCCCTCTCTTGCCACATGTTAAACCCCTGATCCTCCATCCCTGGAAAGAATCCAGGACTGCCCACCACAGGAAGCGATAAAGTGTGTGCATCTCCAGCACGCCTCCATTTCTTGATAGTCTCCCATGCCTCGAATACACCAATTACTAGAGGGATTGGATTCTGCAGCTGACAGTAAGCCTTAAGCCCCCCCCCACCCCAAGTTAGCCAAAAGCATGCCATTTTCCAATTACAGAACCAAGATGTGTTGACAGAGATGCCTTTCACAGAGCACACTTAATATGAAGTAGACTCTCATCTTTATTAGAAACCTGACAAACTTTATGACTTTTAAAAAATGAATTGCAGGATTTTACTACAGCTGTATAATCCTATACTTGTTATAATTAGAAACTGTGATGTAGCGTTTTGCACCGCTTGCTGCCTGTAACCTCATCTGTTTGTTCCAGGACCACACAGAAAACATGACTTGCCTCAGTGAGTAATATCTCTGTGTACCCTCCATATGAATAAATAAAAATTGAAAACTGGACTATTATCCTCAATCCTTTTCTCCCAGTTATCGGTAGCACACATACATACCCACTTACCTAACTAATTTAAAAAGTCCCAAGTTTATTTTCTGGGTAAGCCATTAGGAGAGGCTGAGACTGGAGTAGCTGTGAGCTCCCCCACGGTCACTGCTCCTACACCATAACCTACAGTGACTCCTGCTGGGAGAGGCTGGGACTGGAGTAGCTGTGAGCTCCTCCCACTGCCAGTGCTCCTACACCATTATCTGCAGTGACTCCTGCTGGGACTGGAGTAGCTGTGAGCTCCTCCCACTGCCAGTGCTCCTACACCATTACCTGCAGTGACTCCTACTGGGAGAGACTGGGACTGCAGTAGCTGTGAGCTCCCCCACAGTCAGTGCTCCTACACCATTACCTACAGCGACTCCTGCTGGGAGAGGCTGGGACTGGAGTAGCTGTGAGCTCCCCCACAGTCAGTGCTCCTACACCATCACCTACAGTGACTCCTGCTGGGAGAGGCTGGGACTGGAGTAGCTGACAGCTCCCCCACAGTCAGTGCTACTAAACAATTACCTACAGTGACTCATGCTGGGAGAGACTGGGACTGCAGTAGCTGTGAGCTCCTCCCACTGCCAGTGCTCCTACACCATTACCTACAGTGACTCTTGTTGGGAGAGGCTGGGACTGCAGTAACTGTCAGCTGCCCTGCAGTCCATGCTCCTACACCACTACCTGCTTTGACTCCTGCTGGGAGAGGCTGGAACTGGAGTAGCTGTCAGCTTCCCCACAGTCAGTGCTCCTACACCATTACCTGCAGTGATTCATCATGGGAGAGACTGGGACTGGAGTAGCTGTGAGCTCCCTCAGAGTCAGTGCTCCTACACCACTACCTACAGCAACTCCGGCTGGGACTGTTGTAGCCGTCAGCTTCCCCCCTCCCGCCCCCAAGTCAGTGCTCCTAAACCATTACCTACAGTGACTCCTGCTGGGAGAGGCTGGGACTGCAGTAGCTGTGAGCTCCCTCAGAGTCAGTGCTCCTACACCACTACCTACAGCGACTCCTGCTGGGAGAGGCTGGGACTGTGGTAGTTGTCAGCTCCCCCCCCCCCCAAGTCAGTGCTCCTACACCGTTACCTACAGCGACTCCTGCTGGGAGAGGCTGGGACTGCAGTAGCTGTGAGCTACCTCAGAGTCAGTGCTCCTACACCGTTACCTACAGTAACTCCTGCTGGAACTGGAGTAGCTGTGAGCTCCCCCACAGTCAATGCTCCTACACCATTACCTGTAGTGACTCCTCATGGGAGAGGCTGGGACTGGAGTAGCTGTGAGCTCCCTCAGAGTCAGTGCTCCAACACCATTACCTACAGTGACTCCTGCTGGAACTGGAGTAGCTGTCAGCTCCCCCACAGTCAGTGCTCCTACACATTAGGACAGCTATACAGCCTCTGTTCAAATGACTCAGTCATCATGCATTCCCCCGGAAAGCCCTGAGACACTCGGAGAGGCGCTGCTGAGATTTCGGATGCTGCAGCTGTGTTGGAAGTTGCAAAGTTATACACATTCCTGTTGAAAGTTACCTAACCAAATACAGGTTCAGTCAGGCTGAGTATAAGAAGGAGGGAGGTGCTTAAATTACTGACATAGCAGAAGTAAAAAAAAAAAAAAAAAAAAAAATGATCAGGTAAAGAGAAAAGTGTGCAAAAGGAAGGTCAGAGGCAAGTACATAAGAGCCAGGCAGGAGAAAGAGTGCCCGAGAGGACATTGAGACAGAGCCAAGAGAATTTATTTTATTTATTAGGTTTTTGTTTACCGGGTATACAGAAGACAGATGGAGGTTGGGCTGAAAGGCAGGTACAAGGAGATGGCTGTTAAAACGTTCTGACTGATTTCAAGGGGCAGTCTAAACAATCCTCAACTCTCTGGATTGCCCCTTCCCCTTCCACGAACTTCCTTGGAGGTCCAAGCAATAAACATACTGCAGCTCCAGATCTGCATATCTGAACAAGTACAGCACCTCAAAATCAACTCGGGGTTACGTTTCAAAAGTCTACATATGTGCAGAAACTTCCAGACGCTCCCGACACTGTGGCACCCAGCAGAAGCCATGGTTAGACACTGACCAGCACGATCTCTCTACTAGCAAGCGGTGATCTTCATAATATTCCAAACTATTTTTCCCGAGTTATATGAAGACCACTGCCCATGGTAATAGCGGTGTTTCACACTGCTGCCACCTAAAGAGAAGACGTAGTCTTTGTGTTGTTTCTAGAGCCTGTTCTACTTGAGGGTCAAAGAGGTACACACCATCTAAAGCAAATGCCATGACCTGTTGCTGGACATCATCTTCAGAAACCTGAAGTATGCAGCCAGGAATAGCGAAGGGTACAACGTAGACGCTGCTCGGGAGCAAGCAGCATTTGGTTACGCCCATAGCTGCTTTAACCTGCTGTTGTTGACCTCTATACCCTGGTTATGGTTTGAAGAAGCTCGAATTAGTGTCCGCCTCCCGCAGAGCTTCAACCATTTGTTTGAGCTTAATGCCAAAGAATATATCATATTAGAGAAATAGCCCTGTAGCTGGCATTGTGCATACTAGGGTGATGCAGCAAAGACTCTTACCTAAAGTATTTCTTATGAGCTTTTTGTTTATAGGTTGAGTTGTAGTAGTCTGAGGAAGGAGAATTATTCTCTGCCAAGACTACAATAGATCCATGTTTTGAGAGGCCAAAAGAGGCTGATCCTCAAGGTATACTCCTATCTATGGACTTAGCCACAAAAAGCAATGAGAGCAGGATTATTCCAAGTACCATTTGAGAAAGCGCCTCAAAGGAGGGTTGTACCTAGGGAGTTAATCCATAGGGATGTCTGGAACATGAAGGTACTGGAGTCTTAAAGGCTTCCCAGGATCGATGTCCATAGTCTGGAAAAGAGTGGAATTCAAATTTTCAGCAGAGACTTAAGACAGGGTCCTCTAATTAAGGCTCTGTAACAGGATTAGTACTGCTCCACATCAATAACCAGTCTAAGATCTGGGTCAGGCTCGAGTATCATCTCCTGACAGTCCAGGAGGGACTGCATAGACAGGAAAGGAATGAAAATCAGCAGGAAAAGGCAAAGAATTCGGGAGGAAGCCCTGAAGATTGCCTGATGAAAGCCAGGCCTCGGCACAGAGGGAAGAACTGCAGCTGAAGGCCGCATGGTGCCGACGAAGCAGATGGCACGAGGAAGAACATGGCATCAAAGCCACGAGCGTCAAGACGGTGCTTAAATGGTACCGAGAAAACTCAATGGCGCCAAAATGGTGCCGAGCGACTAACCGACTGCACCGGCACCACCCCAGGCCCGAAAATTAGATTTGAGGAAGAAAGCACAGTACCATTCACCTTAGTAATGTTGTTTCTTCTAATGGAGTCTTGCTATATTATGACATATGCAGTTTGTCCCAGCCTTAGAACTGCTCCGGGTGAAAGAGTTAACTTCCATGCCAGGCATGGAATCTTGAGCGTGAGCTCGTGTGAAAAACTCTGTCTGTTGATCTTCAAACTGAAACTGTCAGATCTTCTGAGCAAAACTCACTAAAGTTCTGTGTGGAAGTTGTAAACCTACACTAGCCAACTGGCTACTAAAATATTAACACATTTTTCTGGTCCCAAAACCAAGACTCAAGTCAGGGGATCCAAAAAATAAAATAAAATAAAGTACAACACCCAAACACCCCAAAAAAGAGGGGTGAAAACACAACGTGGGCATCATTAAGTGCCAACACTGCACTGCCCACCCACATCCCAAGAGCAGAGGTTCTGAGAGGGGCAGGCAGGGGGGGAGGTCATAATATAGCAAGACTCCATTAGAAGAAACAACATTACTAAGGTGAGTAATTTTTTCTTCAAACAACATGATCTTGCTATATTATTACATATGAACTACACAGCAGTACCTCCATGGAGGAGAGGACAGAACCTACTTAGGAAATAGGCTCTGAAGCACAGCTGTGCCAAGCCAACATCACTCCTCGCCTGGATGTCCAGGAGTAATGCTTGGTGAAAGTGTGTACTGCTTTCAGGTAGCTGCTTGACATATCTCTAAGATAGGGATGTCCTGGCTGCAGCTAGGGCACGCAACTGTACTCTGGTAGTGAGCCCTCAGGCCTGAAGGGGACCTTACCCAGTTTTGATAGCAAAATTGATACAAGAGACAATCCATCTGGCAATGGATCTTTTAGTGGCAGGTTTCCTTTACCAACTTCACCATAAGTGAGGAACAGTTGGAGGAGTCAAACCTGTTACCCTTGGTACGCTCTATGAGTAATTCAAGGGCCTCTTTACATCTAAACTGTGCAGCCTCCTCTCACCAGAGGAGGAATGTCAGTGAAGTACACTGGAAGAGATATAGATTGATTAAGGTGGAAATCTGAAACCACCTTAGGCAAGAACTTCCTGTTAGTCCTGAGGACTACCTTATCTCTGTGAAAGGAGAAAAATCAGGCTCCACTGACAAAGCTTGCAATCTCACTCTATGCGCCTGGCAGAAGTGATGGCTACCAGAAACACTGTTTTCAAGTAAAGTACTTAAGCTCTGCTGGAAGACAAAGAGCTCAAAGGGGGTTGTATACTGAGCAATGCAAACATTAAGATCCCAGGCAGGAGCAGGTCCCTGAATGGAGGGTTGGTGGAAGCAATCCCTTGAAAAACTTAGAGAATACAGGATGAGCAGAAAGAGAGGGCTTTCCTGCTGAAATAAAAGCAGAGACAGCTGCCAAATGCACTTTCAGGGGTAGCTGGCCTCAGCCCCAAAGTATTTAGATGGACCATATAGTCCAGGACTGTGGGCAAATCAGCAGATTCTGGGAAATAATGCTTTCCAGAGCACCCTATATGGAAACCTTTTCCATTTAGAATTATAAGTAGCCCTGTGGAAGGCTTCCTAGAGCTTTCAAGATATCGAGTACACCTTGAGAAAGGTGAAGGTCAGCAAACTCTAACTCCTCAAGAGCCAGGCCTTGAGGTTGAGGGATTTGAGATTCGGATACCAAACTCTCCCCTGGGCATAGGTTAACAGATTGTGATTCCTGGGAAGACAGAGGGGAAGGTGGACTGCTAAGGACAGAAGGAGTGGATACCAGGGCTTTGCTGGCCCAATCTGGAGCAATCAGAATCATCTTGCAAGGTTGAGATCTGATTTTGACTAGCACCTTGAACAAGAGAGGAAAGGGGGGAAAGGCATAGAGGAACTTCCCTTCCCAATCGAGAAGGAAGGCATCCAGAGGGACTGAGCCCAACACTGGGGGCCTGCAACAAAAAAGCGGAAGTTGGTGATTGTCTGGGGCTGCAAAAAGATCTATCTGAGGGGTGCCCCACCTGGCAAATACTAACCCCAGTACTAGGGGATCCAGTGACCATTCGTGATGGCCCTGGGAAATCCTGCTGAGAGCATCTGCCAGGACATTGTCTTTGCCTGGGAGGTGAACTGCCATGAGGGAGGTGTTCAGGGAATAAGCCAGAGACCACAACTTCATCGCCTCGTACAAGGCCGAAGACCGAGTGCCCCTTGTTTGTTGATGTACCACATTGTAGTGGTGTTGTCTGTTCTGACCTGTACCACTTTGTTCTGAACAGATGCAGCAAAAACCTGAAGTGCTAGAAAAACAGCTCTGAGTTCCAACAGATTGATGTGGAGCAGAGATTCCGGAGGGGACCACAATCCCTGGGTGGTGAGGTCGCCCATGTGAGCTCCCATCCCAAAGAGGGCACGCATCTGTAGTAAGGGTCAAGGAATGAGATTGAGGGATGAAAGGAACCCCCTGTCTCAGATTGCTCTGATCCTGCCACCACTGCAGGGCCTGGATCAGGGTTCGAGTTACTGGGATCAATTTGGTTAGAGGATCTCTCCTTTGAGACCATAAGGCTCTCAAATGGAACTGGATGTCCCTCATCTGAAATCTTGCTCCTTGCACTACAGCTGTGGAAGCAGCCATGTGGCCAAGGAGCTGTAGAAAGTGCCTTGCTGGTCGAGAGACCTGCAGAGTGAAGGAGGAGGCCAGAGCCACCAGGGTCTTTACTCTTTCTAGAGGAAGGAAAGCTCTGGCCTGCTTTGTGTCCAGTTCTGGCCTATGAAGGTGAGTAGCTGAACAGGCTCTAGAACTTACTTTGGAAGATTGAGAAAAAACCTAGAGATGTAAGCAGCTGCTGGGTAACCTGAAGGTGTGATTTGACTTGGTCTGGAGACTGACCCACTATGAGCCAGTCGTCCAGGTAAGGAAAGATAGCAATCTTTTGCCTTCTTAAGTGAGCAACTGCTACTGCCAGGCATTTGGTGAATACCCTTGGGGCAGAGGTGAGGCGAAGGGCATTGCTCTGAACTGGTAATGGCCTGAGGGCAGTTCGAATCTGAGGTACTTCTCGGTGGGAGCTACTGATGGAGAACATGGAAGTAGGCATCCTGAGGTCCAGGGACGCTAGCCAGTCCCTGGCCTTAGGGAGGGTAAATAATTCCCAGAGTCACCATTTTGAATTTTGGTTTTAAAAGGTGCTTGTTTAGGTATCTTAGATCCAGGATGGGCCGCCATTCTCCTGTCTTTTGGGGTAAGGAAGTACCTGGAGTACAGTCCTTTGCCCTGGTGCAGGGGAGGAACCCTTTCTACAGCTCTGAGAGCCAGGAGGGTTGAGACTTCTGTTTCCAAAGCAAGAGCCTCTGATGGATTTGCAGGTGGAAAGGATCTGGTTCTCATCTTTGGAAATTTTTTGAAGCTGAGAACCAGTCCCTGGCTTACTACTTCCAGGACCCACTTGTCTGATGTTAAAGACTCCCAGTCCTGGACGAAGTAAGCCAGCCGGCCCCCTACAGGTAATGCAGAATCGGCCCTGGGCATCCCATCAGGGTGCCTGTTTGGCAGGAGCTTTAGGCTGAGGGGTGGGAGCAGGCCTGCTCGTACCCAGTCTGCCTCTCCCTCTGAAGAACCCCCTCTGGACATAAGCTGAAGAGAAGGCCTGGGCTTGGTAAAAAGGCCTGTGAAAAGGCCTGCCCCTGCCCCTGGAAAGCTGCCTCTGAGGAGTGGCTTGCCTCTCCTTGGCCTGTGCACTCCTATAAGTGGTCCTATACTCATCCATTTTCTTCATGTAATTCTCTGTCTGCTCCCCAGGAATTACCCCAACAAGGAAAATCCATGGCCTTAGCCTGGGTATCCTGTGACAGGCTAGTACACCTGAGCCAAGCCATTCTCGAAAAAGCCACAGATGTATGCATGACTCTTGAAGATACATCATTAGAGTCCACTGCAGCATGGAATTGCACCTTGGATGCCTCAATACCATCAGCAGCCACCTGTTCCAGCTCCTTGGCAAGCTAGCCAGGGACCTGTTTCGCTAAAGCCATAACAGTATCCCATCTGGATTTCTGGTATCTTGCAACATAGGCCATATAATTTGCCTGTCTGAGTCCCAAGGATGCTGCCATGTATTGTTTCTTTGCCATGGCATCAATCCTCCTGGAGTCCTTGTCAGGGGGGTGTGAAGCCAAGGGAATATTTGCCTTATCACAGGCTGCAGCCTGCACTACCCCAACATGGCTGCATTGTTGTGAAAGGAACTCCGTATCAGAGCCTGACAATGTGTACCTCCTGTGTACCTCCTGTCCATCTTTTTATCCACAGGAGGTAAAGAATTAGGAGCTTTTAAAATCTTTGTTTCCTAAAAGATTTATGTAAAGGAATAGACAATCTCCTAGACTCTGGGATATCCATCATTTCCACATAGTCAGGCTCCTCCTGTTCATCCACAGCTTAATCCAAAGGGAGCTGGAGGGTTTCAGCAACTTTTTTATAAAACAGTAAATGAGAAGGGACACTCCTGAAGGTCTGTCTGGGGAGATGTCCGGTTCAATGGGCACATCCAGACTTTCAAAATCACATTCACTCTTCATAATCCTCCTCCCCCTCCTCCGGTTCATAAAATTCTTCTATATCATATTCTTGAACCGGTGGAACCGCCCGAACCGACCGTTTACCTGATGGTGCCGGTTCGGACGGAACCGGGGAAAGCGACTGGACAATTTGGATTGCTTTGGCTATCTCTGCAGCGGTTGGAGAAGGAAATTTTGGCTCCACACCTGCTGATTTTCTAGTCCTCTTTGCTGGAACTGGCTCCTCCGAGTCAGCTCTTCGTTTGCCCGAGGAAGTATCGCCCTGGTCAGAGGGCACTCCCTCTGGTTCGGTTGGCACCGAACCGGGCTGGCCATCCGGGTCAGCGGACTTTTTGGCCTCTTGTTCCCTGAGCCTACCAACTCTCCTATCCAGGGTAGCTGCAGGGAAATTCTTGCAAATCTGGCAGTCTGCATTGAGGTGGTCAAACCCCAGACAAACACATGTGGTGTGTGGGTCAGCCTTGGCAAAGGCTTCCCCACAGACACTACAGTGCTGAAACCCAGTGGGCCCGGGTTTTTCTTTTGGGTTTCTCAGACATAATGCCAGCCTAACCAAAACTTGCCTTTCCTTCCGCAAATTGCCAGAAGACACCCTTATCGGTTCCCAACCGTGTCACGTGGTGGGAAAACCGTAATGAAATCCGCTTTTTTAGAACCGATAAGAACGGAACTGCACTCTAAATGTAATTTAATAAGTTTTAACAACAACCTGATCGGTTCAAACCGAACCGATAACAACATTGCAAGTTCCACACAGAGAAATGTAAACCTATCTATTACTTACTATACCACAGACAGAGCTTGAACCGACGGTTCTGTTAAAATATATAATTGCGGTTTAGAAAACCGAGAAATAACACTTTTAACTGACAAATGAACGAGCAGTAGGAGAAATCTCCGGAGCGACTGTTCAGTGAGGCGGAGTAAAGAATCTGACAGTTTCAGTTTGAAGATCAACAGACAGAGTTTTTTCAACCGAGCTCGCGCTCAAGATTCCATGCCTGGCATGGAAGTTAACTCTTTCACCTCCGGAGCAGTTCTAAGGCTGGGACAAACTGCATATGTCATAATATAGCAAGACTTCATGTTGTTTGAAGGAAGAATACCAGGAGATAGAGGCATCGGTGTGGCCCCCTGCGCCGCAGTCATGTCACGAGGGAAAACAGCTGAGCGCGGAGTCGACGGCACCGAAGAGGGTGCCGCGTGACCAGGGAGGCCCAACTGCCCTGCCCGATCTCCTGAAGAGCCCGAGGGCCCCAGAGTGACCAGGCCAGGCAGCTGGACCAACCTTCAAGCCCACTGCTCCATAAGAGCGGCCCACTAATGAAACTGCTCATCGGAAGCCCTACCAGAAGGTGGGGAAGGGCTCCAATGTCCAAGAGGTCGGTGACCAGAAACCGGCGACTCCGAATGAGGAGTTCGCCAACTGATCCCAATGACCGACCGTCGACGCGCAGACATATCAGACGGCAACCTCGAGTGATGCCTTCTCTTTTTTGACCTACGGGCCGAAGAAGAGCTCGAGGCGAAACCGTGCCGAGAATGCAACAGTTTTCTTTTATGCTTCCGGGGGGACCGCCCTTCCCCTCAGGCACTGGACCGTCCAATGTCAGACCTCCCCCTACAGAGAAGGCGGCGGACCAGACCCAGCCCGGCTGACTGAACAGCTTTCATACGAAGTCTCCCTACCATCACCTGACCTGTTCATGGTCGACTCCATCAATGTAGGCTGAGACTTCTTTCTTTGATAGGAATAAATTATCGTAAGTGGTACTTTATTCGAAAAAACTACAAAATAATAAACTGAAAACTATGCTGCTAGTTTGAAGTTTGACTCCCGGTGGGCGAGCAACGTCGTCACTGAAGGCGGGGGAAAAAAGGAACTGAGGCGGTTGGAGGGTCGACACTGAGATAGTCACTGCCACACGAGCAGAGGCTTGCGGCACCACTCCTCGCGGCTCCATCTCTGGCGCCAGCCCTCCTGCAAAAAGTTTGCTCCCACTGGGTTCTAGCGCCTCCAGTGTAGATCCCATTAGTGTGAGTGAGTGGTGGAGACTTTATGTCCAGGAAGATTTTAGGGTGAGTCCTAAGAACTAGTTTGTCCTTGTGAAATAAAGTGTATGGGGGGTCTGTGACCACAGCATGTATTTCAGAAACCATACGGGCCGAAGAGATGACCACCAGGAAGGCCGTTTTCCAAGTGAGGAACTTCAACTCGCAGGTAGCTAGAGGCTCGAAAGGTTTCTGAGTGAGCATGTCTAGCACAAGGTTAATGTCCCAGGCTGCGACTGGACGTCTGATAGGAGGTCTGGTATGCAGAATACCCTTAAGAAACCTCTTAACTACAGGTAGCTGAGCCAGAGACAAGGAATGTACCGGCTCATGATAAGCTGAGATGGCACAGAGATGAACTTTGACAGTAGAGTACTGCAGACCTGAATTTGAGAGGTCTAAAAGGTACTCCAAGACTTTATTTGGTGGGCAGGAAAAAGGGTTCAAAGAGGATTTTGCACACCAGAGAGAGAAATGCTTCCATTTGGCTGTGTAGATCTTTCTAGTGGCTAGTTTACGCGCAGCCAAGAGAATATCTGCAACCCTACGGGAAACACTGAACCTATTCACCTCTGTCTCTGCAGGAGCCAAGCGTGAAGGTGAAGCGCCTTCAGATTGGGATGGACCACAGGCCCCTAGGTCAGAAGATTCGTCTGAAGGGGAAGTGCCTTAGGGAGGGTTGCCGGCAGACTGTTGAGCAGCGGGAACCATATCTGTTGAGGCCAGAAGGGAGCAATGAGAATCATTCTGTCTCCCTAAGACTTGAATTTGAGAAGCATCCTCTGAATTAGAGGAAGAGGAGGAAAGGCGTATAGAAAGCGTTTTGTCAACTGCAGCCTGAAAGCATCCTGACAGAAAATGCCAGGTCCTAGATTTCTGGAGCAGAAGAGAGGCAGTTTTGTGTTGAGTGGGGATGCAAAAATGTCCAGGTCTGGATTTCCCCCCTCTTTGAAGAGTGACTGAGAGACGGCCGAGTCGAGAGACCACTCGTGAGGATCTGTCTCCGTTCTGCTGAGACGGTCTACCAGCTTGTTCTGCATGCCTAGTAGGTAAACCACGTGGATTAGAGCCTTGTGCTCCAGGCACCATTCCCACACTTCTCATTGCTTCCCTGCATAATGGGTAAGAGTGTGTACCGCCCTGTTTGTTGATGTAGTACATCACTGCCTTGTTGTCCATTTGAAGGAGAATGTTCTTGTGACAGAGTATGTCCTCCAAAGCTTGGACTGCATAGAGGACGGCTCTCATTTCCAGGATGTATATGTGAAGTTGAGACTCGTCCTGAGTCCACGTACCCTGGGTGTGGAGATCCCGGCAGTGAGCTCCCCAACCCATCAGAGACGTGTCCGTGGTAATGGAGATTTGATCATCCAGAGGGGCGTAGGGATATCCTTCCAGAAGGTTGTCCTCCTGAGACCACCAGGTGAGCGACCTCTTCAGAGGTTCTGTCACCTTGATGAGAAAAGACTGAGGGTGAGTGGCTGGGGACCACAGAGCATCCACTGAGAGGTTGTCATGTGAAGATGAGCCAAAGGTACGGTGAACACCGAGGATGCCATGAGGCCCAGCTTCCATTGTATCGAGATAGCTTGAACCGAGCTGTGTTCTCTGATGAGGCCATCTGTAAGATATCGCTCCTTCTGTCCTCTGGAAGAAAAGCCTTCACACAGGAGGTGTCCAGAACAGTTCCTATGAAGAGGCGCTTCTGAGAGGGCTTCAGCTGCGACTTGTTGAGGTTCAGCAGGACTCCCATGGACTTGTGGAAGTCTGAGGCCATGGCCACAGCAGCCAGAGTCTATTGCCTGGAGGGACTTGCTAGGAGCCAGTTGTTCAGATATGGGAACACTTGTACTCCTATTTTCCTGAGTTGCGCCACGAGAATTGCACAATACTTTGTAAAAACTCGAGGTGCCAAGGATAGCCCAAAGGGCAGAACTCTGAATTGATAGTGTTGACCCAATGTCACGAACCTTAGATATTTGTGGTGCTTTGGGTGTATGAGAATGTGTTGGTAGGCATCCTGCATGTCCAGGGAGGCTAGCCAATCGTGTTGATGAATCAAAGGTAGCAGGGTACCGAGTGATAGCAACTTGAACTTCTCCTTGTGTAGGAACTTGTTTAACTTTCTGAGATCCAGAATGGCGCTCATGCCGCTGGTTTTCTCTGGGACCAGAAAGTAATGGGAGTAGAAACCTGTGTTTCGTTGATCCAGCGGAACTACTTCTACTGCCCTGTTGTTCAGAAAGCTTTGTACCTCAGAAGCAAGAAGGTCTGACTGTACTGCCGACAGCCTGGGCTGTGGTTTGGGAGGATGATCCAGAGGGGTTTACAAAAGATTGAGAGAGTACCCCTCGCGGATTATCCTGAGGACCCATTTGTCTGATGTTATAGATTTCCACTGGTTGTAGAACTGAGTCAGATGTCCTCCCACTGCTGAGGAGGAGTCCCACTCTGGCAGCTGAGTTGGGACATGGGCCAGAAACTCAGTAGGTGGCACTGGGTGCTTTTGGGCCTTGTGCCTTCTGCTGCATTTTCTTTTGCGACTGAGGGTTCTGGTTTCTGTTAAAACCTCCTCTGCCTTGGGCCCGAAAGGACTGATGGTTGTAAAACTGGTGCTTGTTCCCATCCCCTTGGGAGGGGACAGGAGTAGGTCTCGCTGTCTTAATGGCAGATCTAGTCTTCCATGCAGCCTCTAGTGCTTGCTCCAGCTGCGGTCCGAACAGATACATACTGTCGAAAGGTAAGGCCATGACTTGCTGCTGGGCATCATTCCTGAAGCCCGAAGTGTGCAACCAAGAGTGGCGACGGGTGCAGATGCTAGCCGCCGCCTGGGAAGCGGTATTGAAGGCGGCCATTGCAGCTTTAACCTGTTGGTTATTGGACTCGATACCCCTAGTTATGGTTTGAAGTAGCTCTGAGTTAACCTCCAAATCGGGCAGAGCTTCTACCATTGCTTTGAGCGAATGCCAAAGAACATACTCATACTGAGAAAAATAGCCCTGGTAGCTGGCAATGCACATGTCCAGGGTTGAGGCAACAAAGACTCTCTTACCTAAGGTGTCTATCTTGAGAGATTCTTTGTTTATAGGCCGGGCTGTAGATTCCTGAGGAAGGACAGCCTTATTCTCTGCCAGGCCACTATAGCATCAGCAAAGGCTTGTGAGGCCAAGATGCGGTGATCCTTGGGAGGGGCATATTTCCTATCTATGGACTTGGCCACAGAAGGAATAAGAACCGGATTCTTCCACACCATCTGTGAAAGGGTCTCGAAAGAGGGCTGTACCGGAGGGGTTAAATCCATAGAGATTTCCAGGACATGAAGATATTGGAGACGCAAAAGCCTCCCAGGATCAATTTTTGTGCTCTGGAGAGAAAGGGCAGAATTTAAATTCTTGAGCAGAGACTTAAAGGAAGGGTCCTCAATAACAGGCTCTGCAGGAGGATTGATCCCTGACCCCAGGGCAGTATCAGCATCAACATCATCACCCAGTCTAAGATCTGGATCGGGCTCAAAATCTTCTCCTGACAGTCCAGGAGGGACCATATAGACAGGAACAGAGTTAAAACCAGGAGGAAGAAGAGAAGGAGAAGGAGAAAGAACTGGAGTCAAAAACCCTCTGGAAACTAGACGGTGCCACACCCATCCCAGGCGCCAAAGAAAACGGCCCCGAGAACAAAGAAGGAGCTGTCACAGAAAATGGCATTGCCCACGGTGCCGACAAAGAGCGCGACACTGCGCCCAGTTCCGCCACCAGCCCCTTAGCCGAGGACGTCGCCGACAGAGCCCATGGTGCCGCAGATGGCGCCAACAGCACTCGCGGCACCGCAAGGGACCTCGATGCCGGAGAAGTCGACACCGCAGACAACATCAACATCACAGAAGTCTAAGAACTGTGATTTGAAGTTACAGTAGATGAGGGCATCGGTGTAGACCCCTGTGCTGCAGCCGTGTGAGAGGGACAGACACCAGAGCACGGAGTCGACGGCACCAAAGAAGGCGCCATGCGACTACGAAGACCTAACTGCCCCGCCTGCCGTCCCGGAACCGAAGGGCCCGAAATCGGACTGTCCAGTTTGGGCAATCAGGCCAACCTCCAAGCCCACTGCTCCATAAGAGCAGCCCACTGGTGAAACTGCTCATCGGAAACTCCTCCAATAGGTGGAGAGGGGTCCGTGTCAAGAGGTCGGCAATCAGAGACAGAGCAGCGCTCCGACAGAGGTGAGACAGTGCCTGGCCCTAATAACTGACCGCCGACGAGTCGAGCAGAACTCTCGGGTCGAACGGTGCCGAGAATGGACCGTTTCATTTTAAGCTTCCGGGAAGACCGCCCATCTCCCTGAAAATTGGACCGTCCATTGTCAGCCCCCACCTCTGGGGAGGGCAGCGGACCAGAACCGGCCCCACTGGCTGAACAGCTTTCATACAAAGTCTCCCTACCGTCACCTGCCCCACTCATGGTCGACTCTGTCAATGGAGGGCTAAAGACTTCTCTTTCATAAGTAGAATTTATTAATATAATCGGTACTTATCGAAGATAAAATACAAAACAATAAACTGAAAACTAAGCTGCTAGTTTGAAGTTTGACTCCCGGAGGGCGAGCAACGTCGTCACTGAAGTGCACTCAACGGCAGGAAAAAAGGAACTGAGGCAGTTGGAGGGTCGATGCTGAGACAGTCATTACCGCACGCGCTGGGCTTGCGGCTCCTTCTCAGGCGCCAGCCTTTCTGAGAAAAGTTTGCTCCTGCTGGGTCCTAGCACCTTCAGCGTATCCCATTAGTGTGAATGAGTGGTGGGGACTCTATGTCCAGGAAGATCCTGTTCTAGGATCGTGGATATGTTGTTCATGCATACTCTTTGGCAGACTCCTGGCAGTTCTCTGGGAGGAGGGAGGCAAGGCGCACAACCCCCTACTTAGGAAACAGAGACTGGAGAACTGAGGCCCCAAAACCAGCATTCCGGCATGACTCAAGGTCGATGTGGTAATGGGTAATGAAGGTGTTTGCTGAGTTTCAGGTAGCAGCCTGGCAGATTTCCTGGATAGGGATGCCCCTGGAAGCAGCCACCAATGCAGCAGACGGGAGTGTGTGCCGCCTTATTTGTTGAGGTAGTATATGGTCGTGGTATTGTCCGTCTGGACTTGAACCACTTGACCCTGGAGCTGAGGAGTGAAAGCTGACAGTGCCAGTCTGACTACTCTGAGCTCCAACAGGTTGATGTGGTATCGGGACTCCTTGGGGGTCCAGAACCCATGGGCCCTTTTGTCCCCCATGTGGGCTCCCCAGCTCATGAGAGAGGCGTCGGTCGTGAGGACGGCTGTCGGCTCGGGGCAGGCAAACAGGACCCCTTCCTGCAACCGGTTTGGAGCGATCCACCATTGGAGAGCGTCCCACATCTTCTGGGTTACGGTGATCAGCTGGTCGAAATGACCATGGCGCTGAGTCCACTGGGTGGCCAGCTCCCATTGGAGGGGGCGCATGTGCAACCGGGCCCAACGGACCACGGAAGTGCACGCCGCCATGTAATCCAGAAGGCGCAGAAAGTCCCAGGCTGGGCGCAATTGCCCAACCAGAAATGATTGGGCAAAGGAGGAGAGAACCTCAGCGATGTCCTCCCAGCACGAGAGCCACTTCCTCTTCAAGGCTTGAATGCATTCAATTGCCGGCAGATCCCGGTCAGTGGAAACCGCCTGAACTTCCTTTGATTCTCTGTGGTCTAGTTTTTCTACGTTTAACTTCTTATGCTCCTCAGAAACCGGACACTGTGCAGTAAGAAAAATAATAAAAATGAGTTTACAAATGGTTCAGCGCCACACTGAGGGGGGAAAATAAAAGTGGCAGAGAGAGAGAAACCGTGCTGAGGGTACAGCGTCGAAGGGATGACAAACTGTGGAAGGAATGTGACATGGTTACAAATGATGAATACCGCTCCTGGAGTGTGCATGCAATGGTAAGAAAAATGAAACTGAGGAAGGTGGGGGGCTGGCATCGGTTAGTGGCCAGTCCACAAGTGCCACGTCATTACATCTGCTTCATTGGCAGGGTTGGCACGGACATCGGTCCCCCAAGCTGTAGACTGCAAAAGACTGCTCCCGCAGCTACTGCCTCCAGCACAGGACCCATAGGTGGGAATAAATGGTGACTACTGATTCTTGGAAGTTCTGATCATTTCTTCACAAACTCAGAAAAGTAAAATGATGCTTTGCCTCCAAAGCAGGACGTGCTCCATTATTTTCTTAGTGTCAGCTGCCAGCTCAATCCAGGGAGAGGGCTGGGTTGCACCCCTACAGCTTTTCTTCCTGAACTACAATGTTGGCTCCAGACAATGTCAGTCTGCCCCGAAAAGGAACGTTTTTACCTGATTCAGCTGAGAGAGTGAGCCCAAACTACACACAACCGCTCTACACAAGGATCACATCAGCAGTTCCATTCCGATCCTGGATGGCCCTCTGGAGCAGGGTGTGGTACGCAGCATTGTGTTTTACTGCTTCCAGGCCCTCAGAAACTAAAAACTCCGCCTGTCTGTCTATCTATCTAACAAATCTGCAATCTGTAATATACTGTACTTACTGTACTGCATTCTGATGGGGGGGGGTCAGATTGGACTCCTTTTTGAAGGCAAAACTGAATGTATACTTGCATGGTGAGACTGCTGGGGATGCAGAACTTAAGAGACGAACTCAGGGGAAGTTTCCTCCAACATCCAGGGGTCAAACGCAGGAACATTACCCTACCACCCAGGGGCCAAACCGCAGGACATTACCCCAGCACCGAGGGACCAAACTCTAGGACATTACCCAGAGGACAAACTTGGGAATATTACCCTGGTACTCACTGGATAAACTCAGGAACATTACCCTGGTACTTGGTGGATTAATTCAGGAACATTATCCTGATATTCAGTGGATAAACTCAGGAACATTACCCTGGTACTCGGGGGCAAACTCAGAGACATTACCCCAGCACCCAGGAGCCAAACTCCAGGACATTAGCCCGGTATTCACAGGATAAACTCAGGGACATTAACCTGGCATCCAAGGGCCAACCTCCAGGACATTACCCTGGCACTCAGGGGCTAAACTCAGGAACATTACCCCGATACTCAGGGGCCAAATTCAGGAAAATTACCCTGTTACTCAGGAGCCAAACTCAGGAAGATTACTCCGTTACTCAGGGGCCGAACTCCAGGTTATTACTCTGGTATTCAGGGGCCAAACTCCAGGACATTTCCCCACACCCAGGGAGCAAACTCCAGGACATTACCAGAGTAGGCAGGAGATAAACTCAGGCATGCAGAAGCCAAACTCTAGGACATTACACCAGTACTCAATGGGGGGGCGCCAAACTCCAGAACATTACCTCAGTACCCAGGGGCCAAACTCCAAGACATTACCCTTGTAACCAGGGGCCGAACTCCAGGACATTATCCCAGTACTCAGAGGCCAAACTACAGGACATTACCCCCGTTCTCAGGGGACAAACTCAGGAACATCACCCAGATTCTCAGAGGCCAAACTCAGGGACATTACTCTGGCACCCAGGGGCTAAACTTCAGGACATTATCCTGGTGCTCAGGGGGGCCTGGTGGCACTGAGGGTTGAGGCGCTGGATGCCACAGCTCGCATCATGCCGGCGACCCGGCAGGGGAGAGAGAGGATCGAGCGCCTGAGGGACTGCTCTCCTCTCGGAGGAGGGATCAGGGGTCGCCCGGTGCAATAGCGGCCCGGCGGAGACGGACGGCACTGCTACGCACCGAAGCAAGCAGTGGGTTGATGTTGGGACAGCTGCTTGGCTGGAGAAGCATTGCACGTCCCATGCCGGGGAATGCACATTAGCCAAGGAAACAGAAAACCCGGATCGGAGGATGGCGGACGCACCTATCCTCCACGCCCAGCGCTGGATCCGACTCGGCTGGGGCCTCATAGCTCCTCCTCCGGCCCTATCCGCTGCCAGAGTCTGCCTTCTAAGGAGCCCATGCTGGAGTTGGGCTACCCTTCCCGGGCGGGTTAAACTGGGGGGGCTGGCAGCGGGGGCGCGAGCAGCAACAGACCGTAGGGATTTCAGGCTGGCAGGCAAAAGGCTGGGATGCCTGAGAGAGTTCCCCCGATCCGTGACCGGAGGGAAAAAGCCGACAAAAAAAAAAAAATCCTGGTGCTCAGGGAACAAACTCAGGAACATTACCCCAGTACTCAAGGGGAAAACTGTGGGACATTACCTCAGCACACAGGGGCCAAACTCGGGAAATGAAAATTGCGTACCTACCATAATTGTTGATCTTTCTGTGTATCTTCACCATTCATCAATATTTGGGTATAGCTCACTGGAGCTAGGACCCCGCGGGAGACTTTTTTTTTTTTCCTATGGGAGGAGTCGACGTTGGGCTGGCGCCGCCCTCAAGGCCGGCGTTCTACGTGGTGCTCGAGGGCTGGCAGTTAGCCATTGTCGACTCCGCCCCAGCCCCAGTTCTGACACGCTGGAGAGTGTATGGAAGGAAGGGTGGGATGAGGCAAGAGAGCCCAGGGATAGATAAAAGGAAAAGAAGAATAAACCAAAAGAAGAAATAAATGACTGAGGCGACAGAGGTAGGAAAACTTAGAAAGGGAAACTGGGAAGAGAAAGAGGGGCCCCAATCTCTGGAAGGAGAAGGATAAGACAGCGAAGGAAAAGAAGTGAGGGAGGGAGGGAGGAAGGGGGAAAGAACAAGCAACACAACTCAGAATGGAGATGCACAACTTTTTTTTTTTTAGGATTAAGGTCTAGACCTGGACTATGAAAGCTGGCTAGAAGACAGAAAACCTGCAGCGAGGGTCAGAGGACCACCTAGAAGGAGTGCAGGCTGAGGTTGCGTCCCAACTCTCTCCCCCCTCACCAAATTAATAAGGTTTTTTTTATTTATTTTTTTTAAACAACCAGAGGTTAGAAAAAACAAGGTGGCCTCAAATTGAGGTCACTAAAAAAAAAAAAAAAAAAACTAAAATATAGAATGGGGGAAGAAGACCCTCTTCACACTCCAAAACCCCTCTGAAGGGGGAAAGGATGGAGGGGCTTCCTCCAAACTCAGAAAGTAAAGGCATACCCCCGTGTGTCTCCACAACCCCCTTCCGCCTACATACTAGGAAGAGGAGGGAGGGAGAAAGACACACAAGGGAGAGGGGAGGAGTCCAGAGACTGAGGCCCCCGGGGAAGGAGGGTGGGATTTTGTGATGAATGGCGAAGATGCACAGAAAGATCAACAATTATGGTAGGTACATAATTTTCATATCTTATCTGTGTCAATCTTCACCATTCATCACTATTTGGGTGAGTACCAAGCCCCCCCCCCCCGAAAAAAGGAGGGGGTACACAGACCACCCTAAGGGACCAGGTCCCTTAGTCTCCAGTGGGTGAGACACTGAAGGAGAGAACCCTTACAGGCCAGGAGAGGCCTGAGACTGGTCCGGGTGAGACGGGGATCCCCCCGTGGAGGAAGGAAGGCGCCCGAAAGTCGCCGTCTCACTCGACGGGAGAAGAGGTGGGTTCTCCGGTAGGTGGAGTAAATCACCCTACGCCGGGCCAGGGGTGATAACCGGGATAGGTGAAGCCATGCCATCTGCCAAAGGCAGATTGCTGTCCCTACCACTCTGGAAGCTACCTCACTGGCATCATAAGATGCCCTTGCTTGGTGCCCTGCTAGCTCCAGGCCCCGCACAGAGAGGGCGATGGCTTGCCTGGTTTCCTCCGAATCAGGCATCGAAGCTAGGAGCTGTCCTTGCCTGGACCATAAGAACCTGTTGTAGGCTACAAAGTGGGCCTGATGTGCAGCAACTAAAAGGGAGATCCGTGCTGAGTAGAATACTCGTCTCCCCCAGAAATCGAAGTCCACAGAGTCCGAATCTGGAGGGCGGTCATGGTAAGGGGTGTGAGGCCCTGAGGGGGTGTCCAGGGAGGTCAACCCCAAAGGGGGTGAGGCAGAGAACCTGGAGACCCGGGGGAGTGCAATACTGCTGACTTAAGTCCCTTGGGGCTGGAACAGTGGAGAAGGGACGAAGCCAGAGCAGATGCGACACTTCCTGAAAAGGAATCGGCCAGGCGGGAGCCACCAAGTGGGCCGTACTAAATTCACCCAAGAAGCGTGTCACATGCTCGGGATTACTTATAGGTATGGGGGTCAGGTGGAGCTCGTCCAACATCCTCACAAGGAAGCGCTGACAGGAAGAGAGATCAGACGCAGGGATATATGGACCTATGGTTCCTCTCCCTCAGTAGAGGGAGAAGAGGAGGAAAACAAGCTCCCCAGTTCAGGGGTCGGCTGCACAGGGGCATGGTGAAAAACCTGCTGGTCCAGGGCATGGAGGTAGGAGGGAAAGAATGCAGCCGATCCTCTGAATCACTCCCAAGTAAGAGGTCTGCGAGGGCCCTAAATACCTGGGACTACCAGGGATGGAGATAGAGGCTCAGAGAGCAGGATCCTGGCAACAGGAGAAAGGTCTCTGTTGGGACAGGGAGGCCAACAGGAAACCCTTCGAAGGGAGGGGGAACCCAAATCCGCTGCAGCTAACAGCCGTTCAACCGGATCGGAACGGTCAGAGCTGTGCCCCAAGGAAGAAATCCCCCCATGAGGTGACTGGGACTGTGCGAGTCCAGAAGGACGGCCCCTGACCTCAGAAGTAGAAGTACCCCTCCCGGACTCAGTTAGGGAAAGGTGAGGGCCTGCACTACGGCTCCTTCCAGGACCCGGCCTGGACCCAGGAAGAGCTCGCTGCGCTACACCTCTACCTCTCAACCCTTCAGATTAAGAGAGGGACCTTGTCCTCTTTGCCACTAACAGAGGCAGCTGGCATCCCAGAGTAGGCTCTGAGGAGTCCACCCAGGGAACTGTACCCTCCCCCTCCTGATGTGCCCCGGGCTGCCCCAAACTTGGACTGTCTAAACACGTCAAGGAGGGGGGGAACCCCAACTGAAGCAATAGCCTCTCCAGAGACCTCAGGCTGCCCAGTGGTAGCCAGAGGGACCACTGCTGGCTGGTCAGACCCCCTGACCCTGAGGTCTACCGGTGAAAGCTGAACTGCAGGAGGGGGGAGAGTGGGGGCCAAGGTGCTGGAGACAGAAGGATCCGAAGATCTCGAGGAATCTGGAAGCCAATCCGGATCAGACCCAGAATCCACCTCTGAAGAGGCAGACTCCAAGGTCCAATGCTAGACCACTCCACGGGCTCCTCCAGTTCCCGGGCCCCGAGGTTGGGCACTCAGAGATTCAAAACCCCCAACAGCGGCAGAGGACAGTGCAGCTCCGCCTGGCCGCCGACACACGTCTCTGGGCACTAAGCGACACGAGGTCGGGTGCGACCGAGCATGGCTCCACTGGTCCCTGTTGTTGCCAAAAGCTGAATCTGAAATGGTACTGCCCGCATCGCAACCCCTAAAGCGCCGCGGTGCATACATCGGCGGCAGACCGGGCGCCGGCCCGCGCCGCCATACACAACTCCGCACCAAGCCAAGATCGACGCCAACCGCAGCGCCAACTCTGTCCCAGGCGCCGCAGGCGACACCGGGGGCAGAGACGGCACTGGCTCCCATCCCAGTGTCGCGATTCGGTGCCAAGACTAGAACCAGGCCCAGAAAACTCCAAACAACCAACCGTGACGCTGCCAGAAGTCCCGACACTGCGAGCAGAATCATGGACGACAACGGCGCCGAGGACAGGTCCGACACCAACTGTGGCATCGCTCTCCAAGCCAACGGCGCCGGGACCGAAAGCGACACTGGGGGACAGCACTGAGGATGGTGCCGGTCCAGTCCCAAGGGACTCAGAACGCAACACAGAGGGAGCCTTCACTACCGAGGTAGCGACTGCCAGGACGGTGCCTCCCGGCTGACCACCAAGAGGGTCAGCCTGGGCATCCTGCACTGTGGAAGAAACCCCCGCCGTGGCAAGGCTACATGAGGCAGGGGTTCCCTCCTCCGTGAGCCATATAGGACTGGGAGGGGACCCAGAGGAAGGGCCGAGAGTCCTGACCTTGGCTTGATGACTGCGAATCCGTCCTCCGAAGTCGGTGGCGCCGTCCGACTTTCCACGTCGCGAATCTCAGCTGCGGTCCAGGAGAAGCAGATATCGTGAAATCCATCACGTGTCTGGGGACGAGGCAGGAGAGGCAACAGTCATGCTGGTCTGTAACGGAGTAAAGGCGCCAGGGCACTGGATGCATGGGAGACTCTGCTTTCGACGCCTACTTGCCCCCTGGACGAGACATGACCGGACGAAAAATTAGGGCTGGCAGTATAGCCTAGAGGTTAGAGTAATGAGCTGTGAAAAAGCTTGGTACATCCAGCAGACCAGACCTGGGTTTGATTCTCACATCCTCTGATTGCATACTGTGTGACTTTGAGCAAGTCACTTAACCACCCAGTGCTCCCAGGTCGCCCCTGAAAACAGGCACTTGTGCCTAGTGGGCCTTACCCGGTTACCAAAGACTAAAATAAAAAAAATAAATAAATAAACAAAACACAGTACTCAATGCTGCTTTTAACAAAAAGGAAAGATCTTACCGGAGTCGAAGAAGCGACATCAAGCAGATGGTCAGAACCGAGGCAATATACATACAACGGACTTAGGCCGCAAATTTTCTCTTGGTCTCACATGCAGGATCCTCACTCGATGGCGGGAGAGAAAGAAATGGGGCTGGGGCGGAGTCGACAATGGCTAACTGCCAACCCTCGAGCGCCATGTAGAACGCCGGCCTCGAGGGCGGTGCCAGCCTGACGTCGACTCCTTCCATAGAAAGAAAAAAGCCTCCCGCAGGGTCCTAACTCTGGTGAGCTATACCCAAATAGTGATGAATGGTGAAGATTGACACAGATAAGATCATTATCCTGGCACCCAGGAGCGAAACTCCAGGATATTACCCTAGTACTCAGGGGACAAAACCAGGAGTATTATCCCAGCACCCTGGGGCCAAACTCCAGGACATTACCTGGGTACTCATGGGACAAACTCACGGACAATACACTGGCACCCAGAAGCTAAACTCCAGGACATTACTCCGGTACTGAGGGGACAAACTCAGGAATATTATCCCAGCACCCAGGGGCCACGCACTCCAGGACATTACCCCGGTACTCAGGAGCCAAACTCAGGGATATTACCCTAGCACCCAGGAGCCAAACTCCAGGACATTACCCCGGTACTCAGGGGCCAAACTCCAGGACATTACTCCCGTACGCAGGGGCCAAACTCCAGGACATTACTTCCGTACGCAGGGGTCAAACTCCAGGACATTACTTCCGTACGCAGGGGCCAAACTCCAGGACATTACTCCCGTACTCAGGGGCCAAACTCCAGGACATTACTCCCGTACGCAGAGGCCAAACTCCAGGACACAACCCCAGCACCTAGACCCCAAACTCAGGGACATTACCAAAGTACTCCGGAGAGAAACTCGGTGACATTACCCTAGCACCCAGAAGCCAAACTCCAGGACATTACCCATTACCCTGGCACACATAGGCCAAACTCCAGGACGCTACCCCAATACTCAGAGGCCTAACTCAGGAACCAGGAACTTCACACCAGTTACCCTGGATGTGAAACTCAGGGGCCTAATCTCAGTACCTAGGGGCGCTACCAAGGGATGAAACTGAGACATCACCCCAGAAGCTGGGGGGCCAAACACAGGGACACTCCCACTAGTCCCCATTGGCCAAACTCCAAGACAGCATCCCCTGGTACCAAGGGGTAAAATTCCCTCTAAGTAGCTTCACTCCCTCACCCCCAGTATGGAAACAGGGCCTCTCATTTATACTCCGGGGCTTGGTGTGGGGATGGACTGTAAACATATCAACAATAATTTTTTTTAAAACTAACTTTTAACACTTTACTTTCAGCTTAAAAATATGATACCAGCATACAATGTCCTACATAGGAACACAGCAACTGTCATTCAGATGGGAGGAAATAATCAAAGTATCCACAGTCAGTGGAAGGAACAGCAGGTGCCTGTAGGCAAGGCAGCAGAGGTATGGGAAGTGGGGCTACCTTTATCCCATCCACCGGGTTATGGATAACTGTAGTTTGAGGTTCCTATTGAGAGAAAGAGAGAAAAATAGAAAGAGAAGGGGAGAGAAAAAAAATGAGCGATTGTGAGAGAAGAAAAAGAGAAGAGGGAAATAAGTACAGAGAAAGAAAAAAGAGCCGTACGGTCAGAGAGACAGAGCAACAAAAAATAAAACATACAGTCAGAGAGAGAGAGACAGGACAACAAAAATTAAACAGAGGGGGACAGGAAAACAAAAATTAGACATGTTCCTGGAAATACGAAACTTCCAAATGAGGCCCTTCTGACAGTTTTAAGATGCTGTCATGAAATCCTGCCCTGCATAGTCGGGTTTCGTTAGCAAAGTGACTAAGATACCACTGTGCCTTTAGAATGGGCAGATCTGACTGCAACTTGCTGATGAGATTAACGTGTTGCTACCAAATCAATTGGGACTGTATGTTCAGTTGTACTCTGTTACTCTAAATTCTGTGCCACTGTGTACCTGTTAAAAATGTATTATAAAACTGACAGACAAGAGAACTAGACAGCACACTGCTCAACAAAAATACTGAAGGGGGGGAATGCCCAACAGTGTCAAATCCCAGGTGGGGTTTAGGGGCTGGGAAGCTGTCCCACTAGGATGGGAGCTGAAAGCACCTGAAGTGCTGTCATAAATCTCTGGCACATTCAACTACTGTTACCTGAAACTGCCCCCCCATCCCAATTAATCCCGTGTACTGTAACAGAAATACAGGAATACCCATAAGAGTTTCTCCACAAGTCACGAACTGGGAGACAAAGGACATTAGGGCACAGAAGGAAAAGACCACAACCTATGGACAGAAAGGCCACTGAGCTCACAAAACAGATTGAGGGCACACACTCAAACGTTTCTCTGCCTGCTGGGCAACACAGCTGTGCAGCGTCTTGCCTGACAAAGCAAAGCGGGCTACGTTTTGGTGCATGTCATTAGCAGTGAAACATTTGCGGATTAGCCCTCTGCAATGAGTCACAGGAAAGACAAGCAAAGCACAGTTCGATACCACCACAGTTTGGAGTTACTGAACAGACGACATAAAAGCAGGCGCAGAAACTTCAGCAAGCTGCAGGAATAGGTTATCTGGGGTTGCTACGGTATTTCAAAGGTTTTCAGTTGAACTTATGCTACTGGACCGGACCTGGGTCTTCCATGATGAAACACAGAACCAGTGTCTCTTGCCTGTGGAACCAGGGAGGCAGTCAGGGCTGAGTTAGCTGCTTGCGTTTCTACAGCTAGGTGGCCATAGAGCATATTGGCAGGTGGACTGAAATACATGCACAACGAAAGCAGCGAAAGGCAGCCAAAACAGTAAGTGATGTCACTTTATGGCGGCTTATCACTGCTTCTGTTTATGTTAAAAAACCATAGAGTTCAATATGTATATTGAGAGAGGCCAGAGTGCGGACCGACACTGACTCCCTTGAAGCCGCACGTCCGCCATATTATGGAAGGACTGAGCTGTCAGCAGATAGTAGGAACCCTTCTTGAAATGCGGCACCAGCACGCTGTTCTGACAGCAGTGTGCTGATCCGTTGCATTACGAAGCACCACTGACAGTAGGAAAATTAAGAAGCAGACGCACACTGCGGTGACAAAAACAAGGTGCGCTCGTGTGTCCTTTGCTTGTACAAGCAGTGCGTTATTCCATTGCTGTCAGTGTGCTTGTGCCGCTACCTAAGTTTCAAGAAGGGTTCCTACTATCTGCCAGCAGCTCAATCCTCCCATAATATGGCAGACACATGACTTCAAGGGAGCCAATGTCAGTCCACACTCTAGCCTCTTTCAATATACATACAGAACTCTATGTTACAATCTTCAGTTTCTATCCACCTATCACTAAGGTCTATGGTTAGGCAAAGAAGACCTGGGAGGGATCCATCCTGTTTAGCAACAAGGGTAACTGCCCTTCCCCTCCTGTCTGACAAAACCAAAGCAGAAGAAACTGGCTACGAATTACCCAAATCCAGAAGTTCTAGTTTCCAATGCAGCCAGAGGTGAGAGGCCTTCAGCTTGGTAGTTCAGTTCAGTTCCCACATTAGCCGCTTGTTATGGCTGCTTCTGTGTATAAATACACTCGATTCAAAGTAGAGCCCAACTGGATCCCCTCCCTATTCTTCATGGATATCCCCCACCACACACTTATATATAAAATGTTGAAGGGACTGGTCTCTGGCACACAGAGTCAGCCATCCCAATTAACCCACTCAAGACAAAGCGCCTGTTTGCCTCACGTCTTGATCCCATCAAGAAAAACTGTAACCCATGGATGATCCACACAGTTAGAGCTGGGAAGCCCTGGAGGAGGACTGTCCTGATCCAGTGGGGTCGGCAAAGTCCTGGACATAGACTGTCTGGATACAGAGACAGAAAGCATTGCAGGCGCTTCAGCTATTGTCACAGCTGTGAAGCCCATGACATGGAATGTCCGGATATTGGCAAAGCTGTGAAACCTTGGGGGTTGACAGCCCCGATATTGTCAGAGCTGTGAAGCCTTGGAGGTGAACAGCCCAGATACTGTCAGAACTGTGAAGCCCGGTGTGTGCTGTCGAGTTACTGTTAAAGCTGTGAAGCCCTGGAGGAGGACAGTCCGGATACTGTCAGAAATGTGAAGCTCTGGAGACAGACTTCCAATCCAGTCACAGTTGCAAAGCCCTATTTCAGGGAAACATCAGCTCACATCACAAAAGAACTGCAGTTTTCTCAAACCTTTGTGAAGCCTTTAAAGCAGACAAGTCCATTGAAACAAATGGAAAGCCGTAGCAGAAAGGGATCAGATAAGCATTTGCAAAAGCCTCGTTTGAACACTCCTGAAACAGTTACATAATCATTATGGGAGGGGGATTTCAAATGGGCCAAGTCAACCCAGCCAGCTTGAAGATTTTTCATTTTCACATGTCTAGAATGAAAACAATGGCCTTTCACTCAGTGTATCCCACCCACTCAACTGGAAGTCAGCTGTAGGTTGGTAAAATGCAGCACAAGGAAGATGGTGTCCCGTTTTTTTAGCCTGTTTAGTTATCCCTGGCCTGCCAACTTTCAGCAGTAGAAACCTGTACTGTTGCTACAGCTACGCTATGCAAATGCTACCTTGGATGCCATTTTAAAGCACAGACAGTTGCAGAACCAGAGGGAAGGGTAATCTCATCTTCATTTAAACTCCATGAAGGAATCAGGAATCCCAAGAGAATCTAATGATATTATGGCTCTAGTGAGATGTTCTATTCCTTGTAGCACTAAAGAATCTAATCTCGTTAGCGTTGTGTTATTTGGATTGTGATATAATGGTGCACTGCAAGGTACTGCAATAACTGTAATATTTCAAGCATACTACTCTGACCCGTGGTATCACTTTCTTTAATATCTCTGGCTAGTGTTGTTCTCCATGTCACTTAATCAGTGTAATCTCTAGCATAATGTTCCATTTCTAGAATATAACGGGGTAATGGAAGGTTCTATGATATACAGAATAATGAATGGGGTGCTGCACATTGCAACTTTGTTTTTGTTACACAACCAAAGTGTGCGATAGCACATAAACCCCAAGTGTAAAACATTAGTGGTTTATAAAGATATCACACACTGAGGATGTGTAAAACAAAAACAAGAAATGTACACCACCACCCTGACGGTAGCACATTCTGGGTACTAAGGTACACATCCCAGTCTATCAAATTAAGGAAAAGGGGTGTTTTCCATGAACAGATTGCAGATGCCTGCCTCTGTACTATTTTTTGTAACGGTATTTTTTTCCCCTTTTTTTACGGTTTGTGTTTCTAATTTTCAGCTCATAAGGGGTGTTGGCTGGGAGCGGTCTATGATAGCCCCCTTCTCTGTCCAGTCCCACTGGAGCTTCTTGCTGTCAATCAACCCCCCCCCCCCACACCAGCGCCTGCACCCTGCAAATATCACAGTGGCACCAGATCCTTCACTGCAATGTGCATCTGCGACCAGACCTGTGACTTAGCACATCGGCTTGCACCCATCGCCCTAACCCAGTGCCTGACTGGATCTGTGCCATGTCTACTGAGCTTTAGCACCTGTTCCTGGCACCCCCCTCCTGAGACCCGCTCCTGATCTCCCTGAAGAACCACCTGACGGTCTCCCGAACAATCTCCTAGTAGACCCAGTAGTGTGAATGGATCCGGATTGCCAAGTACCAGCGATTGCCCCCCCAGATTAATTCACGGCTGGATGGCCTGCCTTCGACAAGTCCCGGATGACAGATCTAATGAACCCCACAATGAAGATACTGGTAAATCCTAGTTTAAGCAGTCCAGTTTGGAAGCGCAGGTACTGGAAGGCTGTGCTGGGGCTGTGTGTCCCTTTCCTGGCTTCCTCATGGGCTTGCAATCTCCGGGCTGGTCTGCACCCCCAAGCTGGCAGAAACCACCCAAGACAGACTCAAGAGAACCTGGCTAGATGATCTGGGTATTTCAAAAGCCACTGAAAATATTACAGATGATGGCCATGCTGGGTCTAGACCTGCTGGCTCTGCTATGCAGCCGAGTGCACTGAGATCGAAAGCCCGAAGTGCTGGAACACTCACTTCACATGGAGCACGTTTTCAAATGCAAGCCATCGTTAAACGGTTACAGAGCTACTGACACCACAATAAAAACGTTTAAAAACATGATAATTAGGTACAATTCTACTTGCATTCCATTTATATGCTTTAGATTTCTCCTCCACATTATTTATTAATGTGGACATTTGCATGAATATGTGATCTTAATCCCTTAGAGCTCATTTAGAGTACATCTGCCTTTATAGCCAACTCCCTACTTCAAGTCATAATCCTCTGTTGTGACATCACAGTCGGCTGCCATGATGGTAACTGTGATGTCATAAGCAGTACATTATGACCTCAGGTAGGGAGGAAGCAACAGGAACAGATAAACTCTTCAAAGGCAAAGATCCTATTTTCCAGCAAGTGACCTCAGTAATAGATAACGGGGAGGAGAAATACAGACCTATGTGAAAAACAAGCTAAGCTGTGTCTGAATATTATGTTTTGTTAAAGTTATTTTGAAGGTGTCAGCTGCTCTTTAAATCTGGTTCCTTGTGTTTTGTGACGGATTGTGAAGGAGAGTAAATGAGTGAAATCAGTTGCTTTGCAGGGCACATTCTGGTCAAAATAGAACACTTTCTCTGGACTGGTCGATACAATATTATCCCCATGTTCCACTAAAAATGTCAAGCCCCTTGCTTTATAAAATCAGTGTAATCAAAGGGTTTACATGTTTACGGGAGGTACAGCTCAGCTATCTATGGATAGTACTGTGGTACATGAGATGGAAGAATGCTGTTCTGGGCTTGAGGGCGATGGCAAACTGTGTTTATCAATCATTTGGCGTTGGGGGGGGGGTTGGCTTTCACGCCCATCTTTGCTGAAACAGGTAAGTACCCATACTGGTGCAAGCTTTGAATCATTAGAGGGAACAATGCAAACTGTCGGGCAGCCACAGTCCTGACTGGCAATGTTTGGAAGTAAAGCAGATTTGCTGCACTTACAACAAGCATTTGTCAATGCCGAATGTTTGCTTGCTGGCATTGGCATTGGTAGTGTAGGAGTTAGAGAGCTGCATAATAGGAATGGCAGTGAAGTATTGAACTGAAACCAACCCCACCACCACCCTGCAGAGACTGACAGGCATTGGGGTGTACCTTTGGGTTGTCAGGTATAACGGCCACGCCATTTCACCACACCCTACCCTGCAGACACTGACAAGTCTCACGGTGTGCCTTGGGGTCTTTGGCCCTTATGCTCACCCCATTCCATCAGGAAATATGGTGAGATGGGTCCTGTATAGGAGAATGGGGTGAACTTTGGGGCCGAAGAGTCCAAGGCACACCTCAATGCCTCTCACTGGCTGCGGGGTGTGAAATGGTATCAGCATTACAGGCAAGAATCCCAAGTCACACCCCTGATGCCTGTCATTCTCTACAGGGTGGGGTGTTATGGTTGGAAATCCTAATGTCTCAGGCGGTCGTTGGCATTTTCACTCCAAATTTTCAACATGGGTTTTTTTGTGACCCCCACCTTATGAACAGTGGCAATATCAGTTTGTTAGCCGAAAGCTGATTTCGCACAGTGACTATGCCATTTGGCACCACAGGTGCGAAAACACATTTCGAACAGGATGTGAAAAATGACAGCTGTACTGTTCATGGGGAGGTACAAAAAATGACAACGCACATCTTCTTGACCTGGAAGGAGACTACTTCTTTATTCAACTGTGAGCTATGTGGGAAATTCTGTATTGCACTTGATATCTGCAACAACTTGCACTTTTGCTCAATTCTGTGGGAGGTGAAACTAATTACCCTTGGTAATTGCTTTTTATTTACATATTTATTTAGTGTTTAACCAAGAAGGGGGCTTGCAAACTCTGTTTATCTTGTGAGTAACTTCAGAAGGATTTAAATACTGCATTTGGGTGGACCCTTGGAGGTAGCTAGAGTGTCTACTACGATTTTATGACAGTTAAACTATTTTTAAATAAATTACGGGTGGCTGAGGAGTTGAATAAGGAGCTTGCAAACTCTGCTTATCTTGGAAGTAACTTCACAAGGGTTTGAATACTGCATTTTGGTTGTCCCTTGGGGGTAGCTGGATTGACTACTAGGATTTTGGGACAGAAACTATTTTTAAATAATTTACTGGTGTGTAGGATTTTGTCATAGTTAAACTATTTTTAAATAAGTTACTGGAGATTAGTTGAATTATAACGGGCAGTACTCACCAGGGTGGTGGAACAGTGGTGTATTTGATTGTTTCTAACAGCCACCTGTGGTTGTGGACTACCCCCAGGCGTGGCATTTCCTTTATAGCCAAAGTTCTGACATCACTTCCTCAACAGGTCTTGGGGCAGAACTGTCATACTCTTAATAACCCATCAAAGTGCATAAAGGGTCCGTACACACCACCAAAAAAAAAAAAAAAAAAATTATATATATTACATATTGTATATTATAAGGGAGAGGGACATGTGCGGAGTGGTGCAATGCACTGGCTGTGGGGCAGCAGTTTCCTATTTGCAGGCAACTGTCAGCTCTGAGGGAGGAGACTGCCCACCTCCAGGCTGAAGTAGCAAAGACTAAGGAGGTCTCCCCCACCCAAAGAGCACCACTGCCACAACCACTGCCTCAGAGGTTGCCAAGTATGAAGAGCAGTTGGACCACAGTGGGTTCTGGGAGGGTGCGGGTGGTGGAACAGAGGTGAAGCCCCTAGTTGTACTTCTACACAAATCATACGCCAGTCTGGCAGAGCAAGGTTCCTCTATGATGACACCCTCAGTGGAGACCAAGAAGAATGCTGAGGACACCCACAAGGGAGGCCCACAGAAGGGTGGCAAGGGACACCACAGGGGAAGGAAACCGCTTCTGATAGGGGACTCAGTTGTTAGGGGGTTAGAACTGGGGAAGGGAGAGGGAAGTAAGGTGCTTGCCTGGTGCCATGGTTTGGAGGGACAAGAAGCGAATCCTCAGGATTGCAGAAGCAGCACCACGGGAGAGGGAACTAGATACCATTGTCCACCTTGGGACAAATGACCTCGCTAGGCATGGAATCAGCAGTAGGATGAATGAATTGTGGAGTTGGGAGGGGCCCTCAGACAGGTAGCAAGCATGGTTACCTTCTCAGAGGTGCTGCCAGTCCATGGCAGGGGGTGAGGCTAGGGTACTGCACACCATGCAGTTTAATGAATGGTTGCAAAACTGGTGCAGAGCACAGGGCTTTGGCTTCATTGGGGACTCTGGGTACACCTGGAGAGATGAAGGTCTATACTGGCACGATGGTCTGCACCTGTCCATGAAGGGAACCAAGCTCCTAAGTGACAGGTTTAAATGCTTCCTTGGCAAGCTTTTAAACTAGCCAAGGGGGGTAGGTGCTGATAAGAGGCAGGAAATTTCAAGCCTCCCCCCACAAAACATGGCAGGTAGTAAGGTAAACACTGAGGTACAGAGCTCAATAGAGGGCAGGACGGGGTAAATGGAAAAATAGACAAGGGCAATAAGAGCAGTGATGGGGAAAAAGGATAAAGCCAACATTAAATGGAGGGCAATGAGTACCAATGCCCATAGTCTGGGAAACAAGCTTCCTGAGCTAGTAGCCCTGATGGAAGATGAACAATTGGATATTGAGGCAGTCACAGAAACGTGGTACATGGAGAACCATGACTGGGATGTCAACATACCGGGGTACACAGTCTACAGAAGTGACAGGGAAGGTAAAAGAGGAGGTGGAGTAGCTCTATACTTAAGTGAAGGAATCAAAGCTACAGAACTAAAAAGTAAAGGGGGAGGACAAGAGGCACTCTGGGTTACCCTGGAGACAGGGAACGGCATCACAATCTGCACAGGGGCTGTATACAGACCCCCGTCTCAAGGGGAAGAAATGGACAAGAAAATGATAGAGGACATTCTCAAAATGGCTGAAAAAGAGGAGATACTGCTGATGGGGGACCTGAATATGCCAGATGTTAACTAGATGACATGTACTGCAGCCACATCCAAGAGCAGGGTCATTCTCGATGCCCTGCAGGGGACAGGCCTTAGACAGCCAGTGTTGGAACCCCCTGGGGAGGGAGCAATACTAGGCCTGGTACTCTCAAATGGAGAGAGGATCACAAATTTAGAAGTCAGTAGACATCTGGGAACAAGTGACCACTGCACACTGTGCTTCACAATAAGCACAACCATGGAGACAAGCCATACAAAAACAAGGACACTGGACTTTAGAAAGGCTGACTTCGGCAAAATGGGTGAATACCTGAGGAATGCACTAGCAAATGGCCAAAAAGGAGGAGTGGAAGAACAATGGAGAAAAATTAAAACTGCTATCATGGAGGCAACAAGCCTTTGTGTGAAACAAATAAAGAAAACAAAGCGGATTAAAAAAACACTATGGTTCTCAAAAGAGGTGGCAGGGAAGGTCAAGGAGAAAAAGGCTGCATTCAAAAAGTATAAGGAATCACAGAAGGAGCATGGCAGGGAACTGTATCAATTAAAGCAGAAAGAAGTGGGGAAGGCAGTCAGAATAGCAAAGGCCCAAACCGAGGGAAAAAATAGCCAACTCAGTTAAGAAGGGGGATAAAACCTTTTATAGGTACATTAGGGAGCATAGAAAGGTTAAGGAAGGAACAGTGAAGATTAATAAAGGAGAGGGGAGGTGGGCGGAGGGAGACAGTGAAAAGGCAGAGATACTGAATGAATACTTTTGCTCAGTAGTCACAAAAGAAGATGAGGAGGAGTTACCTGAACCAGACAACAGAAGCACTCTGGGTAGGGGGGTTGACACCAGTCCATTTACAGAAGAAAGAGTCCTGAAAGAACTCCTAAAACTCAAGGTGGACAAAGCAATGGGGTCTGATGGGATTCACCCCAGAATCCTAAAAGAACTAAGGGAGGACCCAGTGACATCACTGACCACACTTTTTAACAAATCGTGGGAGGATGGGGTGGTACCTGAGGACTGGAGGAGGGCAGATGTGATTCCCCGTCACAAAACTGGGAGCAAGGCAGAAGCAGGAAACTACAGACCTGTAAGTTTGACCTCAGTGGTAGGAAAAATGATGGAATCACTTCTGAAAGAAAGAATTGTTGAGTATCTAGAGGCCAGTGGGGCAAAGGACCCAAAGCAGCATGGATTTACAGCAGGAAGGTCATGTCAGACGAATCTAATTGATTTCTTTGACTGGGTGACCAAAGTAATAGACCAGGGAGGGGCTGTGGATATGGCCTACCTAGACTTTAGCAAGGCATTTGACACAGTCCCGCACAAAAGACTAATAATCAAGTTAGCCAGCCTGGGAGTGGATTCCAGGATAGCAGCCTGGGTAGCAAACTGGCTGCACAACAGGATACAGAAGGTAATAGTGAATGGAACACATTCCGAAGAAAGGGGGGTTGCTAGTGGAGTACCTCAGGGCTCAGTACTCGGTCCAGTCCTCTTTAACATCTTTATAGGTGACATTGCAGAGGGTCTGGAGGGAAAGGTATGCCTCTTTGCAGATGACACAAATATCTAACAGAGTTGATACACAAGGGGGGGAAGAAAGGATGAGAAGGGACTTGGCAAGTTTGGAGGAATGGTCAGCCATATGGCAACTTAGATTCAATGAAAAGAAGTGGAAAGTAATGCACCTGGGAAACAAAAACCCAGGAGAAGAGTACACAATAGCAGGGGAGGTACTAGCAACAAAAATGGAAAGGGACTTGGGGGTAGTCATATCAGATGACCTAAAGGTGGGTAAGCAATGTGAGAAGTCAGTAAGGAGAGCCAGGGGGATACTGGGATGCGTAGGAAGGGGCATCACAAGTAGAAAAAGGGAAGTGGTTATCCCTCTGTACAGACAGTTGGTGAGACCCCATCTGGAATACTGTGTGCAGTTTTGGAGACCCCATCACAGCAAGGACATAGACAGGATGGAAGCAGTCCAGAAGAGGGCAACTAAATGGTGCAGGGTCTGCATCAGAAACCATATGAAGAGAGACAGAGAGCTTAATATGTATACCCTTGATGAAAGGAGGACGGGGGGCATGATAGAAACATTCAAGTACCTCAAGGGAATCAACAAAGTCCAGGAGGGTAGCATCTTTCAGAAAAAGAGATGTGTAAGAACAAGGGGGCACAATTTAAAGATAGAGGGGGGACGGCTCAGGGGTAATGTGAGGAAATTTTTTTTCACAGAGAGAGTGGTGGATGCATGGAACCGCCTTCCTGGGGAGGTTGTTGGGTCTAAAACAGTGGGGGAATTCAAACATGCATAGGATAGACATAAGGCAATTGTAGTGGGGGGGTTGCAGGAAGTAGGCTGTTGGTTAACTAGAATCTGCAGCTTATCCAATAGGAAGGGAACTTGGCAGACTGGGTGGGCCAAGTGGTTCTTATCTGCCATCAAAGTCTATGTTTCTATGGCAATGTTGAAATTCTGCAGTGAAAATATTAAAAAAACTGGTGAAGTCACGAGCGTGCGTAGAAAATGCACAACGCACACCTGTAATGCAATTAGTTTGGGGATTTATTACAGCAGATTGTCAACACAGGGATTCTGGAACCTCCGCTCATGAACAGTATCACTGTGATTTTCTTAATCTGTCCTGAACAGTGATTTCCCACAGTAACCACGCATTTCTGAGCTGGAAGTGCCAAAACACATTTGGCCATGGTGTGAAAAATGACAGCTGTACTGTTCATAAGGAAGTGTGGAAAAATGCCAGTGGTGAAAATCTGGACTGAAAATACTAATAATCCATGAAGTTACGAGGGTGCGTGGAAACTGCGCAGTGGTCGCTCGTAACACAGTCATTTTATGGACTTTTTTCACCAAATTTTAACAAAGCCATTTTAACACCTCTGCTCATGAACAGTGTCACTGTAATTTTCTTAATCTGTCCCGAACATTGATTTCGCAGACCAACTGCGCCACTGTGTGCTACATGGGCGGAAACACGCTTTGGGCGAGATGTGAAAAATGACAGCTGTACTGCTCATAAGGAGGTATGGTAAAATGGCAATGTTGAAAATCTGGAGTGAAAATATTGAAAATTTGCGAACTTACGAGCGTGCGCAGGAACAGCGCAATGCATGCTCGTAAAACAGTCATTTTTGGTAATTTTTTCACCATATTTTCAACAGAGTTTTTGGGGGCCTACCTCATGAACTGTGACACTGTCATTTCGTAAATCAGTCCCGAAAGATGGTTTCATACAGTGACCGCGAAATCACCTTTTGGGGCCGATTAATGCAATGACAGTGATAGAATTCATGAAATGGGGTTCCAAAAACCCCATGTTGAAAATTTGGTGAAAAAATTCCCCAAAATGCCCGAGATATGCACTAAAGTTGAAAAAACCCTATTTATTACATTATACAGCTTACCGGCATTTCTTCAGTTCGCGGTTGGCTTTGAAGAGTGCAGACGTGTTTTCGGTCCACGGTCGTCGCTGGACTCGAGGTAAGTATGGGGTAAGGTGGGGGTGTGGGGAGGTGGATGCACAGAGGGTGGGCGCGGGTGGGGGTGGGGTCAGGACAGTCAGCGAGGGAAGGTTTTTTCTTTCAGGTTTTAGACGACGTGGGACTTGTGCCACGCTGGGGTGGGCTCCCAGCATGGCAGCTGGAAGGCTGTCTGAGGGGCGTGGAGCCGATGGGATTGGGCACCCCGCCAGCCATGGAAATGTTGCCACACTGGGGTGGGCTCCCAGCGTGGCACCCGATAAATGTCGGGGGGACAAGCCCAGGCCCGGCAGAGTTAGGCACCCTGTCGGCCATACAGACTGCTGCCACACTGGGGTGGGCTCAGCGTGGCACCTGGGCTCTGTTGGGGTGGGGGCATAGCACAGCCGACAGGGGACTAGGCACCCGTTGGCTATACAGTGTGTGCGTGGGAGGGAGCGCATGAGGACGCGATATCTTATCGCTGCTCACTGAAGTGTAGCTCTCCCTTTCAACTGTACGGCACTGCATTTTCAGCTGCTGTCATAGACAGCTGCAGCAGTCATTGGAGAACTGCGGCCGTGCCTGCAAACACACTGACTGAATTGGAAGACAGGGTGCCACACCTATGAAAACTCGGATGATGGCACTATGTTTCTTGCACATGCGTGCAAGCAAACATAAAAATGAATCCGCTTTCTTGCAACTGTGGTATGTATGGCCTGTGTTGTTTGATCAAGAAGTTCCACTAAGTGAAGGAGTTCTCAGCCCCTGGTGTGACCCGGCGTTCCCAGTACTCAGACTCTGCACCAATAATCTGGTTCCTCACTTTATGCTGAGGGGGGGCATCATTGACTCCTTAAATTTGTATTTTAGGGGTGCAAATATTTGGGTCAAAAACAAGGAAATGGGTAATTTTAAAATGTGCAGATGAGCATGGGTACCAAACAGAGAGTGCCACCACCAGGACCGCCACACAGTTTTTTTTTTTTTATAACTGCGGCTTCAAACTATTAACAGAAATTAGGAAAAACTGAACTTGGGAATGTGAGTAAAAACTTGATTTTTAGCAATTTACATCATGCATCTTAATTAACTGAATTTCAATGATTGGAGTTTTAGTTTGTTTAGAAGATCAAGCTTATGGTATTTAAGTGACGGAAAGTTTTTTAAGATTTTATGATTGTTTTTAAGATGTTTTGTTAATTATGTTGTGGTGACATTTTGTGATTATGTGGTTTTAACTTTGTTAGGTACTTTGGTTTTGAAAGGTGCCATAAAAATAAAGTTATTATTATTAACAGCAGTTTGTAAGACCGTAACGCTCAAGAAAATCAGGAATGGCTCACTTGCAGAACCATTAAAAGTGTTTCATTTATTACCCCCGGTAGGTATGAAAATACCCCCCAGAGATATTTGCCGACAGCGAAGAAGGCAATTACCAGTCTGTGACGAAAATCAGTGCCTCCTACGTTAGCCTCCTGGCATGCCATTGTGACTCACATGTGCTATTTGAAAAGACTAATAGCGGGTAGCAATGGTGCCACTTCTCAATTTGATCTCCGGTGGAGACCTTGGGTCATATACATCCTGGAGAGGGATCCCTCCTTTGTTCCCTGAGATATTAAACAAAAGAGAGGGCAACGGGAAAAGTTACATAGGTTTGATACTGGTCTTACAAGCACTAAGAGAGGAACGAGCCACAGATGTTGGGATAATAATTTATTTCTTTATTTTGAATCCCCCCCTTTTTACCCACTCAATAGACTTCAGTGTTTTTCTGCCATAAAAACCCATGAAGAAAAGAGTATTAATGATATGCCACTTCAGATCCAATACATATACCTGAATTAAGTTTTTTTTATGATTTATGTAAAGTATAATTTGATTGACTTGTACTTTTTTATTTTTATTGATGTAATGTGAGCTTCACATGAATAACTGTATGTAATGAAATGTCCTGAAAAGATAAAAATAAAGTGTTTTAAAAAAGCTTTCCATTTATGAGAAGCAAAGTAACAGGTTTTGGTAATACTACTATCAATCTTCATAGAAGTTTCGGCAGGAAAAACAAGCAAGTTGACTTACTGAGAAGCTCTTTTTCTACTGTTCTACTTCCTGTTTGTAACACAGTGTACTGCAAGGTAATAAGGTAATCTCTCTCATGCGAGGATCTACTTCCTGTTTGTAACACAGTGTACTGCAAGGTAATAAGGTAATCTCTCTCATGCAAGGATCTACTTTCTGTTTGTATGACTAGTGCACTGCATGGTAATAATGTAATCACTTTATAGTGTACTGCATGGTAATAATATAATCCCTCTAGTATATTGTCCTACTTCCTGTTTGTGCGACTGTAAACTACAAGGTAATAATGTAATCTCTCTCGTGTGCTGTTCTACTTCCTGTGACATGACAGTGTACGATAAGGTGTTGTACCAACAACATAATATCCTTAACTAATGCTGTCTTCTTGATGCAAGACTTTCTGAAAAGCACAATCCCTTTTACTGGCCCAACATGGGTACTGCATATAAAGTTGCAGCCTGCAAGCTATTGGAGCCACACAGGTCTCTCCATCAAGCACCACGTGACGGAACCTGAGGGGCACAGAAAGTTGATAACAACCACATGCAATATGAATGTTGGGCCAACTAATGTTATCACACCACCCAAGATTAGTCTCCCAAGCAGCCTTTGGAGAAAATTACCTAGAGAAGCACAGCACTCTACCACGACCCCCTCCCACCACCACAACAACAAAATGCAGGAAACAAGTCACTCGGCAACTTGCCCCTCCATCCATTCTTATTCAATGATCAATAAATCTAAACCCCCAGATCCAATCAACTGAAGCAACTTCCTTTCTGGCTGCCATGTAAATAGAATCTGAACAAGTCTCTGTTTCTGAGTAGGCAGTCTCCTCCGTCCTAATCCCGAATGTCCCCAGGCCTGTTTCAGGAGTGTTCCCTTCAGGGTAGAGCAAGCACACAAGACAGGAAGAAGGATACAGCAGAATAAATACCAGAGCAGCAGGTGGCGTGTTCCCTTTAGGGCTCGTGACGCTGTTTTTGGCACTATTTGTCTGAGGCTGCGCAGAAGATAGAAGATGAAACTCTTTCAACCAACAGTCTGCAAGTCGAGTACGTTAACTAGACATATTCTCACCAGCAGTCTCCAGTAATGGGCCTGAGTGACAACAGCAGCAAGTATACCCATTTGAACAACCCTCACCCCACTCAAAAATACCCCACTATTTACACAGTGGGCTTAAAAAAAATAAAAAAAAGGACAGGATTTACAGCTGCTCTGCCCCCTTCCTGCAAGGGCGACAGTCTGCCCGTTGTTACTTTCAACTTGAATCACATGAAGGAAGGGCTCTTTCAGCCTCTCAGCTGTTTGCACATTCTGGTTTTCTTTCATCGTATCAAGGAAGCACAGGTCTGAACTTCGTCTTTTTAAATGATTTGTTTTGCCAAAGCAGTCCTCTTTGATGAGGAAGCCCTTCCCAAAATGTTAGTACAAAGTTTTACGACACAGCCAGACTGGCTCACCAAAATATATTGAAATGTTCAGGTGGGTCCCCTCTAATGGGTATCTGCCCACCATCTAAACTCTGAAAGACATTACATTTATCATCAGTTTTCTAATTACAAGGGATTTCTCGTCATTCAAGTAAATGCAACATGCAAACACAGAGTCAGTATAGCAGATTTAAGGAGAATACTGTTATGAGCGAGACATCCTGGGCCCCTATTGATTTTCTTGGTGGGTCGCTGCATTAACTTGATATGGGGGTCCCTGTACCCCAGTCCAACCCTGTACAATACCTCACATATATGACATCAAACATCTTAATGCTCTACACAGAAGAACCCCTTGATAAAGTGCGGCTGCCTCTCAGGTGGGCTACCATAAGTTCAATAACCAATAAAAATGCAGCTTTTCTAGGAAGCCATGTCCTCTATATGCTGCGGATGACTCAGCTGCTTCTTGTATGCTGAAAGGCACTTGGAAGCCGAACTGAAGCAATGCATAGCAGCAGTCCCCGTTTCAGGGGAAACGTCTGAACATATAACTTTTTTTTGCTTCTGAATTTTTCATTTTACTCCCTCTATCCCAATCAGCTCCCATCCGCCTCATCTGGAAACCATCCAAGCCCGTCACCAACCCACACCCAAGGGCCTCCTACCATACTGTACACCACACTGTTCCAGGCTGTCCGCTAACCTAATTGGGTTGAAAATGGTGTCAATCTGAACTTCATCTTTTTAAATGATTTGTTTTGCCAAAGCAGTCCTCTTTGATGAGGAGGCCCTTCCCAAAATGTTAGTACAAAGTTTTACGACACAGCCAGACTGGCTCACCAAAATATATGGAGGAACAAACTTCCAATGGAAACAAATGTTAAACTGAAAACAGGAAAAGGGGAGCTTCTGCTCTGGTTTACTGAAAAACTAGATCCTTTTATATATCCACCTGAACACTATTCTCAAGGTAACGGTGGTACACTGGTAAATACAAACACATGGAAACAGGCTTCCGAGTTTATAATTATTATTTCTATAAATAAGTTCTCAGAACACTTTTTTATAGGTTTGAATTTCCCAGTGTACTACCATTTCCCTGAGGAAGTATTGTTCACTAAGAAATGTTGGATTTTTTTGGGAGGGGTGTGACAGGGAACTCCTGCCACTCTTCAAGACCAACCTTTTCTTAAATCTGTTGCAACAGTTCTTCTATTACTTAGCCTAATCTATCTTTTACAATTTCTAGTCCATAAGGTTGGCCACCTATGGGCACCCCCTTCCCTTTCTTGACTATGCTATAATGTCCTCTTTAATTTTCCTTTTCCCTCTCAGGTCCTCATACAGGGAGGTTATTGTGCTGACCTCTAAGCGTATGTAAAACAGGTTGTGTTTATCATTGTTGGATTTAGTATGTAATAGCACTATGTCATAAAATACCTTGATGTATACACCTTATGTTTATGAAACCTGTAACTGTTGAAAATACCATGGCACTAGGTGTTTTTGATAATGATAAAAAGTACTAGGTGACTATTATAAAAGTTAAGTTATTTGTACTATTTAAAATGCATGTAAATTACTATAAACTGAACAAGTCTGAAATTTCATGGTGATTTGCATATATCCCATGATGCTTTGCATTATGGAAGTATGTGTGATGTGTTTCTTTGAAACTTGGCTTACTGTCACTGCCCTTTAGGGTGGTAACCCATGTTTCAGTGCTTCTGCACTGAGGTTCTTTGTCTTTATCTTGTTTTTGGAGTTTGTTTTTTATTTGAGCCCCCACCACCCAAGCAAACAAGGCCCACATAGGGGTGGAGGCTGACTGCCAACTGCTAACTTAGAGCAGAGATCAGTGTCAGTAGGTGCTGGCTAAGTGCACAGAAAGGACATACACAGTCCGTTGTTGCAAACTGATGTACTGAAGAAGGGATATGCCATTGCTTAAGGTTATCTACTGTATTTTGAATAAATATCACAGAGATTGTGTGCTGAACTTGAAGTTCGGTGTCTAGTCCATCTATTATCCCACAACCCCTCCACAAGGTGGATAAATAAAATAATTAAATTTTGTATTAAACATGAGCAGAACCTTTTTGTTTCTTATTTTTGCCCACCATACCTCACGGCCCTTCCCTGTTGGTACTCCCCTTTGAATACTGGAATTCTGGAGGCAAAGGATGACCCCTCCGTGCTGAGCAGATGGACAGTGCTGGGTCCTTGCAGGATGAGATACTAACCTGCCAATGGGAACAGTTTTCCTCTGTTCTTTCACCCCAAGATGCAACCATGTACTGGGGTTGCAATGGGCGTGTTGGCACCGAGCAATAAGTCTCCCCTCCCCCAACTGTTCCCATCTTGCTTATACCATCTATGGCAGCAGGGTGGCAGCGGTGCAGTAGGGATTGCACCAAGGTGGCAGTGGTGCGGCAGGGATCGCACCAAGGTGGCAGCGGTGCGGCAGGGATCACAACAAGGTGGCAGCGAGGTGGCAGTGGTATGGCGGGGATCGCACCAAGGTGGCAGCGGTGCGGCGGGGATCGCACCAAGGTGGCAGCGGTGATCGCACCAAAGTGGCAGTCGTGCAACTGGGATTGCACCAAGGTGGCAGCGGTGCGGCGGGGATCGCACCATGGTGGCAATAGTGTGATGAGGGTCACACCAAGGTGGCAGCAGTGCGGTGGGGATCGGACCAAGGTGGCAGCAGTGAGGTGGAGATCACAACAAGGAAGCAATTGTGCAGTGGGGATCACAACAAGGAGGCAACAGTACGGTGGAGATAGGACCAAGGTGGCAGCAGTGAGGTGTGGATTAGTCCAAGGTGGCAGCAGTGTGGTGGGGATCGGATAATCAACCACTCTGAGGAGGCTAGCAACAGTCAGATCTTGCCCCGCCAGCCCACCAGTATCCCAGGCTCACTTCCAGACCCAGGATGCCCATGTTACCACTGTGCTGATGGGCCAGCCTACAGTATACCATTCCCACTCCATTTCAGGTCCCCCACTTCCTCCTGTTTTGTGAGATACCCCCCCCAACTCGAAGTCTGCTTGAACATGATTTTACTTGAAATACTGAAAGGAGTGCTTATCCCTCCCATTATTTAACTTCACTTTCCTTGTAACGAAGTAAACTAGCATGCAACAGACACTGCTCCCTGACCTTACAAGACAACGGGTGCTCAAAAACAGCAGAGAATAATGTGGAAAACCTGACAAAACCCAGTTTAAAAAGCAGCTCTGTACTTCAGCATAGGCTTTCATAAATAAGATGTCTCAGCTGTTACAGTTTACTAGAGAATACATGTTTTCATTTTCAGTGCTCCTTTCCAAGATTTGCAGCACTACTTGGTAGTCCATCTAAAAGGTCAGTATAGAAAACATTTGAAAACACTTGCCTCTCCCGTTAACCTTACAGTGCCTTTGTTTATGATATCATGGTGCCCACCATGACAGCAGACTGTGATGTTGCAGACATTAATTGTGTGGTGAGTAGGGGAGAGTCAGATACAGTTTGAAAGACTCAGTGAAATAATTGCTGCATTATCTACAATATTTTGTAAACCAACAGCAAGGAAAGAAAGAAAAGGAGACAGCTAGAAAACACTAACATTAAAACGTAACTGGTGAAAATCTAGTGTTCTTAAGCTTTTTATTATAATGGAGAGTTGCTATTTAAAGACGTGTTCTGTTCAATTATTTCAAATATATTTCCTTGTTTTATTACTGTTTTAGCACACTAAACTTACATTTTATGAATTCTACAGTATTCTGCACCAGTCAAAAAAATATGCATTTCCTGCTCCAGATAAAAAAAAAAATATGAAAATTACGTACTCACCTTAAGTCTTGATCTTCTAGGAATATCTTCACCAATGATTAATACTAGTAAGTCTTAGCCTAAGGCACTAGGACCCCATGGAAGCCAGAACTTTTCAGGAAGGCTGGCACCGAGGCAAGCTGCATGCATGCGTGGCACCGTGAAACTGGCACACAGTGCATGGATTACATCAGCACCAGCCCTCAACCACCTCAGTACCTTCTTTTACCGAGTAGGGGCAGCATAACCTAAATAACATTTCTTCTTCATCTGTTTCTCCTCCCTCCCGGCCGGCACCTCCTTCCCCCTAGTCTTCCCAGCCCTGTCATTCAGCCTCAGGATTTACCTGCTCTCTATGTCCCCTATGGCAGGGGGCGGGGAGTCCCCTAAACCAGTCACACCGGATCCGAGATTCGGAAGGGGCCTGAGTTGCCAGCATGTGGAGCCTGCAGAGGCCAGAGGTCATCGTGCGCATCTGGGGATTTTTCCAGTTTTCTCCCAGCACAGCGGAAGGGCGTGCAGTGTCGCAAATGGTGGTGTTGCACACATTCCCGTGTGTGTCACGCCAGGCGTCTGCTCCACCTCTGCTTCCTTTCTACAGCATCGGTGTGCCGACCCTTAGCCTCCACTAGGGGCTAGGCTAACACCGGCCACTAATTCCCTCCCTCCCTCCCTAGAGGAGAACAGCTGCCTTAGGACACTTGATCCTCCCCCTCCCTGACCAACCCCCCGCCCCCAAACGACCCACTTGCACCACAAACACAGGTCGCTGGCATGGCAGGAGGTAAGGCATTAGTGCCTCAGCCCTTCATGCCACTGGGCTGGCCATAACATAGCTGTGGTGACCTGTATAAGAAGGGTCAACAAACCAGTAACATGGTGTCGTCACAAACCAAACCAAGAATAAGGGGTGAAAACCAATAAAAAACATACTAGGATTGAGCCTGGGGGACGGTGGGTGGACGTGTGAATCAATGGTGAAGATAGTTCTACAAGATCAAGAATTAAGACGAGTACATAATTTTCATATTGTCCAGAAATCAGTCTTCACCACTGATTCATACAAGTGGGCCACAGTGCTAAGCTCAGATAAAATCCCCCAGACTAGGATGGCAGGAGCCAAGGGCTCAGTCACAACTTAAGTCTATTCAGGACTGTCCCGGCAAAGGTGGAATGCTGCCTGGCATGGAATTCCAGGGCATAGTGCTTAACAAAGGTGTGCACTGTGTCCCAAGTTGCAGCTCTGCAGATATTGCCAATAAGTACAGAGCGAATCTCTGCCAGGGACGTGGCAACCACTCTAGTAGAGTGGGCACGTCCCTGACCTTCCAGCTTGACTGAAGCCATGGCATGGTAGTGATGTAGGCATCTGACAATCCAGGCAGAAATGATCTTGAATGCAACAGGCTGCCCCTTTTGCTTAGGATCGAAGGAGACAAGGAGCCATTTGAATTGCCTGAAGTCCTTAGTTCTGTCCAGGTAAAACATAAGGACCCTATTAACGTCCAGAGAATGGAGAGTGCACTCCCTTTCATTCTGGAAGTTAGCAAAGTAGTAGGCAGCGTAAGTGACAGATTGAGACAGAACTCAGACACCACTGTAGGAAGAAACTTAGTGTGTGTGTGTGCGCTGAGAACTACCTTGTGCTTGTGGAAAAGGGTATATGGGGTGATCTGTAACCACGGCATGGATTTCAGACACACTGTGAGAAGGTGAGATGGTCACTAGAAATGCTGCTTTCCAAGTTAACAACTTCAGCTCACATGTCACGAGGGGCTCAAAAGGCTTGCGGGTGAGCATATCCAGCACAAGGTTAATATCCCCTGTAGCCATCAGCTTCCTGATCAGAGGACTTGTGTATAGGATGCCCTAAAGGAACCTCTTAAATAGTGGCAGTTGTGCCAGGTAGAGGGTATGGACGGGCTTGTGGTATGCAGGTGTAGCATACAAGTGGATGTTAACTGTGGAATATTGTAGGCCAACATCAGAACGATCCGGCAGGTACTCCAGAATCTTTTCAGGTTGGCACCCAAAGCAGTCCATGCGGGCTTTGGAGCACCAGATGGAACATCTTTTCCACTTGACTGTCTACGTTTTCCTAGTGGAAGGTTTACGGGCAGCCAAAACTGTTTCAGAGACCCTTTGAGATGCTCTGTACCTGTTCACTTCTATCTCTTCAGGAGCTAGGCCTGAAGGTGAGGGGAGCACAGGTTGGGATGGACCAGGTGACCCCAAGTCAGTAAGTCCATCCTGAGTGGAAGTATCATTGGTTTGCTGACTAACAGTCTGTTCAGAGGAAGCCACATCTGTCGAGGCCACCAGGAGGCGACCAGTATCACCTTGCCACCTACCCCATGCACCTCCAGTATGAGCAGCAGCCTCTGCACTAGAGAGACTGGTGAGAATGCATATAGAAAAAGATTTTGCCATTCCAGTGTGAATGCATCCTGCCAGAAAATGCCATGTCCTGGATTTCTAGAGCAGAATTGAGGCTGTTCGGCATTAAGTGGGAATACAAAGAGCTCCACATCTGGGGTGCTCCACTCGTCAAACAGCATTCTCACAATGTCTGGAGCTACTGATCACTCACGAGGACCAGCCTTTGTTCCGCTGCGCTCATCTGGCGGAGTGGTCAGGACTCCTGGCAGATAAATGGCCTGGAGTATGATCCCCTACGTCAGACACAATTCCCACACTCTCATCAGCTCTGGGGAGAGGGTAAGAGAGTGCCCCCCCTTGTTTGCTGTTGCAGTACATCACAGACTTGTGGTTTGTCTGAAGGACTGATTCTGTGGCGAATATGATCCATTAGGGCCCTGAGGCTGTACAAAACAACTCGCATCTCCACACACTGATGTGGAGACAAGTTTCTGATGGGTCCTAGACACTGTGTGTGGACACCCTGACAGTGGGTCCCCCCATCCCACCAGGGAAGCCTCCATGGTAAGAGTCACCTCCGGCTCAGTTGGGATAAGGGAAAGCCCTCGAGGAGCCTGCCCTCCACTGACCACCATGTGAGTGACCAAACCAGGAATGGGGTCACCTGAATGGGACAGGTCTCAGGATCTCATTTTGTTTTTAATTTAGTATGCTTTCCCCCCCACATCTCCACTGGCCCCTATCAGACTGGTTGCCCACGCCCAGCCCCATCACCCACCATCCCGGGACTTACCTGGCCTCACGTGTACCCCCACAGATGACCCCCCCATGGGAAAGACCATTGGAGGCCTGGCTCCATAAAAACCCAGTGGAGTTTGGGTATTCGGTCAGCAAGGCAGAGAACCCAGTCAGTGGTGCGTAGCCTGTGATGAATGGCAGATGGCCTCCTGTGCAGTGGAGGTTTTTTCCTGTTTTCTGGCCCCCCCCCCCGACGTCATAGCACCATGCCGTCGCTGTCCCCTCCCCAGATCCGTGGCTCTGGTTTGCACTTCCACCTGCGGTCATCCAAGTGGCAGTGCTGCACTGAAAGCCATCCACCCTCCCTCCCCTGAGGTGGTGAGCATCCCATGGATGCGCAGCAACCCTTCCCCGGCAGACTCTTTGATGCCCCAGGCTCGCTCCCGAACCCAGGTTAATCGGTGTTGCAAGCTGTAGCACTACTGCTGCGCCAGTGGGCTGGCAATAGGTCTGAGGATGTCATGATTGTGACCACTGTGCAATGAGTATCCACTGAGTTGGTCTCATGTGCAGCCACGTCAGGGAGACTCTGAACGCTGAGAAGGCTATTAAACTCAGCATTCGATAAGTGGAATGGGCTTGCAATCTTGTGCTCCCTCGATATAGCAGGCTATCAGCAGGACTGCCTGCATTTTGCTCTCTGGTAGAAAGGCTTGGGCCTTGATCATATCAAGAAGAGCTCCTATGAACAGTAGCTGCTTGAGGGTTGGAGCTGAGATTTCTCTAGATTCAACAGTACCCCCCCCCCCGAGGTGAGGAACTGGGAGGCAGTGGCCACTGCCTATTCAGTCTCCTGTCTGGATGGACTGGTCATCAGCCAGTCATCCAGGTAAGGGAAAACCTGGAGACTCATCTTTCTCAAGTGCACTGCGAGTACTACAAAGCACTTTGTAAAAACTCGAGGTGCTGAGGACAGCCCAGAGGCAGGACTCTGAACTGACAGTACTGCCCCAGCACAACTAACAGGAGTCATCTGTGGTGGCTGGCGTGTACCAGTATGTGCTGGTATGCATCCTGCATATCTAAGAAAGCTAACCAATCCTGAGGTTTCAGAGACCCCAGAGAAATCATTTTGAATTTTTCTTCTCGCTCCATTAACTTGTTCAGGTTTCTGAAGTCGAGAATGGGGCACAAGCCTCAGATTTCTTTGGTGCAAGGAAGTAGTTGGGAGTAGAAGCCTGTGTTGCACTCGGACTCCAACACTATTTACACTGTCCTGTTGCACAGAAGGCCTGCAATCTCCTGCGCCAGAAGCTCTGACACCTGAGCGGATAAGAGGGGCTGCCTTCTGGATAGATAGTTTGGAGGCATTTCTGTGAAGTCCAGGGAGTATCCCTCCTGGATGATCCAGAGGACACACTTGTTCATCATAATGGACTCCCATTGACAGTAAAAGTGGGTCAGGTGCCCCCACCCCAACAGGGGAGGAGAGGTCTGCTTCGGGCAGCTGAGGCAAGACCAGGGCCGGGGCTTCAGAGGGTGGCACTGGGTACTTTCAGCATCTGTGCCTTCGACTGCGCCTTTTTCTGAGGCTGGGTAGGCTGAAAATTTGTTTAGGACTCCCCTGCCTTTCCCATGAAAGGACTGCCTGTTGTAAAGGAAAATGCATCCTTTTAGCAGAGGCGGTTCAATGTCAAAATAGTGTGGTATTATTAGTGCGGTAAATGGAAGCGCATACAAAAATGAAAATTATGTACCTACCGTAATTCTTGATCTTCTCTTGTATCTTCATCATTCATTACTGCTTGGGTTAGTGCCAGAGGTGCGCACCGTACGGGAGTTTTTTTTGGAGTCGTTCCAATGGCGCCTGCTAAGAGCGACGCCAGGCAAGCATGCGTGAGGGGCAGCCGTTAGGTGCCGAGACTCTCCATCTCAGTTCTGGTAGCTGAAAAGGCAAAATAAAGGGTAAAGGGTAAAGGAAAAAAAAGGAGAACGAGGCAAGAGAGTCGATGGACAGAAAAAGGAAAGGATATAAACTGAAAAAAGGAATAAGCCGGTAAAGGACAGATAGAAGAGAGAGAGAGAGTACCTACCCTAAGTGACCGCAGGGCCTCCCTTCAGGGGCGGCTCCAAGGGAGGAACAGATAAAGAGAAAAGGAAGAAGAAGAAGAAGAAAGGGAAGAAAATAAGGGATGCTGAGAGGGGAGAACACTGCCCAAAGATACACTGCTTGAGAGGTTTATAAGCTCGGAACCAAAAACAAGGGAGCACGAATCCCTCCTGACAGGACTAAGAGAAGGTTCAACTGAACCGCTTGTATAGATTGGACACAAATGGCAGATTCCCTAACTTCTCATCATCCCAACCCCCTACACTCTAGCTGAGAGCTCACAGACTGCCCAGGCAGAAAATCTGTTCCGGAAGGAGAGCGCCCAACTGTGAGGGGGATAAGCCCCTTAGCACCTTGTTAAGTGCCAACACCGAAGTGTGTGGGTAGGGGTTAAGCCCTACAAAAGGCAGCTTTGTATGAAGGATAGAGTGGGAATTCAATCGGACTCCTTGAAGGCAAGGCAAGAACAGCAGCTCAAGGTTAAAGAAGTGCAGAAGCACCAACCAGAAGAAGCTGACAATATTAATTAATACCTGCCAGAGGGAACCTGAAAATTGGGGCTGAGCCATAGAAGGATGGTCTCTTTAGCTGTGAACTGAACAACATGGCTAAGAAGCCAAGAGGTCACCCTTAGGGGAAATCAGAAAGAGTTCCCTCAGGACAGAATAAGTCCTACTCGATCCCCTTTACCTTGAGGAAAAAGGATCCGTCCAGAGAAGAACGGAAATCAGGATAGTTTTTTTTTTTTTGGCATAAAGGCCAAAAAGGAAGGGGGAGGAACGAGAAAGGGGGAGACATCTCAGTAGGAGGCCACGGAGGGGAAGGTGGGTGGGTATCAGTAATGAATGGTGAAGATACAAGAGAAGATCAAGAATTACAGTAGGTATGTAATTTTCATATCTTCCCTTGTCAATCTTCACCATTCATTACTACTTGGCTGAGTACCAAGCTCCCCCCCTCAGGGGGGATAATACAAACCCTGAGGGAACAAGACCCCCAGCCTCCTGCTGGTGGGGGAATGGGAAGGGAAGACCCCGGGCTAATCAGATGAGAAGCCTATGGTGGAGGAGAGCTAGGAGGTGTCCCCCGGGGACGGGGAGATGGAGGAAGCCCCTGCAGAAGCCTCCTAGCCCTGGAGGAAAAAAGACGCTCCTAGTCTCTCCTCCACTAAGACTGCAGGAGCCATGCATGTAGGTGAAGAGAATGAAGAGCAGGATATACGAGTGGCCCCTGCCCCTGTGAGAGCAAGTGGGTGGAGAGTGGCAACTGTACTGGAGGTTCTAAAGACAGCTGCTGGAGCAACGGATACCATATCTGTTGAGGCCACAGAGGAGCAATCAGGATCATCCTGGCCCCCTCTGACTGCAATTTGAGCAGTACTCTCTGAATGAGCAGAAAGACGTACACAAACTTCCCTATCCAAGAGAGGGAGAATGCGTCTCACTAGAAAAATGAAAATTACGTACCTACCATAATTATGATCTTTCTGTGTATGTTCACCATTCATCACCTTTGGGTATATGGCCGGAGGTCAGACTTTTTTTGGACGGATGGAGTCGACGCACTGACGGTGCCTCCCTCGAGGCCGATGCACCGCGTGGCGCCACGGTTGGCCGTTATGTGTTGTCGGCTCTGCCTCCCACCAGTTCTGAGTCGTATGGAGAGGTAAGGAAAAGGGTTGGGAGGGTGGGACAAGAAAGTCCAAGCGACAGATAAAGGAAAAAATATATAACATAAAGGAGATATAACAACTGAGAGGACATAATAAGAGAGAAGTCTAAGGGATTGGGTAGGGGCTCCAATCTCTGGAAATAGGAAAAGAGAGAAAAAGAAGGATTTAGGACAAGGGGGAGGAGGAAGGTAACAACCATAACCTGGTCCTTGACTTATCTCCAGATTGTATAGGAACTGCAAGGAGTAGCCAAAGGGCTCATTGTCAGAATTCAAGGCACGGAATCACTGGCAAAAACTCCAAAAGCAGAAAACGGCTATTCTGGAAGAAAGACAGGACACAGGAAATTGTCCCTCTCTCAAGGAAAAACAGTTTTTGGTGAAAGAAAATTTAGTTTTTTTTTTTTTTAAAACGATATGTCCACTGGACAAAGAAAATTAAGATGGACGGGAATGAAGGAGGAGAGAATGGAGGGCAACTGCCAACTCCCACCCCCACAGGGGTGGAGCTAGAGCACTGGAGAAGGAGTGCCCCCCATGCTGACCACTCTCCCCTTAGAGACATCCCCCTATGTGCCCCCGTCTATCCCATCCCTTACAAGAGAAAGGGGGGGGGGCGAGACTGGGCACAGAGAGGGAGGGGAGGGGACCCAGAGACTGAGGCCCTCGGGGGTGGAGGTAGGATTATGATGAATGGTGAAGATACAGAAAGATCAGAATTACAGGTAACGTAATTTCATCTTATCCGTGTCAATCTTCACCATTCATCACCTTGGGAGTGTGCCGAGCCCCCTGCCTTTTTTTCCTGTAACCCTAAGGGACAGGGTCCCTTAGCTCTCAGTGGGTGACACACTAAGAGGGAGAACCTTCAGGGCCTGGAGAGACCGGCATGTGGGAAGAGTGAGACAGGGACCCCCCGGAGGGGGAAGGAAGCTGCCTCGATAAATGCAGTCTCGCTCTATGGGAGAAGAGATGGGTTCTCTGGTGAGCGGAGTTAATCACCCTACACCGGGCCAAGGGTGACAACCGGGAAAGACGCAGCCATGCTGTCTGCCTAGTGCGGATCGCTGTCCCTACGACCTGGTAGCTACCTCACTGGCGTCATACGATGCCTTTGCTAGGTGCCTTGCTAGCTCCAGGCCACGTGCAGAGAGTGCAATGGCTTGTCTGGTTTGCTCCGTGTCAAGCATCGAGGCTAGGAGTTGACCAAGCCTGGACCACAGGAACCTGTCATAGGTTGCGTAGTGGGCCTGATGTGCTGCAATAGAGAGCAGTAACCATGCAGAGTAGAAAGTCCTCCTACCCCACAAGTTAAAATCTGAGGAGTCTTGATCTGGAGGCCGGTCACAGTGAAGGGTGCGAAACCCATCGGGAGAGTCCAGTTGCTCGGGAGTTTCCAGCTGCGTCAGTCCTGACTAAGGATGAGGAATGGAACCTGAAGACTCCGGGGGCAATACCTCTGGCAGAGATCCCTGGGGGCAGGGACTCCGGAAAAAGGTCTCTGCCAGGAACGCAACGACACCTCCCAAAAGGGAGCAGGCCGGGGGGTACCACAAGGGTGTCCTCACCGAAATCGCCTAAAAAGGCATGCCCTCCCTTCCTGTAGGTGCTCCTATCGGCCCCAAAGTTGGGTGATCCTGCTGGTCAGCACCCCTGACCCTGGCTATGGTAGTCGCTGTCAGATCCCCAGAGGGGGGCTGGTCACGGCCTGTCGAGGAAACTACTAGAGTGCCCACCTGGGCAACTAGCTCTGAGAAGCCAGACTGCCTGTCCGACCCAGAATCAGACTCCTCCTCCGAAGAAGTGGAAGTCCTGTGCCAGACCGTTGGTGGGCGCTCCGTGCCATCTTTACCAAACAGGGCACCAGAAAAGGAGACTGCACCTGAGACGGTTCCAATGCCCTCCTGAGCAACGTGAACAGTGGCAGAAGGAGGCACGGTTCCAGCAAGGGCAGCAATCCCAGTGTCAGAACCTGACTCGGCGCTGTCCGGCCCCATGGTGCCGCAAAAGGCTCCAGGGACAGAGACGGAGCTGACGTTTGCTCAGACAGCCCCATCGGCACCGAGAATGGCGCCGCCCAGCCCCATGGCGCCACAAGCGGTGCTGAGGGCACAGACAGCGGTCTCGGCGCCGAGAACAGCACAGAGATCTGGAACCCCCACAGCACTGTGAGCTCACTTGGAGCCGTGAATGACCCCAGAGGAAGACACGGCGCCGTGCTCAACCTCGGTGCCATTCGAGAGAAAGATGAAGATGGCGCTGTAGAAACTACGATGGCACCGCTAGCTCGCTGACAACTGCGCCGTCAGGGCCCACGCCACCCCGAACAGCACCAAAGCCCAAAATGGCATTGATTGACGGTGTCAAGGACAGAGCCAACCCAGGCCTTCCGAGCCACAGGTCCGACACCGGGGGGAAGCCTTCACCCCCGAAGGGGCAACTGCCATAATGGTGCCTCCCATCCGTCCCCCGGAGAGAACAGACTGGGCCTCCTGCACCGTGGGAGAAACCTTGGCCATGACTAGGCTGGGAAAAGTCGAGGCTCCTGCCTCCTCGGTTGGTATAGAACTGGGATGGGACCCAGAGGAAAGGCCGAGAGCATGTGGCTTGGCCCGACTAGTGCGAACCCGACCCCCCGAAAGTCAGCGGAGCCTGCCCCACTTTCCACGCGCGTTGTTTGATTACTCTCCGATCCATGGAGAAACAGGCATCGCACAAATCCATGTTGTGAAGCGGGCCAAGACATGTAAGACAACGGTCATGCTGGTCGGTGACGGAAAATTTTCGCCCAAATGGACACAGTTGCATGGGGGGCCGCCCCGTCCTGGAAGATTTTTTGCCCTCCAACCGAGACATGACCTACGGAGAAAAAAAACACCAAAAACAGACTCGACATCACAGAAAACAGAATAATTGGAAAGGTCTTACCGGGCGACGTCGAGTATGGCAAACAGAACCAGCAGGAAGAACAGACAAACTACGGCACCGAAACTGAAAATAATAGATTCGAACTGCGAAGCAGGTAGGCCTCAAACTCATCTAGCTTCCCACGAGGTGACCTCGACGGTGGGAGATGAAGAACTGGCGGGAGGGTGGAGCCGACAGCACATAACGGCCAACCCGCAAGCACCACGCAGTGCGTCAGCCTCGAGGGCGGCACCATCAGTGCGTCGACTCCGCCCATCCCAAAAAAAAAAAAAAAAAGCGCTCCTGCGGGGTCATGACCTATGGCCATATACCCAAAGATGATGAATGGTGAAGACTGACACAGATAAGATCACCAGTTCCTGGAGCGAGCGAGCAGAAATTTTGCAGTTTGGCGTTGGACGGGGACGCAAAGAGGTCCAACTCTGGATGGCCCCAGCAACCGAAGAAGTCGTCTGCAACTTCTTGAAGTAATTCCCATTTGTGGTTCAGAGAGGTGGAGCGACAGACTGTCGGCGAGAACATTCTAGACCCCTGGCAGGTGCACCGCAATGAGGTCTAGACTGTGTTCTACTCCCCAATCCCACACTCTCATGGCCTCTCTGCAAAGGAATTAAGAGTAAATTCCCCCTTGCTTGTCGATGTAGAAGACCACTGGTGTGTTGTCTGTCTGCACAAGAAGAGGACCCGGTGAAAACTGGTCTGTGAATGCTTGAAGGACATTCAGAATTGCTCTCATTCCCAGAACATTTATATGTAGAGAGCTGTCTGTGAGCGACCAAGACCCCCGGGTCCTGTGATCTCCTAAATGAGCCCCCCAGCCGGTCAGAGAGGCATCTGTGGTCAGAACTTGAGGCAGAGTTGGCCTCTGGAAGGAGACTCCTCCCTCTAGATTCTCATGGCAGAGCCACCAGTAGAGGGAACGATGGACTGCCCGAGAGATCCACATCGTCCACCGCTTGGTCCCACTGGACCTTGAGATGGCACTGCAGTACCCTCATGTGTAGTCTGGCGAGGGGTACTGTGGCAATGGAGGCCGCCACGTGGCCCAACAGCTGAAGGATGACCCTGGCTGAGACTGAGAATGCTCTTTGGACCCTGCTCGCAAGAGCTCGAAGGCATTCTGCTCTGTCTGAGGGCAGAAATGCTTTCCTCTGTTCGGTGTCCAAAATCGCCTCTATGAACTGCAGCCTTTGCGATGGCCATGGGTGTGCCTCTGGCCAGTTCACCATGATTCCTAGGGAACAAAACAGACACTGTGTCTCCTTGAAAGCGATCTGGAGTTTTTCTTACAATGAAGCAGAGAGGAGCCAATCATCCAGGTAGGGGTAAACAAAGAGGCCTCTCCTTCGGAGTACTGCTGCTACCACTGCGAGACACTTGTGAGTACCCTGGGGGCTGATGAAAGGCTGAAGGGGAGTACCCTGAACTGGTAGTGCTGGTCCTGAAAGCTGAAGCGAAGGAACGTTCTGTGAGAATTCAGGACCCTGATATGCATGTATGCGTCCTGCATATCAAAGGAGTACAACCAGTCCCCCTGATGAAGCAAGGGGAATAGGCCTGCCAGAGTGACCATCTGAAATCTCTGGTACTTGACTGAGAGATTGAGCTGGCTTAAGTCCAGAATGGGGCAAAGGTCTCCAGTTTTCTTTGGGACCAGGAAGAAACAGTAGTAGTAACCTTTGCCCTTCTGGGCCTGGGGAATCTTCTGGATGGCCTTTTTCCCCCAAGAGCTGCTGGATCTCTGCAGCCAGAAGGAGATTGTGCGCTGGTGAACCACTGACCGGGGGGGGGGAGACTGTCCGGTGGAACAGAAAGGAATTCTATGGCATACCCATTTCGAATGGTGTCCAGTTCCCATTTGTCTGAGATGATGCTGGCCCATTCGAGCGGGTAGAGGGCAAACCTCCCTCCTACCTTCTCCTCCTGCCTGTCCCTGAAGAGAGGAGGGGGCCGGGAGAGTCAGGCGGAGGGGGTGGTGGGTCCTTGGGAGTTTTGGGCTGCTTAGGGTCTTGGGAACCTTGGGGCAGGGTGACCCCGCCTCTTGAACCCTTTGCCCTGAGGCTGTCTGCTGCCCTGTCCCTGTCCTTTTCTAAAGGGGCGGTGATGTGGTTCTTGAGGCTGAGATCTGTACATGTGGTGCACGTTGACCACCACTTTACCAGACTCTTGTAGCTGTTTGACCATGCCTTCAACCTCTGGGCCAAACAGAACTGGGCCTTGAACAGGGAATCCAGGTTGGACTTTTGCAGATCCGGCTGGAACCTGTCAACCTGAGCCATGACTGCCATCTCAGACAGACCCCCGAGGCAGCAGCCCTGGAGGCCATGTCCACCACATCATACGAACAATGGAGGACATGTTTTTTTTTTTATTTTAGTTGTTTAACCAGGTATAGCACACTAAGCTGAAAGCTTTTTTACAGGAGCGACCTGGAAGCACAAGGAGGTTAAGTGACTTGCTCAGGGTCACACAGTATGCAAGTGGAAGCTGTGGGATTCAAACCCAGGTCTGGTCTGCTGGATGTCACCAGATTTGCAGTGCAGAGCCTTAGACCACTGCGCTATACTGCCTCCTAACGTTTGTCAACGTCCAGACCTGACTGGGCGCAGGCAAGCACTTCTTATGATTCTGAGTCCAGCATTGACCTGACCAGGTCCATGGTCTTCTGCCATAAGGATTGTTGGTATGTAACCATATGTGCCATGAAGTTAAGAGACCGGATGACACCTGTGGCAGAAGAATAAACCTTCTGGCCCCAGCTGTCCCATTTTTTGGAGACCGGGTCCGGGGGTTGGGTGCTCAAGTGTTTGGGATGGGAGCCCCTGCCGTGAGCTGCAGTCAGAACCAAAGGAATCAGCCTTTGGCTGCTCTGACAAAAATGGTTCGGTTTTGGTGGCTTGTAGAGCCTGTCGGCCTTCCTAGGAACTGCAGGCACTGAGGATGGAGTACGCCAAGTCAGGCAAGTGACATCCTGGAAAGGTTCGATAAAAGGAGGTATCACCAAGGCTTGGGTTCTTTTTCGCCCAAGAACTTGGCCTGGCGCTTGCGCTCTGGGCCCAAGTCCTCTGTATCCCACTTATAAATGGTCTGGATATGTCTCATATCGAGGAAAGAGGGATCATCCGGAGGGGACCACGGGGAATCCTTGGGTCCCTGGGAGGGAGGAAGGAATCCCTCATCTGAATCTGGCCCGGATTCTGCGTCTCCCTCTGAGGAAGATGAAGGAGGAGAAGAAGGTATGGGAGACTGCTGATGCCTCCTCTTTTTGCCCTTATAGATTCTGGGCGTGGGCTCTCACCCCCTGCAGGGGTTGGGGTGGGGGAGGTCCCATGGGTGGTGGATTTGGGGTGGTATCTGGGGGTCTGTAGAGGAGATCCCCTTTTACTGTATACCACCATGTAGTGAATAGGGAGCCTATGTCCACTACTGGGACGACCGCTGGGCCTGGCGTCAGGTTCACGGGGCCTGGTGTCTGGCCGTCTGAGGATCCCGAGGCGTCAGGTCCTGGGCCCCACTGCCAGAGGGCTGGCGTCTGGTGTCACCATCACCTGGGGAGCTGGCATCCAGAGTGGGCTTGGCCGGTGACCGACCCCCCAAGGGGGTGTGGTCGTCTGGTCCTCTGCCGGCGACCGCCCCATATAAGGCATCGGGGACCGGGACGACGGAGAAGGAAACCGGCTAGGCATTCACTGTACGGCTGGTGGGCAAACTTTAGCCAGGGGAGAAGGAGGCGTCTGAGCCCGGACGACCTCCTGCCTACTTGGGTGTTCGTCCAATGTCTTTAGTTTTTCAGATGAACTAGGCCTGTCCTTTGAGGATTTGGACTGGCCCTCCTGGGTCAACCCTGAGGCAGATTTATGGGGTCAATGATCAGGGAAGACTGGTGCTTTGAGAGGCCGACTCCCGGTGTTTGCCCTGAGAAGAGGCGGGAGTGGACTTACTCAATCGGGTATGTTCGGTTGTCTGGGCCAGGAAAGAACCGGACCTCTGGCCGGAGGTCGAAGAGGAAGCAGCCTGCTTAGACAGCGATTTTGGGTGGGACTCAGACCTGGCCCGATCTTTCTCCTTATGGTGATATTTCCCACCCGAGGACTTCTCTTTCGGTGGGGAATCCTTGGCAGTAGAAGAGGAGCAAGCCCCTGAGACATGCTGCATTGCTGCTAGTTGTTTCTCCAGCAGGAAAGTTTTGAGTGCGTTGGCTCTCCTGGTGCGGGTCTTCTGGTTGAATTGCTGGCAGTGGGTGCAGGTGTCAGGCCAGTGGTCTGGGCCTAAGCAGATGAGGCAGGCCGTGTGGCCGGGATCTGCTTGCCGCACGCACACTTAGCTTTACGCCGCGGTGGAGGAGGCGATAACATACGCCAGGGGAACTGATCGAATGACTGAGAAAAAAATAACTCTTCAAACTGTCGACTGTTAAAGAAGGCATCCGAGGAGCCGAACTAAGCGGGTTGATGGTGGGAAAAGAACTGGGATGGCGCCAGGGGACCGCCCCCTTTATACCACGCCTGATGTCGAGTGGAGCTGATGTCGGGGGCAGTCCCCCGCCACAGACTGCTAGCTACAAGTTTTCCGTGGGGTCCTAACGCCTGGCAGCATTAGTCCTAATGGTATTACCTGCTGCAAGAGCTCCACCCTCGAAGTTAGACTGCATGTTTCTGAGCAAAGCCTGGAAAGAAAAATCCTCCTGAGGAACAAAAGTTGGGCCCAGGTCTGAAATAATGAGGTTTGGGTTGGACTCATCCCCCTTCACATCCTCCACAGAAGGAGAGTAATACAGGGGGTGGATCACAGGCCCTCTAATCCAGAATGCAGTATTGGCAACACTGATGACACCAGCCCCAAAGGATGGAGGGCCGTGCCAGGGAGAGTGCCACAACCAAATCCAGCGCTAGGGGAACACCAGCACAGACAGCGGTACCAAAGCCGGTAGCGGACCAGGCCCAAAAGGCCTAAACCCAGCACTGGCACTAGTGCCAGCACCAAAGTGACCAGCAGTGGTACCACGGTCGGTCTTACCACAGTGGTGCAGAGTACAGATGTGGCCAGAGGGACAAGAAGTGGCAGCCCAGTCACCGGCAAGGGCCAGGGGGCTGTTGCTGGAACCAAATGCTCTAACTTTAGTGAGGGCCTGCCTGTGTCTCAAGTTTCACCAACCCCGAAGAGCCAGGAACCGGTGCCGCCAGCAGTCAAATGTGCCAGATGCTGCATCCACTGCTTCATAAGAGCTGCCCACGGTGAAGCTGCCCATCAGAGTCCCCACTTATAGGCTGGGAGCAGTTCGGGCCAGAGACCTCGACTTCCTAGCACTAGAGGCCCCCGGTGATGCTGATGGTGCCAATGAGGGCTTCCGGCTCTGGAGACCAAGGATCTCGTGGTAGACCCCACAGAGGGTGACCCCGAGTAGTACCATTTCTTCCCCTTTTGTCACGAAGAGCCTAGCAGTGCTGAAAACGTGACTGTGATCTGAATGGGACCACTTCTTTTTGTGCTTCCGGGAGGAGTCTTTCCTCCCGAGCACTGGACAACCCATTATCAAAACCATTGCCCAACTGGAAAGTGGAACGAACATGACCCCGGTGCTGGAGCAGCTTGCCCGAGAAGGCTCCTTACTGTCATCCTCCATGACTGTCGACTGTTGACTTGGGGGGCTGTGAAAGACTGATAGAAATACATTAGTTACATAACTAATTGACACAAAATAACAAACTCTAGCTTTAAACAGTAAAACTGAGAAGAAGAAAATGCTGCTGTTGTACAGACGTGAAGTTCTTACTTCCGGTGGGCAAGCGATGTTGCTACTGATGCGCACTCCACAGCGGGGGGGGGTTGAGGCAGTTGAAGGCTGGTGCCGAGGCGAGCCATGCAGTGCATGTGTGCAGCTTACCTCGATGCCAGCCCACCTGAAAGGTTCGGGCTCCCACAGGGTCCTAGCGCCTCCAACAAAGACCAGCTAGTGTGAATCAGTGGTGAAGACTGACTCCATGAAGATATGGCAGGAGTGAAAGAGCATTTTGCAAGATGAAAGAAAAAGGGTGTTCTAAACTGAAATAAAAAAGTTCACTGCTCTTTTAATATCAGCAGGTTTCTGAAAGCACTGGCCAAGGTCTTCGATTATTGCATGTTGTCAGCTACAATCGAGTACTTCCAATGCTGTGCATTTGTATACATGACTAAGTGTGCAATACCTACCCAAATACACATAATTGAGTGTGCAATGCCAACCCAAGTACACACAATTCAGCGTGCAATGACATAATTCAGCGAGCAATGCCAACCCAAGTACACACAATTCAGCGTGCAATGACATAACTGAGTGTGCAATGCCAATCCAAGTACACATAATTGGGTGTCAAATGCCAACCCAAATACGTATAATTGTGCGTGCATTGCCAACCCAAGTACAGATAATTTAGTGTACAGTGCCAGCTTAAGTACACGTAACCGAGCATGCAATGCCAACCCAAATACACATAACTGGGCATGCAATGCCAACCCAAATACACATAACTGGGCGTGCAATGCCAACCCAAATTCACATAACTGGGCGTGCAATGCCAACCCAAATTCACATAATTGAGTGTACAGTGCCAGCCCAAGTATATGTAATTGGGCGTGCAATGTCTACCCAAATACACATAACTGGGTCTGCAGTATCTACCCAAATACACGTAACTGAGCGTGCAATGCCAACCCAAGTACATGTAACTGTGTGTGCAATGCCAACCCAAATACATATAACTGGGTGTGTAATGCCAACCCAAATACACACAACTGGGTGTGCAATGCCAACCCGAATACACACAATTGGGTCTGCAATATCCACCCAAATACCTATAATTGTGTGTGCAATGCCAACCCAAATACACAACTTGGCGTGCAATGCCAACCCAAGTACAATTGTAACAGAGTGTGTAATGCCAACACAAATACACATAATTGGGCGTGTAATGCCAACCCACATACACAAACCTGAGCGTGCAAAGCCAGCCCAAAGACACAATTGGGCAGGCAATGCCAACCCAAATACAAATAATTGGATGTGCAGTGCCAACCCAAATACACATACTTAGGTGCACAGTGCCAACAGATGTACATATAATTAGGTGCACAATGCCAACAGATGTACATATAATTAGGTGCACAATGCCAACAGATGTACATATAATTAGGTGCATAATGCCAACAGATGTAGGCACAATTGGGTGTGCAATGCCAAGTGATGTACACAACTGGGTGTGCAATGCCAACAGAGGTATATAACTGAGCATGCATTATCAACCGTTGTACAAATAACTGAGTGTGCAATGCCAACTGCTGAACATATAATTCAGTGTGCAATGGCAACCAACAGAAAACCGTTCAGGGGTGCAGTCCCAACAGATGGACACAACTGCGCGTGCAATACAAACTGTTTAACATAATTTGCCATGCAGTGCCAACTGGAGTATACAACAGAGCATGCAATACTATACACAACTGGTGGTGCAATGCTAGATGCTGAATATATAATTTGGTGTGCAAATGCAACCGATATACAGCTGGGCATACAATCCCAACAGATGTATGCAATTAGACATGCACTGTCAATTCCTAAACATATACTTGGGTATGCACTGTAAACTGATGTTCATCACTGGGTGTGGAATGTCACTCACTGACTGGGATGGAATACCAATCCATGTACAAATAATAGCTTTGCAGTACCAACTGCTGTACACATAACTGGGGTTGAATATTAACCAATGTACAAATAATATGGTTTGGAATGCCAACCATTGTACACATACTTGAGTGTGCAATGGCAACCAGTGTGTACACGTGTTGGGGTTATACTGCCAAAAGATGTACACATATTTGGGCGTACAATGCCAGCAGCTGTACAAATAATTGTGCATGTAATGCCAACCACTGTAAACATACCTGGGCGTGCAATGCCAGTCAATGAACACAGCAGGCCATTCAGTGCCAACATATGTAAATAGAGTTGCGTGAGCAATGGCAACTAATGTACACATCACTGGGCGTGCCTTGCCAACAGTTGTACACACAACTGGAATGTAATGTCAACCAACTTACACATAACTGAACGTCCAAAAGCAACTGTTGTACACACAACTGGGCATGTAATGCTACTACTGTATACACAACTTGGTGTGCAATTCCACTGTAGTACACAAGTGGGCGTGCAATGCCAGCTGTTCACATAACTAGGTGTGCAAAGCCAACTGTTGTACACATAAGTGGCTGTGCAGCGCCAACTGTTGTACACATAAGTGGCTGTGCAGTGCCAACTGTTGTACGCATAACTGGGCGTGCAATGCCACTACAGTATATACAACTTGGTGTGCAATGCCAGCATTGTACACAAGTGAGTGTGCAAAGCCAGCTGTTCATATAACTGGGTGTGCAAAGCCACTGTTATACACATAACTGGGGGTGCAATGCCACTACTGTATATACAACTTGGTGTGCAATGCCACTATTGTACACAAGTGGGTGTGCAATGCCAGCTGTTCACATAAGTGGGCGTGCAGTGCCACTATTGTACACATAACTGGGCGTGCAGTGTCAACTGCTGTACACAACTGGGCATGCAATGCCAACATTGTACACATAACTGGGCGTGCAATGCCAATATTGTACACATAACTGGGCATGCAACGCCAATATTGTACACATAACTGGGCATGCAACGCCAATATTGTACACACAATTGGGTGTGCAATGCCACCGGCTGTACACAACTGGGTGTGCAATGCCACCGGTTGTACACAACTGGGTGTGCAATGCCACCGGTTGTACACAACTGGGTGTGCAATGCCACCGGTTGTACACATAGCTGAGTGTGCAATGCCAGCTGTTGTAAACATAATTGGGTGTGCAGTGCCAACTTTTGTAAACATAACTGGCCATGCAATGCCAGCTGTTGTCCATATAACTGTGTGTGCAATGCCAACTACTGTACACATATTAGGGAGTGCAATGCAACTGCTGCACACATACATGGGTGTGCAATACCCCTGTTGTACACATACATGGGTGTGCAATGCCAACTGTTGCACAAACATACATGGGTGTACAATACCAACTGTTGTACACACAAGTAGGTGTGCAATGCCAACTGTTGCACACACAACTGGGTGTGCAATTCCACTGTTGTACATGTAACTGGGCATGTAATGCCAACTGTTGTCTACCTAACTGGGTGCGAAATGCCAACTGTTGTACACAACTAGGTGTGCAATGCCAACGGTTGTACATAACTAGGTGTGCAATGCCAACGGTTGTACATAACTGGGTGCGCAGTGCCAATGTTGTACACATACTAGGATTCATACTAGGAATTTTAAGATGTACAGAAGGCTGAAGCCCATGTAAGTACATCTCCAGAATGCTAGTAAACCTTTATGCTCGGTTAAGCAAATATTTATCAAGATTTGTTTTAAAATGGATCTAGGTTGTTTGTTTCTAAAATGAACTTGGGTAAAGCATTAAAAATAATGGAATGATTCTCTGAGTAAAGAAATAACGTCTGATATCTGTCCTAGGGTGCGTTAATGATAGCTGATATTTGTGACTTCTCAAATTACATTCCCTAATGTTAAAGGCTAATCCAAGTTGAGCCATGAGCTCAGCGCCTTTGGAAATACTGAACATCAGCAGAAGGTCACCCCTTTTCCTTCTTTGCTCCAATGAGTACAGGCCTAATCCCGTCAATCTTTCCTCATAGCTCTTGTTTTGCATATTGTCCTATCTTTGTGATTCTATGTTGAACCCCCTCCAAGGCATTGATGTCTTTTCTAAAATGGGGACTCCAGAGTTGAGAACCATAATCCAGATGAGGACGTACATATGCTCTGTACAGTGGCAAAATGCATTCTCTATTCCTGGAAGCAAAGGATCTTTTGATACATCCTATCAACCTGTTAGCCTGGTTTCTAAGATGGTTATAATGGGTACTAAACGCGCGATCGGAATTGATAACTCCCAGGTCTTTTTCTTCAGTGGTTGATTTTAATGAAACATCATTTAAGTTGGTGTTGATTTGGATTTGAATCCCCCAAATGCATAATCATGCATTTATTTAAATTGTAACTCATTTCGTTTAGTTTTCCCCATTTCTCTAAACTCTCCAGGTTTTCTACTAAGTTGGCTATATCTGTTTTTGAATTCATCTTTTTTTTGTTTTAACTTTGTGTTTATTATTTTCACGTAAAAAGCTTACATACAGATACCTCATACAGGGTAATCGAGATAGTCCATACAGAATGTTGATAAACATAGTACGGCCCCCTGTATTCTGTTACAGTAGGAAGGTGGGGGGGGGGAGAGAATAACCAACATGTTACAAACAAAAATGTCCCATATTTGCTAGCCTTCTCAGTGGCCTTGGAATGTCCTTTAAAGGGAGAATTACCAAAGACAGTAAAACGCAGTAGTAGAGACTGCTATTAATCCAATTAAGAAAATTTATTAAGAAAAAGGAAATATATGCCATTTCTCAAAGAGTGCTACATTCAATAAGGAAATGAGGCCAAAAACAACTGTCAAATGATAAATGTTCGTATGTTAATCTTTCTGAATGTTTAGAACAACGCTGGGTATCAAGATGGTAAGGCAAGAAGACAGTCCAAAGAACGTACAGAGCATTATAGTCGAGATTTGGGAGCAGTAAAGCTACATAGCAAAGGAAGATACACTAGGAAATAATTATGCGAAAGGTGGAATGAACCACCATAAGGATTACAATGACCAGCATCATAAAACCATCCCATATCAATACGTAATGAATCCCCCAGCCATCATATCGGCTATGAGCCCCAAGTAGAATAAACCCCAGAAAAATGTTCCAATGACCCCCAAGTTCATAACCACGGCTCTGTGCATCTAATCGAACGAAAACTTGCCCATGGTGAAATCAGTCCGTCTCGATCACAGCACCGATCGTTCCAGCTTCCAACCTCGTCGTCTGTCTGAAGACCAAACCCCAGATCTGGTAAACCACTGCTCCTCCAATACGCCGTCGGACCCTCCAGAACCAACACCAAATGGGGCACTTATCAAAGCCCAGGGTGAGCACAGTACCATCCATAAAAGAGAGAGCCAGGTATACACTCCTTGCATCCTGCAAGCAATCTTGTCCCTGCAATAGGATGACTGCCGGAGTCTCACTTCTTGTAGCCGTCACACGGCCTCGGTGTTGCTCACTGTCTCTGGTCCGTCTTGCAACGGTCTCCAAAGCCGCGATACAGCATTCAGTAGGTGTCTGCCTCTCTTCAATTGAAGCCGTAGAATAGACTGTGTTCTTCTCGATCCTCAAAAGAGAAGTTTCTAGTTTAGCCTCCATAATGTACAGTAAGGCGAGGAGCTGCTGCCACGGAGAGCTCTGCTGTAATTCCGGCTTATTTGTAGACGCCCCTCATGGAGGATCTGTGGCCATGCTTATGCTCCCAGCTTGTGCTTTAATAGTTACAGAAATAGGATTTCCACAACGGTCCATCATAATTTTGATATCAATCGATAGCCAGTCAGTTGAGGAAGTCTAAGCTAATACTAAATCTGACGTTTGAACGGCCAAAGACACTATTTTTAATAAAAAAACAACAGCTGAAGTGTAGCACGTTTTAGAAAAGCTTCCTGCCTGGAGAATGGCTTTCTAGCGCCCGAATTCATCTTTTGCTGCAATTTTAGTATCATCAGCAAATTTAATTGCTATGCTATTCAAGTTTTTGTCATATCAGATATGAAGATGGAAAATAGTGCAGGTCCGAGCATGAACCCTTGTAGCACCCCACTAGTAACCGAGCCAGTGCTAGAACAGTACCCCTTATACACACCACCTGTGTGCGGTCTCTGAGCCATTCATCTACCCAGTTAACAAACTATAATGTATTCCATATATATATATATATATATATATATATATATATATATATAGCTGGGCATGCAGTGCTAATGTTGTACACATAGCTGGGCGTGAAGTGCCAACTGCTGTCCACATACCTGGGTGTGCAGTGCCAACTGTTGTAAACATAATGGCATGCAATGCCAACTGTTGTCCACATAACAGTGTACAATTCCAACTGCTGTACACATAACTGGGTGTGCAGTGCCACTGCTTGTACAAAACCGGGCGATAACTGCCAAATGTACACATATTAGGGTGTGAAATGCAACTGTTGTACACATAACTGGGTGCAGTACCCCTGTTGTACACATACATGAGTATGCAGTGCTAACTGCTGTACACAGATACATGTGTGTGCAATGCCAACAGTTGTACACACATACATGGGTGTGCATCGCCAACTGTTGTAGACACAACTGGGTGTGCAATGCCAACTGTTGTAGACACAACTGGGTGCGCAATACCAACTGTAGTAGACATAACTGAGTGTGCAATGCCAACTGTTGTCCACATAACTGGATGTGCAATGCCACTGTTGTACATGTAACTGGGCATGTAATGTCAACTGTTGTCTACACAACTGGGTGAGCAATGCCAACAGTTGTACATAACTGGGTGTGCAATGCCACTGTTGTACACAACTGGGTGTGCAATGCCAATGTACACATAGCTGGGCATGAAGTGCCAACTGCTGTCCACATACCTGGGTGTGCAGTGCCAACTTTTGCAAACATAACTGGGCGTGCAATGCCAACTGTTGTCCACATAACTGGGTGTGCAATGCCACTTGTCCACATAACTGGGTGGGAAATGCAAACAGCTGTACACATAACTGGGTGTGCAAATCAAACTGCTGTCCATATAAGTGGGTGTGCAGTGCCACTGTTGTACACATAACTGGGTGTGCAATGCAACTGTTGTACATGTAACTGGGTGTGCAATGCCACTACTGTCCAGATAAATGGGAGTGCAATGCTAAATGTTCCACACATATCTGGGTGTGCAATGCCAACTTTTGTACACATAATTGGGCATGCAATGTCACTGTTGTACATGTAACTGGGTGTGCAATACCAACTGTCGTACACAGGCCCCATCGGTGAAGGTTTCTAAGCGGGGGACGAAGGTGCATCTTTTTAAAGAAGCGTTTATAGATTTCCAACAGCTTCGAATTAGTAATGGCTACATTGTTATTTTAATTCAGGATCTAGGTAGGCTTAAATTGTTTTATTATAAGTGTTTGTCTTATGTTTTCGTATTGTTGTACGTTTGTTTTACTCCTATCTACCCATACAGCACCCACAGCCTCTGGGATGGGGCGCTATAAAAAAAAAAATCAAAAACATTTTACTTACTACTTTTACATAACTGGGCATGCAATACCAACTATTGTGCACATAACTGGACATGCAATGTCAACTATTGTACCCACAACTAGGTGTGCAAAGCAGGGAGTAAACAATGTGTATAATTTGGCAATTTCCTGTTGAATCTTGCTGGGCATCGTAATTTGAGTAATGCAAGAAAAATCTAAGTTAATTTTCTTAAGTTAGAGTCAAAAGAACAAGAGATCGCACAGGACACAAATGGATATGGTAACCTGTTTCAGACTGCATTATCTCTGTTATATTACAACAGGGCATCCAAGAGCCTACAGCACTGAGACAGGACTGCATTACCCCCTTTATATTACAGTAGGGCATCCAGAAGTCTACACCACTGAGACAGGACTGCGTTACCTCTGTTATATTACAGCAGGGCATCCAGGAGCCTACAGCAGAGACAGGACTGCATTACCTTTGTTATATTACAGCAGGGTATCTGGGAACCTACAACACTGAGACAGGACAGCATTACCTGTGCTATATTACACAGCAGAGCATCCAGGAACCTACAGCACTGAGACAGGACTGCATTACTTCTGTTATATTACAACAGGGCGTCCAGGAACCTACAGCACCGAGACAGGACTGCGTTACATCACAGCGGGGCATCCAGGAACCTACAGCACCGAGACAGGACTGCGTTACCTCTGTTATATTACAGAGGGGCATCCAGGAACCTACAGCACTGAGACCAGACTGCGTTACCTCTGTTATATTACAGCGGGGCATCCAGGAAACTACAGCACTGAGACTGGACTGCGTTACCTCTGTTATATTACAGCAGGGCATCCAGGAACCTACAGCACTGAGACAGGACTGCATTACCTCTGTTATATTACAGCAGGGCATCCAGGAACCTACAGCACTGAGCCAGGACTGCATTACCTCTGTTATATTACAGCAGGGCATCCAGGAACCTACAGCGCTGAAACAGGACTACATTACCTTTGCTATATTACACAGCACGGCATCTAGGAACCTACAGCGCTGAGACAGGACTGCATTACTTCTGTTATATTACAGCAGGGCATCCAGGAACCTTCAGCACTGAGACAGGACCGCATTACCTCTGCTGTATTACAGCAGGGCATCCGGGAACCTACAACACTGAGACAGGACTACATTACCTCTGTTATATTACAGCGAGGTATCCAGGAACCTACAGCACTGAGACAGGACTGCATTACCTCTGTTATATTACAGCAGGGCATCCAGGAACCTACAGGACTGAGACAGGACTGCATTACCTCTGTTATATTACAGCAGGGGATCCAGGATACAGCACTGAGACAGGACTGCATTACCTCTGTTATATTACAGCAGGGCATCCAGGAACCTACAGCACTGAGACAGGACTGCAATATCTCTGTTATACTACAGCGAGGTATCCAGGAACCTACAGCACTGAGACAGGACTGCATTACCTCTGCTATATTACAGCGGGGCATCCAGGAACCTACAGCACTGAGACAGGACTGCATTACCTCTGTTATATTACAGCAGGGCATCCAGGAACCTACGGTACTGAGACAGGACTGCATTACCTCTGTTATATTACAGCAGGTCATCCAAGAACCTGCAGCACTGAGACAGGACTACATTACCTCTGTTATATTACAGCAGGGCATCCAGGAACCTACAGCGCTGAGATAGGACTGCATTACTTCTGTTATATTACAGCAGGGCATCCAGGAACCTTCAGCACTGAGACAGGACCGCATTACCTCTGCTGTATTACAGCAGGGCATCCGGGAACCTACAACACTGAGACAGGACTACATCACCTCTGTTATATTACAGCGAGGTATCCAGGAACCTACAGCACTGAGACAGGACTGCATTACCTCTGTTATATTACAGCGAGGTGTCCAGGAACCTACAGCACTGAGACAGGACTGCATTACCTCTGTTATATTACAGCAGGGCATCCAGGATACAGCACTGAGACAGGACTGCATTACCTCTGTTATATTACAGCAGGGCATCCAGGAACCTGCAGCACTGAGACAGGACTGCATTACCTCTGTTATATTACAGCAGGGCATCCAGGAACCTACAGCACTGAGACAGGACTGCAATACCTCTGTTATATTACAGCAGGGCATCCAGGAACCTACAGCACTGAGACAGGACTGCATTACCTCTGTTATATTACAGCAGGGGATCCAGGAACCTACAGCACTGAGACAGGACTGCATTACCTCTGTTACATTACAGCAGAGCATCCAGGAACCTACAGCACTGAGACAGGACTGCATTACCTCTGTTATATTACAGCAGGGCATCCAGGAACCTACAGCACTGAGACAGGACTGCATTACCTCTGTTATATTACAGCAGGGATCCAGGAACCTACAGCACTGAGACAGGACCGCATTACCTCTGTTATATTACAGCAGGGCATCCAGGAACCTACAGCACTGAGACAGGACTGCATTACCTCTGTTATATTACAGCAGGGCATCCAGGAACCTACAGCACTGAGACAGGACTGCATTACCTCTGTTATATTACAGCAGGGGATCCAGGATACAGCACTGAGACAGGACCGCATTACCTCTGTTATATTACAGCAGGGCATCCAGGAACCTACAGCGCTGAGACAGGACTGCATTACCTCTGTTATATTACAGCAGGGCATCCAGGAACCTACAGCACTGAGACAGGACCGCATTACCTCTGTTATATTACAGCAGGGCATCCAGGAACCTACAGCACTGAGACAGGACTGCATTACCTCTGTTATATTACAGCAGGGCATCCAGGAACCTACAGCACTGAGACAGGACTGCATTACCTCTGTTATATTACAGCAGGGCATCCAGGAACCTACAGCACTGAGACAGGACTGCATTACCTCTGCTATATTACAGCGAGGTATCCAGGAACCTACAGCACTGAGACAGGACTGCAATATCTCTGCTATATTACAGCGAGGTATCCAGGAACCTACAGCACTGAGACAGGACCGCATTACCTCTGCTATATTACAGCGAGGTATCCAGGAACCTACAGCACTGAGACAGGACTGCAATATCTCTGCTATACTACAGCGAGGTATCTAGGAACCTACAGCACTGAGACAGGACTGCATTACCTCTGTTATATTACAGCAGGGCATCCAGGAACCTACAGCACTGAGACAGGACTGCATTACCTCTGTTATATTACAGCAGGGCATCCAGGAACCTACAGCACTGAGACAGGACTGCATTACCTATGTTATATTACAACAGGGCATCCAGGAACCTGCAGCACTGAGACAGGACTGCATTACCTCTGTTATATTACAGCAGGGAATCCAGGAACCTACAGCACTGAGACAGGACTGCATTACCTCTGTTATATTACAGCAGGGCATCCAGGAACCTGCAGCACTGAGACAGGACTACATTACCTCTGTAATATTACAGCAGGGCATCCAGGAACCTACAGTGCTGAGACAGGACTGCATTACCTGTGCTATATTACACAGCAGGGCATCCAGGAACCTACAGCACTGAGACAGGACTACATTACCTCTGCTGTATCACAGCAGGGCATCTGGGAACCTACAACACTGAGACAGGACTACATTACCTCTGTAATATTACAGCGAGGTATCCAGGAACCTACGCACTGAGACAGGACTGCATTACCTCTGTTACATTACAGCAGGGCGTCCAGGAACCTACAGCACTGAGACAGGACTGCATTACCTCTGTTATATTACAGCAGGGCGTCCAGGAACCTTCAGCACTGAGACAGGACCGCATTACCTCTGTTATATTACAGCAGGGCGTCCAGGAACCTACAACACTGAGACAGGACCGCATTACCTCTGTTATATTACAGCAGGGCATCCAGGAACCTACAGCACTGAGACAGGACCGCATTACCTCTGTTATATTACAGCAGGGCGTCCAGGAACCTACAGCACTGAGACAGGACCGCATTACCTCTGTTATATTACAGCAGGGCGTCCAGGAACCTACAGCACTGAGACAGGACCGCATTACCTCTGTTATATTACAGCAGGACGTCCAGGAACCTACAGCACTGAGACAGGACCGCATTACCTCTGTTATATTACAGCAGGAGCGTCCAGGAACCTACAGCACTGAGACAGGACCGCATTACCTCTGTTACATTACAGCAGGGTGTCCAGGAACCTACAGCACTGAGACAGGACTGCATTACCCCTATTATATTACAGCAGGGTATCCAGGAACCTACAGCGCTGACACAGGACTGCATCATCTCTGTTATCTCATTGCCTCTTCAGGAGCTCTCTGAAGTTGCAGCACTTGTGTCCTGTATACTGTTAACAGTGAATCCTGGGGCTTTCTAAGCAAAATCAAGCCATAATCAGCATGTCACAAACAAATGCTAATAGCTCAAGAACTGTGTGTGCTAGGCACAAAGTATGAGTGGCAATTTTGTTCAGCATAAAATTACCTTTCCAATGATGGTATTCAAGTAATACCTAATTATTTTTTTTTTCTATGCTGGTTGAAACAGCAAAAAAAATTATTTTTACATTAAATAAATGCACTTTAAGTCTTTTTTTGTTGGAAAGTATGTGACATAACACCAAATTCAGCATGCAGAAACTAGATGTGGTTTTAATAATTTGTTTGTTAAAAAGACAGCTATTTTTATAGTATAAAATATATTTTTTACCATTTTCGTCAAGGTGCTTTGGCGAGGTTTGAGGCATGCATCTGAACCATACACAACATACCATAAACAAATGCGTTTAACTCCTAAAGTATACATGATACACACAACATATCTGTGGCAAACTTGTTCATCACAAAATTTCCTTTCCAGCAGTGCTATGCAATCAATTGTGCTCAATGTGGTTTTTGTTTTATGCTGGCTGAGATACCCAGAATTTCAGTTTTATTCATAGTGCTTGGGTGGTTCTTGATGGACAAAATATCAGTCATACACACCATGCCATAAACAAATTCTAACGTACACATGATACACACACACTGTCAGCGGACAAGCTGCTCAGTAAATTAAAACTGATTGCATAGCACCGTTGGAAAGGTAATCAAAACATTTTTTTTTATACTTGCTGAAATGGCAAAAAACTGCATTTTATTCAAGCTGCTTAGGTGACTCTGGGCTCGTGACAGACAAGTGTCAGCCATACACACCATACCATAAACAAATGCGCATACCTCCTAAAGTGCGCAGTGTGAAAACTCCCGATATCACACCATGATTTCATCACCAAACCAAAAAAGGACACAGAACAGTCCTACTGTATAAACGGACTGCGTTATTGACAGGTATGTGATGCAGAATAGATCTGAACTCGTGTCAAGTGAGCGCAGGGAACCATTACTCAGTGCAACGCTACGCTCCAGCACTCATATTCCCCAAGCTCACTCACCACTCATTCAGATATATACATATGTACACATATAGACCCACACATGTACACACATATACATACATATCTATATATTTAGTCTTTCTATCATTTTTATCCAACCATACACACAATGCACCATCAACATATGCAAAGACATTCAACAATACAGCATCACCACAAATCATGAAGTGCACTGCAGCACCATCTCTCGCACAACACAAACGCGCACGTGTAATAATGAGCAGTGTTGTGCACTTTGTGGGCATAACATCACAACACATACAAATATGTGCACGGCGGCACCCATGGTGTTCAGCACGGCGGCCACAAGTCGCATCATATAGACTCCAGAATGTCAACAACAAAATTATTACAATCACCAGAATCACGTTTTTCTTACCTTTTCAGATGGCGTCCCATGATGATCTGCACTGAAGAGATCTCTACATTCTTACCTGGTGTAGTCCCAACCTCTGTTCTGCTGTCTGTGTCGTCCTTCTGTAAATAAAAGTAGTTCCCTCCTCTCCTCTGTCTGTGTCATTCTTTTATAATAAAAACTAAAAAAAGATTCAACCTCTCCCCTGTTGTCTGTGGTTCCCTGTGATGGGGGGGTTGGGAGTATCTGTTGAAACTTTTTTGTCCCATGTGATTCCTCTGCAGTTCCATCGTTGTGCTCCTGTCATACCACCCCCACAAAGTTGTGGGGCCACCACCTCTGTGTGCATCTCATCACTCCATCTACGCATCCGCTCTAACTGTAGGAAATACGTCATCTCGCGTGTCATCGGAACGTGGTCTATTTGGTGTCTTCCATTCTTCTTTCGTCCCCCCAAGGAAACAGTTGACGTCACACACAACGGAATCTCGAAGTCACACACTCTGGTCTCTCAAACTCGCCCTGCCCCACAGGAATCTCCACCAGTCGACGGCATGCACAACGGACAGCACAAAAGACTGCATGAAACACAGAACAGCCAATGTGGCAGCCAAATGAAAATAAATAATACTGAGCTAAAACCTCCACTCCACATAAATATACTGAAAGAGGTAATGGAGACTAAAACAGGCACACCAGAATAGTCACTTGCCACTTTTTATTCCCCGAGGCATTTTGCCCCCATTCCTTTTGATCACTGCAGTCCCATACTTTGATATTATTCTATTACAACAGTTCTCAGTCGGCCTCTGACACTTCAACCTCTGTCCCACTACACCACCACCTCATTGTTGTGATCGCTCAGTTAAAACATTGCCCGTGGAGTTAGCAAGTGGCTGCTCTGCTGTGTCAGTACACTCACAACTGATGTAGTGGGTGGGTAGCAACAGATATGTCCGCTGTCGGGCAGAGAGCTGCTATGCTCATCATACATAATGGCAGGTGATAGCACTTCCTAGCTGACCAGGGGGAAACAAACTACCTCAGATATAAAAGGTATCGGCAGACTCCCAAAGTAATGCCTGGTTCACCCCTCCATTAGCTCTTTCAGTTGGCTCACTTGGTCTGGTGAATGAAATAAGCCTGACACCAACTGTACCCTGCTGTGTGAAACCACGCCCGTGACCCTTTCTCAATGCAACACTTCTACCATACCTTTATCTCACCACCACGCCTTTCTCTCACTACCCGGGAACTCCCAAGTAATGTTTCTGCCACTTGTTCCCTTACTTTCACTCACCAGACCTCTTTAAGCTCAGTATTTTGAATTTTCATTTGGCGCAGCCCATTCAATGACTGGCATGTCACTGCATTACTTCCGAAACATTAACGGGCCAAGCAGGAGTTTCACCAATGCAAAATAATCGGATTCATACCCATGACACTGTGTCTGACCTTTTCTTGTCTCAATCCGCAAAGTTTTGATTTCACAAATTAGTAACAATACCTATATTTACAACTTTTAGATAACATATGCTGCATTTCCACCACCTGCCACCAAATCATTTCATCCAGTTTCTCGCTTCCACCACTGCACCATTCTTCACATCAGCTGCTGCTCTCCTCTGCCATTTTCTCGTCCTGCTCTATGAATCATCTCTACGATACATCTCATACCACCTCTGCACATCTCATCACTCCAAGTCGCACACACACGTCTCTCTCAAATCTCTCGAAGTTGCCCCCCTCCAGGAATCTGATTCAACCAGTCGGTTACACAAATTGGTCTCCGTGAAGTCGCATACTCTGGTCTCTCAAAGTGCAACCCCGCAAGAATTTGCTTCAAACAGTCAACGGCAGGCGCAACGGACTCTGTTGCAGTCGCAGCACTCTGGTCTCTCGCAGTTGCAGCACTCTGATCTCTACTGGGGTAAATCTTTTGTGTTGCCAGTTTGAGCTTCTATCTGTACTGGTGATACTCAGGAAAACAATCAACACAGAGGTGTACTTTGCATGTGCTGCATGTATATGAAGGTTTGGCACGTATTTTCTTCTGCGAACAATTTCTGCACCTCCCCTTCTTCCCTTTCACTGGGTAGTGTAGTCCATCAGAAGTTGGATTCTGCGTGATTACTGGAAGTGAAGCACTACGTCTTCTATGTGCATATCCTTCCCACAAATTCTCCAAGAGGAGCATGCGGAAAT